>JAQFVV010006205.1:10409735-11609735 GCA_028023455.1 Epiperipatus broadwayi | reverse complement strand
CTAGAAGGTGTTTGAGGAGACATTGGAATCGCCCTAGGAATCTTAAACAGTTAAAAAAAATATATATTACATCAAAAGAAATTAAATAATTCCATAACACAAGTCACTGTTATATTTTTAAAATAGGAACATGGGCATCGAGATTCAGATATTTGATAGATCTAGTTCACCTGTTAAAATTTAAGGAGAGAATGATCTAAGTTTCTGAGCCGATGGATGGTTGCAATATAGTGGAGTTGAACTGAAAGATGCACTGATAAAAACCAAAAAACCCACAAAAATAACTATTATTATAAATAAAGATCCTTCCCCCAATTCATTGCCATATATATTTTTTTAAAACATGGTAATCTACTATAGCGGTAATTTTTGTAAATTTTAATGGTATCGAAAATAAGGGGAAGAAATCAATGATAAATTAGCAATAAACAAAAGATTTTAAATTATTGAATTTTAAAATAACACTCTAACCAAACTGAGCATACAAGTACTTTGATAACAGATTGCTTGACAATAATGATATTTTGTATGAATATTCAAAGATAAATGTAATAAAATACTTAATACCCTCTATAGCAGTAGCTTTCAGCTGGCAGCGAAATATAATGATGAGTAACACCACAAAACCTTTTATATAATTTAAAAATATATAAAATATAATAGAACAGAAAGAATTCATTAAAGAAATGATGGAAATTAAAACATAAAAAATTGTAATTTATACATTGTGCATATTGCAAAAAAAAAATAATTAATAATAATGTTGCAATTTTCTACTACTTATTCATTTAAATTAAGTTTTCCTGCAATAAACCTACCAAAAATAACAAAAGATAAAGACAAATCAATTAAGGAAGAAATAAGAATATGATTTCTTAGAATTTCATTTAATATTAAAAAAATGTTAATAGCTTTAGGCTTAATGTTATATTAAATATATTATTTATATATAATTTTATTGTAATTACTATTAACTGATTTTGTTAATGAATATATATATATATAATAATTAAAATTATTTAATATATTTGTAATTATTAATTAATAAAACTGAATACCAACTAATTAATATAAATTATAAACTATGATAATTAAAAAAAAATTATACAAAAAATTGATATTATTAAAGAAAAATTAAACACATTGCTTTATAATGAGAAGAAATACACTTGATTTGAATTTAAGACATCAATTTAAGGGATTCTGTAATGTTAAGTCATTAATTTAAAATTATTTAGTATAAATTTATACAATTACAAATTATACAAATTAAATATAAACAAAGTCTAAAACTGCAAATATTTATATACATTTTCCTTTATAACATGTGTCAACTTGAAATCCAACAATAAAATTCATAACAAATTGAAAAATTAAACTGATAAGAATATTTTTGAGAAAAACAGGTAATATAATTCAATAATTAGTCAAAATCAATTAAGTTTACTTTTCTTACTGTCACTGAAATTGCTGTAGGATGTTTACATAGAAAGAAAAAATATACAAAGTAAATACCAACCATTAACTGCTCCTGCAAAATGAAAGTAGCTAGAAAAAAAATATCATATATAAAAATGATATCTAAATATATTATCCAAAAGCTTTATACTATGTAAAAATGTAATAGATGGAGACTACCATGTCTGATTCTGAATGTTCATCAAAAGCATATATGTCATTCATATAAATCAATCATCAGAAACATATATATATAAATATACTATAGCCATAATGTTCCTGCATTTGGATTATTAGAAATGGACCGAATAAACTGAACAGATCTAGTATTCTTCTTATCCCTCATCAAAAAGCCTGATTAGAATAAAATAAAATTAATTGTAATTAAACAAACTTTCTTAACACACTGAAAAACAGCAATGCCCAAACAGTACAATTTATTTTGTTCAATAAAACTTAACTATTTATTGACACTTTGACTAATTTTAAAAGTTCTACTATTTTTCATCCTCATATTAATTTCAGCTAAAATAATTGTTTTTTTTTTTTTTTCAAAAAAAACTTTTTATCATGGATTTTATTAAGAGGTATTACAATATGGACCAAGTTGTTTATTCTTCTAAGAAGTATAGGCTAGCTTAGTAAACTATAAATTCTCATTTCTTTAATATAAATATTCAATCATTCAAGACAAAAATACATAAAAATAAAAGAAAATTTGAAAGATATTTAACATTTAAAAAATATAAAAAATAAACACAAAATAAAATGTACAGAGAGAGATTTTTAGAAAAGAGAATATGTTTAATAGGATGAATGATATCAGGATTATTTTTTTGTCCAGAATTTTATTTGATTTAGTATTTCTTATTGTTAAAACCGATTTTAAACACTTGTCAAATAAATTACTCCTTTGAACTAATTTAAAAACTTCATTTTGAAAATTTTTTCACAATTGCATGATTTAAAATGCAATAAAAAATATCATTGCACAAACATAAATATTTTTAGCAATATTCCTATAACTTTATATTCAATTTCTTCTGTATTCTGGTTAAAAAATTATCATTGTAATAAATATAATTCACTATAAGCTTCATTCGTAGATTTTTATCATAATTTTTATTATTATTTTTGAAGCACTTTGAATAAGAGTTGTGATTTTAAAAAATTATCAAAAGAATAGTTAAAACATATCTAGCATAATAAAATATTAAGCATTAAAACCTAATGCTTGAACTTTTGAAGTATTATATAATATTTAAAACAATTCAATCATTAATTGAAATGATCTTTCTTTGTATTTGCAGAGTACATCCCTTTCTTCCATTGTGTGTTGTTACTGTTAAGATACAGAAGCATAATGCTATCTCAATCTTCTAATTAAGAGCCAAATGGTTAATTAATATATATTTTATATTAAATTCAACCTAAATATTTTCTCAGATTTCAACACATACACACACAAATTCTAAATCTTAATATAAATAATTTACTGGTTCTGCATAAGATCCTGACTGGAGAAATAGTCTGGCACCAACAGGACCAAGAAATCTGTTGATGAGAGTTGTAACACCAAGAGAAAAGCGAAATTCAATATTTTCTTGAAAATCAGCACAAAGATTATGGCAATCTAAACGATACAGAACTTCAAAATCTCGGCGTGGTAAGATGCTTAGGGTTTGATGTTTGTTTTCAGGAGGAAGAAGTGCAGACATACGTTCTAAATTAAAAAAACATATAATAAAAAAATCAATATTCTATTTTATTAATACTGCAATGCTATATTAAATGTCAAGATTATATAAAAAATAATTTAATAAATAGAAACAAAACTACATTTCCTTCGTAACTCTTAAATTATTAAAGCTATAAAATAAAAAAGTCAGTAACTCTGTCAATTTATAAGCCCTTCCCCCTGCTTCCTTTCACGTCTTATTTTCAAAAATAAAATGTCATGGATCAGTTCATGCCAATAAATAAAATATCACATACATCAAATTCTTTACATTTGAAATTAACATATATAAAGAACAGATTTTTATAAATTTAAAAATAATAGATAGTATTGTTTATAATAGTAAAATTGTGAATCAATTAAATATAAATTATATTGATTTTTATTTTTATATAATAATTTGGCTGCAGAAGGAGTTTGCTATTATCTGAAAGGAGACCCTTTGATTCCTCTTGGAGGCCTTAAAGGAATCAAGCAGGGCAAAATCCTAATGTCCACTCCATACATTCTTGTCGCTGCAGCTGTTATTACTATATGATTATTCATATAGTATATGAACATGGATGGCTGCTCACCAACACGCATTAGCCAGATCACTTTCAAGTGAAGGAAGATTGCAAAAGTTAAAAGAAGAACTGTCTTATATTAATTGGGACATTATTGGACTTTGTGAAGTTAGAAGAAAAGGTGAAGAAACAGCTGATTTAAAAAGGGGACATATACTTTACTATAAAGGCACAAATATTGGAAATACAAGTGGAGTAGAATTCATTATAAATAAAAAATGGAAGAATAACATTGTGAAGATTGATGGTATATCGGACAGAGTGGCAAGATTAGTTTTACAACTTAATAGCAGATATCAAATGCAGATAATTCAGGTTTATGCCCCATCAAGTTCTCATAGTGATGAAGTAGTAGAAGATTTTTATATGGATGTACAAAAGGCTTTTTATGGGAGACTTTAATGATAGAATTGGTAAACAAATGAAAGATGAAAATGCTGTAGGTAATTTTGATTATGGTAATAGAAATGAGAGAGGGCATAGACTTGTGGAGTTTGCAGAAAAAGAAAAACTTTATATTATGAATTCTTTTTTTGAGAAAAATGTTAAAAGGAAAATGGACATGGAAGCATCCAAATGAAGGTACAGCAGAATTGGATTATAGTTTGACTAACAGAAAATACATATTTCAAGATTGTAATGTTCTTAATAAATTTAACACAGGAAGTGATCATCGATTAGTAAGATGTAAGATACATGTTAATGCAAAACTAGAGAGACAAAAATTATTAAGAAAAACAATATTTACAGTTGATATTCCTAATCTTCAGAAACATTCTAATGAATTTAAATTAGAACTTACAAATCGGTTTCAAGTATTAGTTGATTTTGAACATGATTCAGATTTGAATGACTTTAATAGGAAAATAACTGATACACTTTTAAAAACTGCAACAAGGGAAGCTGGTAGAAAAAAGCAGCAATTGACCAATAAAATTTCTACAGAGACTAGAGAATTTATGAAGAAAAAAAGGAGTATGAGGATATACAACAATGATGCATTAAAAAAGATTGAATATCTCAAATTTTGTAAAATGATGCGGAAAAGAGTTGAAAATGATATAAGAAAGTATAATTGTGAACTAGCAAGGAAAGTTGTAGAAGAGAATAAAAGTCTAAAGAGTGTAAAACAACATTTTGGTATTGGTAGGAAATTAATATCTGCAATAAGAAAAAAAGATGGCATTATTACTAAAAAAAGAGATGACATCATGAAATGTGTAGGAGACTTCTATCAAGAATTATATAGTAATAAAGAACAAGTGCCCCCTATACCTATTATATCTTCCGAATTGCCCAGAATTTTAAATGAGGAAGTGAGACATTCAATTAAATTTATGAAGAAAGGGAAGGCTCCAGGTAATGATGGAATTATAATTGATATATTAAAAGAAGCAGGTGAAGAAATAGAAATTTTTTTAGCAAAGTTATATACCAAATGTCTAAATGATAAAGATGTACCAGATGATTGGAAGAATGCACTATTAATATTAATATTTAAAAAAGATGATAAAGAAGATATTAGAAATTACAGACCTATCAGTCTTTTATCAGTTTTATACAAAATTTTTACTAAGATAATTACAATTCGTCTACAGAAAACACTGGATTTCCACCAACCAAGAGAACAAGCTGGATTTTAAAAGTGGTTTTAGTACAGTTGATCATATCCAGGTATTGAGAAAAGTTATAGAAAAGACAAATGAATATGAGTTGCCATTATGCTTAGGATTTGTAGATTATGAAAAGGCATTTGATTCTATAAACATTTCTTCAGTGATTAAAGCATTGGATCATCAAGGTGTAGATCCAGGATATTGTCATACTTTAAAGAATATTTATAAACATGCAACAGCAACAATTAGACTACATAATGTTAGTAGGAAAATCAACATTGAAAAGGGTGTAAGACAGGGTGACTCCATATCTCCAAAACTTTTTACAGCAGTGCTGCAAGAAGCATTTTATGGATTAAAATGGTAAGCTAAAGGAGTGAAAGTAAATAGAGATTATTTAAGTCATTTAGATTTTGCAGATGATGTAGTTGTTTTTGCAAATAATGCTTTAGAGCTACAGGAAATGTTGCAGGAGTTATCAGATGAAAGTAGGACTAAAGATAAATGTTAAAAAGACTAAAGTAATGTTTAATAGATTTTCTCAAAATATGAAAATAAAAATTGATTATGATGAGTTAGAAGAAGTTAACAGTTACAAATATCTTGGTCAGATTATTAATACAGATGGAAACATAATGGATGAAATTAATCATAGAATTAAACTTGGTTGGAGTGCTTTTGGCGGAAATAACTTGATACTAAAAGGAAATATGCCTATGTGTTTGAAAAAGAAGGTTTTTTAATAAATGTGTTTTACCAGTTCTTACTTATGGATCTGAGACTTGGACATTTAATAGAAGAGCAATACAGAGACTTCAGACCACTCAAAGAAGTATGGAGAGATGCATGTTGGGAGTAACAAGAAGAAATCGAAACACAATGTATGGGTAAGAGAACAAACAGGTGTTACTGACCTCATTGAAAAAATTAAAAGACTGAAGTGGAGTTGAGCTGGACACATTGCTAGAAGAAATGATAATAGATGGACAATTGAAATTTTGAACTGGATTCCAAGAGATTTAAAAAACCCAGAAAGAGACCACATGTGAGATGGATGGATGAAATAAGAAATTGTGCAGGGGTGATGTGGAGAAGAGAAGCTAAAGATAGGAAAAGATGGATTGAACTTGGAGAGACCCCCATCCTGCAGTGGATTGGTAATGGTTGATAATGATGATGATAATAATTACTTTGAGATGGGAAATAATGAAGTGGGTTAAAAATATGCAGGCATTAAAGAAAAGTATTTATTGTATATCGGATTTTTTTTTTTACAAATTTTTTTTGCCTATATGTTTTAATATAATTTTATTTCTGTCGTTTACTATTCCTCTTAGTGTTAATAAATATTTTTATATATGCTGTTGATATTTACTAAATACTCTCTGGTCTTGATCTTACTAATGAAACCTTTTTCTGATACACCAATGTTTGACAAGAGTTTGTTATAAACATGGAAAAAAATTGGCATATAAACTGATTTGATTGAAAGTCATGTGATTTTTGAAAATCTGATAGCTCCAAGATTAAAAAATATCATTTTCTTGAAGCTAGAATAAACCAGTTTAATACTAAAATGTATCAGTTATATAATCAAAATTCATAGAAGACTTGTCACAGAAAGATAACTAATTACCTATCTGTGAGTGCATAACAAAATGAAAGTCAAATAGCTAAGAATGATATTAAGAACAATAACATTTATTTCATGAAATTATTTATTTCAAATATTCATCAACTTAGTTCAAATAAGAAATTTTAATTACAATGGCTTGGACTAAACTATTCTAATAGTTTACAATCAAATCTATTAAAATGTATGTTTTCATCCAAATCTATTCATTTCCTTATATGTTAGATCTGTCCCTCTAAATTTTTACGTAAAAATTGTTATATTATAAGTTTTTGAAGTTTATAACAAATTTGACATACATTATCTATTAACTTTGTAACATCACTATAGAGATTTTCATGCACAATAAATTTTGTGAAACTTAATAAAATTAAAAATTTCTATCATTATATCAAGCAAACAATGTTTATAGAATCTATGATAATGTTCCTTTTCATGTAAAAACTATTTATTTTGTCAGTAATTATTAAAACTAAATTAATAATAACATTGTTAATTCCTAATTATTCTAAACAATTTAGTATAGTGAAAGAGTGACAGATTGGAGCTCAAGATCCATGAATTGTGATGCAGTTCTATCACTTCTAGTGTTTGAACCTTCTTATGAACTCCTGAGGCATAAATCATTCAATAATTTTGTCTTATGCAGTTTATTTCAATGTTAGTGGTGGAATCTAAAACTTAAACTTCATGGACAATGATCACTTATTTCCAAACTTCAAATTTCTTGTGAATTCCTGAGAAACAAGCTGTTCACTTTTTTTTAAAAAATTAATTAATAAAACTTATCAAATCATCGGGTGCCATTCTTTTCTTTTAGAGATTCTTGCATTAAGGGTTTTTATTTATTATTATAAAATAGATAAAATTCTAAAAAAACTGAGCATACCTTATATAAAGTTCAGCAAAAAAAAAAAAAACAAGAAATGATATGTTAAGCTTTTTTTTCTGAACTTTTCACTGATTGTTAAAGGATAAGACGTAAGTTTATCTTTATTATTATAATTTAATATTAATAATACATTTATTTTTATATTGTTGCTGATTATTTCATGTTTCATTGTAAATTTAAACATAACTATTATATTCTATTTCATTTTAAAGCATAATTCTATTTTTATTTAATAAAAAGTATTTATGATTGGTTTCTTCTCTAAATTAAGTACTACAGTATTCTTTGAGATATAAATTGTAAAGTTAAGAATAATTCCCTGCGAATTAAGACTTACAAACATGATTTAAGTCAAGCCACTAAAAATGTTTATTATTATTAATAAAAAAATATAATAAAAGATATATTCAATTCAACATATATAAACAGTAGCAAAAGTTAGGAACTAGCCCGGGAAAACCTGCCGGGAGGGTGAAAGTCACTACCTTCACATGGACTTCGCCACGAAGGGCTACTGCACCCCTTGATGGATTATTTGATAGGTCAGGGTTCATTTGCACTCACTATCATTAGGTTTCATTTGTTAGCTTTAAATTTAGTGCACCATTTTTTTTTGTAACATGGATGGAGTTCTGTTTTGTGGGCATGGGTCTGCATTCCCCCCTTTTCTTCAGGGGTGGCTGGTTGTAGACATTAGGTATATGGTTTATGGTGTGGGCTGTTAAGAATTTTACCACTGCCCAGAACACTTGCTGGGGGGCTACACAGTCAAAGTTGGTGCTATTCCTGCTCTGGTTGATGCTGTGTCCCTGATAGGCTGGTTTTGGGCAGTGTCGATCTGGTTCTTTACTTATTACTTCTTAGTTTTTACCCAAGTTGGCTTTCCAATTTTGGGCAGGTAGACCGATTGTAGTCCCTGCTCATTTGGACTGCTAATTGGGAGTCAGAGGTATTCAGAATAGTTTTGACATGGCTCGGCTGTGGTTCGAGTCTATTGCTTGGTGAACTTGGGCCTTGGACCTCGCTGCCTGTTGTGGTGGTTGGCACAATGCTGGACTTCACCCATTCAACTGAAGCATTTGAGTCTTTGCTTCGGATACCAGGGGTGAGACCATTGGGTGATGGTTAACTTCTCGATGGCTGGGCCATGTGGATCCACATATAGATACACATATCACAGCAATTTTTATGGATGTAATTATTTTTGAACATATGTACCTTTTACCTTGTTATATTGAATCACTGTGTAATCCTCAATGGGTAAGTGTACCCAAAATTTTTGTAGTCTTTTATTAATAAAGGTTACTTTGAGAAAAAAAAAAACATTACTAATTTCTGGCAAAATTCAATATTCAAAGATTAATGAATAAACTAATAATACTGAACAATAATGTTTGTTAGATTAAATTTATACAAAAAAAAAAAAAAAATAGAGAGCTATAAGAAAAATGTAATGCATTTAGAAGTTAAATTTTAGCCAAATTGTCACACAAGGGCAAACTCGTCCAATCCATAAAACAAAATTTACAAATGGATGTACATTAGGTTCTCTACTTGATGGCATGTAGAATAACAAGGGATGGGGATACTATGACTATATATTCTAATATTTTAATTTTAGAGTTATATTATACATTTTAATGAGACCTTAAGAAACACATATTTATACTAGTAGGTGGTAGAATTACATGTATTTTGATCTTTTTAATCAACATCATTCTTGAAAACATATATTTAACAGTATTTTAGAAAATAATCATAATTCTTTTATTTTGTTCATTTAATATTTTCATTATGTTAAAAATATGTATCAAGCTTAAAATATTTTGGAACTTTTATGAAATATGTGAATATTTCAAACTATTTTGTGTTAATAAATTTTAAAAGAAGATATAAGGTCTTAACATTTGTGAAATTACTAGTTCACAGTTCCAAATCAATTGAAACATGCCATTATAATAACAAAGATATATGTGGCAGTTCTGAAATATTTTAAGATAAAGTTTTAGGAAAAGTTGCAATACGAAGATCTATCAAAAATAAATATCATATACACTTATAATAATATCATTATTTCATTTTCTTCATGTTATCCAACTAATCTATTTCCTTCTGAAAAATATCATTTTGAAATTTATGAATATTTTTCAAGTAAGTTTTTAAAACAATCTGTGTTACTTGACAAAAATATATCTAATCTATTAGAAATTTTTGGTATTTGTAGTGAATGTAAAACAGCTTTCAATTAGACTAATGCAGGATAAGTATCTTCCAATAGTATCAGAAGAAGCACCTATCAATAGCTGAATGATTAGAATTTGAGCAGTTTTATATTATTGTTTTACTCATTAACTAAAATTAGCTAGATTTCAATTTACTGACTAAAACTTGAATTGACTTTGAATGGCTGCATAAAAAATAAATAAATCTTAAACTTAATTGAATCTTGAATAAATTTTTAAGTTCAACTTGCATGGATTCCAATCTAGGTAAGTATAGCAAACAGATGTGCTACTGCTGCATCACAAACCTTTCGTAATACTTAAAATTACAGTATAAATATTAAACAATCCTTTTTTATTTTATCTGTGAAAATTTCAAATTCAAAACTTTTACTGATTGTTAAAAAATATTTTAATATGGCTGCAAATAATTGCATTATATATATATGTAAAATAAATAAAATGTCCGTTAATTAAAAACTTAATTGTAATTATAATTGAAATAATAAAATTTAATGGTTTACAAACTATTACAAACAATCCTTAAATCCGCAGAAGTACTTTCGGTTAATTTTATAAACCTGCCTCAACTGCCATTAAATTAAAAAAAAAAAAGCAGAAGCAAATGTCATCAATTCAAATCCCACGAATCTCATATTTTAATGTTAACAATGTAACGGGATATATATATATATATGCGTTACATTTAAATTTTAATACTTAACTTTTTTGTAAATATCTAATACTGAATTTAAAGCACAAACGTTCAAAATGCACAAATAACAAATTATTAATTTATTAATATGTTTGATTTAAATATTAAAATAAGATGAGCTTTAAAAAAATTGTAGAATCGAAGCAAAGATTCTATAGTTTAAATAAAATATAATAAAAAATCTTTTAATTTTAAAAATAACGAAGAGTTTTTAATCTTAAAAATTACACAGATCCTCAGGGCAAAATGACCATTGAACAGATGATTACGAAAGAGATGAGTCAAGGAATAAAAACAAAAGACATGCTTTTCCCGCCCTAAGATATGGACACAGACCTCAGTGGAGAAATTTACTTAGCCATAAACTCAAAATCTACTTGGGCACAAACTGAATTAACCAATAAAATAGAGATATGGAATATGTTTGATGAATCCTGCATTCCAGAGATAAGGTGCCTGAGGACTATAAAAGGAAAATCCAAAACAATAATTAGAGAGAGAGAATCAGAAAATTAAAGTTTTGATTTCATTCGTATTTGCTAAAAGTAAAAATAAAAATTTTAAAAGATATCGCCGTCACTAAAAATGTAATCAGCTTCATTGTGCTTCTTTCGGTGCAGCCGGCCGAAGGCAGCTTCCATCTCCACGGATCCCAGGATCGAACCATTGGTACCATCTTCGGAAAACATCGTAAATGCGTCTTCATAAATCGTCATCGCCCACAAGAAATGGACCTTGTGTAAATTCAGATCTTCATCACGAAGGAACGAGCCCGAAGAAAGAAAGGAAAGTACACATTATTGAAAAAAAATAAATTATATAATCGTAATTTAAAATCTCAGAACTTTATTTTCTTTTAAAGATGAATTATAGACTTTCTCTCTTGATCAAATCTGAACTCTATTTTTTATAAACTTTAAAAATTTTAAGTCTTATCTAAAATTGAAACGTAATCTTTTAAAATATGTGTTATATGTTTTTATTTATGCTAAATGTAAGATCTGTTTATAATAGGGTAGGGGTTTGCGATTGCAAACTTAAATTTAAGGATGAAAATACTTATTGTTATTTGTGCATTATTAAATTTAAAAGAGAAGTAGGTTAAATAATATTTGTAGTAAAAAAATAAGTTAAAGATAATGTGTCATTTTAAAATGATATTAAAACCTTAAACTAAAGATTTTTTTTTTAGAATTAAATTAATAAAATGATTTAAATGTTAGTTTGAGTGTGGATGGCCGATAGACTCATTTAAATATATGTTAGTTTTAAAGGGATTTTGATTTCGGACTATTTGTTTCGTAGTTGTGTCAATGCTGGTGGAGAGATATATGGACATTCATATCAATGTAATGTGAAGTGTGTTAGCACCTAGGGCGACAAGTCTGAATGCATGACCCCAAAGAGGTAGTCATATTGTTGAAATGGAAGCAGACATATTTCCTGTGCCATTGACCCATTCCAGCTCTATGGAATGGAAGGATAAGCACAGCAAGATAGACCGCTCCCCCATCCATACGAAGCGTAATTCTTTTATTATATTATATGCATGATTCCTTCGCCAGATTCCTATACTTGTTGAAGCTCATGTTTTCTCCAATAATATCCCGCTGTTCAGATGCCCATTCCTGCCAGCGTGATTCTATGCTAACATGTTCACATTGCATTGGTTGCTGATATATATCTGGAAGCGAGCGTTGGTGTTGCTGCGGACTTTTAGCCTGGAATCAAATGTTTGAAAGTCTTTTAAATGCGTCGTCTGGATAGCTCATCTATACTCAACATTTCTAAGATTAAAAATAAAAGTTAAAACAAATAAAAATAATAATGAAATAACAAATTTTTTTTTATATAATTATTTTTCAAGTTTTGTGTGTCGTCACTTATATATATGTGTGAATAAAATCTTTTTGTGTTATTAACACTGACAGTGATTGCTTTTATTATTATTATTTATTAAAAGAAATATAGTTAATACATATTTTAAACCTCAGCTACTTCATGAGCTAGTGACTAGGGCTGGCGGTCGTGATCTTAACAGCGCGTATCTGTCTACTCTATAAATTTTCTAGGTTCAATTGGCCTAGATGGCGCCCTGTACGGCAGATTATGATAAGACTGGTGATTGCAGATCAATCCCAACTGTTATAACAGCTTGTCGATTTATTAAATGCATTTTATTCCTGTTTATAAAAACTGCCTCTTTAATTTTTCTTTTACTATGGTTTCTCTCTTCATGAAGAATTTTCACATTTTCAAAATCAAATTTAAATTTATATTTACATGTTTTTTCATGATCATGTTATAATGATTTAAAAGAAATGAAGATTAATAGTAAACAATTGATATCTATTCCATTTATTTCAAATGCACAAGTGAAATTTTTATAAGGATATATATAAGAATGTGTTTCGTTCCAAACAATATTAATAAATTAGTCAATAATTCTAAGGATGTCATACCTGACAAGCAAAAAAGTAATGTCATATATCAAATTTTTTGTGATTGTACGCTATCATATATAGGTAAATCTAGGTGCAGTATTGAGAAGAGATTGAGGGAGCATGAATTGTTATATAAGCGTGTAAAAAGTAAAAATAATGGTGATTTAATGTCTCCTTCAGTTTTCTTTGAGCATGAAAAAACATGTAAATATAAATTTAAATTTGATTTTGAAAATTCTTCATGAAGAAAAAAACCATAGTAAAAGAAAAATTAAAGAGGCAATTTTTATAAACAGGAATAAAATGCATTTAATAAATCGACAAGCTGCTAACATTAAAATACGAGATTCATGGGATTTGAATTGATGTTTGCTTCCACTTTTTTTTTTTAATTTAATGGCAGTTGAGGCAGGTTTATAAAATTAACCGGAAATACTTCTGCGGATTTAAGGATTGTTTGTAATAGTTTGTAAACTGTTAAATTTATTATTTCAATTATATATATACATATTGTGACCTTTAGCTTTGTCCATAAAGCTAAATATCTAACTATATAGTTGCTTGGTATTAAATAAAAAAAGAAATTTTTCATAGTTTAATTTTTGTAGTAAGCTAACTTTATTATTGCTTAATTTTACATGTTAATAAAAGTGCATTTTTATTTAAGCAATGTTAATAAGATATATGCTCTATCTAATGATAATTGTGATAAAAATTAGTTTAATTAAATAATTTTTAAACTCGTTAATTGAAGAAGATAAAATATTAAGCTATCTATTTTTAAGTAAAAAATGCATGTGGTGTAAATTTTTATCTTTCCGTTGTTAGTTTAATGTTAAAAATTATTTTAAAAATCTCTGCTTTAATAAGTAGTAATTAAAAATGTTCTGGGAGATTAAATCAGTTGAGTAATGTAAATATGCTTAAAGGAATAATGTAATATGTTATGTAATATTTTATTTTAATTTTATAATAATACATTCTTGGTTTTTCTAAATAATTTATTTTAAAGTTGTAATAGTTAATTAATATCTAGACACACATGTAAATTAATTTATTTTTAGTAATTTTCCCAGGATACTAATTAATTTGTAAAATTTAATAAATATAGATCAAAGATGAGTAGACTGGATGTCAATTTCAATCGCTAAAAATCAATCACATGACATATCTTATAAATAGAACTAGTAAACACATTAGCTCACACTTGCTTACTTATTTTTTAGTTACTTCCTTGTTCATTTACTTGTTAAATTTTGTTAAGTGTTAATTGCTAAATAATTTTGTCCAGGTTCAAAAGATTTAAACCGAAACTTCCAACACACATTGCAAAAAAATATGATGGCAAAGTCAACAAAGTATTTAATAATAATTAAATTATTTTTACAAGACTTAGGTACTTTAATGAACTTCTGCATAAAGGATCATTGTTGCATAAAAACTTTTATTGAACATAATTTACTTGTTAAAAATAGACAATTATAGTTAAATTTATTATATACAGAAATATTAAGACTGTTAAAAACTTTAGACTATTTAACTATTATTAACCTGGTTTTTTTTATCCACATGGTCAAGCTTCGTTTGAGATTTCTAGCAATTAAATTTGAGTTTTTTTTCCCTTGGTAAAAATTTTGGAAACATTTTTTTTTATGGCTTTAAAATTCACATATATTTATTTTCTAATATTTAAATTACAAAAAAAATCAAAAGATGGCAGGGAAAATAGAATAATTAGTATTTCAAAGGAAATGAAACCCCAGTTTAATGAATAGACATAATTTATTCGGCAATCACGAACTTTGCCAAGTGCATTTCACAAAAATATTACGATTGTCAAGAAAATGTTACGTTAGTCTAAAAACGTGATTTTTTTGAAAGTTTATGATTATATTTGTATTGTAATTGTGTAATAATTATTAAAACTCAAAAATAAATACTATTACATATTTATTTTTTACAGAAATATTTTATTTTTAAATATAAAAAAATATTTTCTTCTGAATATTGTTACTACAGATATTATGATCATGGGAAACCACAGCTTTCTAGAAATGAGGTAATTCAACAGACTGTTATAATATTGAGCAATATTGTAAAAATTACAAAAAAATTCTAAACTTTTAAAGATTCATAGTGGATTGTACAATTAAATATTTAAACCATTTATTCTGATAATATTGGGAGATATCAAAGCTTTTGTATGTTAAGTATCTTCATTGTCAAAAATAAATGTCATTTTTATTATTATTATTATTATTTGAGAAATTATATCATTTAAAAAATTTAAATATTATAGTTTATTATAAATTTATTCTTAATTGGATGTATTGAGAGTATATGAACAAATCTTATTTGACATATCTCAGATGAAAAGAAAACATTTAAGAAATAGATTATTTTATTTATTCATTATAATCAATTTCATTTGTTAAAAGATCACTGATTTTATATTGAAATTATTTAATTTAAGTTCACAAATAAGTGTATAAGATATATTAGTATGATATCCTAAGGGGCCATAAAATGCCTTATCATTTGTTATATCAGAATGCTTTCCTATTTAAGTTATTTTATTCTAAATTAAAAGTGTATCATGTTTATTTTTAATTGTAAGTGAGGGAGATATTATCTTAAGGGTAAGAGTATATCTCACTATGTTATTACTAGGATCTCATTCTTTGTCTAATAATACTAAATTAAAAGGGAAGAATAAAACTCACATTAATTAAAGTACTAGTTAAAGAAATTATTTTAATTCAAAGCAAAATTGTTTTAAGAAATATCACTGTGGTAAAACATAATAAGGCATGCTTTTGTTTTTATGAAAAGAATTTAACTGTAGATCCAATTATGTTAGTAAGATACTTGTCATGATTGTTAGATGTGTTATGATTGAAAGAAGTGTTGTAGGTGAGAATTTTTAATATAACCTAACCTTTTAATGACATATGCTTCCGATAATATCTTATAATTTATAAGAGTACGAGAAGTCACCTCCTCTTAAATTTTACTAAATGTTGCATTTGCTTTAATAAAGCTTATTCATTGTTGTTATTTATCCATATTATTCTTATTTTGGCATATGATATTCTGAAACCCTAAGAACTTAGCCAATATTTTTGCTTAAACTATCATATACTTATTTATTTTCATGGCTTATTGAGATGATTATTTATTGATCATCGATTCATTATGATTTTTAGGTTACATAAATTTGGTCCCACGAATCGATGTACAATAAGTAACTGCAGAGAGTAACAATCAATAAATAACAATCTCAATAATTCATGAAAATAAGTATATGATAGATTAAATGATAATATTGGTTAAGCTGAGAGAGTTTCAGAATGCCATATGTCACAATAATAAGCACTAGTAAACCAAATGCAACATTTAGTAAAATTTAAAAGGAGACTTCTCATACTCATTGTATTTTTATATTGGACTATTTCCATCATCTAATATATGTGTATTGAATGTCTTTAGAAAAATTTAACTTTATTTAAATATTCCAAATACATTCATCTGTTAATAATAGCACATCGAATAGGTTAGTATATGCACAACGTTTCGAGAGGTATTAGTCTCCCGTCTTCTTCAGGGGTTGCTGGCCTGACCAGTGATAGTACTAGCTTAGGATCTAAACCTAGGTCCTTAGATCCTTGAGTTTTTAAATTTTAAGGTAACGCTCTAATAAATGAGCCATCCTGCCAAAGGCAGCAGACTATAGTAATTTCTTATATTTATCTATGAGGTTCCATATTACTACAGTCTGTTGCCTTTGGCAGGATGGTTTAGTTGGTTAGAGCATTACCTTAAAATTCAAAAACTCAAGAATCTAAGGAATCAGGTTCGGTTCCCAAGCTAGTACTGTCACTGGTCAGGCCAGCAACACCTGAAGAAGACGAGATACTAAGACCTCTCGAAACGTTGTGCATATTAGACTAACCTATTTGATGTGCTATTATTAACAGTTGAATGTAATTGGAAATAAAAATTTGTTTAATCAAAAAAAAAAATCATGTTATATAAAAAAAAGTTGCAGCCTGGTAAAGTTACATTTGATTGATTTTGTATAGCATCAATGCCATCAAGAGGCCATGCCCGGATTTCAGATGATTACCATTTTATTTCTAATAAGTAAATTAGAGTCAGTAAAAGTCATATAAAAATAACTTAATTATTATTAAATTCTTTGTTGACCTTTCCATCGTATTTCCTTGTAATAATAAATTTCAAGTATTGAAAGTTTCAGTTCAAATTTTCTGAGCCTGGATGAAATTATTTAACAATTCATAAAATATTTAACTTTTAAAACAAACAAAAATTTATTAAAAGCAATTAAAACTTAATAAAATTTAACAAGTAAATGAACAAGGAAGTAACTAAAAATAAGTAAATAAGTGTTCATTAATTCTATTTATAAAATGCCATGTGACTGATTTTAATGATTGAAATTGACATTCAATTTACTCACCTTTGACTTGTATTTATTAAACTTTACAAATTAATTAGTATCTTGGAAAAATTACTAAAAATAAACTAATTTACATGACTTTCTAGACATTAATTAATTATTGCAACTTTAAAATAAATTATTTAAAAAAACCAAGAAGGTATTGTTATAAAAATAAAATATTACATAACATATTAAATTATTTCAAAAAGAATATTATCTTATATTATTACTTTAAGAATATTTACATTCCTTAACTGATTTAACCTTCCAGACCATTTTTAAGTAATACTTTTTAAAAGAGAGATTTTTAAAATAATTTTTAAAATTAAATTAACAATGAAGTTAAGATAAAAATTTACACCTCATGCATTTTCACACAGTAATGCACTCTTTACTTGAAAATAGATAGCTTAATTAATAAAATTAATTATTTATTTTCTTCAGTTAACTAGTTTAAAAATTATTTAAACTAATATTTATCACAATTATCATTAGATAAGGCATACTTATTAACAAATTGTTTAAATGAAAATGCACCTTTTATTAACAGATAATTTAAATATTATTAACATTAAACATTTAAACTTGTCTTCAAATTTTAACTCTAATATTGATTTTAACACACTAATAGTTAATATTAAGATGATTTTACTCTTACTATTTTTTTAAAATTAACTTATTAATATTTCAGGGTAATGACATCCCAAAAACTAAACATTTTAAAATCATACATAATTACTTATGAGTTTAAAGCATTACCCACAACCCATTAAAATAACTTTTAAAATTATTAAATTATAATAGTTGTTATAAATTGGCTCAAAAAATATATCAACATGCAAATATTAAGCAACAATAAACTTGGCTTACTACAAAAATTAAACTATGAAAAATTTCTTTTTTTTTTAATACTAAGTTACTATATTACTGGCTATTTAGCTTTGCGGATAAAGCTAAAGATCACAATATATATATATGATTATAGGAGATTTTAATAGACTTTCAAAATCCCTTCAGCTATCTACTCTATCTCATACAACCAGTACACATGATCTCATACATGTCAAAAAGATAAATGATCTCCAATATGCATATTTCATGCTGGTCCAGATCATCATTTCCCACACATATATATAATCAGTGCTCAATTTATGTTAATATAACAAATCTTCAAACTTTAATGAATAGGCTTCAATTGAAAGCATGCTAAACTTAAAGTCAACAATAACTAATATGATGTTAGAACATTTATCTTTGTTTTACCAATTTCATTATGAATACTGGTAATAAAAATTTACCAATATAAATATAAAATAGTATGGTTGCAGACTATGAAGAAGAGTTTACAAAAGAAAAAAATAATTAAGTAATAAATGTGAAGCTAACATACTTATACATTAATATAAATTAGATATCTTAAAAATTAGACATATATTAGTAAATCAGAAGTTTTTTGAACTCTAGTCCTAGAAAATAAAGATGGAAATACTAACTTACAACATCCTTAAGATCTAGACGAATTATAAAATCCATGAGACTATCATGATAGTGAGCAAAAACACCAGCAATTATAGAATTGATATAAGTTAGATTAGTATGTTCTGTACTTTAACAAATGAGCAACAAAAGAATGTCCTTAATGGACATTGCCTGCACAGATTAATGCTATTGAAAGATTAAACTTGTGTTGGAATTAAACGAAACTGTTGTGTTAAATCTGTCATTTTTGTTTGAACGTTACATGATCTTCATAAGCAAATGGTCTTTTGAATCATTTGTTGACAGCCAATCTATCAAATTTGTTAGCAATTTTGACTCAAGATATCTATTTCATGATTTCATGCATGAATATTAACCTGATTTATAAAAGTGAACTAATTTCTACAGATATAATTGAAGAATAATAATTATATATAATAAATTGTACAAGATATCAATATAAATTATTAATAAAAAAAATTGTTAATAGATTTTTACTATATAATTGTCACTTTGAATAAATATTGATACAAAAGATAACAGATAGAAGTAATTTCTTTCTCAATTCATAGCTAGAATAATATTTGTTTTGGTGTTTATAATTAAAAATTAACTCTGCTTCAATAATGAACAATCTCATAGAGAATATTAAGACAAATATTCTCTAAATTCTGTATTTTGAAGTTAAAATGTAAAAAGGTCACTGATACTAATAAAGATTTAAATTGTATAAGCTATAATTATAGCAATTTGAGCAGTTATCACTCTTTCTTCTATATTTACTATAGGTAAGTATATGCATTAACTTTGTCAACCTTTAAACTATCTTACCCGTCATTTCTTTTTGCGTATTCTCCAAAGAATTTGCTAAAGTGGATGAACATCGAGCTGTCAAGTTACGTCCTAAACCTTCCTCAACATAAGAATGTAATTCCTAAAAAAAAAAAAACACATGAAAATTTATTATATTTATATATATATTTCTGATATTTAATAAATAATTTGTTAATAAATCTTCTGCATTAAAAAAAAAGACTTCAGCAAAAAAATTAAATTACTATTAAACTATTATAAATGGATTTTTTCATGCACTTCATAAATCAATTTTGTTTTCTATAAAATAATTACTTCAACTTCGCAAAAAACAGTTACAATGCAGTTTAATAAAAACGCTACAACTGGTGACTCATACTGCTCCTAAGAAACATATTTGTTTTATATAATTATTGTTCCAAATTTGATTTTTTTATTTATTATATAGCATTATTTATAATAAATATTAAAATATTTGTATAAAAAAATACAACCTTAAAATCGCAAAAATGGAGAAATAAAATTATTTTGTTTAGAATAGCTTCTAATAAACTGCTTTCTTTTAATTAGTTATTATAGTGAAATAAATTTGCTTTTTATTATTATAAGCATATACAATTACACTCATCTCTTCATTATTATTCTATTTAATCTTGCTATGAATATGAGAATGCAAAAAGTTCTTGAAAGCGATAAACCATAATTAATTTATAAAAATAACAAGCTTCTCTATAGTTGCGTATAAGCACACTTATGACATTTGTTATATTCCATAACAGTATAAATAGTTAACGTCATTAAGTAAGTATTATAATATTGGTCTAAAGAAGTAGAACAAAATAGCTATCATTTGAAAAAAATTTTTACTTCCGTTTAGACCAAAAGCACTATGAGATACTGTTAAATCCAAAAAAGAGGGCATAAAACTTAAAATATGCAACCTAAACTCAAACTAATTTGATTTTTGAAAAATAGTAGAGACATATCTAGAAAGATAATGAGATGGACACAAATGACATTTGAAAATTTGTATTGGTATCACATATCAGTTGTAACTGTTGTGGGTTAAGAGCTATATATTTTCTTTTTAAAACTAAACTCTCAAATGTTGTTTTTATATTGTATGATAGTTGTCTATTTTTTTTTAAAAAAATGAATATGCTTTAATGACTATATATATATGTAGGAGATATTATATCAAATATACATATATGGTATATTTTAATGTTTGTATATTCACAAACAACTAATTAAATTTATAATATACTATAACTTATTTCTCAATGCAAGTTTAGTTTAGGGATAAGACTTTTAAAAATAAAGGTTTTCATTTATTATTTTACTTCACTATTTCTATAGTTGAGATTTTCCTCATAGCAATAACAATTCATCCAATAATCAAAATTTTGATTTACTTTTTTAGTTTTCTTTACAGATACATAGACATGGCACTATATATAAATGTAAAAATATATTTCTGTTTGTATAAAGAGTCGGGGGGGTATTAAAAATATGCAAGTCTTGTGTGAAAACTTTAGTTATTTACAGCAAAGAAATTACTAACTGTTACTCTCACAATTTCAGTGTATTCATGTCATTTTTCTTTCATTCTTAATACTGTGTCCAGCTATTAATTGCAATGATGGCTAGTAGCAAGATCTGGAATGAGACTACTGCTCTGCAGACTGATGAATCTAAGAGGGAACCACCAAAGTACAAACCACAACTAATAACAGTTAACATTTAGAGTATTTAATATACAATAATTAACAGAGGGTTAACTATTTACATATATACAAATTATATAAATAATAAGGTCTGGAGGTGTACATAAATTATAATATAGATCAATATGATGTGTATTGTCCCTAGCTTACTACGGTACCTTGGGAAGCAAGTTCTCCACAGTATAAGCTCTCTGTGCATACGGTGACATCCAGCATCGATGATTAAAAGTCCATCCGCACTCCAAACAGCCAGTGTTCTTTTATTTTCTCTATTGGACTCTATAATTGAAGTTCACTTATGATCCTGATTGGTTCATTTTAGATGCAGCTGATAAAGTACTTATTTCACCTTTTCTATCTTCGTCCTGGATTGGAGAATTTAATCTTTTGTTTTACACAAGTGGAAACTTTATTTGTAGGTCTCGTGTCGTAATTATCAATGAATGAATCAGGAACTCTGATTCATTCAACTATTAATCTTTTTAACTACAATTATTTTTAATCAGATTAGTTATTTCGATTGCTAATTTTTCGAATTGCTTTTTATATTTAAATAGCTTTATACTTTCTAATCACTTGGCTATTTTACTTTGTAATAATATTATACATTTTTACCTTTTACGTTTATTGTTGACATTCATGCATTTGTCTGTGTATTTAAACATACACATATATAACACTTAACATCATAATTTTTAATTTTATTTACTAATTAGTTTAAATTTCTTTAATAAATATCTAAAAAGTCATATATTAATTTTTTTAATGTCTAAATTCATTTTTAATTAACACTTACTATGGCGAAAGCTAAGAGATTATTTATAAACACAGTTCTTAAAATCACATAATTATTATAATTTTTTTAAATCACCATTCACAATAAATATTTAGCAATAATTCATTACATCCATATTTTCATTGAAAGGAAAAAGTACAGGTAATAAAAATTTTTAATATTGTAAAATGTAAACATTCTAGTCACATTTACTGTTCATTAAATATATACATATTTAGACATTATTTTATTGATTTACAATTTATACTTTTTATTTTATTTTCATTTATTTAGTTTAATTTAATAATTTGTATTTATTTTAAAGATTTCACATATTATCTTCTTAATGATTATTACTATATGGATATACTTTAAAAATTTATATAACAATGAATATATAAGTTAATATTGTAATTAAATGTATTATTAAAATAAATTTAAGAATATATTTTGTTCTATAGATATTAGGTTGAGGATAACTGTTACACGTAGCAATGGAAATATTTAATATTAAATAAAACTATCACATATAAAGAAATAGTACGAAGAGTGTTGTTACTATTGTTTTTATGAATGGTCTTACAATAAAATTATTATTTTTAAATAAACATTTTTTTTTTATTACATGACCAAATAATCTTTATTTATATTTCAATGCTCATCATCTGATACTTGTATGTATTTGTTTTAAATATATTCATAAGTAACTATAAAAGCAAGCTTATAAGATAAATTATATTTAACTTCCCAATAGGCAAATGTCAACTAAGGTTAATTTTATAGTCAACTAATTTTTTTCTTTTTATAGCATTCAGTACTCAACTTTCATTATAAAGGAATAACTTCAATGTTATAAGATTTCTTTTTTGTCAATGCTAGTTATTCTTATAATAATATAAACGAAATACAACATTTTCCGTTTTTATTTACTCTTATAAACTCACTGATTACATATAGAAGATAAACAATAAATAATAATACTGTACCAACAATGAATCTTAATCATTCTAATTACCTTTTTATAAATATTTAAAACCAAAGGATCAGGATGAAATGATTTATTGTACTCATTTACAATGACCGACAGTCTGCGAATTTCTTCATTCAGAGCAGTGGAAACCTGAATTTAAAAAAAGATACTAAATAAAACAAATACATATTCAAATGTTATTTTGATTCAATAAATATAAAACTCAAATATGTCAAAACTCTTTAAAAAAGCATGCTGCATGTAGTTAATAAAATCTATTTTACAATTAAATCTCTTTATTTAATATAAGTTTATAAACAGATGTAACAAATTCATAATAGAATTATAGAAAGCATGTTACCACATTGGATTAAATATGTATATTAAACTCTACATTAAGTCATTTTGAAGTAACTAGGCATCAGCTACTCTGTCCAAGGTTATTATTTTCTTAAAATAATTTATTCTACTATATCAATATTTTGAGCTATGAAAAGAAGAAAGGGGCGGGGAGGGTTAAAATTTCAATACAGACTTGTATTGAGTAATTAATTAGGCAACAGATACTTCTATCTAAGGTGATCATTGTCAATGATAGTTTGCCATTGTTTATCATTTCCTTACAATTTAATCTAGTATATCAATATTTAGAATGAGGAAGGAGGGAAGCGGATAATTTCAATACAGTTTAGCATGATTCCAATTAAATATTTGTAAAAAGCAATAAATTTTTCATAATTTCAAAGTATGAAAGTTTAAACAATCCCTCCCCCTCCCCGGCAAGAATCAAAAATATGAGGGTTATTTTAAGAATTACATTATGTTCTTATAAATAGTTATCATATTGCATTATTTATAGTTATTGTTCACCATCAATACCTTTTAAACTTAAAAGAAAGTGCTATAATCTCAATGACAACTTATTACATTATTAAGAGATGAATAAAACAGAGGCATTACCAACTTTTTAAAATACAATTTATTATCAGAAGCAAAGGGCTGTAATTAAAAATGTAAAGATTCAAGAAAAAAGCATAACATGTAAAATTTAATAAACTTCGAAATTCTTAAATTTGACAATATAAAGACTGATGTTTCATTATATTTTTTTTTTAAAAAAGGAAGTGGGGAGGGTAAAATATTGAAAAACAGCAAAAAGAAAAAAAAACATAAGCTGATTTTAGTTTATCAAAAATTGAAATTCAATAGTTTCTCTTTCTCTTTCCTTTTTTATTTTTGCTTTTCTAACATATAACATATAATAACCACATTCCACTCTTTTTACACTTTAAAGCAAAATATATTTATTAATTTTACAGTTTTGACTGTTCCTAGCTGTCTTTGTCAGATCTGACGAAGACTGCTAGGAACAGTCGAAACTGTAAAATTAATAAATATATTTTGCTTTAAAGTGTAAAAAGAGTGGAATTCTTAAAAACATTACCAAATACTTCATTACCATTTACTTGGATGTCTAACAAAAAAAAAAAACATTCTCAGTAATATTTAAAAATATATCAACAAACCAATAGATGAATTTCTCTGCTTACATCCAATATATATATATTTTTAGGAGCTCTTACCCTATTCTCAGGCTTGAGTAATTATTGGATAATAAATGACCAACAAGGCTATTAGGCAGAAACTAGTCTGGAAATATGGACTATAGCTCTACCACCAACTATCCATTTATCATTCAAATATGCAATAAATAGCTTTGGAGTAGAATTAAAAATGAAATATTGCTTATGCAAACATTTTTTTTTTTTTTTTAAATCCATTTTCTAAACATGAATACAAATTTGATTGTACAATTGCTAATGACAGTTTTTATTGCATTAATAAAAGGCAAAAAAAAAACACTTTTTTGTTTTTTTTTTCTTTAAAAAATAATGCAAATAAAGAAAGTATAAATAACAATTTTGGAATTGCTTTTTAATTGAAAATTTGAGATTCTATTTCAAGGAAAATTTTTGCTTTTGCATTTATTTAATCCATATCTTAATTTATATTTGAAACATACTATCATGTTTTCACACATTGCTTAAGTATATTACACATCAATGTATATAAAGGTAAATACAATCCCAATTACATACTTCTAACATTATTCTTATTAGAATTTTTTTCTCATCATGTTTTTCTCAGACCAACGATTTCTACAAATGAGAACTTCCTAAATGTCATAAATTTTAATGAGTTCATTATACCATTAAAATTATTATAAACATTAAACATCACATGATTACTATCTCATACTAGCACATAATTGTTATTAAACAATATTATTGTGTTTTCAATTTCATTCTCATAGTTTGGAAGTTAAGTAGAGTTAAAAGGTGGCTCTAGAGGATTGCATTAGATCCTAAGATCTAGGTGCAGTGCTCTCAGATCCAAGGCTCCTCACTGACGAAGGTCACAGCCAGAAACTAGTCTAGGGATATTGGATGAGTAGGCACTACATAGGGATTTTATGCACAAGCCTTCTGGCATCCATTGATTGCTCTTGTTGGCACAAGATGGCACTACTGTATGGAGAGTTTTGCTTTGTTTTGAACTGTTTATTATAAACATTAATGTACTGAGTCTATAATCAAACTACTAAAGAATAAAAGAAAATTTTAAAATGTAAAAATGGTATTTGCTAATATTTGAATTGTAGAAGATCACTTGAATATACATATATTTGGTATAATATATACAAATCTGTTTGTACTTAAAAATACAGGAACAACTCATAAAATTTGTTTCAAACAGTATCAGTTCAGTGTGAAATAATACTTTTGTACTTTCATCAAAGCAATAATTATATTTATTATAATTTATGAATGCATTAGTTATGCTAACTGGCAACAAATTTTTAAATCAGAATTTATTATTTATACATATAAACATCCATGTAAATTGTTATATACATTAGTTATTTTTTTAATTTAATATCAGCAACAGAGAAAAAATTATATTATATTATCATACAACAATCATTCATTTTTTTAAAATGCTTTTGTTGATTGAAAAATCAGTTTGTTTGTTTGTTAAATTTTGTTATTTTTCAAGTTAGAATGAAATTTTAAAATTGATGTTTAATATATTTAAATTCAATAGAATTGCTTGAAACCTGATATATAACTAAGCAATATCAGGCTAATTCAAATGGAACACTCATATTTTCAGTAGATCACCTAGTTTCTCAGTTTGTAACAGAGAATGGAAAAATATAAAAAATATTCAATAATTTCACGTATTATAGTTACAAATTCTTCTAAAAACTTTCATTTGTTTTAAATAAGGCTCGCTAGAGGGCAATATATAAAGATTTTTTTTCTTTCAATTTAATATTTTAAAAATGATATTTAATAGACTTAAGTTCAATATAACTTGTTAAAATTTTGTGTATTTGTTTAAAATGTCTAAAGTGATAGAACACATTAATTTTTTAAATCAGTGATTTAGTTTCTTAGATAGGAACAGTAGAGGAATGTTTTAAATAATGCTCGCTATCAATTTTGTAAGCTTCATTTAAATGATAATTATAATATAGTTTTGTTTAACTTTTTTTTTTTTTTAAATAAAAATAATAACTATCAAACAATTTTAAATATAAAAGTTAGTTACTGATTTATTAGACATATATAATTACATACATATATTAAATTATATATACATAGAGTATATATATTAACTCACTACAAAAATATTAGTGATAAGGAAAAGTTTGAAATATTGCTTGCTATCAATTTTGCTTGTTACAATTGCAAGCTTCATTTAATTGATAAGAAACTTATTTATAATAGTTTTGTTTAGCTTCTAAATAAAAATAAAAACTTCCAAAATACCAAACTTTTCACTTAATTTATTTCATATTTTTAATCACTTATATACACATATTATTATGTACATATATTAAATGATATATATCAACTATAAGTATCCAGTCTATTTAAAGTATAATAAACTTTTACATTTTCATTTACTGTGACAATAAAAACGTAAAAAATAATACAGATCAATTTTTTTTTTTTATATTAAATGCTTTTATTTATGACCATACACTAAAAAATAAAATTGTTTCTTCAATAGAAATTGACTTAATTAATTTCTGGGGGGGGGGGGGGGGGGGCTTTTATTTCAAGTTAAATCTAAAAACCTCAATTGTAGTTGAACAAACAATTTTTTTTTCTTTTTAATGCATGGGCAATAAAAGCATTTAATATAAAAAAAATTTTTTTCACTATTATTTTTAGTAACAAAAAGAAAGGGAAAATTTAATGACAGATTGATAGCAAAATATTTATGAAACTAAATAATCGATCACACAACATGGAAAAAATAGTCTTTATTGATTATGAGTGAATTTTTGACTTCATAAAATTATGTTCTACATTACAAAAACAAGTTGCCTTGTTTAAATGGTTTATTATTATTATTATTATTAAATATGTATGTATATAAATACATTTCTGTTCTTTTTTTTTTTAAAAGTTGTTTCCATTCTCTTTGAAGCAATTATTTATTTGGAATGGTTCAAATATACTAAAACATAGTGCGTTATCACTTTATACATTATAATTCAAATAGTATAAAATACTTTTGGCATATAATAGTATTCAAGCTATTCATGTGTGTACTGATGTATATACATATATTTGTATATCTAGTTTTAAATTAATTTTATTAGATTTACTATATACATTGGAGATTATTTACAACTCTTATTAAAACAAAAGACATTTCAAATACAAAAGTAGCAAAATAGATGTTCATATAAATGAGCAATAATCAATATATATCTAATACATATTAATTACTATATTCAATAGCCAAGTCACTGGGTTGTTGTTAATGAGATCAGATTCCATGTGTCTGCAAATATATCAGCTGGCGCATTGGTTTGATCTCTAGTCTTAACGTTAATTTTTTTTAGAAAGAGTGATTTAGTATTATGAGATGTGAGATTAAAGCTTAGACAGCATCTTACAAAACACAATGTGAAAAGAATGAATGTAGTAATTCTTATATTAGGAAAAAGACCACTTTGTATATTTTTTATGATGTTGTTGATTGTTAGTGAGTTTGACTGAATAATGTTAGTGATAAGAGTACAACAAAGAAAAAGTAAGGAACAATCCATAATAAAGTGTACCAATGTTTCTTCATTTCTATGACAGGAGGGCACATAATGGATCTATATTTGTAAAATGACGCTTGTAGGAGAGAAAGTATTTAGTAGGAACGGTTTTAACATTTATTTTAATTAAGAATTCCAGATATTTGGATTCTAGGTGCCAACATCTTAACTTTTTAATAATGTATCTGTTACTATATAAGAAGAAAGATTGACTATTATTTGATATACTATTATTATTTCCAATTTTATTTACAAATAGATTTTGTGAGAGTAGTGTCTACTTATGAGAATTATTAAGGTTTTGATAAAATTATTGTTAATGGGTGATGGAGTATCAGTAGAATTTACACTATTAACACTTGGAAGCAAACTAATTAGTTTAGTCATTTCATTAATGACTCTCTGAAGATAAAAGGTAGAAATGCTATGTAATGAGAGACCATTGAATTTAACATGTTTTTGCATATTTCTTATGCTTAGAACTACTGCGTTTTTATTCCAGATTAGTTTGGTGATAAGGGAGTATATATTTTTTTTGAACAAAGAAATAAATTTAGTAACGAGTAAGAAATAATTAATTAATTCTAGGAAATATTAAAATGTTGACTAGTGATGCCTCTGCATATATTAAAAGGTATGCTTCGGATAATGCATTGATGGTGCTTTCTACCGAAACAATAAACTGATTTTGAATAGCAGTTTTCACTGCATTATATGAAAGGTGCATTGGGAAATCTAAAATTTATGAGTAGAGAAAAAATTGAAAAGAATGGTCTTGCCTGTAAGAATATTCCAAGTAGAAGTTTTGTTTTTATTAAAATGGATTGAAACATTGTTAGTATAGCAAAATTAAGTACAGTGTCAAGTAAGAAAAGAAGTTTTTTTTTTGAAGGGAGAAAAATGACTAAGTCATCCATATAGGAGATGTAATTAAGATTTGTTTAATTATGGAAAAATGTATTCTTGGAATTTTTCTTTTTATTTCCAAAAGAAGGGTGTTGATATAAGTTGTGAAGAGAAGAGAGCTAAGTAATAGAATTATGTGGATGAAATCCAGGGAGTATTTTTCTATTGAATGTGACACAAACTTCTCTGTTTATAAATAGATTTGCGAGTATGTAGAACTGTGGTATTGGTATATTATATTCCTAAATTAGTTTAGGTATAGGAGCTGAGTCAAATGCAGATCTTATATCCAATAGCACAACAATAGACCCTGTTTTCTACATTGCCTAATGTGGTCTATTATTATTTTAAACAGAATAGCTGCTGATGAAAAACTGAACATTTTTTTTGCAAACTGAAATTTTGATAATGAAGGGAAAAGGAGTGGTTGGATTTTTATCTTTAATAAAAGATTCAACTATTTTAATAAGAAGAGGAGTCATGGATATGGGTTTAAGATTATCCTAAAGAATCAGTTGAAGTAATAACATCAATAGACACACAAATGGAAAATCATTCAATTACTACTATTACTCAAAAAGATATGTCTATAACTGAATCAGATATGAAATACACAACAGATAACTCCCTAAGTGGCAATATGTCTGATACCGATGAAAAAAGAGGTAAATTTCTAAAAGTTGGGAAAAATAAAAGGAAAAAAACTTTGGATAAAAACATTCTAAAAATAGCACTACAAATCCCAGAGGAAAATAACTCACATAATAATCAAGATACTTAATCATTATTACACACTACCAAAAAAACTAAGTCTATCCATTTAACAATAGAAAATCCTACATTTCCTTATAGTAGAAATAGTAATTCAACAAAAATTAGATATCAGCAAAACTATCACATCTCAAGAACAATCCTCTTGCACTGCAGAAAAAGATACAAAAAAAAAAAAGTATTAAGAAAGAAAAAATCAAATATTACATTAGAACACAGTATGTCACAAAAAAAAAAAAACATCTTCACTACCTATCCCTATTTCCAAATAATAAAATCAGTCACTGCAAATATAATAGTATATCAAAATTAATATCAAAATAGACTTTAAATAATAATAATAATAATAATAATAATATAAAAACACAATTGACTGGAAAAACCCAAAACGATTTTTATACTATATTGCAAGCAAAAATAGATAAATCACTGTTGTTTATTCTTACTATCAAAAATGATTAAGTTAAAAAATAGAAATTTAATTATTATTTTAATATTTAATACAGTATAAAATTTAAAACACCTAACAGATAACACTCGCAGTCTCATTCTTAATGAATTTAAATATAACACAGATTAATATAAGTAGCATTAACTCACCTCAACGCTTATTTGCCCTCAACAACTGGCTTACACAGTTCAACTCAAACATAACTATTTTCACTGAAACAAAATATTCATCACATTCAAAAATTAACCCACATAAATATCTTAATAAATTTGGATTCCTTAGGTTATAGGTCTGATGTAGCTGCAGTTGGAGTAGGAATGATTATACACCACAATTCTCCATTTAAGCAATTTAAAATTTTATATCTTGACTCCAATATGAGCATAGTAACAGACTATCATACTTCCCTCGCAATAAACATAATCACAGTATACTTTTATAATAAAACAGAATTAATACTGAGATTAATAAGACAGATAAATTTGCTTATTTCTACTAATCCATATCCTATAATTTTAACTGATGATTTAAACATGCCATATTCAAACTATTGTGAAAAAATACCTCCATCAGATTAAAGCCAGACTCATGAGTGCAGGAGAATTCTTTTCCACAAACTTTTTCTTTCTGCACCAAAAAACATTCCACACTAATAGATCTTTTCATCATTCCAACATTAATACTTGTAAGCTTTTCAAACCATTTAGCACTAGCAATTAAAATTGAGTTAAATTTACAAAATCAAGTATTCAGACTTAACATCACTATTAGATTAGTTCTAAAATCCATGACACCTGAAGTTGTCCTTTCAGAAATTTACAACATTATGGTCATATAATTTACTGGAAAATGAGTATAAGAAATGAAATTTTAAAAAATAAACATTATGGAATTAAACCTTGTAGAATCATGATTTACATTTATAAACATCATCAAATCTATCATATATTTATTATATTTGTTTATTAAACAAATACATCTTCCTTCTGTCTAACGGTATCTAGATCAGCATTAGAAAAAGCTCTAATTCCACATCAGGTTTTCAATAATTTACAAAGAAATTTGTGATTAATAGCTATTTAAAACAAAAAGAATTCCAAAGTTTTACACGAATGTTTTCATGATCAGACATATAGTTAAGATATCACAGCATTTTAAAATTATGCACTTTGTTAACATGAACTATGAAAACATGAAAATTTTAAGGAGAGTTGGCTAGGATAATATTTTGATATTAAAATATCAAATACTGCTTGTATCTTACATAGACATCTACACTATCCAGAAAATAATTCAAAACAGACATAGCACTCCAGTTTCTAATGGTTATAAAGGACTTATAATAACTTAAATTTGTTAACAGAAATTTGGATTCTTGGAGAACTTTTGATAACAATCAGTATACTTATTGAAGCAATGGATCTGAAGTCCGATCCATGCTTCACATCTTCCTATAAACTTAATTAATATTGTAGACCTAAATTAAGTTTATAGTTCAATATCAGCAGGGTTTTGCATTAGAGTTAAACATAATTATGCTTATTAAATGTGTATTACAGTTAAATATTTTATTTTAAATAAATTTCATTCTATTGATAAAAATTGCTTAACCTATTAGTCAAACATACATATATATACATCTAGCGTATATATATGAGTTAATGCAAAATTCTGCTGAAATAAAATGCTTATTCTATTGTAAAATAATAATATATTGTTGTTCAAATTTTTATTAAAATATTTAGTATGATTTGATTTTGAGATAAGCCTGCCAACATTTTCTAAAAGAATGTATAGTTGTAATTAGTGAGCCATTCAAGTGTAATTAAAGATGGCCTTCTCTTTCTTTCTTTTTAATTAAGAGAATTCAAACTTTGAAGTAAAAAAGTTAGAGTAAAAAAGATAAAGTTATTTTTAGAAAGTGTTGCTTTGAAACAAAGGAGCATGGGGAGGCTTATCAAGATCTCAGATCATACAAACAATGGAAGGTAGCTGTCAGAGAAAGTATAAATAGTAGGGAGAACAAAAGAGATAATTCATTCAGACTTTTCTTTTTGAAGGAGTCATTTGATTCTGATTTTGCTGGTGAAGGCGATTTATTAAGATTTTTCTTGCTGTTTTATTTCCAAGCTTTCTGGAAAGTGCATTCAGATTTCTCTTGGGAGAAATCCGTCAGATTTTGCTTCACATTTAGCTTGTGCTTCAAAAAAAGTTATACAGCTGTCATTTTCAAACAATGGAGAAGTTAGAACCTGCTCCAGTTAAAACCAACCGTATTTTGAGGAAAATGGATATGCTTGGCTAGGCAAATCATAGCTTTGCCTATCGCCGAGGTTCCTAAATACCATCCAAAAATGCCTTAACATCCAATCAATAACCATATGAACTCTATGCCGTGTCTGGAGAACTTTTCATGGAAGCCATACTTCATATTTTCATTGTCCGGACAAACACCTATCGTCGGTCGGATCAAGCCACGGACGCCGTAGGGAACATCACGGAAAAAGGACGGTATCGTATCTACTATATTAAACTATCTCGTATGCTACTTTTGATTCATATTGTTTTATTGTTGTATTGAAATATATGTCTTTGCTATGTAAACATTTTATGAATTAACCTTAAATATATTTTGGGATCATCTAGCTATCTGTAACCTTTTTACCTTCGCTATTCTTCCTTACTAACCATTGTAAATATTTAGTATTTCGTTGCGGTTAAATTTAATAGTTAACTTTTTGTCATTTGAAATCTCTTTCCAATTTTATTTATGTTGTTAATTAAATCCAAGTCAGTTTCTTTTGTGTGCCAACTTGATCTCTTTGATAACACATCTTTTTGTCCGCCATTTGCTTATCACGTATATTTGATTTAGCTATATACGTTCTAAGTCAATTTTAAACACGGTTTTTAGCGCAAAGCCATAAGAAATGCTTGCGAAAGGTTTTTATTATCTATCGTACTTTATCGAGAAGATCGAGTTGGAAATTTTTAATAAAATTGGGAAGAAAAGAATTTGACCGCAAACCTATTAACCTGTTTTCTTTTTATTGTCTAATTAGTTTGTTGCCGTAATTTAGGGGAATAGCGGAGGCCCATTAAAGCCTTATTCATATTCTAAAGCCATTAATTAAACATTATTTAATTATCAAAAACTTGAGTTTCTTAGTTATATTAAATGCTTTATTTTTACTTTTCAATGATCCAGGCACGCAAAACGCAAACACCAACACATCTTTTTATGTACTTTACACATTTAGCTTTTAGCTCTTTAGGATTTCCCGTCCATGTCTCTACCGCTGTTGCTAAGCTTTGTGGCCGGTTGAAAAATAATTTATGCGTGGCTCAGATGGTGTTGTTGGTTCGTGAATTAGCCCCGAGAATAGGCGAAATAGGGCAGAGGTTATTATATTCTTTATTTAATATTTCGCGTATAGTGGCCTCGAGGTACTTTCGCTTAGGACTCGAACTAGGTTAAACCAGCATACATAATCTGACTGTCACAGTAGATTTTTTTTTTCTCCGCATTCTGGACGCCCATCGTGTGGCTTTTCGAAATTTTCCATACCCTGCAATGCCCTATATGACATTTGTATGTGTGTGGAATGTTTTTTTTTTCTGTTTTAAATTAAGGAAAATATGGGTAGACGTATAATTTTTTTTTCCGATTCTGACGCTAACAACGTGGATGAGTGTCATTTTTTTTTCTTTTCTTCAAAAAAAAAAGTTTTTAATAGTACCCTGAGAAGCTAGTCAATTATTATATCAAATAATATATGTATAATTTTTTCCAAGTTTGTTTCCTAACGTGAGCTAAATGTCATTTTTTTTAACTAATTAAGAAGTTAAAGGTGTTATAAGCTAAACATTTTTTTTTCCGAGTTTGATATATATGAAATGAATATTTTATAGTTAAAAAAAGTTAACAAGCCGTTAGTTGTTTTTTTTTGTGTGTGACTAGAAAAGAAGATTTCAGAGTTAAAGTAATTTTTTGGTAATCCTAATTAGTTTTGTCATGGCCAGTACGCCATATTTTTTCTCTCGTATAAAGTAGATAGCTTCGATAAGGCGGAAGTGTCAAATATATAGGCCACCCCCCCCCCCTTAAATTAGCTTTCGTACTTTAGATTGTTTTTAGTATCGCTCAAATATGAAAAAGTTTGGGAATAATAATGTGTTTTTCGAAATATAGTATAAACGGTAGTGTTAATATTTTGAGTAAAAAAAAAAAAAAAGTACAATTACATAATAGATTTTTATTTCCGTTTGGATAAATTTTTGTAAATATCTTAGATAACCTTTTTTTTTCGTTAATAGAATTTTTTTTCATAGATTGAAAGCTTTGATAAGTCAAAATTACACGTGTCAGTGTACGGTGTTAACAAACATTTTTTTTCACTTTCTCTGCATTTCGTTTTTATATAGAATGAATGCTATAATCATGCAAAATTTTCGTTCACTGTTAAATATTTTGTAATTACGTGTCCTACCAAATATATATAAGTTTTGTTAATAAAATAGCAAACTTAATTTTCAACTTAATAAAGAGTAAATGCGTATGTCGTTTAATTTATATTTTTGGGTATAACATATATGTCAGCCACCCTTTAATTAAGATTTTTTTTTCTCCATTTCGGATTATGCTATTGAATCATTTATTGAGTAACCGTTAGGTGAAGACCCTTTGAGCAACCGTTAGGTGAAGCCCTTGTTTTTTAGTGATCGTTTTTGGTGAAGATTCCCTTAGTAACCGTTTAGGTGAAGACCCCTTACATTGTAGAGTTCTCGATTGCTGAGTAGCCTGAAATAATAGGTCTATGTCTGCAATTGTTGTTTCCGTGTCATAGTTGTGACCAGCGTTACTTGCCTGAAATAATAGGAGTATGCGGTTTGCAATGTGACATTCATTCTAATAAATTTATGTACATAATAATAAAAGAAATATTTGTATAGGTATATCTGTTTGTATATTCATATGTAGTCATATATATGCATATTTAGTGTGTACATAGTCATATATATGGGTGTATATGGTATACACTTCGTTATAGTTCGGTAAAACCCGTTTTTATATAAATGTTTTTTTTGAAACAGTTTTTGATCTCAATGCGTGATTCTGTAAAATTGCTTGATAATTGTTAATCTATTTCGGGTTGTGACCAAAATGGTAGTTGGTTTCGATCCCAGGTTCATAATTCGGAGTGGCGGTTATCATGGGATTTTACTTTTATTTTAATTTTTTTGTATATATTTTGTTTTGTTAATCGTACTTTAGGCTGTTTAAATTGTTTTTTTTTGTGTGTCATGACCAAAACGGTAGCGTGGTTTCGAACCCAGGTCAGACAAATTACCGTACTTAGTTGTTATACGTCTTAGATTTAAATAATATTGTGTCATTTAAAATAGCATTTACTTATTCATCCAGAGATTTTTTTTTCGTTCAGCAGAATCAAATTAAATTTTTTTTTAAAGTGAACTGAAACGCAAAGTAAAATTTTAATTGCATTGAAACTTTATAAACCCTTATAAATGTGTGCTTGGATCATTATCCATTAATATGTATATTTGATATGGCCATTGTCTTGTCGACTGGCGCCCTTCTCAAATAAATTTGTCGGCAAGTGCAATTTCTCATATCGGATATCAAATAAACTAAACTATAGTAGATGATCAAAATAACAATGTATGCTTAGTGAGCCAAAATAATTTTTAAACATGACATGTATATTTTGCTCACATATTTCGTTATATATATATACTTGTATTAATGTAAATGCATTTTTTTAGTTGTTTCAGGTGTCAGAGAAAGCCAGGTCAAGCTGTAAGTGGATTATTTTAGTTATATTAACATAGCAATGGTATTTTAATAAAATATAAATAAAGTAAAGTGAGGAGAATAATATGTGGTATAGTTATTAAAGACAGACACGGCAGGATTTTTATATTTTCATGTGTAAACAGATACATATAGGCATAGGGTTAAAATAGGACCTCGTGAGGTAGGCAAAGTTAGTTTTTGAAAACATAAATAAAGAATTTAGAATATTTGACTTATTGTTTTTAAAGAACAAAAAATTTTTTTTCTTCACATACAGGATATAGCTCCTAGATAGACATAATACAATATACTTATATAGATTGTATTAAAATACGTTTAGAAATAAATTGTGACTTTGTGTAGCAAAATAGCAAAAAAATGGACCAACAGACGGACGCACATTATGACAGCGAGGAGGAGGTAGTACTCAATATTCCCAAGAGGCCAACAGGTACTCATAATGAAGAGTATAACTTTGATGCTTTCATCAAAGAAATGAGACATGAAAATGAAATGATGAGGAACATGTTCCAGCAATTCATGAATATGACATCTCAACGACTGAACCGTTTGGAGGAAAACATGGTTCTCCAGCAACAACATACCAGAACAAAAGTATGGCCAGATGAGGATACTCAGTTAAAATGGCAACAGAAACAAGATGATACACAACCTAAATCATTGATCGATAATGAAGTAGAGAAGGATATGTATGCCTGGGACACGTCAGTCAAGCATCAAATACAGGAAGGAGAAGACAATGGACAGATGGATGTGGATAAAAAGGAAATGAACACTCATCAACAGATCAATCCAATCAAGGCGCAACAAGGTAACCAAATCCTTACGCCTATAATAATTAATCCGGTAACGTCTCCGGTGGCAAAATTCATACATATACAAGGTTTTAGAGGGGAACCGGGTGGAAACCCTAGACACCACCTGGATAGTCTCAAAATGTTTTTTCAATTTCAGAATATGACAGAACAAGAAAAGGTGGCGATCGCCAGTCATCATTTAAAAGAATCTGCCAGAGAATGGTGGAATACTCTATCTATACAACCGCAAACATTTATGGAATATGAGAAGGCAATAATGTCAATGTACTGGAGTGCAGAGAGGCAGGAAGGTTTGATGTATTCCATAATGCATGAAAGATACCCAGCTAACCATCAAGAGACTTATGCTCAGTTTTTTGTTAGGCAGGTAAATCGCATTAAAGCCCTAACTGCTTTCAATTATCCAGAAATGCAGATAGTGAGGATGATTAGGCACAACATGCCACCCTGGATAAGGAAAATATTAATAGGCACTCAAATGCAGGATATTCAAGGCACGATTCGGATACTAACTGACATTGATTATGGGAACTTAGAAGAAAACCAAAATGATAGGGTCATGAACCCGTCCAAAAATACAAGGCAGTATATACCACCGGATCCCGGAAAGTTTAGAAATTAAAAACATAAATACAGCTAGTCAGACTAAAACAACACGGACTTGATTTAAAATATAGGAGAATGAATGATAGACAAACCGTTTTATAGTAACATATAGAAAGATTATTAGTAGTAGCAAATTAAACATTACAGTGAATAAAGAGTAGGCTTGAACTCACCTGGTACAAATTCTTACCTCTGACCTGAAGCAACAGCATTTTTTTTTAACATTTTTTTTTTGCTCACTAACTATTGGGAAATGAAGCAATGGATCTGAAGTCCGATCCATGCTTCACATCTTCCTATAAACTTAATTAATATTGTAGACCTAAATTAAGTTTATAGTTCAATATCAGCAGGGTTTTGCATTAGAGTTAAAAATAATTATGCTTATTAAATGTGTATTACAGTTAAATATTTTATTTTAAATAAATTTCATTCTATTGATAAAAATTGCTTAACCTATTAGTCAAACATACATATATATACATCTAGCGTATATATATGAGTTAATGCAAAATTCTGCTGAAATAAAATGCTTATGCTATTGTAAAATAATAATATATTGTTGTTCAAATTTTATTAAAATATTTAGTATGATTTGATTTTGAGATAAGCCTGCCAACATTTTCTAAAAGAATGTATAGTTGTAATTAGTGAGCCATTCAAGTGTAATTAAAGATGGCCTTCTCTTTCTTTCTTTTTAATTAAGAGAATTCAAACTTTGAAGTAAAAAAGTTAGAGTAAAAAAGATAAAGTTATTTTTAGAAAGTGTTGCTTTGAAACAAAGGAGCATGGGGAGGCTTATCAAGATCTCAGATCATACAAACAATGGAAGGTAGCTGTCAGAGAAAGTATAAATAGTAGGGAGAACAAAAGAGATAATTATTCAGACTTTTCTTTTTGAAGGAGTCATTTGATTCTGATTTTGCTTGTGAAGGCGATTTATTAAGATTTTTCTTGCTGTTTTATTTCCAAGCTTTCTGGAAAGTGCATTCAGATTTCTCTTGGGAGAAATCCGTCAGATTTTGCTTCACATTTAGCTTGTGCTTCAAAAAAAGTTATACAGCTGTCATTTTCAAACAATGGAGAAGTTAGAACCTGCTCCAGTTAAAACCAACCGTATTTTGAGGAAAATGGATATGCTTGGCTAGGCAAATCATAGCTTTGCCTATCGCCGAGGTTCCTAAATACCATCCAAAAATGCCTTAACATCCAATCAATAACCATATGAACTCTATGCCGTGTCTGGAGAACTTTTCATGGAAGCCATACTTCATATTTTCATTGTCCGGACAAACACCTATCGTCGGTCGGATCAAGCCACGGACGCCGTAGGGAACATCACGGAAAAAGGACGGTATCGTATCTACTATATTAAACTATCTCGTATGCTACTTTTGATTCATATTGTTTTATTGTTGTATTGAAATATATGTCTTGCTATGTAAACATTTTATGAATTAACCTTAAATATATTTTGGGATCATCTAGCTATATGTAACCTTTTTACCTTCGCTATTCTTCCTTACTAACCATTGTAAATATTTAGTATTTCGTTGCGGTTAAATTTAATAGTTAACTTTTTGTCATTTGAAATCTCTTTCCAATTTTATTTATGTTGTTAATTAAATCCAAGTCAGTTTCTTTTGTGTGCCAACTTGATCTCTTTGATAACACATCTTTTTGTCCGCCATTTGCTTATCACGTATATTTGATTTAGCTATATACGTTCTAAGTCAATTTTAAACACGGTTTTTAGCGCAAAGCCATAAGAAATGCTTGCGAAAGGTTTTTATTATCTATCGTACTTTATCGAGAAGATCGAGTTGGAATTTTTTTAATAAAATTGGGAAGAAAAGAATTTGACCGCAAACCTATTAACCTGTTTTCTTTTTATTGTCTAATTAGTTTGTTGCAGTAATTTAGGGGAATAGCGGAGGCCCATTAAAGCCTTATTCATATTCTAAAGCCATTAATTAAACATTATTTAATTATCAAAAACTTGAGTTTCTTAGTTATATTAAATGCTTTATTTTTACTTTTCAATGATCCAGGCACGCAAAACGCAAACACCAACACATCTTTTTATGTACTTTACACATTTAGCTTTTAGCTCTTTAGGATTTCCCGTCCATGTCTCTACCGCTGTTGCTAAGCTTTGTGGCCGGTTGAAAAATAATTTATGCGTGGCTCAGATGGTGTTGTTGGTTCGTGAATTAGCCCCGAGAATAGGCGAAATAGGGCAGAGGTTATTATATTCTTTATTTAATATTTCGCGTATAGTGGCCTCGAGGTACTTTCGCTTAGGACTCGAACTAGGTTAAACCAGCATACATAATCTGACTGTCACATTATGTAATTGTTATGAGACTGATTCTCAAGGCTAAAAAATTCTCTCAATCCGCTTAAAAAGCAAATGTTATGTACTTATAAAAACTTTTAAGTAACATTACAACTTTAAAAACTTTTAGTGAAATGCTGAGAAGTTTACAGATGACAGTTATATTTTAAAAAAAAAACATGCTTCTTTGAAGCTAAATTTCTTTAAAAATTTTACAATTTAGCTAATATTTTAAAAAATTTCCATTTCAGAAATTGATTAGCTGTATATTATTTATATAAATATATCTAGTTTTATTTTGCTTTTTAATATTTATTAAAAAAATTTCCCATGACCTAACAATAGTCCTAATGAGTTGGCTAATTCAGATCTTGTTATCAAAAAGAAATTTTTTTTTTTTTAAATCCTATGTATATCTATCTATGAAATATTTCCTTATTCATAATTAACATTTGAAAATGTAATCAATAAACAAAAATGTCATTTTAAAAAATATTCAGATAGGAAAATGTGGACACTTTCAGATCACTTCCATATTTCTTATTTAGCTTATAAATTGTAAAATATTTAAAAAAAATAATTTACCTTCCTTTCTACTTCTTCCACCATATGCCGAATTTTATCCTTCATTTCTTCTGTAAGCAATGATAGCTGCTGTTCTGTAAAATCTAATCGGTCTTTCTGTTCTTTTAGTAAAGTCATTCGAGTCAATCTTATTAAAAAAAAATCAAATTATTTTAAGCATTGTTATATTTATATATTGGCTTTTAAAAATACTGTATTCCAAATAATAAGTTTGATTAAAAAAAAAAAGAAGCTATAAATTAAAAAAAAATCATAAATAAAACTAAGTAAATAGTTAAAAATGCTATACAGATCAGTAAAAACAAAAAATCTATTAGTATATTATATTTGTAAAATCTGATTTATATATTTTATATTGTATTGCACATTTGTATTTACATATAAATGTAATTGTATTTACATAAAATATAAAAATGTACCCCTAATTTAACAACTATAAAAATTTATAAAGATTTTAATAATGAGAAGATCAATTTTCTTACTTGTTCAGTTAGAATATAAATTTTAATGTGACTTATTATAATATCATGTAGTATAATAAAAAAAAACAATTAGAGATTGCATTTAAATAATAAATATTATAAAAATATAACTAATAATGAAAAAGTTAGGTAAAAAAAAAAAGAGGCTACATCAGATATGTGAGCAGGTGCAGAATATGACGGTGAAAACTTTCCCCAGAAACCATACAAATAACTAAAATGTTTAACACTATATATACGTAAGTTATGAAGAAATATATAATTTGAAAGAATAACAGAGTTAGTTAATTTTTGATGAAAAAAAAAGCTAAATAATTATGATCAATGAGAAATCAATATAGACAGCTAATAGAGATGGAAACTTTGAAATATAAAAACTTCCTATCCACACTGTATCGTAAATTGGAGATAAAAGATTAGAAACTCAACAACTAAATAGATCAAACTTAAGCTGTGCATTATATATCCTCTAATACTTTCTCTATTCTCTTGTTATCTATTATAAAAGTAAAGATTTACTATATGTTTATAAGGTGCAGGATTCAAAAAAATCAATCAGCTGCTTAATCATTTTCATATAAAATGTATTTTCTGATTCTTCAATTTACAAAATGAGTTTGTGATCTAAATTATTATAGGACTTTTAAAAAGAAAAATAAAGTGGCAATTTCCATAACATAAGCCTTTGTATTATTAACAAAAAAATAAGTTTATGGGATTTGAAGAGCCTGTTCATTCAAAAAAATTATTCATATTGAATTCAGCAATACCTAATGATGTGTTTGTCATACTATTATCTAGTCCATTATCAAAATTACTTTTCTTATTTCTACAAGGCACAATACAATAAATTTCATCAAGTGAAATTCTTTCCATTCTTTAATTTTTGGTGTGAAGTGATATATTGTAGAATAATACCATTGGGATTCAAATCCCCCGGTTTGTTAACTACATCAAAAAATATGCTATGTCTGGTCCTGGCCTGGACAAGAAGCATAAAACAAAATAGTTATCCAAGAAGTTGCAACTGAAGAAAAAACATATTTAATTCATTTTGCAATATTTAATATTGAAGCAATGGATCTGAAGTCCGATCCATGCTTCACAGCCTTCTATAAACTTGGTTAATATTATAGACCTGAATTAAGTTTATAGTCCAATATCAGCAGGGTTTTGCATTAAAGCTAAAATTAATTACGTTTATATAATTTGTATTTGCATTTAACTATTTCATTTTAAATAAATTCCATTTCAAGATTAAATTTCTGTTAATAAAAATTACTTGTCAAACCTATTAGTCAAACATATATATACATCAAGCGTATATATATGAGTTAATGCAAAATTCTGCTGAAATAAAATGCTTATTTTATTAAAAGAAATAATATATTTTTTTGTTAAAATCTTGTTAAAATATGGCGTATGATTTCATTTTGAGATAAGCCCACCAACATTTTCTAAAGGAATGTATGTTTTAATTAGTGAGCCCATTCAAGTCAAATTAAAGATGGCCTTCTCTTTCTTTTTTAATTAATAAAATTCAAAGTTTAAAGAAAGAAATTTAGAATAAAAAAGTAAAAGTTATTTTTAGAAAATGTTACCTTGAAACAAAGGAGCGTGGTGGGGCTTATCAAGATCTAAGATCATACAAACAATAGAAGGTAGCTGACAAAGAGGGTATAAATAAAAGTGAGAACAAAAGACTTGGTTATTCAGAGTTTTCTTGCTGGCATTCAGATTTCTCTTTGGAGAACTCTTTCAGATTTTGCTTGTGGAGATTTTATTCCAAAAAGTTAGACAACTGTCGTCTTCAAAATCATGGAGAAGTTTGAACATGCTCAAGCTAAAAGTCATATGAATTTGATGGATTCTACTATGCTTGGCTAGGCAAATAAATAGCTTTGCCTATCGCCGAGGTTCCTAAATACCATCAAAATGCCTTAGTATCCACTCAATAGTCATCTGAACTCTGTGCCGTGTCTGTAGGACTTTTCATAAAAGCATGCTACTTATTTCCACTTTCCTTGTCCGGGCAAATACCTATCGATGGTCGGATCAAGCCACGAACGCCATAGGAAACATGACCAAGGAACCAGGATGGTAATCATATCTCTCCTCCATTGAACTATTTACTTTCTACCCTTTTGTTCATACCTTTCTTAATTGAATTATATTATGAATTGTTTTATTTAATGATATTTGTAATGTAACCATTTTTATTAGACTAGTCTTAAATATATATATGTGTGATCATCTATCTATATTTAACCTTTTTTCCTTCGCTATTCTTCATTACTAACATGTGTAAATATTTTGTATTCCATTGCGGTTAAGTTTAAAAGTTAATTTTTTTCATTTAAAATCTCTTTCCAATTTTATTTATGTTTCTAAATTCCATACGAGTAAGTTTCCTTTGTTTGCCAACTTGATCTCCTCGATAACGCCTCTTTTGTCCGCCAGTAGCTTATTACGTATATCTGATTTAGCTATATACGTTTTAAATAATTTTTAAACTGTCTGTTTTTAGCGCAAAGCAATTAGAAAATGCTTTGCGAAAGATTTTTACTATTGTACTTTATCGAGGAGATTCGAGTTGACAATTTTATTAAAATTGGGAAGAAAAGACTTAGACCGCAAAAATATTATATCGTTTAATCTGTTTTCATTGTCTAATTAGTTTTCATGAATTTAGGGGAATAGCGGAGGCCATTAAAAACATTCTTAATATTTTAAAGTCATTAATTAAACATATTATTTAACTATAAAAAGCTTGAGTTTCCTAATTTTATTATAATGCTTTATTTTACTTTTCCAATGATCCAGGCATGCAAAACACATTTTTCATAGTACTTTTATGCACATTTAACTATTTAGCTCCGTAGGTGTTCCCGTCCATGTCTCTACCGCTGATGCTAAGCTTGGCCGGTTGAAAAATAATTTATGTATGGCTCAGATAATGTTGTTGGTTCGTAATTAGCCTCGAGAATAGGCGAATAGGGCAGAGGTCATAGTATTCTTGATTTAATATCTCGCGTATGGGTGGCCTCGAGGTACTTTCGCTTAGTATTCGAACTGGGTTAAACCAACATACATCATCTGACTGTCACAGTTAATTTTTTTTTTTTCCCGCATTGTCGACCAACGTGGGCCGAATTTCATTTTTTTTTTGAAAGAATAGGAATAGGGTATTTGAAAATATAGGTAGATGTATAAGATTTTTTTTCCTCCGCATTTTGGTGACCAACTAGACCGAATTTCATTTTTTTTGGAAGAAAAGGAATAGGAGAGTTGAAATAATAGATATATGTAAAAGTTTTGCTTTGAGTTTGTCGCCGTGGGACGAATGTCATTTTTTTAAAAAAAAAATTAGTACCCTGAGAAATTTGTTTTAGTTTAACATATTTATATAAAAATATAAGTATAATTTTTCCGAGTTTTGTTTCCTAATGTGAGCCAAATGTCATTTTTTTAAATTAATTAACAAGTTAAATGTGTCATAAGGTAAACATTTTTTTTTCCGAGTTTAGTATATATATGAAATGAATAATTTACATTTAAAAAAGTTAACACTCCGTTAGTTGTTTTTTTTTTTGTGATTATAAAATGAGATTTTAGAGTTATAGCAAATTTTTTTTTTTCCCCTAATGAGTAGTTTTGTCATGGGCAGTTCGGCATATTGTTGTTTTTGTTGTATAAAGTATATAGCTTTAATGCGGCGGAAGTGTCAAATAAATACCCACCCGCCCTCCCTTAAAATAGCTTTCGTACTTTATGTTATTTAGTATTGCTTAAAAATGAGAAGTTTTAATATAATAATGTTTTTTCGAAATATAGTATATTCGGTAGTGTTAATATTTTAGTAAAAAGTACAAATAGATAATAGAATTTTTTTTCCGTTTGTATAAATTTTTGTAAAGATCTAATAGATAACATTTTTTTTTCCGTTAATAGAAATTTTTTCTAAGATCGAAAGTTTGATAAGTTCAAATTAACACGTGTCAACATACGGTGTCAGCAAATATTTTTTTCACTTTCTCTGCGTTCGTTTCTTTAAATCAATAATTTTAATCATGCAAAAATTTTTTTTTCACTTTTAAATATTTTGCAGTTACGTTTCCTCGCAAACATATATAAATATAAGTTTTGTTAATAAAATTCAAACTTAATTTTCAACTTTATAAAAAGTAAATGCGTATGTTCGTTTTAATAATATATATATATATAAGATATATTTTTGTATAACATATATGTCAGCCACCTTTAGTTAAGATTTTTTTTTCTCAATTCGGATTATGCTATTGAATCATTTATTGAGTAACCGTTAGGTGAAGCCCCCTTTTTTTTATTTTGGTGAAGACCCTTTTAGTAACCGTTTAGGTGAAGACCCCTTACACTTTAGAGTTTAGGATTGCTGAGTAGCCTGAAATAATAGGTCTACGTCTGCAATCATTGCTTCCTTGTCATAGTTGCGACCAGCGTTTACTAGCCTGAAATAATAGGAGTATGCGGTCTGCAATATGACAAATCTTTCTAATAAAATCATGTACATGATAATAAAAAAAATATTTGTATAGGTATATCTGTTTGTATATTTATATGTAGTCATATATATGCTTATTTAATGTTGTACATATTCATATATATGGGTGTATATGGTATACACTTCGTTATAGTTCGGTAAAACCCGTTTTTATATAAATGTTTTTTAAACAGTTTTTGATCTCAATGCATGATTCTGTAAAATTGCTTGATAATTGTTAATCTATTTCGGGTTGTGACCAAAATGGTAGTTGGTTTCGATCCCAGGTTCATAATTCGGAGTGGCGGTTATCATGGGATTTTATTTTTATTTTTAATTTTTTTTGTATATTTTTGTTTTGTTAATCGTACTTTAGGCTGTTTAAATTGATTTTTTTTTGTGTCTTGACCAAAATGGTAACTGGTTTCGAACCCAGGTCAGACATGTTACCTTACTTAGTTGTAATTCGTCTTAGACTTAATTAATATTGTCATTTAAAATAGCATTTACTTATTCATGCAGAGATTTTTTTTTGAAAGTGAAGTGAAAATCAAAATAAATTTTAATCGCATTTAAACTTTATAAACGTTATCAATGTGTGCTTGGATCATTATCCATTAATATGTATATTTGATATGGCCATTGTCTTGTCGACTGGCGCCCTTATCAAATAAATTTGTCGGCAAGTGCAATCTCTCATATCGGATTACAAATAAACAAACCATAGGAGGTAGATGATCAAAATAAAAATGTATGCGTAGTGAGCCAAAATAATTTTTAAACATGACTTATGTATATTTTTGCTCACATATTCCTTTTATATATATATATATATATATACTTGTATATTAATGTAAATGCATTTTTTAGTTGTTTCAGGTGTCAGAGAAAGCCAGGTCAAGCTGTAAGTGTATTATTTTAATTATATTGTGACAAAATAGCAGTGATATTTAAATGAAATATAAAAATAAATAAAGTAAAGTGAGGAGAATAATATGTAGTATAAATATTAAAAACAGACACGGCAGGATTTTATATTTTTTTTCATGTACAAACAGATACATATAGGCATAGGTTTAAGATAGGACCTCGTGAGGTAGGCAAAGTTAATTTCTGAAAACATATAAATAAAACAGATAGTTGGAACTTAGAATACTGACTTATTTTAGAAAGAAGTAAAAATTTTTTTGATATACAGAAGGATATAGCTCCTAGATACATGCGATATAATATACTTATCTAGATTGTTTATAAAAAGACTAAAATACGTTTTACAAATAAGGTGGGATTGTTATATAACAAAATAGCCAATATTAGGCAAAAATGGAGGAACAGAAGAGAGGCGAAGTTTATAGGTCAATATGTACTCATAGTGACCAAAAATACAATTTGGAAGATCTCATCAAAGAAATGAGAGACGAAAACAAAATGATGATGAACATGTTCCAAGAATTCATGAATATTACATCGCAAAGATTGAACCGTTTGGAGGCACATATGGAACTCCATCAAGAACAGAGTATTGTAACAGAAGCATCACCAGAAGATGATACTCAAAAACAAGATGACACTGATATGAAATCCTCGAGTGATTATGAAACAGGCGAAGCCACTCACCAGTTGGATTTCTCTGGACAAATGAATGAGGATAGTAAAAAAACAAATGATCAACAGCTGTTGAACCAAATCCAGGCGCAACAAGGCAGTGAAATCTTTACTGCGACAGTAATCAATACTATAACTCCTGTGGCAAAGATTAGCAACATAAAATGTTTTAGAGAAGAACCGGGTGGGAACCCTAGACACCACCTTGATAGCTTGAAAATCTGTCTCCAAGTCCAGAACATGACTGAGCAAGAAAAGAAGGCAAGGGAAAAATTAAGACGTACGGCTCGGCATCGCAAGAATCGAAACCGGCAATATAAATTCAGGAAAGGAAACCAAGCATGGCTAAGAGACCTTAGGCCAAGTAGTAAAGTGTGGAGAAAAGTAAAAAAGTTTTTTCCGATATATAAAGGCCCTCACGCATTAAAAAAGAAGTGTGGAATAAGTGTTTTGTTTTGGAAAAATAATCTCAGCCTAAAAAGAGAGTATAATATTAGAAACAGAAACTTAAAACCTTATGTACCACCGGACCCCGGAAAATTTAGAAAGTAAAAAGATAAATATAACTTGTTAGACTAAAAACAACACGGACTCGATTTAAGATACAGGAGATTGAATTATGGATAAACCGTTAGTTATATAGTAAAAGAAAGAAAGACTGTTAGTCAGTAACAAATTAAATATTACAGCAAATAAAGAGTAGGCTTGAACTCACCTGGCACAAAATTTTTACCTCTGACCTGAAGCAACAGCATTTTTTTTTAACATTTTTTTTTTGCTCACTAACTATTGGGAAATGAAGCAATGGATCTGAAGTCCGATCCATGCTTCACAGCCTTCTATAAACTTAGTTAGTATTATAGACCTGAATTAAGTTTATAGTCCAATATCAGCAGGGTTTTGCATTAAAGCTAAAATTAATTACGTTTATATAATTTGTATTTGCATTTAACTATTTCATTTTAAATAAATTCCATTTCAAGATTAAATTTCTGTTAATAAAAATTACTTGTAAAACCTATTAGTCAAACATATATATACATCAAGCGTATATATATGAGTTAATGCAAAATTCTGCTGAAATAAAATGCTTATTTTATTAAAAGAAATAATATATTTTTTTGTTAAAATCTTGTTAAAATATGGCGTATGATTTCATTTTGAGATAAGCCCACCAACATTTTCTAAAGGAATGTATGTTTTAATTAGTGAGCCCATTCAAGTCAAATTAAAGATGGCCTTCTCTTTCTTTTTTAATTAATAAAATTCAAACTTTAAAGAAAGAAATTTAGAATAAAAAAGTAAAAGTTATTTTTAGAAAATGTTACCTTGAAACAAAGGAGCATGTGGGTGGGCTTATCAAGATCTAAGATCATACAAACAATAGAAGGTAGCTGACAAAGAGGGTATAAATAAAAGTGAGAACAAAAGACTTGGTTATTCAGAGTTTTCTTGCTGGCATTCAGATTTCTCTTTGGAGAACTCTTTCAGATTTTGCTTGTGGAGATTTTATTCCAAAAAGTTAGACAACTGTCATCTTCAAAATCATGGAGAAGTTTGAACATGCTCAAGCTAAAAGTCATATGAATTTGATGGATTCTACTATGCTTGGCTAGGCAAATAAATAGCTTTGCCTATCGCCGAGGTTCCTAAATACCATCAAAATGCCTTAGTATCCACTCAATAGTCATCTGAACTCTGTGCCGTGTCTGTAGGACTTTTCATAAAAGCATGCTACTTATTTCCACTTTCCTTGTCCGGGCAAATACCTATCGATGGTCGGATCAAGCCACGAACGCCGTAGGAAACATGACCAAGGAACCAGGATGGTAATCATATCTCTCCTCCATTGAACTATTTACTTTCTACCCTTTTGTTCATACCTTTCTTAATTGAATTATATTATGAATTGTTTTATTTAATGATATTTGTAATGTAACCATTTTTATTAGACTAGTCTTAAATATATATATGTGTGATCATCTATCTATATTTAACCTTTTTTCCTTCGCTATTCTTCATTACTAACATGTGTAAATATTTTGTATTCCATTGCGGTTAAGTTTAAAAGTTAATTTTTTTCATTTAAAATCTCTTTCCAATTTTATTTATGTTTCTAAATTCCATACGAGTAAGTTTCCTTTGTTTGCCAACTTGATCTCCTCGATAACGCCTCTTTTGTCCGCCAGTAGCTTATTACGTATATCTGATTTAGCTATATACGTTTTAAATAATTTTTAAACTGTCTGTTTTTAGCGCAAAGCAATTAGAAAATGCTTTGCGAAAGATTTTTACTATTGTACTTTATCGAGGAGATTCGAGTTGACAATTTTATTAAAATTGGGAAGAAAAGACTTAGACCGCAAAAATATTATATCGTTTAATCTGTTTTCATTGTCTAATTAGTTTTCATTAATTTAGGGGAATAGCGGAGGCCATTAAAAACATTATTAATATTTTAAAGTCATTAATTAAATATATTATTTAACTATAAAAAGCTTGAGTTTCCTAATTTTATTATAATGCTTTATTTTACTTTTCCAATGATCCAGGCACGCAAAACACATTTTTCATAGTACTTTTATGCACATTTAACTATTTAGCTCCGTAGGTGTTCCCGTCCATGTCTCTACCGCTGAGGCTAAGCTTGGCCAGTTGAAAAATAATTTATGTATGGCTCAGATAATGTTGTTGGTTCGTAATTAGCCTCGAGAATAGGCGAATAGGGCAGAGGTCATAGTATTCTTGATTTAATATCTCGCGTATGGGTGGCCTCGAGGTACTTTCGCTTAGTATTCGAACTGGGTTAAACCAACATACATTATCTGACTGTCACAATATAAACAATAATGATTATTATTAATAGAATATTAGTAATTATTACACAGAGAAAAATTTATTTGCAAGTATAGTGAAATTTCATCCCAATGCTTAAACAAATCATAATGTAGACTGAAATGGTCGTCTGCCAAAATCCTCGAATCTTTTAGCTTTGTCAATAGAGAATAGCACTGGGTAGAAGACAACTTTAGATCTTTATGGTTTTCTTGATGTTTTTTGATGAGTCTCAATGGTTTCTTGCCTTATCCCATAATTAATTGTGTTTGTTTTTTTTGTAATCTTCATCCTATTCTCTGGAGTTTATACTAATCTCACATAAGAATTATCCTAAATCCAGTTAGCTTGTGTCTGAATAAAATAAAATAATGATGTATCTCATGCAAGAATAATCCTTGCCAATTGTGCAACAAACTTAGTTTATGATTGGTCAAAATTCTTAATAGGGAGTCTTTTTACACACGTGCAGACTGGACTCTTAAGCAAAAACAGTTTTAAATATTTTTTTTTTTTGGAAGATTATAAATAAAAGTAATGTTTTAAAATTTTAGTTTGCTTTCAAAAATATAAGGTAAAAAACTAATTTTCAATTTACATGTTAATTAAAATATTTTTTAGACTTAGATAAAAGATTTTAGAAAACTCTAATTAGAATTTTTGTAAAATAAAAAATGATTTATTTATATACGAGATATAACCCATTTACTAGCATATATAGTTCATTCCAATATCAGCCTTTCAAGCTAATTGAGCACGCACCTTTTGAGAGTGTTAAATAAATGAATACTCTCCTCTTCAATCCAAGATATAGTAGTTATGCAGGAATAAAAACAGCTTCTTCCTAGATTATTCTCATATAAAAGCAATTTGAGTCTGTAGAGAATAAGAGGATTCTCTTTTAATTCCTGCATAAATACTATATCTTGATTGAAGAGAAGTAGTGTAATTTATTTAACACTCTCAAAAGGCCATGTCTTAGCTTGAAAGCTGATATTGGAATGAAATATAATTGCAAGCACGGCGCTAGATAAAATATTTGCTTATTTACTCATAATTAAGTTTCAGTAAGAATGACGTTTAGTAAATTCCAAGTAATTACACAGACGTCATTCAGTCAAAAAACATCGTAAATAGTAATTTAAAGTGAGAATCTACTCACGCTTTCTTCAACAGTTCTTCAGATTTGCTCATATAAAAGAATTTAAGTCATAGGAATAAGAGGATTCTTTTTATTCCTGCATAAATACTATATCTTGGATTGAAGAGGAGAGTATTCATTTATTTAACACTCTCAAAAGGCGCGTGCTCAATTAGCTTGAAAGGCTGATATTGGAATGAAATATAATTGCAAGCACGGCGCTAGATAAAATATTTGCTTATTTACTCATAATTAAGTTTCAGTAAGAATGACGTTTAGTAAATTCTAAGTAATTACACAGACGTCATTCAGTCAAAAAACATCGTAAATAGTAATTTAAAGTGAGAATCTACTCACGCTTTCTTCAACAGTTCTTCAGATTTGCTCATATAAAAGAATTTAAGTCATAGGAATAAGAGGATTCTTTTTATTCCTGCATAAATACTATATCTTGGATTGAAGAGGAGAGTATTCATTTATTTAACACTCTCAAAAGGCGCGTGCTCAATTAGCTTGAAAGGCGGATATTGGAATGAAATATAATTGCAAGCATGGCGCTAGATAAAATATTTGCTTATTTACTCATAATTAAGTTTCAGTAAGAATGACGTTTAGTAAATTCTAAGTAATTACACCGACGTCATTCAGTCAAAAAACATCGTAAATAATAATTTAAAGTGAGAATCTATTCACGCTTTCTTCAACAGTTCATCAGATTTGCTCATATAAAAGAATTTGAGTTGTAGGAATAAGAGGATTCTTTTTATTCCTGCATAAATACTATATCTTGGATTGAAGAGGAGAGTATTCATTTATTTAACACTCTCAAAAGGCGTGTGCTCAATTAGCTTGAAAGGCTGATATTGGAATGAAATATAATTGCAAGCATATATAGTGTATATGTAATTAATGAAGTAATGTTATCTTTAGACTTTGAATAAATAACATTGTTGACAAATCAAGAGTAGAATGGATCTACCTATTCTTTAAGTTTTTGATATTTATAAGCAAATACAAAGTGAACTCAATATATTAACTAGATGAAAACATCAATTTATATAAGAATGGAGACTCAATTTTAATAATCTGTTCTAATAATCAAAAAGAAATCAACAGTGATATTTATTCATAGCCTGAGAAAAAAGCATTTACTCCAATAATTACATATCTTGACAATTATTAACTTCTGTTTGATATTAAAACAAAGTCAATAGAAATGAGATTCCATCCTTGTATAATTAACTATTAATTTAATAATTATTAATGCCATGTTTTCATCTGACTGATATATTTGTTCAATTTATATTTCCATCAGTAGTGCCAAGTGTAAGCTTACAAATATCAAAGGCTAAAGGAATAGGAGGATTCATTCTTTTTTAGGTCAAGAGTATAGCTCAAAGGTTAGAATAGTTTATTCCATTAATTATATGTATGGAGAAATGATAATTTTTTTGGTTGTTTGTAATTAATCAAAAAATTTTAAGAATAGATTTAAAAATCGATTTTTTTTTTTTGGTGGTAGTGGCGGATTATATAAATAGAAGTAATGTTTTTACATTTTTATTTGCTTTCAAAAATATACGATAGAAAAAATAACTTTTATTTTATTTTTTAAAAAAGAAAAAAAAAAGATTATATTGTTTGTCCCCTCCTTCTTTCAAATTAAATAGTCTTACATATACAAGTTAATATATAATGTTTTTTTCCTCAGACATAAAATAGTACATTTGTAGTAATATTTTATATTGCAATTAAATAAATCCACATTTCTTTTATCATTGTAGCAATGCTTATATTACTTTTTTTTGACTGATGAGCAACCTTCTTTGAGCTAAAATATTGTCAGGATCGCTATAGGTCTCATCCTACATCCTTACAATAACATGCATTGAACACAGAATATAAACATAAGGAATTAAATACTTGTGAATGAAATAAAGCATGTGTGTAGATATACACTGTATGTGTTTGTTAACAAAATTAATACATCCATTGAACAGTTTAAGCTGGTGACTTATTAGATATAAAGGTTTGAATAAAGTTATATTCGTATTTTACAAACTGTAAATACCCAAAACAAAAAAAAAAAATAATAAAAGGAATTAATAAAAAAATTTCTTACTAATTTGAGTTTTATCAATATTTTTAAATAACCGTACTTGATTAAATGATGTTACTTAAACAATCAGGAAGGTTTTGTATGAATAAAAAAATCCAGTTTTATAATCTAATATTGTGAAATGAAGGGGAAAGAAGATCGTATAGAACATGCTTAACAACAACCATGACAACAACAACAATTTTTTTTTGGCTTAGAAATGATAACAAGAAAAGAAAAAATATAAGAAAGTTTTTCTTTTTTAATTCTTTACCGATATCAGATTAAATAATCTGAAAACTATAGACATTGTTTTGAAAAACATTCTTCATCATTTCAATGAACAAATAACACATAAGAAAATCTAGAACTGTAAGTTGTTTAATTTTATATATATAAATATAAATTAAAACAGATAAGATTATCTTTATGCTTTCGTTGGAATCGAACGCTTACACGAACTTTGTACACTGGAAAAAAAATCATAGTCGTTTGATTGAAACATAAAAGGCATAAAGACTCATTCTTTCGGTATAATTCTGTTAAACAATTCATTAAGGATAAGTAGAGATATCAAATAATCGACCGTTTAGTAATTATAGAAACGTTGAGATTTTTGATTTAATAACCGTTAAATTTCAAAGACCAATATTAACAGTATTCTTATTATATAGCCACAAAGCACTAACCGTTGATTAAAGAAAGTAATTTTTGATATATATACTAACATAAAGAATCATGCAGGCGTGCTAAACAATCATTGTGAAGGGTCGAGGCACCTCAGCTGTGTTTGAAGAAGACAATGTATGCTGCATATATGAGTGAGTTTCCACCAACATGTATATAGCCAATGGCTATCAGATGTCATGTTGAAGGTTTCCAGATCAACTGTGAGAGTTGCCAAGCCACATGCTACCCAAGCTACATGTTCATTTTGAGAGAAATGGATAAATTGAAAAAGGCACCACCCTGGGAAATGAAGCAAGAATAAATAATTATACCAGAGATGCTGAAAGTTCCCAATACACAATGAATTTTACCACCTGAAAGAAGATACTCCAGTGACCCAAGATGTCTACAGAATCATCCATAAATTCATGTTGTCATGTTTATTGTTGTCATCACATTAATTTTGTAAGTTTTGTGAGGTTTTCTCTCCTCTATTCTTTTGCTTCCATATTTGAATTTTGAGGGGGTAGTGCAGAGAAAGTTAACATTATGTATTTTATGATGTAAATGAGCTAAATTAAATTAATTTATTGTTGAAATAAAAGATATAAATAGTTCTTTTAAAAGAAAAGAGGGACTGAACTAAGATAAAGACTGAACTTACAGATAAGTAAGACTTATTTAATTTTTTTTTTGACAGATTATAGAAACAACATAAAAACCTTAATCTAAAAACCATGTAAAAAATTTTACCATTTTTCTAACAGTTACTTGTAAGTGCATGCGGTTAATTTTAATAAATTGATAGCAATGCTAATTATACACAGTAGTAGAGTTAAGATTTAAATAAGTCAGTTTCTATTCATTTTATTACTGTTATTTTATTTGTGACACAAGTACAAATGGACTCATTAGTTTAAATATATTTCAGGATAATATTCTACATGGTATAATGGTTATGTCATGTTTAATTCAAATTTAAATACCAATGTCATTCACTCATTAGATGGTACTATTGACTATAAGTCATTATTTTAAGATGATGTCATGAAATCCAGATGTTGATGCATACCAATAGTGACATGTGGTGGATGATATTTTGATTTTGTTATTTTAATGAGATTATGTGAATGTGGAAGTATTGTAATTCATAGTTACTATGATAATAGGTTCATATTTTGTTCATTATTGTATTTCATATTGAATTATAATAAATTTGTTAATTAGTTAATTTTATCTTACACCAGGGTTCGTATATGATTTATTGCTAACACATTACTAACTTCACATACCTCTTTTATAAGTGAACATACATACGGCATAAACCTAAGAACTATACAATATGAACCATAATGCTGAGTCAGTGCTCACATTACCTAGTTATCTCTTTGTCATAACTCATACTTGAAGAGAGTAGCTGCTCAGTTTACGATTGGGTTCGAATTCTCGAGTTTAATAGATTATAGTGGGGAGTGGGTGGATCCAGTGAGTGTTACTAAACAAAAGGGAGTGGGTGGTGTTTAAGATCAGCTTGGACCGTAATGTTTCTGGATCCCTCCAATCCTCTGTGGATGGCCGGTTTCTTGTCATGGTGTGTATAGTGGCATGGGGATGAGTCCGACGGAAGGGGCTGGTTGTCCTCTCGTTACAATATATATATATGTGCATAAAGTCTATCTAATCAATATAACAATACAAAATAAACATTATACCTAATATACCCTCAAAGTCTATTTTATATTTGTATCATAATAAACTTAAAAAGCAGTAAATCCTTACTATTTTATATAATTTATTTTTTTCCATATTAATTAATATTATCTTAATTATGAAAACATAGCTAACTTAAAAAAGTTATAATATTTTATTATTTATTAACATTTTTTGTTTATTTAATTTTATTTATTAAATTTCTATTATTAAACTAAATAATTAATGTATAAATTTAAAATTCTATAACCTTTAAATTTAAAATTTATTATTATTAATATAAAATGCTTTTTATAAATATATTTTGAATTCTTGTTTGTTAACTGCCAAAATTTGAATTTTAAATAGATTCCTTTATATTGTATAGTAGCTCTCTCTTTATTTTTTCTATAAACTATTTTATATTTTTTGTAATTTTATTTATTGTTTGAAATTATCTCAATCATATTTATATTAAGACAGTTTTTAAGCTAAAATCTTTACTTAAAGTATGTTTAATAATGTTTATGATAGCGTCTTTGATGTTTCTCTTTTGTTATTCATGTATTGAATCATTTTAATACTATCCATCTCAAATACTTACATCAATGGAAGCAAAAATAGTATTTGAGGATAGTATTTAAATGATTCAATATACAAACAGCAAAAAAAAAAAAAAAAGATAAATTGAAGAAGCTATCATAAATAGTCTTAAACTTACATTAAATAAAGATTTTTGGTTTAACTAATACTGAGTAGTCAATGTGGGAAACAGTATTTCTTCTTGAAATTAATGATAGTCAGCTTCAATTTAATTAGATAGCATAAAAACCTTACACACATTCATGCAGTTTCACCTTATGTTATTCAACTTGGCTTTCATTTTCTTTTCAGACAATATAATTTTCATTTCTCTATGATAAAAATAATGATTTTTTTCCAAATAGTATTTTTTTTTTCATTTTTGTTATTCTTATAGTTTTAATGTTTACTGAGAAATTTACAGTAGAGAATATTGGCTTATTCAATTGATACAATACAAGTATTGACAGTGATTTCTTCATATGGGACTGAGAGACTAAACTTCCTTATAATCTTCTGCTAATAATTTCTCAGAAAAGCCATCTTTGTCTATAAATGCAGTGATAGTCTTTACCCCATGGACTTTTTTTCCTGATAGATTGAAATGAGTTTTTACTGTTGAATGTAATTAGTAAGGCTTAAGTTTTCAATTCCTCATAAGTATTTATTTTTTTCAGTTATTATTTTATAGAAAAGTAGCTGGAAAATTTATACGGTGAATTAGTGCATTTTCAGTACAATAATAAGTATTTTGTATGATATCTGGAGTTTTGATCAAAACAATGACATCTTTATTTTTCAGAAGTTATTGATTCTTTTCATATATTTTCTTAGCTAAATTTTAACGATAATAAAAAAATGCCAAATGTTAAAAGTAAAAATCATGATAAAATTTAGGTCAATTATATAAATGTGACCACTGTTATATATATACATGATCATGCAATGTAAATTTCAGAGCTGCATGAAACTATTAAGAAATTTATCGATTAGAGTAACATGAAATAATGTGCAATTCAAAATCGGTAAAGCGAGATTTCAAATGATGGCTCTGTGAAGATAGCCATTATGAATAAGGATTCAAATTATGGATCTGCACAGATTGCCATAATGAACATGTACATGATATGGAGTTTTTTTGTAGATAAAAGGATAACTGCTGATATCTTGTTACTCAAACTATACCCTTAGTAATTTTATATTTTTTGATTGCGGAATGATGATTGGATATACAACTAGTGTTAAGAGAGACTTTTATTGCTTATCAACTAGAATTGAAATAGACAATGCATCTATCTCTTCAAATTTTATCTCACTTAGTTTTTATTCAGAAGTGACTGACATGCCAGTTCCTGCAATATCTTCCTGCATTAGTGCTTTGACTGTGATTAGATGAAGAGTCATGAATAGTTCTAATGGGTAAGTTACATCAGCATTTTTATTTATATGTTTATTCTTTGGTTGCATTACAATGACATTTAATTACTTGTAAAAATCATTTTGCAGTAATCACTTGATTTTATATTTTAGATGGATTCTATCTAACAATAAAATCTTTTTCATTAAAGTGACGAGTAAGACACAATAAAAATTGCATTATTATTATTAATATTCTATATTGCACTAAATCTAAACCATTCTATTTAACTACACATATATTGTATCTAAGTCATTTACAACCTAGACTATTTTAGAATTATTCTTCTCTATCACTTTCTCTTCATTAATTATACATAGACATTTACAGGAAAAGAATAGCTAAGGGATTTCTAGAAAAAATATCAATCTCTATTTTTTGAGGTTTTACAATAATGAATTGTCTTAGGTAAGTCATATTATACACTATTTTATTGGAAATTTTGTAAGGAATCTAAAAATCGTATTTTTATTTATTTTTACTATTTTGAATATGTAATATTACTTTTCTGATAACATATACCAAATAAAGCAAAGTGAAGTTATCATAAAAATGTTTATTAAACAAAAGTTTGCAAAAATCCAATATGGCTGCTGAAAAGTGTAAAAGTTAAAAACTGTTTTGATAAAAATATGATTGAGATAATTTCAAACAATAACATTACAAGAAATGTAAAATAAATTGTACAAAAAATAAAAAAAGGAAGCTACTATACAAAAGTAAGTGTGTCCAATATTTTAGCATCTCTGGCTCATACTGGGAAAAGTTGTCTTGGGCCTCAGATTAAGTATACAAATATTACCGAAAATGGATAAGCAAAAAAAAAAAAAACTGTATATAATTTTCATGATATTCACCACCACAGATAAGTAAAAAGCCTTTAGATAATAATCCTAATGATTCAGCTACCCATTTAAAAAATCTTTTAAAATTGTGGAACAGATTCCAAGTTTGTGATCACTAATTAGAAATGTATACATCTAAGTAATAAAATACCACTGATGGTTTTTTATATATATTTTATTATAAAAGTAAGAGGAAAACAAAATTAATTGGATATTTGATAATGTATTTGAACAGTATACATGCATTTATTTTAAACACAGTGCTACACATAATCACACAAAAATCTCATAATGTTTTAAATGTTTATTATTTAGAATTGGGCCACAAACATAGGCACCCTGATATAAAGGAAGCTATTTAAAATTCAAAAATATTTATAAAAAACATTTTATAATAATAATCTAATAATAAACTTTACACATAAAATTTAAAGGTTATAGAATTAAAAGTTTATACACTAATATTTAGATTAATAATAAAAATTTAATACATAAAATTAAAATAATAAAAAAATGTTAATAAAAAATGAAAAGATTATAAACTTTTTAAGTTAGCTATATTTTTACAATTACAATAATATTAATTAATATAAAAAAAATTAAAAATAAATTATATAAAATGGTAAAGATTTATTATTTTTAACTTTATTATGATACAAATGTAATAGAGACTTTAGATATATATTTATTATGTATATAATAATATATAAAAAGGATTCAACTTATAATTGGATATAATGTTTGTCTTGTATTGTTTATATTGATCACATAATCTATTTTCTTATAAATTCATGTACCCTTATATACACTTTTTAGTTCTAAAGAAGACTGTTGGTCAGTTGAAAATATTAGAATGACTAAATAAAAGACAATAATAAGTATTATCATAGTGATAAAAGAAAGACGTATATTTAATTGTTTTATAATTTTATTAATAAATAAAGAAGATATAAAGTGAAAGGCAGAATATTATATTTTATGTTGATAAAATTCTTGAAAAAAGCTGTAAAAAATACCAAGAAAAAAAAATTTGATATATTTTTAATTCAATAATAAATAAAGGAAAGTTTTTAAAGAAAATAGTGATTGAAATATTATTATTAATTACATGAATTAAATCAAATTTACGAAGAAAGTGTAAATCTAAATTTTAATAGTGTTGGTATGAATCTTGTATCGACCCCCCCCCCCCTCACCAAATAATGATTATAAAATAATTTTGCTAATCAACCTTCAGCTTAGCAATTATTGTTCTTATGATCATTTAAATCAAAACACTGTAAAAATAAAGATTGTGGACATTACAGCTTATTACTCTTAGAATAAATCATTAAAAAAATAAAAAGATTGCTCTTTGATGGCAACTAGAGAAAGAGATTATTTATTCTTAACTGATAAAACATGAAGCAAAACTTCTCTATGAAAGTAATACTATGTTTTTTATATAACAAATATAATATATATAATTAATATCAGTCCAGTTAATTGATGACTAATATAAATTGTAAATCATCATATCTATTTAATGAAATGCTTGATTACTATTACTGATAATAAAGAAATCTGCCAATGAATGCTTAAAATAGACTACTTGATTAGTCACAACTTACTTTTCTTCTTTAGCCTTGTCATAAATTTGCTCCATGATTACACGCAGATCGTTGGTCACACTTTTCCCTCGTTGAGTATGTTGTTCAAATTTTGTTTTTACAGCCGATTTTGAGATACATTCCTATGAAAAAAAATTAATAACTCATACATATGTAAAAATATTTTAAAATCTTAACTTATCCTGCCAATATATATATTACTTCAAATTTTCTTTCAAAATCTTGAAATTCAAACATTCTTGCTTTAAAACCTTCAGCTAGTGCACCATCTATAATAATAATAATAAAAAAAACATTTATAATTTTTTTTCTTTTTAATTTTAAAATTTATTAAAAAAATTGTTTTCTTACTCTGAGCTGGAAGACCTTCTTGTTGTTTCAAACTTGCTTGAAGAGCTTCCTTCGCTGACACAAAGAAAACTCTATCTTCAGCTTGCTGTTTGGTCACTACTTTCAGTTCATCAACAAGAAAGCCAATATTGCGATCTAAATGCTGCTTACGAACCTTTTAACATATATGATAATATAGGATAAACAATTAATCAAAGCTTCATAGCAAACTTTAATATGTTTACTATACCCAAAATTTTTCTTTTTTTGGATTTTTGAAATATAAGCTCTACTATCTTTGATTTTGGGTTACAAGAAAATTTAATTAATTCAGCTATATTAATTTAACAGACAATGATATATTTTAGGGTTAGAAGCAAGCAAAAACAAATGAATCACATTTTTATTTGGCAATAAAGACAATTATCTATTTATCTACTTATGCATTACATTGAAAATTTTATGAAAATAGCAAAAAACAAACAAACAAACAAACAAAAAAAACATAATTGAACAGATTAAAGCAACAAACAACTAAGCAGACATTTTGATAATATTTGGAATGTTTTAACCTTTAGAAAAATATATAGTGGCTGGGAAAATGATAATGAAAGTGATAGATAGTCTACATTATTACAATCATAAACAGGTCCACCAAGGAACCTGAAGAAATACCGTTTGTACGATCATCAGAAATCAACAATGACACTTAATAACAATAATTAAGTTTTACATTTTAATGATGTAAATCACTTATTAAATTTTATGATCTTGTTCTAAATATATAAATGCTGCTAAAAGATTACAAACAATTGCAAACTATTACTGATAAGGTACAAACCTACCATCTTGTTATAGTGATTATTTAGCTAATCCACCTGCCTTCCCTTTTGACAAAAAATTAATATATATTTATCTTTTAATGAGATAAAAAGTAAAAAAAAAAAAAAAGAATTACTGGAAAAACAAGTGACAGTGATTGTTAAGACTCATCCTTTCCATTTTGGATTCCAGTTTTTAAATGTTCATATTCCTGTCTTATTAAGAATGCTTAACAAGTTCACATATTTAACACAAAATTTTTCATTTTCTAGTATTTTCTTTGATTCTGTATTTTTTTTCCTTTTTAAAGCTACTCTAATTCCAATATGTATTATCAATTAACTTTCAGAGAATTATCATCTCTAAACTTATTAGTTATAAGGGTCTCTTTTTAATACAACCCTGGTTCAAGAAAATAAAGCTTTTGATCTCAATGAAAAGTAACATTCTAAAATAATAATAATAATCACCAATTCTACTATCAACATAGCATTTGTTAGTAGAATGTATTCTTGTTTTAACTATTAAGAGTGAAATAGAATAGACTGGGACTATTTCTTATTCAAGCAGAAAGGTAAAAAAAATACTTACAGCTTCCTTCATATTCTTTAATGGTTTAAAGTCCATTAATCACTTATTTTATGCAATATTCTATTATTATATGAACCATGAAATCTCAAAAATATTTTTCAAGCTAAATAAACCTCTTGAAAATTATGGATACTTAAAGAATTAAATTATTTTCATTAATAGGTATGCAAAGAAATTTTATGTATAATAAATATTACAAATGCTAATAGCTTTTAACATTTATATCTTTAATTCAATCAAATTGAGTTAACAATTTGTACATTAATGAAGTAATTAAATATAATATATTACATCTTTGGCTATTTCTTTTAAAACTTTCTACTATATATAATTAACTTCTTTCTCATAGTAAAATGATAAATAACAAAAGTAAAACAATAATAATAATTTAAATTAATTCATATTTGAATTATTTTTCCAATTCACTGTCTTTTGTTATACCCATATAGTCCTTTGACTATATTTTTTATTTCCATACAATTCTGATAATTTTTAAAGCTGTTTCTCTGCTATAATGTATAGTTAAAGAGAAACAATATGAATTATTACTTATAATCATTAAATATAATATTTCTCTGTTCAATATAATGTTTGTATGAAGCATTGTATGACTGCTTGACTTTCAAAGTAGCACTGACTTCGTAAATAGATATCAGTATTACCAACAAAGATAAACTTTTTTGCATATTGATAATTTACTATAGTTAATAAAATCATTACAAACAGACAGAAAATTGCTTAAAATGATTGTAATTTTTCTTTTTTTCTTGATAGGTATTTTTAAAAAAAGACAATATTTTAGATGAGAAATAATAAAAGAAAAAAAAAAAGAAATATTAAAAAATAAAATAAATGCTACAAATAAAAAAGATTATAACAACTGAATGCAACTGATTTAGAAAAATAACCGATGGATATTTGTCACAAAATAAAAAAAAAGTATATATATAAGGAAATCACATAAAAAAATTACAACTTAAATAACATATTTAAAAAAAACAAAACAAGCATAGAGTACAGAGACAATGAGAAGGAGGGAAAGAAGCAGAGATTAAATAAAAACAAATATAGAAAAGAAAAACAAAACTTTTATGAAGACTAATGAATAATATGATGGAGGATATAAATACCATTGAGGGGAAAGGTATAGAAAAAATTTTGAAAATTATTTTAATTTGTATGATATCACTCACATTTTCTATTTATATACCAATGATTTCATTAAAGTCTAAAAGATTCTATACATTGGAACCGTACTAAAATTTCTGCTCTTTTCCAAAAACATAGAAATAAATTTTTAAATAAATGTTTGAATATAGTGTTAAAGTTAATAATAACAGCTATTAGAAACAGTAAAATTATTAAGTTTTGACAATGTAATTTAAATTATGTTTTTATTAACTATAAAACTACCTCATCCATAAAATCAGGTTCAGATGCTGAAGCATCCCAACGATTGTTAAGTATAAAAATATTGGGTTTGGAAAGCCGTGAACTAACTTTGTGGAAAAATTTTTTTTCCTAAAAGAAAAAAAAAAACCAAGTTAAACAAATATATTAAACAAAAAAGTAACACAAATTCATTATCAGGATTACACATACTGTTTGCATAAGTGTTGATTCTGCATTAGCTACAAGCACAAACACATCAGCATCTAAGCAATGTTTATCAATCCATTCATCTAAATTAGGTGATACATCAATTCCAGGACTAAAAAAAAAAGTGATATTTTATAAATTATGTAAAATTAAAAATATTTTTGTCTAAAAATTATTTCACAAATTTATTATTTTTATTTATAGAAAAAAAATTAACTCTACTTACAGTATAAAAGTATTCCATTTTAAAAAGCATCTTACCATCCTGTCATTCTCAAAACATTAAGAAAGCATAAATGCTTAAATAAATACAACTTATCTAAAATCACAATAGTTATGCTAGTCTTTGGCAATGAGTGAGAAAAACAAAAATAGTTATGATTAAGTACTAATCTTTAATACCAAATTTATATCACTATCAAATCACTTTTTCTTAAATAAATCAATCAAATACATATTCTATGTTTTACTTTAAATTCAAATTTATTATTAAAAACATATTAAATATCAAGTCAAATTTGAATAACAAACTTTCTTAAGAATTTTTAAATTTGATATCTAGTTTCACAAATACAAACTAGAAGAATAGAATACCAATACAAATGATCTAAATATTGGATTAACTTGAAACAATCAGATTGAGTAACTCATATTACTGTATTACACACAAGGTTTTCCATTTCTTCATGTTAAATAAGATTACTCAAAAACAGTGGCAAAAGACTTCATATTTCTGATAATTATGAAAAAATTCAACAGCCTAACTAATTTTGGTAGATAATATACAATAGCAAACAGCAAGCAATAGTAAGCTATCACTGATAACCAAATTTAATGAATAGTATACTGATCAGTAATCATCATCTGCCTTCAGAAAAATTTAACATGTAATATATTCACCAGGAAATATTAATATAAGTATGATATGTAATCTGTTGAAAATTTACATTATTTCTGAACTTAATAATTAAATAACTTATTAATATCAAAGCTTGTTATAGCAATGAATGTCTTTTAATGTGAAAAGTATATTAAATTATCTATGCAATTCTATAATCTTGCACTCAAAATACGATACTGATTAATGTTCTAATTTTCTAATAACAAACGTATTATCCAGGTGACAATATATTTCTTCACTTAGAAAAAAAAATTATAGTACTTCTTTTGATTAGATATAATCTAGGAAATAAATATAGATTGTTAGTTACTAAGTACATTTCTAAGAATAACTACATTTAAATTACTAAGTTTTGGATGTGTCTGTGTGTATATATAATACTTAAAATATATTGCTGTAACAAAATTTTAATAGTTCTAAAAAATTATACTAACCTATCAACAAAAACCACATCATCTTTCAGAAGGGCACATTTCTCTTTAGGCCAAAAAATTCGAACCAGGGCATTTTCTCCAAGTTTCTCAGAGCACAATGCATGAGCTAATTGAGCTACAGACTGAAATAAAAAAGAATGTTCAATGAGATATGTATTTTACTAATTTCATTTTACTATATAAATTTACACAATCAATGTTATTCATTACTATACAATTTTCAGTTTTTTTACAGCAAAATTTATGTTTAATTTAAAATTAAGATGAATAAAAATAAATTTTTAAACAAGTAAATAATTCAAATAAATTATTATATAATTTTTTAACCTAAAACTACAAAAAAAAAAAAAACTATCTTGTTTTCTTCATTGAAATAAATAAAATTAAAAATGTAATAACAACAATTTTTATCGTGTTTTTTTTTAATTTAAAGTAAAAAGGTTCATTATTTTTCTTTTTTGTTACTGCATTTATTCAGCAGATTGTTTTTTGAGTATATTAACTAATTTCAAAAATTATTTATTTCATAATTATCCAAAAAAATCTTTGTAGCAAAAGACTATTTTTTTAATAAATTAAAAGTCCATTTTAATATTTACAAGTGATTTCGCTGATTTGCCAAACTTTTCCAGAATTTAATTTTTCTGATGTGTTAGTATTTACTCTGATGAGAAAACTTTTTTTTAATTTTCCTCCTTTATTAAGTGCAACCATTAAAAAAAAAAACTTTTGTTAGGAGTATGCTTGAAAAATAAGTTGTTTCATTTATATTATTCTATATATAGAGAGATATATTTATACATTATAAATATCTAAAATTTTCTATTTATTTTTCAAATATGTTGTCATTTACATTGAAAAAATATTACACATTTCAATAAGTCAATTTTTTTTAGTCCCTTTTCACTTTATTAATTACAATAATTAAAAACTTTTTCACATGAAGATTTTTCATAATGATTTTCTTAAATCATAAAATGGCATTTTCAGATTTAGTGGAGGACAATAATCAATGAAATTAATTGATCAAGAAGAAAATCAAGAATTATAAAATTAAAAGAATATTTAATAAATCAAAAATTAATAATTAGATTAAAAAGTAAAAATGCTTGTGCAATTAATTAAACAAAATGAAAAAAATGTACCCAATAAAGCAAAATAATTTTTAAAAATCCAAAATAAACAACTAAAATTAAAATTCTTAAATTATATATAAGGTTTCAGAAAATTACAATCATAATTTAAAATAAAAAAATTACACCATTGAGTTTAATTAATGCAAAGACAGTTAAAAAGCAATTTAAGAAAGCAAAATTAATCTGATAGTCATAGAAAGTTGGAAATCTTTTGCATAATTTTATACATTTTAATTTTCGAATAAAAAAATAGGATTATAAACACTTTGATAAAAAAAAATGTATATATATATATTGTAATGGGATGGGGTGGTATTTGGGGTAATGGAATAATGATCATCAACCCCAGTAAATATAAAACTAATATTTACAAAAGTATATACAAGTAGTATATTCAAAGGGAGGCATGAGATCCAAAAATCTGTGAACATTGAGAGATCAGCCAGCTAACTCAGAAGAGCAATTAAAAGCATAATTATAAATTCAACCAGCATTATAAAGTAAACGTACTCAAGAGAAATAACCATCCATCATCATGAATGATCCACAATAAAATATAATAAAATCAACAGTCCATCTTGTGGCTGGATTTGAACAATAAAAAATATAAATCAACAGTCAACCTTGTGACTGGATCAGAAATGAGTCTTCTGTAGACCAGGATAACTATGGAGCCTTTGCCAGCTTGGGCAATTATTTAACCATTAATTTGGAGGCACAAACTAAGTGCTCATTCATCAGAATACATAAGCAGAAAATCTAAACAATAATGCTGTGACATTAAAACATGTTGATCATCATCAATGCTCAGGCCACTAATAGTGGCCAACTATAAACTTAAATTTTTTAATAAGACTAAAGTAAAATAAAAGATAATAGTACATCGGCTTTAAAGAGTATTCTCTTTTGCGCCAACCAGGATGATGATTGATCATCTCTGGATGCCCCAAAAGCACTAATTACACATCTCCATTTATATATTCATTCTGTGCACGAATCTAGCTCAGGGAGATAATGGAAACAATTTTAACAATTAAATATAAGTTTATTAAAAACAAAAAAATAAATGATATTTAAGGTCTGATTTTGAATAATATGCAATATAAAAAAAAAAATTATCATATTTGTGACTTACAAAATTGCTATTCAAAATTCAAATTATTACATTGATTTACGTAATTACTATTTAAAATTCAAATTATTATATTGATTTACAAAATTACAATTTAAAATTCAAATTATTACACTGATTTACAAAATTACAATTTACAGCTTAAGTTATTACCATGGTTTATATATATATGCACACAGACGCACGATTTATAATATACAATTAATGTATTTATCACAATAAAATTATTAAAGATTATTTTCGCAATTTAATTCTCTTTGCTGAGTATAATCTTTTTCTTTAAAACAAGAACTACCAAGTTTTTGACAGTTAATTGATTTAAAATGTCTTTCTTTTTCCTAGTCTAAAAGATTTTTGGAAATCTTTTTCTTGACTATTAATTATAACTTTGTTTGTACTTTTTTTTCTACATTATAAATATAACTTTAAACAGTTTTTTCTTCTTTACTAAACGATTTTAAACTAATATCGTTTTATATATTTCTATCAGTTATAAAAATGTCATTTTATTAAGGAAATTATTTAAAACTTCCTTATCATATATAACGCTACTCACCACCAGCTATATATATGTTTATCCGTGTTTCTCTGCCTTTATCTGGCGCAGCATATGTGTAACTAATTCTTTAGCAAACTGGAAGATTTTTCTTGGTGAGTTTGGTTTTTAGTGACTGTCATAATCAGGAAAAATGTAATCCTCGTAAAATGTTGGCCTCCCTTTCGGTCTAGGATTGTTCCAGACAAACAGCGGTCTTGGTTTGATAGATTTCAGGCAAGCAACCGTCCTCTGCACGTTTAAGGCTATGAATTTCAGCCCAAAGAAGTGGGTCATTTTTCTCCATGAAAATTCAAACTCCTGCTAAGTAAAACAGTCTACTATCTTGCCTTAAGCTACATCAGTTTATAATAGCTATTTTGCAAATTCTATGATCAGCTAAAACCAACTGCTGCACTTCATCAAGTTGCAACAAAATATTGTAACCAACTTTTCAGCTGACCGTTCTTACAAAAATTATTATTCAGACAAAAATCACTAGCCAGACTGTTCTCTTCAAATATAACTATCCAGACTGCTCTCTTCAAAAATCACTATCCAGACTGTTCTCTTCAAATATAACTATCCAGATTAACTGATATTTTTATCTCTCTAATCCCTTTGAAAACGTACATGTTTTAGTTAATTAAAAAAATTTCTAAAACAAGTATTAATATTCAATAAGGCTGTAGCCTCAAGCACATGCGTATAAAATGCGATAGTAGGAACCTCTACAGGTCTTAAAACCACAAGCTTACTCATTGGAAGAAAAGAGGGGAACTATTCTTTACTTCAACCTACTTTCTATTTAAATAGGTGAAGCTGAAGCGGTTCGATCTGAGAGTGTGAAGCTATTCAATACTTCACTAATTAAGTCCACATTTCTTATTACACATTAATACTCGTGAAATCTTTCGATTTACAACGAGTCAATGGAAAGATTTCATAGTGAGAAATCTATTACGATAATTTAAAGTTGTAATTATAAATTTATTTAAACGCACATTTATTATGTAAATAAAATTCATTAAGGCTGTAGCCTCAAGCACATGCGTATAAAATGCGATAGTAGGGACCTCTACAGGTCTTAAAACCACAAGCTTACTCATTGGAAGAAAAGAGGGGAACCCTTCTTTACTTCAACCTACTTTCTATTTAAATAGGTGAAGCTGAAGCGGTTCGATCTGAGAGTGTGAAGCTATTCAATACTTCACTAATTAAGTCCACATTTCTTATTACACATTAATACTCGTGAAATCTTTCGATTTACAACGAGTCAATGGAAAGATTTTATAGTGAGTAACCTATTACGGTAATTTAAAGTTGTAATTATAAATTTATTTAAACGCACATTTATTACGTAAATAATATTCATTAAGGCTATAGCCTCAAGCACATGCGTATAAAATTATAATTACAACTTTAAATTACTGTAATAGATTTCTCACTATAAAATCTTTCCATTGACTCGTAAATCGAAAGATTTCACAAGTATTAATGTGTAATAAGAAATGTGGACTTAATTAGTGAAGTATTGAATAGCTTCACACTCTCAGATCGAACCGCTTCAGCTTCACCTATTTAAATAGAAAGTAGGTTGAAGTAAAGAAGGGTTCCCCTCTTTTCTTCCAATGAGTAAGCTTGTGGTTTTAAGATCTGTAGAGGTCCCTACTATCGCATTTTATATGCATGTGCTTGAGGCTACAGCCTTAATGAATATTTTTATGTAATAAATGTGCGTTTAAATAAATTTATAATTAAAAACAAGTATTGTGTTTTTACATTTCACAATCAGAATAATAGTAATACAATATATATATTTATTCATACCTTTTAAAAGTTTAATTTATAAAACAATATTTTAAATCAGAGTTATTATTTATTTAATATTTATTTATTTTTTTATTTCAATGAATGTAGAAAATATCTACTATAATTTTTGTTTGTGTTTATTTCTAGTTTTCCTTTCAACTTTAATCCAACTGGTTACAATATATATTAATAAAAATTATCCCAAATTCACAATTCAACCAGACTAACCAAGAAAATAAACTATAAAACACTACCAATGGTTTCACTGCTATAAGCAATTTCTCAAATGTAAAAACTGTTTGCAGAAGTGAAACCACTGGTAGGTACCCCAAATTCACAACTCAACCAGACTAGCTGAGAAAATAAACTCTAAAACACCACCAATGGTTTCATTACTACAAGCAGACTTCTCAAATGTAAAAAAAAAACTGCTTATAGAAGTGAAACCATTGGTAGGTTTTAGAGTTTATTTTCCTGACTAGTCTGATTGAGTAGTGAATTTGGGGTACTTTTGACTATTTATTGACTAGTTTAGCTTTATGCTTTCAATGTTTATACATATATTAATACAATGAAAATACTATATTAAAAAATATATATATATTTTAGGACAAATGTTGAAATTACCTAAAATTGTTTAACAATAAATTTATAATCAAAGAATGGTAACATGTTATTTATAATACTGTGTAATAATAAAAAAAAAATCTTACAATAAAATTTATTTATTTAAATCAAAAATAGTTGCTGAAATGTTTTTTAAGTTCTTTCTTCTTCAGATAAAAAATACAGATATTATTTAATATAGATTTTATTTTGGAGATTTATGAATGAATAACTTTCACGAATTGTCATTAATGTAGTCATTTGCAAAATAAGTACAAAAATATTTAGAAAAAACTATCTAATATAACCAATAAGAATAAATGGGGGTGAAAAATACTACAATGTGCAGCAAAGAAGTCTTAAATGGAAGGAATAAATGTTTATTTCTGATACAAATTAAACTTTGTTAGCAATTTTAAAATATCACTAATAATGTAAAGAATTTCATAATTTTATAAGGTATCTCTAAATGTCACACTCATTCAAGTTAAAATAAAGTTTAAAATATGAAATGCTAAAAAAAATTATTTTAAGATAATGCCAAATAATGACAAACTATTGTTGAAGATAATCAAGTAATAGTTTGGTTATAGGCATCCTATTGCCTAGATATTTCATTCCACCTTTGGGCAAAAAATATATCATATATTGTCAGGCAAACTGAATGTTAAACTATAAACTATCTTTACCTGTACATTCTTTGGTTCTGTAGAATCTTCAGTTAACAAATAGGCTTCAGAACTGCTTGAGCCTTCAACTTGTAAAAAGCAGTTAGTGGTGTGACCAATACCACTTGGTAAAATTTTTTTCCTTAACATAGCATTAATTACGCTACTTTTGCCATTGCTAGTTCTGTTAAAAAAAAAAAAAACAATTCCAAAAACTTTATCAAATGCATACAATTGAAATCTATATTTTATATATATATATGTCAATAATAATTGTATTTATAATAACATAATACAGTTAATTAATTATAAGTATCTTAACATTAAAAAATACAAAATAATTTACATTTTATAAATTTTATCATATGAAGAATGTATTGTAAAGAACTGTAGAAAGAAAAAGGAAGATGTCAAGCGTTGTTAGCCGAGAGGTCATCGCATCCGCCTTACAAGCAAGTAGTTGTTTGCAGACGGTTGTGGGTTCGCGTCCCGGCTGATGCCATGACATATGAAAAAAAAAAAAAAAGATATGAAAAAAAACTGGACTGATGATCTAAAGAAAAGAATTAATTAAAGAATTCCAAGCTAATATTATAACTAATTGAATTTTTTTAACTTTTTCTCTTAGGAAGTCAAAACTACTAAGTTTGTGTAAATTTCACAATAGGGTAGAAAGAATTAATAGCATTAATTAGCTTTTCTATAATTAATTGGGTTTACATTTAATGCAATGATTTGTGCATCTTCCTAATATTCAATGATCTGGGATTCTAATTTAGACAATACTTAAAAATTTTATTGGATAACAGAAAACTAGTTAACCAATCTAATTATTTATTGTTAAATCTGAGTTGCTCAAATAAGTATCAAAGTGCTGATCAGAAAAAAAATAATACAACTATAAGATAATGCCGCCTTCACTATCAGTAAGATAGCACTATGATCATGAACTAATATCATCCAAATAAAAAATCATTGCTATAAGGTCAAACTACTCTTATTTGGATATGTGAAAATAAAATTAGGTTGTATATTGTTTTCAAAATTAATCCATATAAAATCAAACGCAAACTTAAACCTAATGACAAATATATATATATATATATATAGTTAAAAACTAAATATGTATTACAAAAAACAATGACAAATAAAAAGAAATAAAAATATAGACATATAGACAATGCAGCAATATTAAATACTTAATATTTTGAATGAATGCATACAAAGCACCTACTAATAGTTTATCATTTAACTAAGATGCAAATGTTATGTAATAGCAATACACACCAATTCATCCTGCCTTCAAGTAACTCAAATGATATCTCAGTTAAGAACTATCAGGCAACTGAGAAGACTATGATATTTCTTGATCTTAAATTCAAAGGTATACTAACCCAGATTGCTAATGCATGATATTGAGCTACCCATCCATGAATGTTTACTATATGAATAATCATTTAAGAATGTATGGAGTGGATATTAAAAATTTGCTCTGCTTAATTCCTTTAAAGTCTCAAAGAGAAAACAAAGGTCTCCTTTCAATTAACAGCAAAATCCTTTCAATGCCATTTTTATTTGGTATTCACAACTGCAGACTACTTTCAGGTGAAGAAAGACTGCATTAATTGGAGGAACTGTCTTAAATGAGACAATTGTTGGACTTTATAAAGTTAGAATAAAAGATGAAGATATGATATAAAAAGTAGACATGCATTTTACTACAAAAGCACAAATATTTGAAGCACAAGTGGAGTTGGATTCATTGTAAATAAAAAGTGAAACAACAAGATTAGTTATTCAAATTAATGGAAAATACCAAATGTAGATAATTCAAGTTTGAATCCCAATAAGTTCTCATGATGATAATGAAGTAAACAATTTTTATATAAATGTTCAAAATGCTTTTGATCAGACCAAATAACATTTTAAAATTGTCATGGAGAACCGGTGAACAATTCAAAGATGAAAGTGCTGTGGGTAAATTTTGTTATGTTAATAAAAATGAGAGGCTACAGACTTGTGAAGTTTGCAGACAGAGAAAAAAAAATATATTATGAATTCTTTCTTTGAGAAAAATGCTAAACAGAAATGAACATAAAAGCATCCAAATGAAAATACAGCAGAACTGGATTATGTTTTGATTAACAGAAAATGCAGAAAATATGTATTTCAAGAACCATAACTGATTGGTTACTGCACGTCAATACACCTTGACTATGGATTTAACTTCATGTATACAATGGTCATCTCATTTACTAATTAACTTGCATCTATATTAATCATTAAACATATTAAATTTAAATACACTTTTTGCTAATGGGAGAGTCTTAATTTCAATTGGGATGTAATAAATGTTGCTCTTATAACTATAATGTTCAGTTACTAGATCATAAATAACAACGTGAGTGAATGATCAAAAGAAAAGATTCCTTTTGATTAGCAGCAGCTAGACAGCTTTGCTATTGTTTTCATTCAGTCTGCAAAATTGCTCTGGTTGCTGCACATCCATACACCTTAGCTGTCATCCCATTTATTAATTAATTTATATCTATATTAACCATTAAAAAATATTAAATTTAAATATATATAATAAACTTGGATTTTTAACTAATTAAAAATCTTTTGGTAACCAATCTTTTAATACTTAAGTGATAATTTTAACCTAACAATAATTGTTTATTATGAAAACATTGTTTTTCTAGCTATTAAAAACAAAAGATTTTGAAAAAAAAAGCCAGCAGATGTATGTCTATTTTACATATTTGGAAATGCCATTACCTTATTTTGTCAAGTAATTTAAATAACTGTATATCCATTCTTGGTTATAACTACATTTTGACTACACATTTTATGAAATATCAAATAATTAGCTTTTAAAATTTTCTACAACAAAAGCAAACCATAATAATGGATCAACTATTGTATTATTCTTTCATTTATCTACGAGCAGAAAACTTCTCATATATACATTAATGGACCAGCTCTTTTAACTCCTTTTCCATTTTATTACAGTGCAGTAATTATAGATTAACCATAGATACTTCCTTGAGATTTGAACAGCAATAATATAATGAAAATGATCAAGCTATAAAGTAAAAAAAAATTTCTACTAACAAAAACAAAATTAATCTGTTTAAGCAAAATAAGTATTTTTTAAGACAATTATTCAAGTCAAAACAAAATAATCTTCAAATTACCAAAATTAATCTGATTTAAACAAGTTAGACAAATGAAAATATTAAACAGATAAAATTCTTAAATTTGTTTTAAGACTTTCTAAAATTATGATTCTAATTTAAAAAAAAAAAAATTATATTATCTGATTAAATAAGGAAATGGAAATCAATTTATATTAACAAATCAAATTTATCAATCAAGTTACAGAAAAATGGAACATTTTTTAAACAATTTTAAATTTCAAAAATTGTACAGTTTTCATATTAACTTAAACAGTACAAGTTATAAACAATTTTAAGTGTTTCACTTAGCCAGTAAATCAAAAAATTATTTTGATAGCTCAAAAAATATCTTAATATCATATAAAATTAAATCATATAAATTTCTTAAACTATTAAAAAAAAAATTAACATAAATTTAAAATCAAAATAATAGAAATATTTTAAACTTTGAAAGAAGCATTATTTCAAGAGTCCATGTTTGAATTAAATCATTTTGAACAAAAATAACTTACTCAATTTGTTTATATATTTAATAAATATAGTTTTACTTCTCACTATTATGTAAAACAAAAAAAACACTTATTTACAATTGTTAATTAGAGAAGATATAAATTAGTATTAAAGTTTATGGGCTTAACGTTTTCGATGATCCATGCCTCAACATCTTTACACATTAAACAGAGCTCGAAAGAACAGCAACACATCCTCTGTATTTTTGGAGCATGCTAAACAATCTGGACACAACTTCACACCTGCCAATCCCATAATATTGTGCTCAGAATCAAATGATCACAAAAGAAAAATAAAGGAGGCATTTTACATCAATGGAAACATCCATGTCATTAATAGAAAAGACATTTGCTTCGAGATCTCGAAGAAATGGGCTACATAATACAAGCTTATTTGAATATTTGTATTTGCATTTATTTTATTATACATTTTATGAAGGCTATGAATATGAGGCATGGATCCTCGAAAACGTTAAGCCGATAAACTTTAATACTAATTTATACCTTCTCTAATTAACAATTGTAAATAAGTGTTGTTTTTTTTTGTTTTATATATTTAAGGAAATGAGATGTTTTTATTTTTCACTAAAAGGCATCTACTCTAGTTGTTTGATAGACATATTTCATTTAATGAGCAGATAAAATGATATTTGATCTACCATTTTTTAAGCAATTAAAAAAAAAAAATTATGGGCAAATGATCCATTAAAAATTATAACTCAGATTTTATAATTCAAAATATTATTTTTATAAAGCACAGTCGACATTGAAATAAATGAGAGAGTGCAAATCTCTCAAGCGCTTATGACTACAAACAGCCAATCAAATCTTAAGCACTGGGACAGAGAATTTTAATAAGAAAAGAGCGGTTCCACTCTCTTCTTTACTTGTCTTAATATATATCCAAACCAGTCCAAAGTACTTATATTTGAAAGCGCGAATCTTAAATATCATCACACTTAATTAACTGAAATCAAATTCACGCTTTCAAATATAAGTACTTTGGACTGGCTTGGATATATATTAAGACAAGTAAAGAAGAGAGTGGAACTGCTATTTTCTTATTAAAATTCTCTGTTCCAGTGCTTAAGATTTGATTGGCTGTTTGTAGTCATAAGCGCTTGAGAGATTTGCACTCTCTCATTTAATTCAAAATATTCTACATGTATTATTTGCAAAATCTATGATATTAAAAATAATTACATATTGTATATTATTTTAAAAAAACCTGAATTAACATAAAATACTATAGAGTGATTAGATATTTACAGATCTTCGTAATAATCTTGATTTTAATTTATAAAAAACAGATAAACAAACAAAGAGATCTTTAAAATTATGGTTCAAAATTAATTTCATTACTTACTGATTGACATTTGATTTATGCAAACTTTTAAATTTCAAATCAAAATTCTGCACATATATCATCTTTCTAATAAGACCCCTCATATTCCTATCACCTGTTATAAGTTTATGTAATATAGACATTTCTTAAATCTTTTACTTTCATCAGTATTTCATAAATCTTAACTAAGATCATCATAATTTGGTTCATTATCTTTTTTTTATTCAATAAAATATAAAAAAGTTAATGGATAAAAATGATATATATGAGTATTTGTAAAAAAAAAAAAAATACTTGCAATTAATTAAAATTTAAAAGTGAGCACTCGTAACCATTCTGATTAAGCATGACTCTCAATAATGTGGGGAAAAATTGGATCTGGACCACAAGTTGCCAATGACAGTTCTATAAATGCTGGAAACAAAAAAAAAAAAGTGTTTTCTATGGAATTAATTCTAGAACCAAAGAAAACAGATGAAAGATGCCAGAAACATAATAAATGAGTGAATGAGGTAGTTTATAAGTTTCACTACATTTACATTTTTATTATGGATATTTAGAATATTTTTAAATGGAATAAAGTAGTAACTGATAATAATAGAGTATTACTTTAGATAAATTTAGTGCTACAAATTTTGCTATATCTAAAAATATATTTTAATATTATCAAAGCAAATTAATGGCAGATAAATAAAACATACACTACAAATGTCATTTATTTTTAATACATCTATGAATTAATATAAGGCATTGCATAGTTTTAAATATTAGAATGTTATTTTTATTATGTTTTATATAGATAGGAATACATTATATACAGTGTTTTAATAATGAATTATCTGAACTAAATCGATTTTAGTCAACTGACGATAATCATTTTTTAAAAGTTCAAATTTCTTAATGAAAAACACTGATAAACAATATACTATAAGTTTGATAAAAGTTTAAAATATCAATCCATAGAAAATATTATTAAGTTTTAAAATAATAATAATAAAAAATCTATCTCTATATTCAGATTTCAAATAAATAACAAAGTTTCAGAGTTTATATACTTTAAAATTTTCTATTTGCCATCTTAAAAAGAAATTTTTTTCTTCTTAACAATAAATTATTACAACTTTTAGCTTACTCTTAGATTAATATAAACAACCAATTAAATCCCATATTGTCACTCACCTGCCAAAAAAAGCAACTTTCATGTGATCTCTTGCTAGTACTTCTGATATCCCAGCTATTTTTGTTGTAAAATTTTTTACCAGTTCAACTTGTTCGGCATCAGTTATATTAGTTTCATGTTGAATTTCTACCAAAAAAAACAACAACCCATTACATTATATTATTCTAATTTTAATTATTATATCAGCTAAATCATTTAACAATTTACTTATTTTGTCAAATTTTCAAAAATTAATTTCTTTGGGAAATAATAATTCATTTGGAATGTTAAATATAAGGAATCAATACATTATTTTATTATTTAGCATATGAATATACTTTTATTTATTTTTAAAACATTTTAACTATTAGCAAAATATCATAAAGAACCTGCAGACATTCCATCCAGGAAAAAAAAATCAGTAATTAGTTTTATTTTAACCTTCAATTATGTCACTATAGCCATAGATTCAACAGTCATTAACGATGTGTTCATAGTTTGTTTGTTCATATATATATAGATCAGTGGCTATTAAATTCCATTTATAAAACAGATGAACACAATGACCATGGGATTATCTAGAATATGTTGGTAGGATTCCAGTTGTATCTAGAAAGATAAAATCCAACTGACTTTATTATAAAGTCTGAAAAAATAAAATTTGTTGTAACATCATCAATTCCATTTTATATCATGATCATTCAATTGTCAATTCCAATTTCCTTACCAGCTTTTCATATATTTTCTGTGAGTCAACTTCTTTTCTGATACATGGAAGAGGAATATGTGGAGGGGAAAAGAAGCCACTGCAATAGAGTAGACTTGAGCAAGACTGTAATATTTCTTATGGTAATATTTAAATGAATATTCAGAAGTTTAATATTAGAATTTTTCTTTCTGAACAGGGGCATAGTAATAACCAGCAGAATATACTATAGCATTAAGAAAGCTGTCTGTCAAGTATTTGCACCATAACTCCAATTAGTGCCATCAGCTTTATACAAAGTGATTATTTCTGGAAATTAATCTTTATTTAACTTTGTAAAATAAAGAAAATAAATTAAGTTACAAATCAAGATTGTTCCCAAATAACATAGTATAGGGCAGCGGTCCCCAACCTTTTTGCACTTAAGAGCACATTCTATAATACTGGCCAGGTGGTGGGCACCATTTATTTTTTCAATGTAAATTTATAGTTGGATATTGTTAATAATACCCATAATGTACAAAAAAATATTTATTTCAAAAATAAAATTTTAACATTTGATTACAATATAATATAATAATTTATAAGAAATTTTAAAAATTAAATTTATTTGTATCAGATAAATAATTTTTAATCGTGTTCAGATAGCGGCGGGCACATGTAAAATGGTCTGCGGATGCCATGGTGCCCGCGGGCATAGGGTTGGGGACCCCTGGTATAAGGAATGTGTTTCAGTCTATCATCATATAATATTATATACAGATTTTGAGAAGTTTCTCTATTGTTTAGATGAAAAACTGAGCATACTATCAACATTAAATTAAGAATAAAACACTAATGTTTAAAAAAGATTTTCAATCTTTTTATATCCTTATTCATGTATATGAAATTCAAATAAAAACTATTCTCTCATTGCCCCTATTATAATTACATTTTTTCTATTTTAAAAATTGTTTAAATGCTTGAAAGAGGAGGTAATCCAGTGAAAGACAAATATGAAAAAATGGTACATGTGACAAAGTTTCATAATCTAGAGCAATTGTCTTTGCAGTCATTTCTACTTGTAAATAGTTGAACATTATCAAAGAGAATTTTTCCAATTCACTTCATACGCCATCATCTAAAGTTTGGTGAAAGTTTTCTTTTACTAACACTTCAATTAATACATTTACAACAAAGTTTACTACTCCTTTTCATGTTTGAGATCATGTTTCCATTGTAATATTTTTGAAATTAATGAAGCTGTTAATTTGAAAGTGAATCCATGATTGCACGCTTATTTAAGATTAACAATGATTTGAGAAATACTATGGTATTTTTCCTGTACATCTCTTATCAGAAAAATTTAACCAGTTTTCTTATTAGGAATAAAATCAGATTCTACTTTATTTGGGAACAATTTTATGCTTGAATACCAGTAAAAATAATTTTATTATCTATTCTTAAAGTAATACAGTCCTGCATGAATGACATTATAATTGCCAAGACTTCAAAGTTATTTTTTCATATATGATCAAACTAAAGTTAGCCAAATCATTCATCCCCAACAAAATTGTTGCATTAATTATCTTAGAAGCAATACTCAATTTCTACTCATGGAGAAAGATATTTAAGTCTTTTTCCATCTTATGGAATTTTTCACAATAAAAATTATTAGATAATAACAGAACAATGTTTAATCTTCCAACAATAATATGCTGATTAGACCAAGTATTTTATTGTATATGGTCTAAAATATAAATAGTTATGTTTACAAAAGTTAGAATACATCAGTGAAAATAGTGACAATAAAAAAATTGAATAACATAATAAAACTACTTTTTCATCAAGATTTTAAATTTCATTTATCCACATATTGGAAAAAAATATATAAATTTTATTCTCTAGTTTAGCACAATTGCTGAATGCAACAATTGTAAAATGTTACAAACAAATAGTTGATATAAACTTTTCTATTAAATTAACAACCTTGCAATACAGAAAAAAATGCCATTAATTTAATACTCTTGATTCTAAGAATTTTCCGGATTTCAACACCTCTTCACTATAAACCTTCTGTTTTTAAAGTATAGAAATTTTGATAAAAATTAAAAAAATTGATGCTGTTCTCTCTACTTGTTGGTGGAGTCATCATATTACATATCAACTGTAACCAAAAAAAAAGTAATATGCTTGAAAATATAAAAATAATATACTTTTTTTTTAGAAAACAAAGCTGAAATTAATATATTTTACAAACAATACAATGATTGCACAAAAAAAATTAAATTAGTGACAAGAGCAAACATAGTTGCATAATAAATTAATAGTAATTGATGGCATAAATGATAAATGTATAAAAGTTTTAATTCTTTTAGAGAAGCTGTAAAGAGTAGGCCTTGATTACCAGTATTTTAAAACTGCACAATCGTTATAAGACATATCAGTAATTCTAGATTTTTTTTATAAAAAAAAAGGTTGTTGAATTATGCCCAATGTGGCCGCTTGATGGCATTGTTGTTTCCAAAAATAATGAAATGTAATGTTACTGGTAAATTACATTTTTTAATTACATTATACATTACAGAACATAGCACAAACCAAGCTTTCAGCGTGCAGCACTAGAATGTGCGGAGTCCAATGGTTTTGCCGATCTGAAGGATTGGCCAATACATGCACTAGTCTGAGAAAACAAAGATTATGATTTCCAAAACAACCTACGATGACAGTCATTTCATTACTCTCGTAGCTGTTTTCCTGCAAACGTGCCTTTTCGCGTGACTTGTGTAAAATGATTCTGGGACATACCCGTTTGCAATTGTTTTCACTTTCCAAGATGTGTAGGGAAATGGATAAAGGGCTTACAATTATTAATATGTAATAGTATGTCAGGTAAGGTGTAAGATCGTTACTTCCAATGCACATAAAAACACTTATAGCCAGTTGAATTCCGTAGACCCTCACATCCTACGGTAGCGATCTGTGAAATGTGCGCTATTTCCATAGTAATGCGAAGCACAGTGTGCTGCGCCATCTAGGCCTGCTAACGGCTAATATGAACAGAACTGTTCTATAGGCTATAATTTTTTTTTTTTTTAAGTGTCATAGCATCAGCCGGGACGCGAACCCGCAACCCGGCAACTGCCTGCAAGTCCAAGGCAGTCGCGCTGACCTCTCGACCACCAATATAAGAGTATAAGTTGGGCCGCGTAAACGGCATATTTCTGTGCTTTTGCAGAGAAACAATGCCATCTAAGTGGCCACATTGGGCGTAACTACCAAAAATTATTTTCATGTTTTTAAATATATTATTTGTTTAATCATTATCTATTGTAATAATTGAAATACAGGCTTATTATATACCTGTATCAAAATATGTAATATATAGGGTATCTATTGTATAATTTCATGTTTATTTTATAAATAAAAAACATCATTTTCATGATTCCAAACATATTACTTTTTTTTTCTTGTTTTATGGAAAAAATTAAATTTATCTATTAGTTTATTCTGATATAGATTATGAGTATAGTAGCTCCACCAATACAATAGGTAAAGTATATATGCAAAGAACACCTATTTTACTATTTATAGTTTTGTACATGTAAAAATATTTTCTGCATACATTTATTTCATTAAAAATATATATACTTTTAAAATACTATACACTGTATGCTTATTTTGACATTAATTAAAGTTTAATTAATTCCTTGACTAATTATATAAGTTCATAACATTCAAAAAAGGACATGACAATTTTTAAAGCCACATTATGTACACTACCTTGGCATCCAAATAGATGCACGAATAATACTAATATTTGCATAAGATGATGTAGATTCATGCCACTTCTTCAAATTACAGATAATAAATCTATTAAATATATATTTTATATACTTATACAATCTGTATTAATTGCATATATACAGTTTCACATAGAATATATTTTATTATCAATATTTCTGGAATGACTCAGTAAATTTCTAACACATTAGTATGTCTATGTTTATTGGTGATTGTCCTTCCTAATTGTGCAGATTGTGTGCTGAAGTATTTTAAAATTAGAATGAAAGACAACACTGCACATAGACTCTTATTTCCAGTAAGATATAAATGAGAAAAACAGTGGAAAACACAGAAAAGCAGAACTATTCTCTAGTACAGTTGTAGTTGTGACAGTCAACGAATAATGGAAGTGGGAGAATGTTAGTAGTTAAATTGTGCTGACAGCAGCGAAGCATAATGAGTTATTATTTTCCTTGAGAAATAATTTATACCCACACTGTTGAGTAATGTTTATATTCAGTGAGTTGTCTGTCACATTACTGTTATTCAGACTAAGATCTAATTAATATTTTAATATTTCCTTCATTGTTGTTATTACTTTGTTAATAAATACATGTGTAACTTTCAAAGTTGTATTTGTGTCAATTACATTTGCTGTCTGACTGGTTATTATTAAATCTCAGACATAGCAGAACAAAGCAATTGGCAGTTCAGATATACAATGGAAATAGAAAAATGGCAGCGTTAAATGCTTTAATTCGAGAGTTCGACAGAAATAATGCAGATTCATGGAAAAGCTACAGGATGCATGTTGATCAACAGGATAGAAGATCATCTTAAAGTTTCCACACTTTTTTCTTTTACGGAACAGAAAGTAACACAGTTGGCTAATAGATTCACAGACCTAAAGCATCCAAAGGACATTCCATATGGAGAACTTAATACAAATTTTGAGAGCTTATTTTGCCCTGAAACTTTGAAAATGGATATCGGCTTAGACTATGAAGTAGAAAAACTACTGCCACAGGAGAAATGTGTTATGATTTAACCTTACATAGATTGGCCAGAGATTATGATTTTGCCTCAGAGATAAATGATTAACTGCTGGAACAGTTTTTATATAGTATGTGCAATAATAATTCAGAAAATTGCTTCTAAGTGATCCAGATTTAAATCTATAACCATAGAGAAGAGCATAGCTCAGCAGATTTTGTTGAATAATGCTTCAGAATTTGCAGTGACCCAGTCTTTGGAAAAGATTTTATTTACCAAAGAAAACCTAAGGAGAAGCCCAGGTTTCAGATGTATGTTAAAAAAACAACACAAAAGTGTTATTGTTGTGAGAAAACTGAACATTGAAAAATGAACTGTGTGCATAGAAAAAAAAATGCAGAACTGTGACACTAGAGGTCACTTAGCTACTATTTGTCATTTTAAAAATTGAGAATTACTTGAGAAAAAAATGGTTTACAAATTTGGGCAACATATGGAGCACAAGAAATTATAATAAAGAATATAAATAACAAAACAATGAATCATATACTTTTTGAAGTATGAGTTTGTGATAAATGGATAAGAATGAAAGTGGATAGTGGAGTAAGTCTGTCTTTAATGTCATAGAAAGATTGGATTCATATTACTGAAAGTCATGAAAAGAAATTTGTATTAAAAATGGCAGATGAGATTGTGACAGATACAAATGGAAATAAGGTTGATATCAAAGTAATAGTGCAGGCAATGTTAAATTCTAGGCAGAGATTCCTTATACTGCACATAGTAAAAGAAGATATAAGCCTGTTACTGTGTAGAAATTGGTTTGAACCTTTGGATATAAGAGTGAATATATTAAAGCTGTTCCACATAGAAACCCTTATGAAAATAAGATACCTGGAACTGTTCAAGCCTGGATATTAGCAGAATTAAGAACAAGACCAGTGAATGTGAAATTAATAAGAAAGGTGCAATTGATTATTTGAAACCTCAGAAAGTGTCGTTTACTTTAAAAGATTAAGTGGAAAAAACTTAAAATAAGCTAGTTGCTAAAGGGATCTTTAACGCCGATGGAAGATTCACCATGAACTATGTCGATAGATACATTAATTAAATCAGATGAAACTTTGTGCTTAAATGATGATCATCAGATTACCATCAATAAATATATATAGACAGGTTCATATCTGGTAGCTCATTATTCACGAAGTACTGGCATTGTTACAGAAGGCCAATTATTTCGCAAAGATAGATCTGAAAGCAGCTTTTTACCAGATATTTGTAACAGAAAATACAGCTGTTGTTACATGAACTACACATAAGGAATTATTTAAGTGCAATAAATTGCCTTATGATATATGTATCGCTTCTACTATTTTCCAGCAAAAATGGATATGTTGTTTAGAGCCATGGCTGATGTAATTCCTTATCAGGATGACATCTTAATTGCAGGTACTATGGAATCAGAATTAGAAAACCAAGTAGATTTAGTCTGCTCAAAATAAGTGAGGTCAAAAGCAAAAATAAATGTTAGCAAATGTATTTGGTTCTCAAAAGAAATAAAAATTCTCAGACATGTTACAAATGCACAAGGTTGATTTCCAGATCCTAATAAAGTGAAGGCTATCAAGAATGCTGTTAAGCCTAGAAACATGAAAGAGTTGCAAGCATTTTTAGGACTGTTAAATTTCTGTGAGTGTTTTATAAAAGAAAATTGCATTATTTATTTCCACTACATCAACTTCTAAAAAAAAAACCAATGTTAGACCTGGAACAGTGAGCATAAAAAGGCTTTTAACATATCTGTGTAGTATATGTTATATTTGTATTCAAATATAATAAAAGTAGTGATTTGTAAATTAGGCAATTATGTACAATGTAATTTTGGAATTCTGATTCAACTTTGAGGCAACTTTATTTAATAGACATAATCATTCTCAATTAGCATGTCTGTATTTATTGTATTAGAGTGTACTAGCATTTCTGTTTGTATAACAAGTAATGATTTTAACTGGATCTATAAAATTAGGCTATTATAGAGCAGTGCAATGTAAATTTTAAGGCTAATTATTAGATGCACAGAAAGATTGCAATTGATGAAGAATCATAAAATTTACTGGGTATAGTCCCATGTGATAATATAAACACTTAAAAACCAATAAAGAGATGTTTCAAGTGATGGGTGTCTTATGATAGCCACAATGATTATGTATATCACCTGGAATTGTATGCAGCCAAAGAATCAAGTCCAGATTCTGGCCTATGCCTTGATACTCATGCTATGGAATCAGTAGTTTTGCCACATCTTGCATCACATTATTTCAAGTCTACAGCAAGCAAATAAGCTATATGCAAATAAATTATATTTCTATGGGACAATAAATATCACTGGTGTGCACAAAAAATATAAAATGAAGAGAGGAGACTCATTTTATCATTGACAAAGACAATGGCTTTCAATTTCTAGTTTTGGATAGACAAGAAACCAATTGCTATGATTACAAATGCATATCCACTTTCTGGAAATGATTTATTTTGTACCTTTTATTAGGAAGAATCTTTTTTCTTATAGATGCCTTGAGATTGATTTTTTTTTTAACTTCTGGGGTACAAGAAAATACGACGAATTCTTATGATTCTTTTTTTGTAAGTTCTGAAGGTATGGATTATCTCAGATAAGAAGTATTATATATGGTTTGAATGAGAATTTTGTGAGGAATACAAAGAAATTATCAACAAAGATATAATTTTGAACTTGGTTAATGATAAATTAGAAATTATGAACAAACGATAAAATAATAATTTTTTCAGATATTGAATTTTTTTTTCTTACTTTTTTAATGGTACTCACTACTTTTCTTAGCCTTATTTTTTCCCTTAGTTTTTCTATTTTCTGTCAATATACAGCATTTTGCTTTAGCATTATTAAAACTAAAGTTATTGTGAAAATTGGTCTCAAATCAATTTTTTAAAAATTCAATATGGAGCTAAATGTTGCATAATAGTTAAATAAAATCTTTGCCACCCATGGTTTCCCAAAACTCATTGTGAACGATAATGATACAGCCTTCATGTCTCAAAGATTTATGGATTTCCTGCATAAATAGAGATTAAGCTTATCCTTACTTCTCCTTATCATCCAAAGAGTAATGAAATTGCTGAAAGAGTTGTACAAAATTAAAAATATAATTTAAACAAAATGAAGTTTAAAAACATCTCTGAAGCCTTAGTAGAGACAATATAAGCCAGGGAAAATCCAACCGAATTGCTAATGGGTCACTTTTGCCATACCAACTTAAATCAGTTATTATCTATGGTTATTAAATATAAATATGAGATTTAGTTAAATGTCCATGGATATTTGGAGTAAACATAAAGTTACTGTCAAAAGAAATATGACATTCAAATTTGCAAAATGGCAGAGTTTAGAAAGCACACAAATCATATGTCGCTACTATGACAATCCTATATTCGAGGTTGGTCAAAAGAAACAGTGTAATAGCTCAATGTTAAAAAAAAGAGGAGATAATAACTGATCCAGAATGTAGCCTAGAAATGAAAGTAAATGAAAAAGCCACACTTGATCAACAACAAAATTGTGTTATTGCTGTGATTGAAGCTCAAATGATAGTTTCTAGAACTCCCAGAATACACTGACCCCCGCTAAATTTGAAGATTTGTTTATCATTAAACGTACTAATTTTAGAGTGAAGGAAGGACTGGAATGTCTCAGTAGATTTTTAGCACATTAGTATGTCTATGTTTATTAGCGATTGACCCTTCCTAATTATATGGATTGTGTGCTGAAGTATTCTAAAATAAGAACAAATGAGTGCACTGCACATACTCTCGTTTTGAATAGATGTATATGAGAAAATCTTAGTGAAAAACATAGAGAAGTACAAGCCTCCTCCAGTACAGCTGTAATCATGGCAGTCAAAGAATAATAGAAAAGGGAGACAGTTAGTTGCAAAATTGTGCTGACAGCAGCGAGACATAATAAGTTATTATCATTTTATTTTACTAAGAAAGAATGGTACAAACTCTATCAAGTAATGTTTGTATTCAACGAGATGTCCATCAAGGATTAAAATAATATTTTAATACTTCCTTTGTTGTTGTTTATCACTTTGTTAATAAATAAAAAAAGTGAAACTAACAAAGTTGTACTTGTGTCAATTATATTTGCAGTTTGGTCGGTTATTATCAAATCGTCAGACACAGCAGTTTCACAACTTATTTTTTTACACACAACCCTTTTTACATAATATTTTTACTGGGAAAAACCAACAACAGAATATTACACAATTCATTTGAAAATATATTAAACATATATTTCCGTGCACCAAGGAGTGTATAGTCTTTATATATGATTGATCCATATAATCTTAGCATTGAGCAAAAAAAAAAACTGATCGATAAAAAAAAAATGTCCACTATTTATTCTTGAATTCATAGCAACAAATAATGTATATTAAATAAAATGAAAAAAATTATATCTTTTAAAATAAAAATCTATATTAAATAAACAAAAGATAATCCATGCACAAAATGTGTATTGAATAAAAGTTTTAATATTTGAAAAAAATTTGTAGTTGTCAATTTAACAATAAATGTATATATTTAATTTTTTTATTGCTTTTAGTTTTAAAATGTCAAATTGCAATTTCAGTGATGTTCTTTTTCTTCTTGCTGAAATATAATTCACTTTAATGTTTTTACTTATTAGATTTACATGAAATAAAAATAAATAAAAGATAGTTCATACACAAAATGGTATATTGAATTAAAAAACAAAAAAAGAGTGCATTTTTAAGCAAAAACAATAGTAAACTGAATGCAGATGTGAGTCCAAGTAAAATTCCAAAAATGAAATTGTTCATTGCAGCTTAACAAATAAAAGCATTAAACTGAATTATATTTTAATAATCAAAAAAACTAATATTAGAATTGGAACTTGATACTATCAAAATTGGAGATGATAAAAAATAAAACGTTTTCAATTATATTAAATATTTATCTTTTATTTTATACAACTTATATGTAGCTTTATTTTATTTGGTACACTTTTTTTATTGCAAAGTATATTATTTTACAGTTGTAATTACAGTTTACTTTTTATTGATTACTCTTTTCTCCCATTCAATTGTAAATATTATATAGTTCATTAGACCATCACTAAAGAAGCACTCATATTTCATTTTATCCACCATTATATCTTAGGTAAAAATAACCTTATTTTTCTTTCTATTATTCTTTATTTTATTTTACAAAACTTATTGCATAAAAATATGTCCCAAAGAATTGGATTTAGAAAAGACAAATGTTGAAATAAAGATTTTGAAAGGCAACGATATAAAAAAAAAAAACGAGAAAAAACAGTTTAGCTGTGAGGAAGGAAAGTGGAGGGAAAAGATTAAAGAGGATTAAATTTCTGAGGAAGATTGCAGGGGCAATCAAAACTGTTCTGTTAACTGTCAAGAAATGATTGTATGAGCATTGGTTTAATAATAATAAAAAATTAATATGTAAAAAGAGAATTGATATATATATTGTACCTTTACCAATGCCTAACACTGGAGACTCTCCGGCTAAACTCTAGTGTACTATTACTTGTCAATCGAGTTGTTTAAACAATAAACTAATTATTATTAAGACAATACTTTAACTATCTCATACACATCTCTAAAATAATGCATCTAAAAAAAATTAATAGTTAAAATTTTATCTAATAAATTTAATAAAATCAAAACAAAAATGAAACAACAAATAATTAAGATTCAAATCAATTACCTAGTTCGTTTATCATTATAATAATTTAAAATGCGACTAACTCACTTTATTAATAAAATGGTTCGATGAAATACTAAAAAATTATGAAACTCAACACAAGCTATTTAGCAAGATACACAGTTAGTTTAACATTAAGAATATACCTGAAAAGATAAACTCTCAATGGCATAGGAATATTACCCCTATCTAAATTATTAGCACTATCTATAACATTCTCATGACTAATATAATACATAAAATAAATTCTAATTAAACAATTACAAAATTTACAATAAATCACTAAAATAATTACTATCCTTTTATAAACATGTAATAATAATCTATCACCAAATAAAATTCTTACACATTATTATCTAATCTAGCTCTTAACATTATCATTATCTCAGGTTCATCTTATTCTAATAATTATATATAAAATAATATAGCTCTAAATATAGTGAGGGATTTTACATTTACTCAACTATACTATGAAACAATAATAAATAAATAAAAATATTTTAAGACTCTTATATAACACACCTACTTAATTTTACCAGTCAATAAGACACAAAATTATAGACTCTTATAAACATAATACTTAATCTCTTTAATAAGTTCAAAATATTTTCATGTCATATTATGCTTTAAAATTCTTATTATACTTTTATGTGGCATCTTCAGAAATATCACCCTTTCAATATAATTATCAGCTCAAACCATTAATAAATTGGCATTATCCACTTTTCATGTTTAGCAATAATAATACCTTCTACAATTATAATCTAAATAACTATAATATTTCTCTTATATATCATGTGCATAAATGTGAACATATAATTAATACTTATAATACATGTGTGTGGATGAGAATATCAAAAAATCATCTGAACATAACAAGTAAAAAATCTCTCAAGACTTGATATAAATTCAAAACAACATGAACAAATTTATTTTTAACAAAGCATTATTTAAATTTACAAAATATAAGTTTACATAATCTAAATATTCAAAATTTAAAAGATAAAAAAAAATAATAGTAAAACTCATCATCACTGTTGTAATTTCAAAATAATATCAATAATTATTAGGGTTCGATACATAAAATTATACTTAAATAATAGTATATATTTCTATACTTTAAAAATTATAATCATAGTGATATTCACCACCATAGTAACTTCAAAATAAGATTAATAACTACGAAGGTTTGATACGTAAAATTATTCATAGACAATAACATGTATTTTGTACATATTTCAACAAAACTTTTACTGTTATCATCCAGGTAAATCATTATATGGTAATAAAGAAAAACATATTCATTAGTGAACATATGTCTCAATTTTCTAAGTTATATACTACAAAATTTCTATAATAAATCTATAACTGCATCCTATTGAATTTACCTTATTCATCAGAATAAGCAGATTATTTTAAATAATCAAAATTATTTATATGTATCACATTTATTTATCTCAGTTTGCATCCTATTAATATCATTCAGATGTACACTCATTCAACCTCTAACCATCAAAATATGCATTTGATATTTTAGTAATCTCTATTATTATTACTATTAGGAATATTAAATCACTCCATTATCTTTATCCATATTAAGTAAATATCACTTGTGATAAATCTTTTTCTCCTCTTGATCTCAACAAATACTAACAACATTCTATAATTCAGCTACTATTCTTCCAAACATTTTCTAATTATAACATTCATGATGCAAGATCCAGTATCAATAAACAGTGATTAAAGTGAAGGATACAAAAACTACAATTCAAATAAGTAATAAAATATCATGGTTCCAGTGCTTAAGGCCACATATTCTTGTATCTACCTTAAATTCCTGTCATAGTTTCTACCTGAGCATTTACTGATCTCTTGGAAAAAAAACATTATTAACCATGTATTATAAATACAGGACTCTATTAACTCACAACATTATTAACCATGTATTATAAATATAGGACTCTATTAACTCACAACATTATATTTCACAGACAATCTTTATATTCAAACATTCCTATCACACAGGATTTCGTGTCCTACTCTGAACCACTATGGTTTATCTTCTACACTCTGAGTACTTCCTTTACCATCATAAATAAATTCTATTAACTTGGCATAAAATAATTTCTAAACTTCATTTCAAAAATATCTAATATGATATAAAGAAGGTTCAAAATATTATATACACAAATCATTTTAAATAGTTCATCTTTATAACACTTTCATTTCAATACTTTGTTCTATTAAATAATTCAGAGATCAACATATTCATTTGTATCTAAACAGATAGGGTCTAGAATAATACATTTATACTTAAACATGATGTTTCAAAAAACATGATATACACTATGCATACTTCTGCCTTCTCAATTTATCTAAATAAATTTAGATATCTCATATAATATATTTTCACATCTTCATATGATGTTTCATAAATCAATTAATATATCATTAATAATAAACATAATCATACCATCTAATTTTTATAACCAAGCACCATAATAGATAAATAAATACACATAAAATATTACTACAGATAAATGACCATTTACCGTATCCCAAATATTAGGATTAAATAAGGTGAATCCAACCTCTTCATTGACGTTCATGCATATAAAAAGTTACAGATATTTTATCATTTCAGAAAATATTGAATTTTTTGTTACGTATCTATTTCTCTTTATTATATTTTTTCTTTTTTTTTAAAAATAATAATAATAAAATATTCAAATATTTTAATCAACCTTATTTCTAAACAAATATTAAGTCATACACTATTCTGTTATCTAAAACAACTAATAGTTAACATAAAAATAATAATAAAAAACTATTTTAAACTATTGCAAAAGCCCTTTCCTGGCTTGCTGATTAATAAACTAAAGGGAAACAATAATTACCATGGCGATTGAAGTTCACTGAACAGAGATTTTTCCTTCCTTCGCTTTCTGCTTGCTCCGGATGCCGTAAAGCACAAAATGTTAAGCATTTAAAATGTAATAGAAATTTTGTCCATCTCTTCTTGATAAAAGTTTTTTCTGATAAAGTTCACTTTGTTCATCAAGTTGGTCACAAATTTCAGGGAAAAGTTCACAATAAAATCAATTATTTCACCAGGTAATTTTCTCATTTAATCACTCTCCTTGCTTATCTACGTCTTTAATAAATCATTACAAAATATTTTCTTCGGAAAGCGCTTGTTAAAACTTTATAAAATAGTATCATTTATCCTTTTAAATTTTCAACAAATAATTTTCACTTAAAATTCTTTTTTATGTATAAAGGCACATCAAGCTGATAATATCCTTTAATAAAAAATTTTTTTAATTTTAAGATATCTTTTTTTTTTTCCAATGTGCACACACTTGGTTGTTAGTTATTTGCAAGATTTTTATAAAGTATCATTCAAATATATTTTCCCGGATTTAATAAACATTTTAAAAATAACATTAAGAGTTAACTTCTTCTTTAGAGTAATACTGAAATCTTCTTATGCTAGATTTAAAATATTTTATCTGCATTTGCACATCATTTGAGCAATATTTAATATTCATTTAGATTTTAAAAAATTATTAATAGCAGACATATTATAAATGACACATTTACAGATAATAAATAAAAAATATGCATAATTATAAAGTTCATTTTCATGCATTTGTTGACTTGCACACCTTATTGCTTTTTTCTTTTAAATGGGAAGTAACTTTCCATATAATTCCTAATGATTATCCTCCAAATAATATCGCTACACAAGTCCCATAAAAGTTTATATTTTTGAGGATTCATTATTAATATCAAATAAAATTGTCCTTTCAACACATCCATACACATAATTAAATATAAAGTTCTTATGACTTCTATATATGCTTTTCTTTTCTGTATGGCTCCATTCTGACATCGGCTCATTATTATTAGTACATTGGTTAGATAACTCATGTCTTTCTCCATCAATTACCAAGGTTTCAACAAGTTTTATATGAATTTACCAACAGGGAATAGATTCCTTTTTATTCCATAGTAGAATAAATTAATTTGACTTCCTAGTATTATAAAACAGGTATGGCCAAGATGTTGCCCTTAGTCGACTGGTCGCCCGCAAAGACTGAAAGTAGACCGCAAAGCTGTCATGAACACTAACAAATTATAATAATAAATTCAGAGCTGATTTGAATAATAAAAAATACAGAAAGTAAAAATTCAAAATAAGTCAGGCTTGTATTTTCTAATTAATGATTCTTGGCTTTAACTTACAATAATGTGAAAACCATACACACTATGCATGCGTACTTTGCATCATTCAATTCAGTGCTCATTTTCCTTTCAGACAATGTAATTTTCATTTCTCCATAATAAAAAATAAAGATTTTAAGATGATTTTTCTAAATAGTACTTTTTTTTTTCTTTCATTTTTGTTATTCTTACAGTTTAATGTTTACAGAGAAATTTATAGTGGAGAATAATGGTTAGACAATGGATTCAAGCATTATTCGTTATTTCTCATTGGGGGATGACAAACTAAGTTTCTCTCATAATTTTTGTTAATGATTTCTTAAAAGTAATAGTAATTATAATGTCTAAAAAAAAAAAAAAAAGGAATTAACAAGCCATCTTTGCTCATAAATTGAGATTACCTTTATTGCATGATCTTTTTTCTGATGAATTAAGACTTTTGACAATTGAACGTTATTACTAAATTTTCAGTCACTTCCAAGAATTTTTTTTTTTTTAGTTATTATTTTATAGACAAATAGATGGAAAAAAAAAATTTATGATATTCATTTTATATGTTTTCTTGTTTAAATTTTAGCAATAAACAAAAGCCAAATATTAAAAGTAAAAATTGCAATAAAATTTAGCCCAATTAGATATACATGTGTGCCCACAGTTATATATGTAAACATGACCATTGCGATATAAACTTTAGAGCTGTGTATCAGAAACATAGAGAAGTATAGCTGATAAAACTATTAAAAAATTTACCAATTACAATAAATATTTAATAATGTCATTAAAACCAGTAAAGAGATTTCAAATGATGAATCTGCAGCAGATAGCTATTAGGAACTAATTTTCAAATTATGGATCTGTGCAGATAGTCATAATATTCAAGTGTACCATATAGTTTTTCATAGATAAAAATACAACTTCTGATATCTGGCTACTCAAGTTTTGCTCTTAGTAGTTTCATAGTATTCCAAAAAGAAAGGCGTGAAAGTTTTATTTATTGACTAGAGTGCTGATTAGATACAAACCAGTGATCAGAGAGACTGCTTTATTGTTTATTAACTGAAATAAGTAATGTACTCTACAAACTTTACCTTACTTATCTTTATTCAGAAATGTTATCTGATATGCGAGTTTCTGCAACAACATTCTATATTGTTGCTTTGACTTTGTGATCAGATGAGGAGTCATGAATAGTTCTATAGATACGTTACATCAACATTTTTAAGTTCTTGAATTGTTTTTAAAATTTAGGACCAGCTTTAGAAAATAATTATTTATAGATAATTTGATAATTGTAATTTAATAAACATTTTATAAAGCTTACATGGACAAATTGTAATACTAAAAGGAGCTGAGGTAATTTAATTGTAGTCACAGCAAAATATCCTTGACAGTTCATATTTTATAGAAAAAAAGTTCATCAGTTCGTAAGTATCTTCTAAACACATCACCAATATTTGTGAATATCTAAAAAGCCCTTACAAAAAAAAAAAACACAAATTCATAAGTACATTCTAAAAAAACCAGGACTTCAAAACATTTTTTTTTTTGTTCCGGCAAAAATGTTTATGCCAGTTTCTGTTTTGAAGCTGTGAAAAAAAAAAAACATAGTAGCCATCAGGTCAGAACAAAGGCTTCATGTATTGAATGGAATGAGTACTTCTGTAGAAGAATTCACTAAAAAGTTCAAAAGTTTTAACTAAAATTCAATTTTAAAAATTCACTAAAATATGTACATATTCAACCTCACAAAATCAATCCAACAAATTGCACATACAAACGTGAAATAAAAAAAATTTAAGTGATTTTGCCAAACATAAAAAAGATGAATAAACAATTCAAACTCATTATTTTTTGTATGGAATTTCTTTTGACTTTCAATTTTTTTACCAATAGTTGAATTGTTTTATATTAGGCAAATAATGAGTTTGACCATCGCATTATTCGTTGATTATAAGTTCAAACAATGTTAAAGCTACAACTTAAGAATGTTAAAAGCATTTGGAAAATAAAAATATCTTGATAATATATTATCTATACTTAAACTAGTCACAGTCTGATTAACAGAGAAGGGAGTTCCATATTTTTCTCTAAGCCATTTTGTCAAACATAAAAAAAAAGAATGAACAATTCAAACTCATTATTTTTTGTGGAATTTCTGTTAATTTTCAATTTTTTTTACCAACAATTGAACTGTTTTTATATAAGGCAAAGAATGAATTTGACTATTTGTTGATTATGAAAAGTTCAAACAATGTTAAAATGTAATTAATAGTTAAAACTTAAGAATGTTAAAAGCATTTAGAAAATATAAATATCAATAAGAGTGTTCCAGATTTTTCTAGATGTATGTAATATGTATATATTAACTATTATGTAAAAATTATTGCGGCAAGTAAAATAAAAACATTATATAAAAAAGATTATGTAGTGTGCTTCCATTCCTAAAAAAGTCATGCTTTGTCACTGCCTCAGGTACCCTTTCACCAAAAAAGTAGTCCTTAATGTCTAAAAGTTTGTCCAGCCCTGTTATAAATCACTTGAAAATGTAAGTTTCTACTTTACTAATAAAAAAATAAAATATTTAAAAAAAATTATGACTTTACTTGATTGGAAATAAAAATTTTTATAACATTTAATTGACTTAACTTGAATTGATTCAAATGACTAAGAACATGACTGACTTTTACTTATCCTGAGTTGGACACCTATATTTAAAGTCTCTATTCCTTACCTTTTGATTGGTTACTTTAATTTCCCCAGACAGTTAATTTACATATAAATTAATTTCTAAGATTTTTTTTATCTTAAAATAATTTACCTATTTAACTTTTATATTAAATAAATTTTATTTAACCCTATTTAAATACATTTTTTAATATCCTAATACTAAGTTTTAAAATATAAAAATTATTTAAACAATCCAGCAAAAATTTGCTACATTTTTTAAAACAAAATCTAAAATAATCTGCAACTTTATTTTAACTAAATTAAGAAACTAAAGATTAGCCTTTCAAGCTAACGTACATGTGCTTTTTACGAATGTTAATAATAATAAATGAATACTTTCATTTCCAACACAAGATAAAGTCATTCAGACATAGTAAACAGTAATTTAAAGTGATTGATTTATCCTCACGCTTTCATATCCAGTATTTAAGATTTGCCCATACATAAGCATTTGAGTTGAATGAATAAATGATTCATTTATTCGTTCGCAAAGACTTTATTTTGTGTTGAAAATGAAAGTATTCATTTATTATTATTAACATTCATAAAAAGCACATGTAGGTTATCTTGAAAGGCTAATCTTTAGTTTATTACAATTTATAAACATAGCGCTATATAAATAAATGCCTAAAATAAGAAAGTAACTGTATCAATTTTTTATTAACAAGGAACCAAAAAATAAGAAATTAACTGTATCAATTTTTTATTAACAAGGAACTAAAATTAATTTAATCTGTCTAAAATTTGTGTGCAAAAAAAAATACATACACACAGTGCAGATTTTATGACATCATCCTGAATATTTTAGAATTATTAAATAAGATTTATTTAAAATAATTAACTGAGAATAAAATTATTTAAGATACATTAGAAAAACTTATTGAATCATTAAATTTTTCAGTTAAAATTATTACTTTAACAATATATTCTTAACCTTAATAAATACTAATAAATTTTATACTTTAAATAGTAGATTATAGCTTACTTTTATTTACAAATTAAACTAATATATCTTTCAAATATTTTAGATAAGACTTTTTAATCAATTATACAGTATATTTAAGCTTCTCTTATGCATAAAATTTATATAGACTGGCAATAATGGACAAGAATTTAAATTTCTTTTATAAAACTGACTATATTAAAACCATTTTTTAAAGGACTGTGGCAAATGGCATGATTACAATATATATATAAAACTATCCACATGTTAAAGTGAATATATTATTTGTATTTGAAATAAAAAATGAGTACAAAAACTAATTTAAGATCATTATATATTTTAAATATAATAATTTTTTTAAAAAAAATAAGTACCCCCCCCCCCCCCACAAGCTACAACCATAGATGGAATTATATTTAGCAAAATATATTTACTAAGATTATATATACACAGTTTTATTGTTTTTACTTTTTTTAAAAAAAGGCATTTTATACTTCAAAATTTGAAGAAATGTACAAATGGCATTTTTTATTACTATTGTTTTGGAAGCTATCTATATACTCTGGTTTATGAAAGAAAAAAAAAATTATATGTTGAAAATTAATTAAGGTTTTGATTTTAAAAATTTGTGATCATAAGAAATTTATATGTAAAGAGCAACATTTACAAGCAATGAATAAGATGCAACTTCTTAATAATAACCCTCCATAATGTACACTAATGCTATATTCAGAAAACAACATTTCTGCAAATGTTTTTGATAAAAATTCTTAGTTTTATTACTCTATAAGATGTTTTTTTTTTTATGTGTGTGCATTTTGTTTTATTCAGTTTCTTAAATTTTTAGTTATTATTATTCTTTTGTAAATATAAATGTATATATAAATATGCATAGTTTAATGTAATATAAAATTTAAATGAAAGTAACATCATTTCAGAAATTATATACAAACAACATTTATCATTAATAAATGCAAAGATTAGAATGAAATTTTAAACTTTTGATAGTTTTAAGCATTCTTTTATTGACATTGTGGAAATAGTGAAATTTGTATATTAATCTAATTTAAATATGGCATAAATTATTCTGCAATTAGAACTGAAAATTTAAAGGAATAAAGATAATGCCTCATTTTTAACAATCTCATAATATTAATAAAAAATCAGTTTATAGATGTAAATATAATAATAAAAAATCTAATTCTCGGTCTGAAATAATCTTAATAATTGCAAAATGGAATGCTGTAATAGAGCTGAGGAATTTAGTTAAAATATGTTACAGTTTAGACATTTCTTGCCATAAACTTTTGTTTAATATCCATCTAAAGAAATCTGATGTATATGGCAAAAGCACAAATTACTAAAATTTACTGTCAATCTAGATTGTGTTTAACTTAAACGACAATAAAAATTATTATTCAAATTAAGCTTTTACTTTTGCTTCATTCTCATGTAAAAATAAAGTTTTCTAGTCTTTATTTTATCTGTCATAAAAGCTTGCTGCTTTCCCTTCCAATAAGAATTTTTTTTAAATGCCGAAATAATTAATATACTCATGTGAAAAATAATTAATTTTAAAAAAACCCAAACATTATTAACATCACTCAAAATATAAAAAAACTAATTTCTGTTAGCAAATTTTCATTAATGTCTTTTACTGATGGCATTATAGCAATTATACTACGCTTCAAATGCTCGTTGGTGAAGTTAGAAAAATCGTAGTTAAATATCAGGTTTAGCACTTTCGAGGACTTTTAACTTCATATTCATAGCCGAAGAATTAGAAACATTGTAGTGTTGTTGACGTTTGCTAATATATGCAAATTAGTCTTCATATGCAAAACAATTTTACTATCAAAAGATCAATAAGCTCGACCACTTCTTAGAGATAGAGAAACATGTCTTTTCTATTAATAGCATGTGGATTGTTTATGATGTAGTATGCCTCCTTTACTTTTTTTTTGCAGTCGTTTCTCTCAGTACACACAATCCGAGGCTTGGAGGGTTCAAACTTGTGACTGGCTGCTTTTTTGTGTTCTAAGAATATTGAAGTGTTGTTGCTATTATTTTGGGCTCTCTTGTATGCATACATATGCTGAGTAGCTGTATTATTAACAGTGGCTTTCATTTCACCATAATATGTTGGTTGTAGCCTGCCGACAGGCAAGAAATTTTGTATACAACTTGAGGTGTCAAGCTAAGATCAATTTTGTCTTTGGAATTATTAATTAGCCTATAGTACTGGGGGGTGTATGAAAATCAACCTTAAATTCTTTTGTCAAAGTTTTTATGAGTTGTTTAGCTACTTTAGGGATGTTTGGAATCGTTATTTGTGGTTTGTTTTCTGTTACATGGTTAGCAGTTAATCTTTTATGAAACTGTTCAATCTTTTTGATTATAGTTCTAAGTTTGAAGCCCACATTCAATAGGTGATGTAACCTGAAATGTTGGCCTTCTTATCTGTTTCAAATTTACACAAGTGTTGATTTCTATATAAGAATGCATTAAGACCTGCAAACTTGTGCGAATTAGGTGAGTTAGAGCTTGGGTGTGTGTAGCCTCTGACTTCAAGTGGTTTGATGATCATTCGATAATTAAGGTGTGCCGCTTCTCTTTGTATTAGCAAATCCAGATATTTCAGTTCTTGCACTTCATCCTCCCATGTAGTGTTAAGGGTTAATTTTTCATTAGCTGCAAGTCGTTTTGAATGCATATGATTGTGCATTTCTGGGCTGCGACAAACCTGTCATCAACATATCGAGGGTATATAAGTCCAGGGATCTGATCATGGTATTTAGGCACAATTTGTTTTTCGAAGTAGTTCAAGAAAGTACTAGAAAGTATTCCACTTAAAGGAAGACTCATAGGTCAACCGTTTTTCATGCCATACCAATTCTCTTCAAAAACTGTGAAAATATGGTCATCTAGCCAAGCTAGGAAGGCCAGTATAAAATTCACATTATAGTAACACATTTTAATATAATGTAAATAAATAATAAAAAATATTAACTTACCAGCCAAAAATTTAGCACAATCGTCAATATAAATAGCTATATCATCAAAAATATCATTAATTCGTTTTTTTGCTAAAACAAAAATCTTCAAAGGTGAAGAAGTCGGGGAATCTGGCATTCTCCTTCCATCCCCTCCACCATTTCCTACCCGTATAATCTCCGCTGTATTCGCCATTGAGATAGATCGGCTAATAGAACCGGACATTCCGTTAACAGAGGCACTCACAAACTATAACTACAGATAAAAAATAAAATGAATAAATACAGAAGATATATATACATTTAATAAAAAAATATTTGTAAAATATTTAAGTTTCATCAATCAATCTTCAACATCATTAATAAAACTTAACTTATTTTTTTAATCAAACTTAAGTTTACTGGTATGTTTAAGTCATATTTACTACAGGTTTTATCATTGCTGCCATATTCATTAATTGGCAAGTCTCTTTTATGAATTTTAAATCAAAACAACTTAATGGTAATAGCAGTTGACATTCGACTTACAGGTTGAAGTAAAAAAACAACAACTTTGTTTTGTCAATTGAATGAGATAAATATAGTCAGCCCATCAATTTGAAACTCAAATGACTGTAAGTTTTTGCCCCAATGGCTATTTAAAGACCGTTTTATCTTTTACCTAAATTGTATATAGTTAGAATATGTTTCTAAATACTGTACTAATTTAAAAAACAATTAGCAAATAATTTTATATTCTTATAAAGGATCATTTGGGCATCACAAAAGGAATACATTTTGTCACTGATAAATATTTACTTCAAATATTTTTTAAATTTTACCTAACAGTTTACCGACATGTATAAAACCAAACAAAGAATCCTAATTTAATATTTGTCTCTTTACACTTGAGGTTACATTTTACATATATATTGAATTAAATATTTCCATGGATTGTTATTATAATAAATACAATGAGGAGATTATATTCACGTAAACATTTTAGCTTTTGATGTTGCCAAGAAATTATTAATTACTACTAATTGACAATCCTTAAAACTAAATAAGTTTTATCATTAACCTGTAATAGCTCTTTTATTGTTGGAGTACTTTGCATATAAATAAACCAAATAAAACATTCATTATAGCTTTAATAATTGTAAAAATAATAAATAAAATCATTAACTATTAATGGTAAATATTCGTAACACTTATAAAAATCAGAAGTATTTTCAATTGCTACCAAAACTATTCTCAAGTGCTAAATATTGTAGTTGAGAATGGCTTAGAAAAGCAACTGAAAGTACTTGTGAATTCTTATAATTGTTATAATGAATATTTCCCATTGTTAAGTTTTATTTATTTATTATATATATGTGTGAAAAATGTTATCAAAGTAGAATATTTACAAATTTATTCAAACTTACAAAGCCAAAATAAGCTTTAAAAAACCCATTGCAAGCAAAAGCATCTCCAAGTCCCCTATGAGAGGGACAGTGAAGGAAAATACATGTGACTAGGTTTTTCAATTACTGGGTGATAAGGATTTAGTAAATTTTTTTTTCAGATCATCTATTTTCTCAATGTTTTACAATTTACAAAAATGAAAGGCTGAAAATGCAATTGAAGTAATAAGAATTAGTGCTAAAATATATATAAAAGAAAAAATAATAGCTGTTTTATTGAACTCAAAAAGATATTTGACAGAGTAAACTAGGATTTCATGGATGGATTTTTGTCAAGAAAGAAACTGGAAATTAGAAAAACTTTATAAGATTCAGCAGACATTTATAAGATTTAATGATCTTTTTATGAATGACATATATAAGAAGAGATGTAAGATAAGGAAGATGCTCCATTTCCTATATTATTCAATATATATTTATACGAGTCATTAAATGAGTGTTTAATAAGGTGGATTTGGCATAGGGAATTCACTGTATCAGTTTTTTTATGATGAGGATAAGCACAACAAAACATTATATAAAAATAATAGAAATTTATAAAAAATTTGGCAAGAAAATAACTGCAAATAAAAGTAAACCAATTAATATTGTTGGTAATAAATACAAATTAAAAAAAAAAAAGTAAACAATGAAAAAGAGTTGAATTGTACTTTAAAATATTTGGTAAAATGTTTAACAGATGATAAAATAATTTAAGTAAAAATCATAATTGTTAAAAATTAGTGAGAACTGCAATAAATAAACATGTTTTAATAAAGAAAAATTATTCTATCATTCGCTAAAATTAGATCCAAGAAAAAAGAACTGTTTTATTTGGATTAGTTTTATATGAAATAGTAACAGAGACAATTGGAATGAAAAAAAAAATTATAAAATTTTAAAATGAGAATTGAGTGAATGAAAAAAATTATATGAAAAATAAGGTTAGCAATGTGGAAATGCTAAAGTAAACAATGAAAAAGTTACTTATTGAAGAAGTTGGCTAATGATTTTATAAAAAGAGATACCTAAGATTATTTGAGAAGTTGAACAAGTGACAGAGGAATAGTTAGTCTAATTTGATTTGAGGTCCAGCCCTTTTGCAGAAATTAATGATCATGGAATTTAAAAGAAGACGAGTAAAAAAACAACTTAGAAATTTATGCTGCAATAGTACTCAAAGATCATCTAAAAATTTCTCACAAACAGATATCCTATAAGTTTGATTACATAGTTTAAAAAAAAAAATCCTAATTTTTTTCTCCCATCTAATGATCAATTTTTAATTTAGGTATCAATATTTTAATTATATCTCTGCATAAAATTAATTTTATTGGCTTATTAGATCTCCAATCTACAACCTGAATGTGCCTAATTTATCCAATGCAGTAGTTTAATCAAGTGATTATATCATAATTGTAAAAGCAAACCCATTAAATAAAACTTAAAAAATGAACAAGATATTCAAATTTCAATTCAATTATCACTATATATCTATTATGTAGTAGTTTATCAAATTAATTAAGCAAATTTTACTACTATAAAACAACCCAAAAAAATCAAAACAGATGTCAGAAGATACAGTGGTGATTAACCCAAATTTACTATTTTTAAAAATAATAGACTTTTCAAGGAAATTGAATAAAAAATTCCAATAGATAAGAAGCAGTATTATAATATATGCAAAGGAATTAAAATAGAAATAACTTTGGAAATCAATAGCAGTCTTCCACAGGAAACAAAAACAGAGATGAAAATAATATACTGAAGAGTTATATCAGAAAGAAATTACCAGCAAATAATCACTCATAGACAGAAATCTTCACTAACAAAAAAATGAAATTAGATTAGCTTTCATATTATTTGTTAAAATGTAAAATAAGAATTAATTATGGTTTTAAAATTTTTATAAAAAAAATCTGAAAAAGTAATAAAATTATTAACCAAATTGTGCAAGACAATCTAAAAAAAAAAAACTCATTAAAGAACAGGTCAAAAATCTGGAAGAAATCAATTTCATATGAAATAAAAATTTTTGATAGCATGTAAACTATCATATAATATCTCATAACAAAGCTAATTTAAGATCTTGAATTTTCCTATTGTCTAAACAGTAAGATTTAATTCTTATGTTGATCATATTACTTCATGAGGCAATATAATTTATTAGGAATGTATATGATCTAAAAAAAACAAAACAACTGATGATGAAAGATGATCAGTAATAATGATTCCATCATTATAAAAAATGAAAGTACATTAAGCATTATAAAAAATCAAACAGATGATAGGGCATTATTAATGACATGTATACAATTAATATTGATTTAAAAGCATCTAACTGTTATAACATCAAAGAAATTTTGACAATGTACAAATTGTTGTACAATATCACAAATATGTATAAACAACATTAAAATTCTCCCAAATTCTTATACATCACAGATTTTTTAATTGACTTCAATACATTATTTGTGACAAAAGATCTTAAGAACAGAGGCTATCAGAAAAAATTTATTGCCCTTTACTGAAAATGTTTTTGATTTAACAATTCTTTGTAAAAAAAAAAAAAAGGGGGAGTGTATCAGACCATTTCATTCTATCTACAATAAAGATAAACCTGAATGAAGAAAAACAAATATGAATTCAAGAATAATAGAAAAAAAATATCAGCAATTTTACATATGTTGATGATAAATATTTATAGCTGAAAATGGAGAAGTCTTGAGGACAGCTGATAAAAAGAATAAAAACAGCCTAAAGATTGAATTATGATAAATATAAAGAAAACAAATACTATAATTGCAGGGTGAATACGTGATTTTAAAATATGGGGAATAGATAAAAATCATCAAGTTTTATCTCCTTGACTAATTCATCATCAACAAAGCTTATAACACTAAAAAAATTCCCTCACAGACTGACAATTGCAGAACTGTAATAAAAAGTCAGGAAATGATTTTTATATGTTGCGACATATATTTAAAAATAAATATTCAAGAATTGATTTTTATACGTTGCAACGTACCTTTAAAAATAAAAAATATATATCACAATAGTTTATGCTATATTTCCTACATGAATATAAAAATTGGACACTAAAGAAAAGGTTAAATATTGCTTTTAAATTACAATGAAGGTCGATAAAAATGAAGTAAATATTTAATTAGGTAAAACCGAATTTTGCATGAAGCAGTAACCAAAACGAAAACTGTCTTATTTTGTTTATTTAGAGAATGTAATTAATTTGAAGAGTGCTCGAGGTTTATATAAAGGAACAATAACGTGTGCAGACTCGGTTATCACAATACCCAAGTACCAATAAAAGTATTACTTAAATATCTGGAAAACTAAACAAACATTCAAATTGCAATATATTATCACATAACAACTCTTTCATTTTTAGTAGGTAAAAGCATTGAGGGGATTAAAATTTGAGAATTTCGAAACTGTCTTGTCAATCAAGATAGTATATATGAAAAATTAAATTTATCAAAAAATAATGAATCATACATATTTTACACACTGCAGCTAAAAATATAATTCTAAATATCTTCATAAATACGCATAAAATATTAGTAAAATGGAGAAAGAAATGTCATTTTATGTTTCAAAACCAAGCCTCTCAAAATTATTGAAATATAAGTAAAGCTTAAAATATTATTGCAACAACATTAAACGCTCAATAGGTGACATTGAAAATGAAGACCTTTACTCTGAAGTCTTTAATTAAAAAATTAAATTAAAGAAGATTTGCATGTAAAAAAAATCCTTGTTTACCTTAAACAAATAAATGGTGCCTCTTTAATTTTTTTAAACTTTTAGATGATGAATATCATCTTGTAAACAAGCATATAACATTAAGGAGAACGCCATGATGTCCACTAAATTCTCGAATTAAACGATATCTCGTCTATAAATATGCATACTGTACAAGGTTTAAAGTTGCTGTTATTATTTTTAGAATTATTTTCAGAAAAAAATCTAATAATTTTTATTAGATGTGCTCTACATAAGCAAATAAATAAACATTTAAAGCAGTTCTCTTATCGTTCGTAACCGTCATAAACAATTTCCTTTTCACTGCAAATTTTTCCGGTATGGCTACTTCAGGACCGTGTAGTCTAGATGAAAACGCTGTTTACATTCAAGTATCTTTTTTTTTTTTTTAAAAAAAAAATAATTTTGTCTATTAATCCATAATGACTTTAGTACTTTTTTTTTTTTATTGGAACAAATTTTGTCAATATAGTTTGCAATTAGCCGCCAATTTTGAAAACTTATAGTAATTTAGTAAATATGTAATAATTTCTGAATCTTGTTCTTACATATCATTTGTTATTACTATGCATTCTGTATTGTGTACTGAACTTTATGAACAATAATTGTAAATTTTATTGCCTTTCAAGTTTATTTAAAAAATTATGAAATATAGTACAGTAATTGCTGTATATATGAGAGCTATGGTACTAAGTAAGACAAAATCTCCCGCTTATTAATTTTCATTTAAAATAAGAGCTTATTGATCTAAATTTTTGTTATCGTGACCTTTGATAACTAAATAAATTAAATCTAACACATACAGGAAAATATTTGGTAAACCTGCAGTTACCAGGTCACGACAAAATTTTGTAGTTCAAATTTTTTTCACCAGAGGGTTTCTTGTCGAATTATCTATAAATTTGTTGTGAAATATCAAATACACGAAATTATAATATAAAAAAATAACAAATAATTATATTATAAAAAATAATTTATTAAAATAATAACAATAAATCCTACCAACATTTATAATTACTGTCCAATGTAGTTTTCGCTTACGATAGCGATAAAATTCACAAAGACTCAGTCGTATAGAGAGTCCTGAAAGCAAATTCCTGCAGATAGTATTTGAATAAAGTACTGCTGGTACTACAGTGATGTTTGAGCTTGCGTTTAGCTCTTATCCACATATTTTCCACATTTTGTGTGTGGATATCAGGGTCGTGAGAATCTACAAAGTTCTGGTGTGCGACAGAGTGCATATATACACCATTACGGATTGTGCTTAAGTTGTTGTATGCACCCCATCCGTCCGCACTGCACACCACAATGCTGACATAGGGTACTATTCTTAAGCAGGCGCCTCCTTGCTAACCACTTAATTGCTAACTCCGGAGTTCGAAGTTCATCCATCAACAGCCACGATGTCCAATTTTCTACGCGAATATCTGCAGCATGTAACACTTCATTTTCTGGCACTACTACTACATTACCATTTCAGGATTCATTGCCCCAAGACAATGTAACAATTTCACACTACCAGAAATACTTTATTCCAATTGTTGTGTTTGGTCTGGATTACAGACCCAACTAACAGTAAATAATATAAAATAATACTGAAACAAGTATTATAATTTAATATATTTATTATGTACAAATATATACAAACAATATACAGTAGACAAATGCATATTTATAAGTTGAATCTTGGAGCTTAACGTAACTCTTGTGTTCTGCCTGCCGCTTCAGCCACACCTTATGGCTTCCCTCACGGGTAAGGTCTATGACTCTTCCAGCTGTACAAGACAGCTTGCCTCGAGCCGAGTGTGATCTTAGCAGTGTCCGGTCTCTGTGGGACTTGCCTAGCTGCGTAGATCTAAATAGCATAGTGCTATTAATGGGAATATTTGCTGCTGTTTAGGTTAGCAGAGTTTCCCTGGGAGAACGCAAAGCGTCTGTTTAAGTTAGACACGTTTTTCCTTGATTCTCACAAAAGACTGACTATTTATGCCCAGATCCCTGACCTTATTGAAAACCTTCAGATTCAGCAAGCATCGTTGCTCATTGGCCTGTAATAATCATTGGCTATGCTTTTATCTATACATCAGCCTATTGGCCTGAGGCAAACAATGCTTAATCCGATCAGATAAGGCGGCATCTGGAATAGTCCACTTCTGAGAGAAGGGAGGACTATAACATCCCTCCCCCTGGCTAAAATTTAGCCTAGAGAATAGTCATGCAGGTGTGCTGGAGAATGACTATGCACTTTGGTGCTGGTTTGCTGCCATCTTCGGTTTGTTGGTCCTCCTTGCTTGTACTGCATGTCTCTGTAGCTTCATTCCTTGTGATTGCATCAGTATAATACAGTCTAAGTTGTTTTCGATGGCGATGATGTTGACATCCATATCTGCTGTTTTGACTATAAGGTTGTGTTGTCCTTTCTGTTGGATCACAACTGCTGGAATCCATTTTGTGGGTCCTCTACATTCTTCATAGCACTTTAGTCTGCAAAGCTAGTGGTGTTCTGGCAATCCTGGTGTTCCCATTTTTCATATTCATTTTTGTTATCAGATTTTTGTTAAAGACTTCTGATTCATAAGTCTTCAACTTTGATAATGTTGTGAGCTGGTTCACTTTGAACCCTAAGTGACTGAACCAGTCACGGCCTAATAAGTTGCTGTGATCACCTGTTGCCACTGCCAGTGGTAGGTGTCTAGTTTTATTAGGCATGGTAATTTTCATTCTTGTCTCACCCAAGAGTTTTATTTTTTTACCCTGATAATCTGTTATAGTCCTAGTGCTAGGATGCAGATTATATTTATTATTTTTATTAATGATAGCCCAAGTCTTTTTGAAACAATAGACACTGCTGACCCTGTGTCTAGTTCCATTCTCACTGGCATATCATTAATCATAATACTCTGTATAAATCCAGACTGATTGTCCTTAATGTGATTTATACTGGCAATTTGTTTATTTTTCTTATAGTTGCCTTTGTTTTTTGTAATGGTTTTTTCCTTTCTCATATTGGCTGTTTGCCTTTTTAAATTTAGACATGCCGCTCTTATATGACCGACACGCTTGCAAAATGAGCACACAGTATGGAGATGTGGACATTCTGTTTGCACGTGGATCAGTTCATCGCATCTATAACAATGCTTTACACTCGTTGAGCTAACTGATTGCTTGTCAGACTCAGCATTCTGTTCAACTTTTTGAACCGTATAATTTATTTTTTGTAGTGGCTTTGCTTGACACGCTATAGATTCTGCCAGCGTGGCTTGAGTTACAGCCTTTTCAAAATCTATATCCGGTGTCATTAATAGTTTTAGTCTTAAATTATGATCGTTCATGCCACAAATGAAACGATTGCATAGTGCTTCATTTAAGAACTCTTTAAATTGGCATGTAAGTGCTAATGTCCGGATTCACGTGGCGAATTCTCTAGCTCTTTCTCCCTCCGCCTGAATACATAGATTGAAATAGTATCTCTGCATTATTGTTAGCGGTTTTGGGGGGAAAATATTCCGTGAGAATCGCCAACGCCTTCTCAAAATTCAAGTCAGCTATTGTTTCTGACCCCATTTGCGATTTTACAATATTATAAGTTTGCAACCCGATTATTGTTATCAGCGTCGCTAATTTTATTTCAGACTTTTTTATCTGATTGGCCTGCATATAGAAAATTAGGCGCTCTTTGTAGCTTGACCAGTTCTCAGGGAATCCTGGATCAAAAGCTTTCATCGAGCCAATTATACTAGCCATTTTTTTAATTTTATTTTTCTCTGTTATCACATGAGAAAAATTTTTTTTTATATATATTTGCGAGTTACCACTCGATACGATTGTTTGACAGATTTTTTACTCCGCTAGGGTGAGCTTCTGTCTTTTTAGCAAGGCCAATTTTGATTGGTTTATGAAGCACCAATCGTTTTTATGATCACTTTATGTTTCCTCCCAGAAATAAGTGATTTTGTTTAGTAAATACTATCGTGTATTTTACTTGTTTTGCCAGCAATAAGTGATTTTAAGAATCACTGTTTAATAAATACGTATACGTATTTTACTAAATACTTGGACCGTATTTAAGTGTGATTTAGTAATCACAGCTTCGTAACTTACGAGTGTTTAATTAATTGCGCACTCGCATATTTACGTTTTCCAAGTTTTTTCTTTTTTCCAGCCGTGGGGAAAAAAAAATCTTTTTTCTACTGCGCCAAATCTGTTGTGTTTGGTCTGGATTACAGACCCAACTAGCAGTAAATAATATAAAATAATACTGAAACAAGTATTTAAATAAATCATTTTTTTTAGCGTGATGTTTGTAAACTGTAATATTTAACACAGTATTACACTGTTGCACATGCGCTTTGAAGATTTTAACTATAAATGAATGAATACTAACACTCAACCACATGATAAAGTCTTTGGAAAAGATAGAATGTCATCTATCTTTTCGAACCCAAACGTTTTTGTATGGGTGAATCTTAAGTGTTTGAAAGTGAAAGCGTGAATATATTAAATAATCACTTTAAATTACTATTACATGCTTGAATGAAAGACTCTAATGAAATTTACTAGAATTTACGATACATCATTCTTCTTGTTTGATATTAAATGTATGTAAATAAATCATTTTTTATAGCGCAGTGTTTGTAAACTGTAATATTTAACACAGCATTACGCTGTTGCACATGCGCTTTGAAGATTTTAACTATAAATGAATAAATACTAACACTCAACCACATGATAAAGTCTTTGGAAAAGATAGAATGGCCATCTATCTTTTCGAATCAAACGCTTTTGTATGGGCGAATCTTAAGTGTTTGACAGTGAAAGCGTGAATATATTAAATAATCACTGTTATGTTCTTAGCCGTAATTTTTAACTAAATAATTACACACAGTTAACATAACTAACAAACTTTATTAACGACTCGCGTTCTCTAACATCAGAGCGATGTCGCGCGCTCGCTAATCTCAGTTGTCACCGCTAGGCATCAATCCGTAATTATATAACTAGCCATAACATGACAACTCTCTTTTTTTTATATTTTATTTACAAACATAGTCTTTTAAATATACTGGAGGTCTTCTTCGGTTTGATTTTTCTCTCATCTCGGAACGTTCAACTGGTATTCTCCTTATTGCTGTGCGATTATCACTTGATGTTAATGGTGGTGATTTCTCTCTCTCAGGTATGGGAAACTGTGTCTCCTCATCTGATTCTTGTGTCTGTGGAGTTGTTGTGAATCTTTCAGCTGTGTTCCGTAGATGTGTCTTGGTTCGACGAAGAATAGAGCCATCTTCAGTCAAAATGCGATATGATTTTGGCTCGGGAGTTTTTTCAAGGATTTTACACTTCTTCCATCTGGTCTCTTCATATACTCGTCCCGGTTTGTCAATTTCCAAGGGTGGAGATATCTTGGCTGTCTTGTCATAGAAACTTTTCTGTCGAGTTTGCCTCTGTATTTCTGTATTAAATTGTGCAAGTGGAGATATGAGTTGTTTTAAAAAGGATGGTAATTTTGTTTTAAGTGTTCTAGACATTAGTAGCTGTGATGGAGTACTCTTCATCCCACTTATTGGTGTATTTTTAAATTCAAGTAATGTTAATTCTGGGTCAATTCCAGATTGATAAGCTTTGAGAAATAGTTGCTTTATAGTTTGAACATTTCGTTCTGCAAGTCCATTAGAACATGGATAGTGTGGACTCGATGTGGTCACTTTAAAACACCATTCCTTTGCGAATTTGCGGAATAAGAATGAAGCAAATGGCATGTTATATGCCATTACCTCATCTGGTATGCCAAAGCGTGCAAATATTGTTTTGCATAGCTTTATTACTGAAGCAGCAGTCTTGTCAGGTATGCGAAGTACCTCTGGGTATTTAGAGAAATAATCTACTAGGAGTAAGTAAGTATTGTTGCCAAATTCAAATAAATCAGCACCGACCTTTTCCCATGGTCTTGTTGGCACAACATGTGGTAACAGTGGTTCTTTAGGTAGAGCTGGCCTGTATGTAGCACATATTGGGCAGTTATTCACTAATGATTCAATATCTTTGTTAATATTCAACCAATAAAATGATTGTCTTGCTCTGGATTTCAGCTTCTCCATTCCTAAATGGGACTCATGTAGCAAGCTCATTATTCGGGGTCATAGCGATGCCGGTATAAATAATTTTCTTTCATGTTGTAATATTCCATGATTTAGCGTGAATTCGTAACGATTTTGCCAGTATTTTTGCAAAATTGGAGGTACATTGCACTTATGTTCTGGCCATCCATTGCATGTGTGTTTAATTAATTCTGACGCTTCCTCATCTAAAGAATAAGCTCTCTTTAAGTCATTGTCCCAGGTACTGACAGTTTTGTTCGCAGTGTGTATTTCACAGGCATCTTCTTGTGTTGTATTTATGTAGTTACGTGATAATGTGTCTGCGATGTAGAGTTCCTTCCCAGGGCGGTATTCAAATTTAAGTTTATATCGTTGTAATCTCATTACAAATCTTTGGAGTCTGGGTGTGATTTTCTCAAAGGGTTTATTTACAATTGCAAGTAATGGTTTATGATCAGTGTGTATTATTATATTTCGTCCATATACATAATAATGGAACTTTTGACACGCGTTGACAACGCTTAAGAGTTCTTTTTCTATTTGAGCATTCGCTGTTCTGTTTCAGAAAGTGCTCGGGAGGTATACATAATTGGTTTTTCATTTTGGAGTAAAACTCCCTTTAGTCCTGTCTGTGAGGCATCTGTTTGTATTACTACTGGAATTTGAGAATTGAAGTGTGTTAGTGAGGTTGCATTGCAAATTGCTGCTTTTAGCTTATCGAAACATTATTGGTAATACGAATTCCATACCCACATAACATTGTTTTTATTAAGAGATCACAGGGATGCTGTCAGATCTTCTAAGTTCGGAATGTGTGGTAAGAGATAATTTATCATTCCTAAAATTAGTCTCAACCCTTGTTTGTCTTTTGGTGGTTCGAGCTTTTGTATTGCTTCTATTTTATTAGGATCTGCTGAGATTCCTGTTCCTGAAATCATTCGTCCTAAGTATTTCACTTGCATTTTAGCATATTGGATCTTATCTGGATTAAATTTTGCATTGACCATGCGTGCTCTGTTCAAGACTTTTAACAAATTTTTGTTCATATCTTCAATAGTTTTTCCTCCTATTAAGAAATCGTCAACTGTTATATTGACACCTGGTATATTGGCAAATAATTCATCATTTGTCCTCTGAAAAATTTCTGGTGATACATTTAAACCAAAGGGTAAGCGGTTAAAGCGATATCTTCCAAAAGGTGTATTAAATGTCGTTAAATCTGCTGATTCATTATCAAGCTTTATGTTCCAAAATCCGGATTTCAAGTCCAAAACTGTGAAATATTTCATCCCTGTTATTGTACTTAAAACTGTCTCTGGAGTTGGCATTTTATAATGTTTCTTTTTAATGCTTTATTAAGATCTCTTGGGTCTATGCATATTCTCATAGTGCCATTTGGTTTTTCAACTATTAATAGACTATTAACCCAATTTGTTGGATATGTCACTGGAGTTATGATATCATTATCTTCCATTTTATTTAATTCCTCATGTAATTGTTCATGTATACTTAGTGGAATTAATCTAGGTGCATGAACAACTGGTTTGAATGTTGGGTCTACTGTGAGGTGGTGTTCGCCTTCATAACAACCCACACCTTGAAAAACATCTTTGTATTTCTCATATATAGACTTGAAGTTTTTATTTTCTTTTACTTCCTGTGTTTTAATACTTTTATTATCTTTTCTACTCTTTGTTATTTTATCTTTATTGTTAGATATATTTTGATCATTTTTACTTTTATTTTTCATAGTTACTTTTTGAACTGTAATTTTGTTGCGTTTAATTAAACCTAATAACTCACAATCACAGCCACTAAGAAGTGTTGGTTCATCTTCTTTTATTATTATAAAACGTAAATTACGCAGGTCTTTGTTTATTTTGCATTGTAGTTTTGCTTTTCCTATTGGGGTAAGAAATGATCCTCCAAAAGCGCGTAATTTCTTCTTTGTTTTGTATATTATTGGTTGTGGATGAATAGTATTGAGCACTTTTTTAGACATAATGTTTACATCAGCTCCTGTGTCTATTTTTATTTTTACTTTATTGTTATCTAATAAAATCTGTTCATACCAGCCATTACATGAATGAGTTGAGTCTACACGTCTGATGTATCCAATTGTGTTTTCAACATCACTGGTATATGATGAATCTGATGTTGTAACATTGTGTACTTTGTTCACATAACGTCCATTTCTATTAATATTTTTATAATACCTTGTGTTTGAGCGTTTTTGTGTTAAAATTTTATGGTCGTAGCTTCTCGTACGGCAATTATTGGCAAAGTGATTTAACTTTCCACAATTATAGCATTTTTTACCAAATGCGGGACACTCACGTTTTGGATGATTACGGTTGCACTTTTGACAATTGCGTATGTTTGTTGTATTTTTCGCTATTACATTAATACATAGTTCAGACTTTCCCAGTAATTCATTTTTGAGTCTTCTAGTTTCATGTCCACGTATTATTTCCAGTGCTTTTTCTAACGTAATATTTCCTTTTTCAAATAATCTGTCTTTTAGTCCTTCTTCTTTTTGTACCATTATAATTCTATCGCGGAGGATATTTTGTTTTTGATCCCCGAAGTCAGCTTTTTCAACTACTACTTTTAAGCGAGTAAGAAAATGATCAATCGATTCTCCCTCATGTGGCTCCATTGTATATGCTTTTATTCTGTCATATAATGTTGTTTTCATGGTGTTAAAATACTTATCCATTTGGTTTAAGACAGATAAAAATTTTGTTTTATCTTCTGGATTCGCGTGATCTAATGTTTTTATTACATCTCTCCCTTTTCCAATGAGATGACGTAATATTCCCAATTTTACTTTATCTGATTTCATATCGTTTTCTGTAGCTTCTAGGAAATTTAGGAATAATTCTTTCCAATCAGTCCATTTGACTGACATATTTCCTTCCATAGATAGCGGTTCGATATTATAAAAACGATCGAATTGTGACGCCATTTTGTATATCGACAAAAATGATATGAAAAAAAAATTGCTATTAAAAACTATTTTTATCACTCTTTAAATACTCACTGTTTTATACTTTAGAAATATTTTTTTTTACTAATATTTCATTGATTCACTCCTGACACCATGTTATGTTCTTGGCCGTAATATCTAACTAAATAATTACACACAGTTAACATAACTAACAAACTTTATTAACGACTCGCGTTCTCTAACATCAGAGCGATGTCGCGCGCTCGCTAATCTCAGTTGTCACCGCTAGGCATCAATCCGTAATTATAGAACTAGCCATAACATGACAATCACTTTAAATTACTATTACATGCTTGAATGAAAGACGCTAATGAAATTTACTAGAATTTACGATACGTCATTCTTCTTATTTGATATTAAATGTATGTAAATAAATCATTTTTTATAGCGCGATGTTTGTAAACTGTAATATTTAACACAGCATTACGCTGTTGCACATGCGCTTTGAAGATTTTAACTTTACACACATTTAATATCAAATAAGAAGAATGATGTATCGTAAATTCTAGTAAATTTCATTAGCGTCTTTCATTCAAGCATGTAATAGTAATTTAAAGTGATTATTTAATATATTCACGCTTTCACTTTCAAACACTTAAGATTCGCCCATACAAAAGCGTTTGGGTTCGAAAAGATAGATGGCCATTCTATCTTTTCCAAAGACTTTATCATGTGGTTGAGTGTTAGTATTCATTCATTTATAGTTAAAATCTTCAAAGCGCATGTGCAACAGCGTAATGCTGTGTTAAATATTACAGTTTACAAACATCGCGCTATAAAAAATGATTTATTTACATACATTTAATATCAAATAAGAAGAATGACGTATCGTAAATTCTAGTAAATTTCATTAGCGTCTTTCATTCAAGCATGTAATAGTAATTTAAAGTGATTATTTAATATATTCACGCTTTCACTTTCAAACACTTAAGATTCGCCCATACAAAAGCGTTTGGGTTCGAAAAGATAGATGGCCATTCTATCTTTTCCAAAGACTTTATCATGTGGTTGAGTGTTAGTATTCATTCATTTATAGTTAAAATCTTCAAAGCGCATGTGCAACAGCGTAATGCTGTGTTAAATATTACAGTTTACAAACATCGCGCTATAAAAAATGATTTATTTACATACATTTAATATCAAATAAGAAGAATGACGTATCGTAAATTCTAGTAAATTTCATTAGCGTCTTTCATTCAAGCATGTAATAGTAATTTAAAGTGATTATTTAATATATTCACGCTTTCACTTTCAAACACTTAAGATTCACCCATACAAAAGCGTTTGGGTTCGAAAAGATAGATGGCCATTCTATCTTTTCCAAGACTTTATCATGTGGTTGAGTGTTAGTATTCATTCATTTATAGTTAAAATCTTTGAAGCGCATGTGCAACAGCGTAATGCTGTGTTAAATGAAACAAGTATTATAATTTAATATATTTATTATGTACAAATATATACAAACAATATACAGTATACAAATGCATATTTGTAAGTTGAATCTTGGAGTTTAACGTAACTCTTGTGTTCTGCCTGCCGCTTCCAGCCACACCTTATGGCTTGCCTCACGGGTAAGGTCTATGACTCTTCCAGCTTTCCAAGACAGCTTGCCTCGAGCCGAGTGTGATCTTAGCAGCGTCCGGTCTCTGTGGGACTTGCCTAGCTGCGTAGATCTAAATAGCGTAGTGCTATTAATGGGAATACTTGCTGCTGTTTAGGTTAGCAGAGTTTCCCTGGGAGAACGCAAAGCGTCTGTTTAGGTTAGACACGTTCTTCCTTGATTCTCACAAAAGGCTTAGTATTTATGCCCAGATCCCTGACCTTATTGAAAACCTTCGGATTCAGCAAGCATCGTTGCTCATTGGCCTGTAATAATCATTGGCTATGCTTTTATCTATACATCAGCCTATTGGCCTGGGGCAAACAATGCTTAATCCGATCAGATGAGGCGGCATCTGGAATAGTTCACTTCTGAGAGAAGGGAGGACTATAACACCAATCCTACCTATAGGAATTTGCTTTGCGAATTTTATCTTTTCTATAAACGAAAATTACAATGCACAGTAATTCGACAAGAAACACTCTGGTGAGAAAAATTTGAAACAAAATTCCAGTTTTATTGTGACCTGGAAACTGCAGGTGTACCAAATATTTAGCCTATACATTCAGTCACACCAGAAACACAAAACATGGAGTTATATTATTATGGAACTGAGCAAAAGAAGTTTGTTCAGAAACCAGCGATTTGAGAAAAAAAGAAAAGATCAGTAAAACTGATTTATAACGGTCACAACTTTTCTTCTCTATTTTTAAAAAATTGAACTATTTTATTCATACTATGTCATTGTAAAATGTATCTAACTATAAGTATTTTTTACATGAAGACTAATATAACAAAACATTTTTATGCATAGTTTTGAGCTATGCACAAGAGGTAATTCCGAAAACGGTGGCATCTTTGTGCATACTCCTAAATGCAAATTCCTGCAGTTAGGATGAAACAAAGGTCTACTGGTGCCAAATTGGTATTTTAGCTTACTATCATCACATATTTTCCACATTATTAGTGTGATTAAGTTCGTCGTCCGGGTCAACAAAGTTGTCTTGGTGGACGACGACGGAATGACAGTATATACCATTATTTATTTCTGCTTATATTGCTATATGCATGCCAGCCGTCAGTGATTATATGCGTACCAGGTAAAATGTGTTGCTGTACAAGCAGTTCCAGAGTGGCAGCTGATTTATCTTCAATTTCTGTTGAAAAAATACTTTCTTGACCCTCTCTCTATCCCATCGAACACCCAGTGGCCTCACTCATCGATCTCCACTATCCGTGATTCATCGTTGTCATCAAATCTGCCGATAAGTGCTGGATTTCAGTTGAAATATGTAGCACATTCTTCCTGGCAAAAGTGACACCAGTCTGTGACTACTCATTCGCTAACATCAGTCTCGCGAATAATGAAGTGCATTGGCAAATTATTCACCCAACAAAACATTATATGATTAATGGGTTTTCAAAGACAGATGGCTTCGGAAAAAAAATAACCCACTTCTTATGGATGTACGTTGGTGGCATATTTGCCACATGTGAACATTAATATTTAATAATTTATAACCTAGCTCAAAATTGCACATAAAAATGTAAGTTTTTTTTATTAACCTTCATGTAAAAAATACAGTTATAGTTAGGTATACTTTACAATTACATAGTACGAATGAAATATAGTTCAATTTTTTAAAAAATAGAGGGTGAATAATTGTGACTATTATAAGACAGTTTTACCAAAAGGTTTATATAGAACAAACTTATGAAAATGGTTATCCATCAGCTATTATTAAGAAAAGAACCATTAAAAGAAAAAACAATTATTGGTAGCATAGTATCAAAAATAGACAAATTAAGGAAAATCTGCAATCAGTATAACATCAGAACAGCTTTCCAGAGTTGCTATGTCTAGCTCTTAGGGTATGCAATTCCACGACTGTAACTATACATTTAACACGCTTTCACAAATGTGTTAATAATGACTAACGGTTAATTTTAAAGTAAACTTTAATTATACAATTCCTTAAATGTTTAGCTATTTACATATATATACAATTATTACATCAATGGCCTGAAGGCATAATAAATAAAAATTATCAATACGACCTTTAAGGAGTCCTAGCTGACTCTTGTCACGTTCGGAGGCCAGTTTCTGCACTTGAAGTCACTGTGGAAAAGAAAACATTCTGCTCAAATATATATCCGTCTACACAGATGGATCTCCAAGAATCAACTGAAATCTTTCTTGATTGCTTAGTACTGAGGCAGTTCATTGTTTTTAAAGCCCCTGCAATGATTGGCTGATATATTGAATGTCTGCTCGTGTGATTATTTCCTTATGCCTCATACAGGAAATTATTATCTTTGCCTTTTTAATTTAGTTATTTTTATAGATTGTTTATCTAAAAAGAATCTACTCGCATTCCTTTTAATGACATTTCGACTGCACTAATTAAACCATTGTTTATTTTTAGCATTTAATATTTTTTATCTAATTTAACTATAACTTTTATTTTTCTATTTTAAAAGAGTGTATCTTTAATATTTTACGTATAACTTTTTTCTCTCTAAAAGTTTCTACCTGATAATCAGTTTTTAACCTCTGAACTTAATATGTAATCCTTAAGATACGTGGGTGGCTTTATTGTCCTTTTAGCCCACAGTTGTTGTTTATGTTCTGCATCTGTTGGTGTATTGCCTCTTTGTACCCGATCGTCGGGATCCATTGTTCTGAATAGGTTGGATGCTATATCCTCGCTTTCATCTTTTTGCAGCTGGTTGATGTGCTTGCGAAGTATTTCCCCGCTCTTCATTTGAACTGCAATCACTTGACTTGTTTTGGTAGATGCCGAATAACTTCTGTCTGCAACTAAAACTTATTAGTATTATTTCTTACCCACACTTTTTTCCTGTGGTCTATATTTGAAATATTTGTCGGTATCAGCTTGATGATAATTTTTAACCATGATTGGCACAATGTTCATTAAATTTATGTGCAACTTTCTACTGAGATACATTTCAGCCCATGATTTCCCAGATTTGGCACTAGGGGTCGCACGATGGAGTGCAGTCAACACTGCTTCACGAATTTTAATTTTGCCCAATTTGTTGATGGCGGACAAGGGTTTGAACTACTTTCTCGACTAACCTGTTAGATTGTGGGTAGTAGCGGTGTGTGAGGGTGTGGTTTATCCCCCATTCTTGAATCATGTCTTCAAAGTTTTGCGCAGTAATACCTGTTCCATTGTCAGATACATGCATTTTCGGAAAAACATGATGTGGAAAAATTTCATAAACTTTGCTTAGTGACAGATCTGTACTGGTGTTATTTACTATTTTGTATTCGGTCCACCCTGAAAATGCGTCGACCACTATTAAAACAGATGACCTTCAAATTGACTGCAGTGATCGATGTGTACACGTTGCCATGGCCTTTCTGCTTTAGACCACGGTTCACACTTAAGTGGAGGCACTTTAGTGCATGTTTGACAATTTTTGCATTTTTTAATGTTTTTCTCAATATCAGTATTAATGCCGGGCCACCAGACATAACTTCAAGCTAATGTCTTTGCTCTCACAATGCCTGGGGCCCTCATGCAACAGCTTCATGATCTAATTTCTTCCTTTCAGTGGGATAAGAACCCGGTTGATCCTGAGAATGCATCCTTTGCATATTGATAACTCTTCACGGGCATTCCATAATTCCCTATGCAGAAAACTTGGTTATTTGTTTGGCCATCCTTCACTGATCTGTTTTATCATCCACTAATAGCCATTGTCTTCAGATGTCCATGCTGCCACTGTTTTGCTGTTGAGGGTCTGATTCTTCCAGGCGTCTATATAATTTATTTGCTGCTGTAGACTTGAAAATAATGTGATGCAAGCTGTGGCAAAACTATTGACTCCACAGCATGAGTACCAAGGCATAGGCAACAATCTGGACTTGATTCTTTGCCTGCATACAATTCCAGGTAATATACATAATCATTGTGGCTATCATAACACACCTGTCACTTGAAACCTCTTGGTTTTAAGTGTTTAAATTTTGTGATTGCTTCATCAATTGCAACTTTCTGTGCATCTGATAGCCTTAAAATTTACATTGCATTGCTTTATAATGGCCTAATTTTATAGATGCAGTTAAAATCATTACTTGTTATATAAACAGACATGCTAGTACACACTAATACAATAAATACAGACATGCTAATTGAGAATCGTTATGTCTATTAAATAAGGTTGCCTCAAACTTGAATCAGAACTCCAAAATTACATTGTATATAATCGCCTAATTTACAAATCACTATTTTCATTATATTTCAATACAAATATAACTTATACACTACACAGACGTGAGCACAAAAACAAATACATTTATAAATTATATATTTATCAAATATTAAAAAATTCTAAAATAATAATAAAATAATAGAAAAAAAATCTCCAATTGAATACTTACATATAATATACAGCATTACATTTATTTTCAGGATGGTCTTGAAGTTGCAAAATCTTCGAAGCATGTTGAATCCATTTTCTAATTACGTTTTGCTGTTGAAGCACTTACACCTTTGTTTTTCTTCATTCAATCTAATATAGCAGAAAAAAAATTAAATGGTCTTATTACTAGAAAAATTATAAAAATTGGATTTTTGTCCGATTTTAACATGCAGCACATCATATTAAAAAGGAAATTGAATTGCGAAGAATGATGGTATTGTCATATGCCTAATCTATTTGGCTTTCTCACAATTTTAAAATGAAAACAGAAATTTTAATTTCAAATGAATGAGTAGCAACCATGCTAACTTTTGTGAAATAGTTAATTAATGCAGTTATAGTACATTCGTGCCTGTATTCTTGACTGATGTATATTCCATCCATCTTGAGTATATATTAACCAATATCAGTATTAGATGTCTCTTGAGTCCATGGAATCATGGATCTTGTCCATATTTTTAATTGATTGGGTGGTGACTGAGCAGTCTGTTGACAATCTGAACATTTTTTTTTTTCTAAATTTTCCAATATCCCTTGTTATATTAGGCCACCAGACATTAGAACAAGTGAGAGCTTTCATTCCAACAACTCCCAGGTCATCTTTATATAACAAATTTAGTACTTGAATTCTAATGATGGGAGGCACTACTACACAATCCGTGTTCAATATGCATCCACAACAAACTGACAGCCTCTCTCTCCAAATTATATTATCTAATTAAGGGGGATGGGTATTCGACCAATCATTTTTTATTCATAATCCAGTCTGCTATTACTGCACTATTTACTATTTGTGATTTCATTGAATCTATGCAATTTATTTCTTTAACCACATATACCTTTTTTTTTAATGATTGGATAATCACGACAAGTCATCTGCATGTCCAATTTCACTTCCGAGTTTGAAAATTAGTTAATAATCATAATGAAACAATATATTTTATCCAACATAACATTCACTGGCTCACCTAATGAGGAATTTATTCTCTGAATCAAAAATTCCCATTAGAGGATGATGGCCTATACAAATCTTAAACTTCTGCCCATACATTTATTGATGGTATTTCTTGATAGCAAATATGACAGCCAATGCTTCTTTGTCAATTTGGTTGTAATTCTTTTCAGTTGATGTAAGGACACAAGGCATAAGTGATCAGACATTCACCTTCAAAATACATGTGAGAAATAACAGCTTCTATAGATGCATTGATCTTTATCACAACATCCAAATTGGTCCGATAATGAACCAATAAACTTTCTGAAATTAACATTTTTTTTACAATATCTTTTCAGAAGTTGATGTAGTGGAATTAAATAATGCAATTTTCTTTCAGTCCCACTAATAAAAAGTTCAAAATGACAGAAATTATGAAATATTGGTGCAAGTTGATGCTCCTGAATCATCTCAAGCAAAGAACATCATTCAGCCATAGACACTAATGCTAAGAAAATGAATCGAGACAATTTGTCAGATGAGAATTGGACAAAACTTTGGAAATCACTATAAACTTTTATTCAATTATATAAATTTACAATTTCATTTTACATTTAGTTATCAGTTATATATTTGTGCTTGTTTATTTAACTTTAGATTTGAAATGTTTAAAATAAAAAAATTATAAGTTTTGTTTAATTTTTTTATTTGCTTTATAGCATTGGAAAAGCTGCTTTAAATTTCATTTAAATATTTGAATATAATTTTCTTTAGTAAAAATCTTGACAAGAAGAGTTCTGGCATCTTTTTTTATTAAAAAAAAGCTCTTATTTATTAGTATTATTTAATTTATATACTGATATAGTATAGGTAGCTTAAATGTTTTTAAATAATTGAGATTTGATAATTCCTAATTTAGGGTATTATTATCATTAGATGTTTTGAATGGATCCCAACTACTGCATAGACATTTAACCGCTCACACCTCTTATTATCACTGTTCTAAGACTCGACAATCCTGCCAAATAATGATAATACATTATCAGTGAAGAATGATTTAATTATTTGACTGTGTGCTTAATTTTGGGTTATGAAATTAGCAAGCTATTAAAATACTCAAATAATTGTATAATACAGGAAATAACGTTTCACTACAATAATTATTACATAAGAGCAAATATATATGTAAATTATATGTATATGTAGGAATTAAACTTCTACTGTGTACTTCTTAGATTATTTGATACAATATATGAATGATTGGCAGTCGCAAACATCACTACGTGATATGTATGAAAATAAAATAGATAATATACAATTGGAATTGTTCACCTACTGCACTTTACTGTTTAAACAAATAATGAAAGTAGTGATCATTAGTTGCAATTGGTTTTACAATCATTTTACTAATCGGTTACATAAGAATGAGTTCCAGGTGTAACTAGCATAACCTGAGTTGATGTATTGACAGCCATCCATTTTTATCAATAATATCTCAAAAACAAAAGTGCAGTTCACTCCATCTGAAACCTATTACATTACAATCTTAATCTACTCTATGCAGTGCAGCAGAACTCCATTCATAATTTATAAATTTATTGCTTTAACATATTTATATTTTAAATAAAGTGGAAATAACTGAACATAAAATTTTTAATAGCATGATCAGAAATTACAAAAATGTTTTAACTGACTATTATAAATTTACTTCTTTAAAATTATTTGCCAATTAAATTATTGCTTGCTAAAGAAAACAACATAGTAATCTCTCACCATACATGCTCATATACATATTTATATTATTCATTAACATATTTTTTACTAGATCGGAGACAATTAATGACTAACTAGAAATTTGTCTAAAGTGCATATTTTTTGTTATAACATAAAAGTTTGTATTCGGTTTTTGAGGTATTGGCTTATTTTTGCAGTGTTTCTTGTTATAGCATAAAAGTTTGTATTTGGTCTTTGAGGTATTGGCTTATTTTTGCAGTGTTTTGTTTTATTAAACCATAGCTATGGTGACTGTAGGTTTAGGTCATAATTCAAATGTTTTTAGGATGCTTAAATCTCACTTTAGTCTTGGTTTGGTGGTGAGTTCCTTCTCAACGTTCGACATCAGATTCATTCATATAGGTTAATGCATAGTAGACACATTCAGGTGACTTCTTCATATGTAGATGGCTTCTTTTATGGGACTCATTGAAGGGTTTTTCAGCTTGCCCTCTGCCAGCTTGGTAGAGCGGTTTCTTTACTCTTGCATAGTAGATCTGGCAAAACAACCGAATAATAATTCTCTTAATAATAGCATATGAAGCTGAATAATAATCTTGGAAGCAGGCAAGAAGAATCCTCTTATTAAGTTGTAAGCATTATTTATATTCACTGGAGTTAGGTTATTAATAAAATTCGGATCCATCGCTTGTCTTTTGGATCCTTTGAACTATTAGCTATAGATAACTCCAGAGAATCCACTGTGGTGCAAGCTTATTTGTCCAGTAACGTATTTACAAAATTCTTATCTTTGAGTGGGAATAACAGTTTTTTTCATTAAATCATGTCCATTGTTTATCTCTTCAATTTAACCTATCAAACTGTCTACAAGCATTTTAATTATTTTTTCCTAGAATGTCATTTCCATGTTTAATTATTGTTAAAAGAAAACACCTTTTGCTTTTAACCTACTTTTAAATTAAATTTAGAATTAATTAGCTTTTACATCCTTTTAGAAAATATTTTATTTTATTTAACAAAATTATTTTTTAATTACTATACTGTATACATTTATCTGTGTGTATAAAATATCTATATAACTTTTATTTATAAAAATTATTTAAAACTTTTAAATTTAAAACTTCTTCCTGATTTTTAATTTACAGATAGGATCTTTTGTAAGCAATCAGAGCTATTCAAAATTGACTGTAGTGTGATATTAGTTCAGGTGTAAGCCTGTCCAACTCTATTGCCTTATATTATCAATATTTTTCTACAGCTTGCTTTTAGTTGGAGTTTAGTTTCTTGACTTTTTTTTTAAATTTATATATTCTGATTGTGGAAAAATCTTTAAGATATATCTGTTTTCATTTCACACGAAGGACTAATTTTCATTGCTGTAAAATAGACGTCTAATTAGATTTATATTTTACCAAGGTTGCTGTGGGGATTTTATATTTAATTATTGAAAACTTTCAAAGAAATAATAATACTGTGGTATTGTAAGAACTGATTTAATTTTAAAAGAACTTTGTTTTTAGATCAGATTTATTCTGAACTGTGTCACTATGAGGCAGGTATTTGAGATTATGAATGTTTTTCAAAAACATCAGATCTATTGATTTTGTTTTTTAATCCAGGACTCTGATATTGTTTTAATAGACATGAAAAATTTTAGAATATAAATGATTTTTAAATAAATTAAATATATGAAAATTTAAGATGTATAGGAATAACATTTTCTATTTGATTTTGAGAGTATGTTTTTGATCTAATTGATGATACATGCCAAATTTATATGTAATATTATTTTTCTAATCTTACCTTTCGCCATTTCTATAATATTAAATTTATTTCAGAAATTGTATCAGTGCTTAAAATGGAAATCATTTTTCTAATGAAGCATTACAAGTATTTATCAAGCCCTCTATTTCACTTTTTACAAATAAAGTGATTTAGAAGGGAGTTGAACTCAGTCTGAATGGATGGCTGTAGGGAGTTTGAAAGTCTGAGGTCAAATCCCTTCTAAATTACATTTTCAGTATACTTGTATTTAAATATTAAATATGATAATAATTATTAACTTACTCTTTGTTTCCTTATATCATTTTTAATCTTCACTTTATTTTACGTATTCAATTTTTTTGTTGTTAGATATATTAGTCACAAGTTATATTTTAAATAAAAACTATATTAATAAATGATTTTCAATTGTAGAAGTTTTTTTTATATATAAATTTTTCAAATTGCTATATGAATATTTTAATCAGGCAATTAGTTCTCATTTTTATTTCTTCTTGATGAAAAATTTGTCTGAATTTTAATTTATTTATTATTATTTTATCATATTAGTGATGTTTTTAAAGGTTTAAATTTTAATTACATTTTTTTTTTCAGAGATTAAAAACAGCTCTTCATTTTACTGTGGGCATAATTTGTGAAGAAAAGGTTGAAGATACCAATGTTGATGTATCTAAACAATTTATTGCTGCAGTGACGGAAGCAACATATGTTCAGTGTCAGAATTTTGCCACAGATTTGGCAGCATTTGCTAAGTTAGTAAATTTGTTTATGTATAACTATCAAATTCAAATTTTTTTATAGATGGTTCTTTTATTAGCATGCATTGTAATTAATTTTAATATTTTAGTAAAAATTGTGATACTTTTGTTTTTAATATTGATGAATTTATTGCATTATACCAAAGGCTTTAATATCATATGACTAAGTGTAAATTAACTTAATTTTATGATTTTTTGCACACATTTGACACTTTAAGAAAATACTACATTTTTAAAATTTTTGATTATATTTTAAACTATTTTGTTTTTTAGACCCATATAAAAACAACATTTTCATGAGTTAAGAGCAATCTAGAAAAAAAAAAATTAACAAAAATTATTTTGTTTAGTTATAATGAGTTTTTGGGTGTGTATATCAGGTGTAAAGAAATTAAGATTTTGAGATCCCATATCCAAAATTTAGAAAATTAATTTCTCAAAAAATATTTTGATTTACAATTTTGAAAAAAAACAACAACATATGCTTCCTTCATCATTTTGAAAACGAAGTGTAAAATCCAAAGTTGAGATCTCAATAGATTACTACTTTTCCAGATATAATGGAAAGAATTTATGGATTTTATACATTTATAGAAATATTCTAAATAAATTATTTCAATTTTGGTAAAATTCATTTTTTTATTTGGAATAAATTAAAGAAATTATAGTGAACTCTTAATCTTTAGAAAATTGATGAATACAAGAAAACAACATAAATTATTATAAATCATATAAAACAACTATTAATGATAATTGATTGAAATACTGTGCAAACAAAATACAGCTCAGATATTATGATTCAAAATATTCCGGACTTATTGCAAAATTTAAATAAATCATATGATATAACATAAAATTTCTTTATATAACAGCAATAAAATATATAACAATAATAGTCTATTATTTATATAGTGCAGACTGCATATATAGTATTATAAAGAAGGAACAAATCTCCAGTCAATGTGCTTTTGCGAATTTACTTGCACTCGCCCATGAGCATCAGTTTAAGCAAAAGTTGGCTTATATATAGATAAGCCTAAACTTAAGTATACATATCCATTTCAAACTGATAATGCATGTAAATTTGTAATAGCACATGACTGGAGGTTTGTTCTTTCTTTGTAATAATAATAATATACATAAAAACTCTTTGGAAAAGATTAATTTTTACCCTTTTCAATGTGTTGGAACTATTTTACAATTCCAATCTACATTGCTTATATATAAAATTAACTATAACCTATTATAACAATACAATATGTACATGGCAGGAAAAAAAACCCCGTGTATACTATATAATTTTCCATTCATTTCTCATTAGCCAATTAATTAAATTAATTGATGTTTTATATACATTCATACAAGTATTTTTATTGTAATTAATGTAATTGGTTTCATATATCTTTTATAAGGTTCTTTAATATAGTTTAAAGGTTTTACTATAAGTCAATAAAAAGCTAGAACCACCTTTAATGTTATTATATTTCATATGTTCCTGTAATTAGTTATTACATTAGCATATAAATTTTTTTTATATTCCATATTACGTAATAAAGTATTACTTTGCTGTGTTTTTTTTTAATACAAAAAAAAAAAGTATCAATTTGTTATTAGTCCAGATATTTCTCTTGATACCCTCATTAGTGCTTTTATAATAAAATATATGATCTCTTCATAAACAATTATCTCCTGATCTTTTAACTACACAAAATCTGATCATATTCATATTTAATATTTCATAGTTCTTTTTCTATTTTGTGTAATTTTCTTCTACTTAAAAATGATCTACAATTGATCAGCATTAATGTAAGCCTCTATAATCTCTATCTTCACTTGCCAACTATTGTTTTGGCTGACAATTTTAGATTCTTTTAGATATGAGGCCTATAATTCTATTTTATCTATTATGATTCTAAATATAAAAGAAGAATGATGTGCACATTGATCTTGCCTTCAAGAGATCCAAAACAATGTGTCAATCAAAAGGAAAACTATCTTTTCTTAGTTTTAAACTTAAAGGTAAAAGCCAATAAACTCATAACATTGTTTACGTTCATTTACCATGTAGATGATTCATTATAATGTTAATTGTAACAACCAGAATATAAAAGAGATTTTTAAAGTCTCAAAGAAGAATTAAAAGAGTCTTTATTTATTAAAAAACTTTTTTTGCGAATACTGTGTATTTATATATATATATATTGTAATGGATGTTTAATTTCCCTGCAGTGTGATAATAATATAACTTAAAATATTTTTTTGGTCTTATTATAGAAATAAAAGTATTATTTTAGCTTTATACACTATAGAAAGATTTTTAATATTCCAAGATGTTATCTCATATATTATAACTTTTAAGATTTTTTTATCAACTTTAAAATCGTCTTACAATAATATACTATTAAATTTTAATGTAAACATGACTAAATTAAAAAATTAGTAAAGGGCAATACACAGTAAAAACACATATTTTAATATGTATATGACTAGTTTAATATAAAATTAATAAAACAATTATCATGTTAATTTATGTGTTATATTAAAATGATTTACAGTAGTAATGTTTGAAAGTATGTATATGTGTGCACCAAGGTTTATTCTGTGCAAATTTTATCTGTTAAATTTAAAGGGACATCATTTTAAAAAGTTTAAATGTTGAATTATTATTTTAATTTGAAAACAAAAGATTGTTTATTATGGCAATGAAATAAACAAAGAAAATAATTTATTTTAATATTTGTAATTTGTATATTTAAGTTTTGTTGAAATGTATAATATTTTATTTTAAATATTTGTTAAAATATTATTTGTTATTTCAAATAAATTATTGTAAGGAAAGCTGTAGTTTTCTTCAAGGACTCATAAGTGAATGTGTGTATCCATCGAAAGCATGGAGATCATGACATCACGGATATAAATAAACAAAGAAAATGATTATTTTAATATTTATACTTTGAATATTTGTAATTTGTATATTTAGTTTTGTTGAAATATGTAATATTTTATTTTAAATATTTGTGTTATTTCAAATAAATTATTGTAAGGAGAAATGCTGCAGTGTTCTTCAAAGACTCAAATGAATATGTGTATCCATCGAAACTATGGAGATCGTGACCTCAAGAATAAAAATATAAATTTGAGTGATAATGATGGTTTAATTAATCACGTGGATAGAAGCTTATAAATAGAGGTGCAGTAGATCAATCATTTTTGCACATATTTATCTGCCAGTTGAACCTTCACACTGATTTATATATGAAATAGCTATATTGGATTGTTATCTCATGTGCAGTGCTAGAGGAAAATCTTTTCCAGAGGCAAATGGCCTTTTTTAATATTGTCAGTAGGAATAACTACATTAATGGAACATTGTAATAAATGAAAAATGCATAAATAGATGAAAGTGTAAAATTTTCTTAGAATTGAAAACTTTGCTAAATTATTCAAGGAAATGCTAATCATCTTATCGCTTAAATGCTAAAAATAGGAAATCAATTCTTATGAATAATTTATCGTACAAACACCTGTATATTGGATTTATCGTTTTAAACAAAATTTTATTACTATTTAAAATGTTTTCTCCTAAAAACATCAATATCTATGAAATTGCTTCAAGAAAAATTGCTAATTGTATATTAGAATACATTTGCCAAATGGATAAAAACTTATTTCGATATTACCTATTGTGCCAAATATTGCACTAATGCAGGCATAGCAAACACGCAGCCTGTGGGCCAAAAAATTCTGCAGCTTAACAAGATTAATAACCATCCATGGTCATATATTTTTTGACAATACTGGATTTTTTGAATTATTATTATACATACATAATGCTACTTATATGTTATCTTCTACCAAACTTGGCAGATGTTTTTTCTTAAAATATAGTTTCAAGGGTATACAATAAATGTTAAAAAATAAAATGGCTGACAAGTAGTGGTCAAATTTAATATTTACTTTTTTTTTTTTTTGTTATTTTAAAAAGAGAAAAAATTCTGCAAAAATTAATTATGATATTTTCAATTTATTATTTTTTGTATTAAGTCAACTTATTAATAACAAAATAATAAAAATATAAGAAATGTAAATTGTCATATTGAGTGCTTTTTAAAAGCAGAATTTCATACCTTTGTAAATATTTCACTGCATGCTGTTCTGTCAAAGAAAAATCCCAAATTTTCATTATTTTACCAAAACACTTCCAAAAAATTTCGTTTTTATTAAATATTATAGTAAACACTTTATTGCCTATACAATATATCCACATAATTTATTCAGTGTTATACTGCAGAATGTATTAATCATATGAGATATCAAATCACTTCAAATGTTAAGAAATTTTCAGCTACGCCCTCTGTGATTCAGAGGGCAACGCTGAAAATTTCTTAACTTTTGAGATGATTTGATATTTGAAATTTTATAATATTTGAGATTTGATATTATTTCAGGTAATGTTATGCATTGGAATTATAAACATATGAGGTACTTTATTGCTTACACTTGCAAGGCATTTCCAATATTTAGGAAAGCTAATACTGTCTGCATCACTCTGATAGTTTAACTGGGCTCTAAATGTGAATGAAAGTATACCAATAGTGGGTTTTTTTTTTTGAAATTATTAAAAATTCATAATAATGTCGACGCCCTCTACCAGTATGAATAAAAAACGATGCATTGGAGAAGAACATAACAGTTTTCAAGAAAAAAGGGAATTTCAATATTTTTTTGTTGAAGAAAAAATAAAATTTTATATCTGATATGTAGAAACTTCATTGCAGTTTGCAAATAATATAATCTTAAGAGGCACTACGATGCAAATAATGAAGAACACTATAACAAATATGTTGGGAAACTTTGAAAAGGTAAAATGTCAGAATTAAAACTGATATTCAGAAAATGACAAAGTGTATTTACCAAGCCTTCTGAGGACAATGAGGCACTTTTTAAAACTAGCTATTTATTAGCACACTTAGTTGCAAACAAGTCAAAACCACTTGCTGAAGGGGAATTTATTTGCAAATGCATTGTTAAAGCAGTAAAAATGTTGGGTCCAGAACTATTAAAGAAGTTCAGAAATATAAGTTTATTTTGAAATACCATTGCTAGCAGAATTGATGATATAGCCAAGAATTTAAGGAATCAACTAAAATCAATAATTCTGACATTCAAGACTTATATTCCATTGTAATTGATGGAAGTACAGATGCACAGGATATTGCTCAATTAGCTATAGATGTGATGTAAACTTGAAAGTTAGTGAAGAGCTTCTAGAACTTATTTCTATGTATGATATAATTACAGGTGTTGATATTTTTGACAATCTTATGAAAGTTTTGATTTATTGCTAAAAAAAGCTAGTTTGTCTGGCAACTGATGGTGCTCCTGCCATGACTGATGTTCTTAAAGGGGTTGTTGCAAAGTTAAAAGGAAAATGCAAAGAAGATAATGGCTGCTTTCAACATTTTCATTGCATTATTCATTGGAAAACGTTGTGCTCCAAACTTTTAAATATTGGATAAGTGCTAAATAATGTCACTAAAATTGTAAATTATATTCATGCACATGCCCTTAATCATCATCAATTTGTTAAATTTTTAGAAGACATGAGAAGTGAATACATTGATCTACCTTATTATATAGAAATTAGATGGCTTTCCAATCATAACGTTGTGAAGTGATTCTTCAAATTGCTGGATGAAGTTACTATGTTTTTAGAATCAAAAAGTTATGAATGTGAAATATTGTGAGATGATCAGTGGAAAAAGGACTTGATTTTTTTTTAGTTAATATTATAAATCAACTTAATCTTAAACAAAAGGCAAACATCATGTAATCACAATGTTATTTGACAATATTAATGTTTTCAAATAAAAATGATTACTTTAAAAAAAAAAAAAACCCAACAACTTCAAAATGAAAATATATCATTTTCAATATTGCCAGTCATTATTAAATTTTCAGAATACACAATCAAATTGCAATATTAGAAAATGAATTTGAAAGAAAAAGATTTCGGATTTCCAAAAATGTATGAAACTCAATTTTATATATTACTTTTCTCTCAATTGACATTGAAACTGGTGATGATAATTAACAACTAGAAATAATTGAAATTCAATGTGATTCCATATTAAAACAAAAATATATAGGAGTTGGGATTCCAAATTTCCATAATTATTTATCAGTAAACCAATTTCCCAATATATTATGTGCCATTAGGCATATTTTAGTCATATTTGGGCAAACAATTATTTTTAATTTTAAAGTACACTGATTTTCTAGAAATAACACTCTTGATATTAGTCGCTAATAGTAATTTTTATATTTTAAATATTAAAGCTTTGTTACTGTAGGATACAACTTGGGTACAATAAAAAAATTCTCTTGTTATTCAACTGTATCGATTATAAAGTTTATAATTAAATAATAAAAACTTAAGAGCCTTATTTACTATACTTAAATATTTTTGAGATAACATTAGATTTAATTTATTTACATTTAAGATTTGGAAAGAATCTGATATCCATATCATTGCTATTAGATTTCTCTATTATTCTACATAGTATAGCATGTAGAAATTATAACCCTGAGATACTATCAATACACATTTGCATTACTGTAGATATTATATCATATATAAATATTTGGTTACAGTAATAGATTTATTATTTATCAGCCTATTTGTTAAACTAAGATTTTGGTTAATTACCATCTGAATGTTATTTATGATTATAACATAACACTTATTTAATAGATTTAGTTTAGCTCATCACTTTTTGATGGTTGCAATATGTATATAAAGTATCTTAATCATTTAAAGAACTTGTTAAAGTTTATTATACAGCTTTAAATAGTGAGATGCTAGCATAATAAATATTGGCAAACTATCGCTGATGGCAAGTATTATTTGCTTGATCATAGTACTCTAAAAATTTGATATAATAGTCTTTTTTTTTTTGCAAATGGTTTCAATCTTTTTCAAAACTATAAATGATAATAAATTATTTTAATTTTTTATGTGAGATACAATCTTTCTATACATAAATTATGAAACACATTTAGATATGAATGATTAATCAAATCACAAATATGAAAATATATGTATATATTTTTAATGATGGATGAATTTTCTCATAAACATATGCAGTATGCTATATTTTGTATAAGAAAAGTTATTTATGATATATACATTCAAAATAGAAATTTTAAAATATAAAACTGAACTACAGTAAAAATAAAAAAGTTAAAATTAATATGCATAAGCATTTGTATTTCAATCATTATCAATCTATTGTAGGATGATTTTTCCAAATTTAATCCAATTTCTCTAATCCATAGCTTTTTTTTTTCTTATTATTTCAACAAATTTTCTCATTTATCTTTTATTTACTTTGTCTTGTTTTTTTTTACAATCTCTTTGAATCCAGTTCATGATCTCGGATGTCTATTCTCATATTCATCTCAGCCCCATTTTAGCCTCTTAATTCTTTCCATAATGTCAGTGATACGTATTAGTTTTCTAAATCCCTTTTTGTTATTGCCATTGTATATTTATTAGTTCTTATAATACTTGAAGCATTATTTAGAAAACAATCATAATCATCTGGAAAATTTAGATTACTTAAATAATTTGCAATTATTTTTATTTTATTAGTTTTCCATTTTAATCCACAAAATATTTTTTGAATACTATAAAAAAATTTTAATATATGAAATTATTTTCTCATATATACTTGTTAGTATTATCATATTATAAAGTTGTTGAATTTTGATAAATATTTTTCAAAATTTGGTAATACTTTCTATCTATATTTTGATGTTCCATAGTTTTAATAATTACTGAAATACTTATAGAATTATATTTACAATTCCAGTGAAATTGACAAATCGGATATGATCTACTTTTTAAGTCCTACTTTTTTTTTTTGTATATTTGAATCTAAAGTTACACGTAGATGAATTATATTAATATTAATAAAAGTTTTGCCGATCTTATTCATTTTTCTCAATTATCTTTGTATTTAGATATTAGATCTACATTTTTGGCAACAGTTTCTCTGTTTATTTATATCTTTTGAAATGTCAATAATAATTTTCTGGAGCTTTTTCATTCTTTATTGATTTAATTGTATGTCTTTTCTCTTCATTTAAAATTATTAATGTTTCAAAAGATATAATTGTAGAAGCTACTTAATTTTTTTGCTTTTTATTATTATATAAATCTTTGTAGAATTATTTTTAATACTTTATGAAGTCATTTCTTTTAATAATAATGCCATCTTTTATTATACTGAAATAACTTTTTTAATACCAAAATGTTATGATTTTTACTATGTTTTTCTTTAACATTTTTTGGAAATTCATAGTTATACTTACTTCAAACATTATTTTTTGAATCATTTTACAGAATTCCAGATGTTCGATTTTTCTAAATAAAAACATTTTTTAATATATGAAAATGTATTGAATTGTTCCTTCTTTTTTTTTTTATAGCATCTAATCTATGTAACTTTTATTAATAAAATATGGATTGAATTTTTTTTACTGAACTTATCCAAGTCTAACCATCATTGAATTCTGTTAAATTTGTTAGAGTATTTTTGAAGGTTAAAAATATCAATACTTAATATTGTTTTTTTTAGTAATGTTTGTTTTTAGAATTTATTGAATATATAAAAGTCTTGAAAGATATATTTCTCTTAGCCTTAATATAATGCATCTGCAGTAACCTCATTTGGATTGGTCCATTTCTGCTTTGAATTCTTTAAAAAAAGAATTAATAATATACATTTTTTTTAAATTTCAGATTTCACAAGTCTGTGTTCTGTTTAATTTCTGTCTCTATATCCATTTGATGTTCAATTGTTTTCTATTTTTAGCATTAAAAATATTTGTTCTAATCTAAAGCATTCTGTATGCCTATATAAAAATCTTCATCACATTGAAAACTTAGAGCATAAACCTGAATTCTCTGCATTTGGTATTTTCCATTAAGTTGAATAATTAATCTTGCCATTTTATGTAATACACCATCAATCTTCACTCTTCACACATCTTTTTTTTTTATTTATAAAATAATTTTACTTCACTTATGCTTCAAATTTTTGCATCTTTATAATAAAGTCTGTCAGTAACCTGTTCAACATTTGACAATTCTATTTTAGCAATCTTTGAAAGTGATCTACATCTGTAAGTCGCTAATAAAATCATTGAATGGCAGTCAAAGTGTGTAACATTAATGATTCTTAATGCTTTGAGTTGCCAATCTTTGCTTTGACTAAAGTCTTTGTAGCATCCAGAATATAATAGCCATAATTTATTATTATCATTATTATCATAATGATAAATATAAAAAATAGTAAGCATTTATATACACATTCATTGTAGTTTCAAAAAAATCTAATTAATATTAAATTTAATAACTATTACACATCTGAGGAGACTATATTGTGTTTTGATCTTAAACCGGAGGTAAAAACCAGTAAATTAATCACAAACCACTAAACATCACATGATCATCATTTCAAGCTGTTAAAACAGGCAAAACTCTCCATACAGTAGTACTACTCAGTGCAAGCCAGAGTAATCAGTGGATGCAAGGTTTTTGCATAAAATCACTATCTAGTGCCTACTCATCCAATATATTCCCAGACTAGTTTTTATTAACTTGTGGCTTTCATCAGCACTTGGATCTGAGTGTACTGCACCTACTGTGCTCTCAGATCGAAGGATCCTCACTGATGAAAGCCAGAATCTAATAACTAGTCTGGGGATATTGGATGAGTAGGCACTAGATAGGGATTTTATGTACAAACTTTGCATTTATTGATTACTCTGGCTTGTACTGAGTGGTAGTACTGTATGGAGAGTTTTGCCTGTTTTAAACTCATCATACTTGCAAATACATAATTGTAAGCACAATAATAATTGCAATGACAAGAATTTATATATTTATCTATATGCAAATAGACGGATGAATATATTTATATAAATACATATATTCATATCACAGAACATTCTCGTTCTAATACTTTACTCAGAATTATTTTTCAACCAGACTTGTAATGAATCATTTTTAATAACCTTGTAAATATAATTTTACTTTTCATTTACCAATGCCTATTCATTCAGTTTGATAAAAGGGAATTCTCATTTTATTCTCTTTTTATCAGACTGAATGAATGGGCATTGATAAATGAAAAGTAAAATTGTAAAATGTGAGTTTAACTGAAACACAGGCTTATTCTATACCTGTGTCTATATATGTAATATATAGGGTATACGAGCAGATGACCCATCACTATCCACTCTATCTAATAACACTGATACACTCAATCACATATATGCCAATGTGATTGAGTGTATCAGTGTTATTAGATAGAGTGGATAGTGATGGGTCATCTGAAAGTCTGTGCTCATATACCCTATATATTAAAATGCAAGTTTATTAAAAATGATTTGTTATGAGTCTGCCTGCAAAATAATTCCGAGTAATGTATTAGAAAGAGAATATTCTATTATATGATTATAATCCTACATGTTACATATTCAAGCAATAATTGTTTAAGTGCTGTTGAAATTAGTAATAATAAAATACATGGGATATATATATATATATATATATATAGGTTATTTAGAAGTTAAAAATTCAAAAAATTAAATATATGCATTTAATAAAAAAAATTTATTATAAAATTATTTCATATAAAAAAATTACTATATTGTCATTTATAAACGTGAAGACTGCTAGACAATTAAAGAATAGATAATGGATTATAAAATCACATGATTAGTCAATTTGTATTTTAAAGTCATACTTATTGTATCCTAATGTTAATTGTACAATTTCTCATCAAACAGAGAATTGAATTACAGTATATAGAAATTGAGTATGAGTAGATAAAACTATGGGAATGTCTATCATTTTAATACTTTAACTTTGTTATCTTGCAGCACAGAAATAGAAGATTATAACTGGAGAAATATGTTTTTATTTTATCAGTACAATCATAAATAGATGGGAAGTAGTAATCAACAAGAAATTGATTTTAATTTCATATGATAATGAGAAAAAATGTCCAACCTATTTAAATTTAAAAGGGATTCAATTATTGATGTCTAGTTTGGAAAAATATATTTATTGGGTTTAAAGTTTGATTAACATAACTTTGAATTTATTAAACATGGGGAAAATAAACGGATCAGAAAGAAAACACACCCAAATTTCCTTTTTCTAATTGTATAACTATGATGGAGTTATCAGTCAACTATCGTTATTCAACTATTATTTATTGTGCATTACAGGTCTTGTTCTCTCAGTGTAGTAAGCAATGCATTTTAATGATTCAATGAATTCATTAAAGGGCATTTGTATTGAGATTTGAAAAAGTAAATTAAAGAATGGCAATCTATTGATGATGATGATTTTATATTATTGCTTGATATAATAGTTTGTTTTCTAATTGTCATCTTTTGGACAGATAAATTGTATACTGTTCAATATTTGCTCAGAAAACATGAAAGTGATATTACAATTTGGAAGAGAGCAATTTTTTATAATAATTACAATTATCTTATTAGATACTAAATATTAGGTTTTATGGACTATTCCCAAATGTTTGAGATGTCTTCACAGTGTTTCTAGGTATATTTCAATGAGAAATAGCTTATTTCTTTGAGCTCTGATTAAATGTTATTTAATTTTATCCATGTTATACATAAGCAATTTTTATGCAAATAATGGCTTTATATCATATTAATAATGCTATGAGAGATCATTAATTATTCATCTAATCTTATATATATACCCACACACACACATTTTTTAGATTACTGAAAATTCTATAAAGGAATACACTAAATTTTTGTTAAAAAATTATTTTTTAATAGTCACGCAAAAAGATGTGTAATTGATGCAGACGATGTAAAACTTCTTGTAAGAAAAAGTCCTTCATTGGTAAGTTAATTTTAGAATTAGATTATTTGGAACAAATTAATTTTATTTAAATAGAATACTATACTTAATTCTTTTTTAGTCTTAAATTAAAACAATATTGAAAAAAAAAAAAATTCATAAGTATAAATTTGTTAAAAATAAAAAATAGAATTTTTATTGATCTGCTAATTTCAAAATCATGATTGATTGGAGAAAGTGAAATAGATGCTTTCTTCTGATCCAAATTTATTTTGATTAATTTGCAAGCCTGCAAGTTTTTGTAATATTATTTTATTAATACTGATGAAACTATTAAATACACAAGATTTTTAGAGTATTTTTTTTATTTCTAATTATATCAATAATAATATTTTTGGAAAATTGTTATACTTCCGATTTTATTCACTATATATTTTGTAGTAATGATTCTTAATTCTATTTTGAAGATAAGGTTAAATAGCTAAGTTTATCTGCAGATCTTTTTTTATATTTAGTATGTCTAAACATGCAAAGCATTTCTGATTTTTGTAAAATTATCACATTCTTTTCACCCATTATAATGCATTATTTGTAATCTTTTATTATAGTAAAAATAAAGCTTATTTTTTCTTAAATCAACTAATGTGTTATGGATGTACATAAATAATTATTATAGAAAAGAAGGAAGTTTCAAACATTATTGGAAAATATATTCTTAAAACCTCTATTTTTTTTAATACATTTTTGAAACATGAATAAAGACATCTGAAATTAATGAGGAAAAAATTCAATTATTGAATGCATATCAAGCTAATAATGGTCAGCTAAAAGAATGATTATAAATTTAAATCACAGATACAACATTCATATTGAATAAAATATCACTATTGCATCTGAAAAAATGAATGAAGAGTCTCTGCATATATAAATTTTAAGATCTTATAGCACATGTACAGAATAATAGGAACACATTGAATGTAGGGTATTTAATGTATAGCATTTATTGAGTTATTTGCTATGTTCATATTATTGAGTTTAACTCAAATAGTTTCAGATTGAAATATATTTCAGTAGTGTTTTTTTTTTTTTTAAATTCCTTGATGTATCAGTGAAAAACTAATGATATTAAAAATTTATCTGAAAAATGGTACTGTTGTCTATTTTATTAAAGCTTGTGTTTCAACAGTAAATTCATAAAGTTCAAAAAAAATAAAATATATTGAGATAGTATTTTCTGCCATCTCATATATATATAATTTAATAAAATTATCCGATTTTAAAATAATTTATTATCTTTATTTAATCAGTCAGTTTTTTTTATCTTTCAAAGAAATCACGATTTTTTAATTAGATTTTTTTTAAAATGTATTTAAATTAATTAGAAATCAAGATAAAATAGTATCTTGAGATAGAAATTTTTTTTTCTTAAAAGCATTTTTTTGTGTATTTCTTAGAAAAACATGGGTTGGGGAGAAAATTAGAGATTTACAATTAACTCTATTGTTGAAACTCAAGATATAAAATGTATTTATAATTTAAAATATTGCTAGAGTCTGTCTACTGCGCTAATTGATCAAGAACTTTTTTGTTAATTAAAAATACCGTAAGAATAAAAGGACGGAAATTGTGTGGCAAAATGTAGATAAAAATAAACCGCAAAGTGTGAATCTTGTTTACTAAAAAAACATAAATTGTGTAGTTTGTTTTTGTTTTAAAAATTCAGATTTTTTTCTTTAAAAGTATATATTCATTGCTGTGAAAATATTTTTTGGGTACAGGACATCAAGGACTTCTCTCCTAAGGAAAACTGTCTCCCAGCTACACCTGGTGCCACAAATGATTTCCAGCTATGGAAAGGATGAAGCTGCCTAGCTAGTTGAGAATATGTTCAAGAGCCAGAGAAGGATTCACACTATCGGTTAGGGATTAAGATCATACATGCACAGTCCTTTCTTGGTGAAAGTTTAAACTGCTGAAGACCATGGTAAATATGAACTGTTGTGATAGCACACTAGACTCCATTAATTGGGTCAGTGGTACATTAAAAGTTTCAACAATAGAGTGTGAGATTTTTAATAGGCAGTAATCATGTTACTTTGATCGAATTAAAAAGGGGTGTGTGGGGTTATCTTATTTAGTTTTATTCTTTAAAATTATGTATAACTTTTAACTCATTTTTATTTAAATGTTTGTAATGATTAGATTCGCAAAATGTTAACTGCTCGATCTTAGAAGACAGAGAGGTTGGGGAATAGAGATCTTTTAAGAATTTCGCACAAAAGCAAACACCGGAAACTTATGTCGTAAGCAACAACTGGAAACTTATGCCATCCATTCATGATGAGAAAAAAATTATTTAACGTGTAATGTAGAGGGTTTGAATAGTGCGCAATACTGTCCACTCTTATTAATAAGTCGTCGTAAAGCTTACACCTATTTAGACAAGATCTCCATAATAAACTTGGGTCGTCGTTCGTAGGACTTGTGCAGCACATGTTCTCTCGGGAAAAAGGCATAAAATGTTAAATAATTGAACTTGTATTAAAATGATAAAGAATGGAATTAAAATTTATGCTTGTATTTTGCCTTAAAATTAGATCGAGTCAGTTTAGAGAGCTCTGAAAGGGAATTGGAAAAGCAGTTAGTATTGAAAATGAGTATAATAAAGATTTGAAATCATTCTTAAGTGCATTAGTTTTTAAATTTAATTATCATTTTATCAATTATTGTGTCCTTAAGTAAGAACATACATTATAATTAGTAGAGTCTGCGTAAGATTTCCCTTTAAAATTTATTAGATGCTACCATTGTTGAAGAATCTTCTCGATTTAGTGCTAAGCTATATACCTAATAGCATCCTCATATTGATCACCACAATAGAGGTGATCTTCGGAATTTTGTGGTTATAGTGATAATTTATAGTGTCACAATATCTTTTCTTCAATAGTATTTATTATATTACTATCATTGAAAGAGTGGGGTTTTTTTTTGTTGGAAACTTAAATGTACATGGTGATAAGAACAGTAAACTTTAGCTCAAAATTTTTAGAAATAGTGGATATTGCCTTTATGAACTCAAATAGTCTACTATTATCATAAAAAAGGATTGACTATAACAAAACCTTTGTTTAGACAAAAAAAATTTATTTGAAAGCAGTGATGTATACTTAAAACAATGATATAGCTAGGAATCAGAATGTGAAAGATTAATATCATGTATTTTTTAAAATTACTAGATCTAAAGGCATAATGATAGATGCTTCCTACTTCAAACTTATTGGTAGAAAAAAATGATGTACTTTCTATTTATGCAATTGTCAGTTTGGATTTTTCAGGCTATCAGATATGAAATTCTCTTAAGTACTATGTTGTGAATATGTCTTTTCTTCATTTTATTAAAAAGATTTGTACTTGGTTCTCTAAAAGTAATTCTATTAATGAAACAAATAACATTTACGGGTTGGCAGAATAATAAAATGTATATAGATCTTCAAAAGCAGAATAGAGATCTAAAACCAGAAGTTCATTAACTCAAAAGAAGATTTAAAAATGATTGTGTAGATTAAAACTATAGAAGAGATGCAGTGATTGCAGTATTTCAGATCTTTCCTTTTTGATGCATTGAATTTATTCATTTCTGATTATACAAACTTTTTGGCCACACATAAAAATATATAAATAAAAAAGAAGGAAAGAAATAATCTGAGTAAAAGTACCTAGGTCAGAATGATTTTTTTTACTAAAATACGTAATCCATTTCTTTTATTCTTCATACATGCAAGATATGTTGTTTTTTTTAAAATATAAATTGTTAAAACTAATTTGTAACAAAAGATAAAAGTCTCAAATTTGTTGGATGTAATCTTGAATAGCATTGCAAAAAAAAATAATTGTGATAGGTGCCAATTTTTTTTAGTTTTTGTTTTTAGACAGAGAGCTTTCTAGTTTTAAAAAAGTTATAACATTGTCATAACTCAAGGACTTTAGGGTCACCTCAACCAGCAAAAATTCTGTTTAACAGTATTCCAGAAAGTTGAGCTGATAAGAATGGCATTTTCAGTTATTTAAGAAACAGTTAACTACTAATGCAACTAATATAGAAAACCATGCAATAGTTAGAAATCTCACCATACTGGGGAGAAAAAATTAAAACACTGGTCATTAAACCTGGAACTGTGTAGCTTTCTGCAGATAGTAATTTTAAAAGTGTCATTCCTGCATGCATCAACCATTAATTAACTAGAACAAGCTGCATCTGTTGTCTTTTATATGGTTTTTATCACTATTCTTGATGAATGTATAATTCAGTCATATTATCATTCTTCCTGGAGAAAAAATACAAAAATTACCACAAATGAAGCCTTTAACTTTCCCAATAGTGATTGTTCTATAAATCAGTGTTGCTTTTTAAATCGGTTTAAACTATTTCTTAATCGATTAAAGGGTAAAATCAGAATTCTGATGATGTGGAAAGATCACATTTTATTTGGAATAAAAAGCCTTTGCAAAATAATGATAATTATAGCAAAATTAAATTTTTTCTGGATAATTTTAACATTTTTTTCTTCTTAAATATGTATTTAAAATGTTTTCTTAATGTAATTTTTTTTTATGCTAGAGCAAATAGAATTTACTCAATGATTAGTATTTAATATTTATTATACCTTGTATATATCTGTTTATTGATTGATGTATATTTTTGCCAATCTTCTATTTGTATTATTAAAATTATAGTTGAATAATAATATTTATATGATTGTTTTATATTGTATGTAAGCATATTGGAACTCATAATGTTAATTTAATCTAATTAAATGAACTTTTTCAGATATGAATATATACATTGCTAAATATGTACATTTTTATTAGATGATCAAGACTGGAAAAAATCTTAATTCACTATGCTGCTTTTTTTTATATTTAAATAAATCATACAATAAAATATAAAATATCTTTATATAACAACAATAATTGTATATATATTGTAATCCTCAAATCTTGAGTTTACAGGTGTTACTTTTATGAATATTTTTCTTTATTATATATTACAAAATATTAAAAGTCATGTATATAAAATAAATTTTAAAATGCTTCGAAAACGATAATCATTGGTAAAATGTATTATCATTTTATTTTATTTTTTAAAATAAAGATTACTATTTTAAAATAAAAAACATTGCTATTGAAACTAGTTGCAAATGACTGGGGGTGAAAAAAAACACTAAGTTTGTCTGCTTTTCCAAGAAAGGGAGGGGAGGATTGTTACTATTTCTTGATCATGTCGTTTACTGAATAGAAGTCTGTAAAAAATGGTAATGAATGTTTAAGAAAATATCATGCATTTTATGGAGTAGAAAACCCTTCAGAATATTTTCCCTGATCTTTCCAGCATTGTAGCTGAATATATAGCTGTAAGTAAAGAAATGCCTTAAAATTAATCTTAATCCTAACATTCTATCAACTACTGTTTAAGTTAAAGCTAAAAAAATTTATTACCAAGTATTAGTTAAATTAATTGATGTTTTATATATATTCATACAATTATATTTGTTGTAATTAGTAGTTGGTTTCATATATCTTTCTTCTATTAGGTTCTTTAATATAGCTTAAAGATATTACATTTTTTTACACAATCTATTTTATGTTCGTATTTTAAATAATGAATATATAAGGCAGATTTATCACCTTATTAATTCCATTATTGTGTTTTTTTACTCTTTCATCTAATTGTTTCCATGTGTGTCCATAGTAAATCATCTTCAAATTTCCATAAGTAATTTTATATACAATTTTTTAAATATATTTTATATCTCTTGTTTTATAATTATCTAATTTGTCAAGATTTTTACTATTTAACCACAATAATAATACATTATTCTAGATATGTGGATGATACCTTAAAAATTGGTAACATCAGAAATATAAATAATATTTATAAAGGATTTAATAATAATATATATAATATAAATTTACAAAAATAGAATTTGATATTAAAATAAAATATTTAGATATAGACATTAATATAGATAATGATAACAGAATTATATTAAAACATTTTATTAAAGAAGATAGGTTAAGAAAGATAATTTCTATAGATTCCCAACAAGTATGGATACAAAAGATGGCAATCATTAAAAATTTTAAGCATAAAAATAATAGATATACAGATAAAAATATAGCTACTTTACAAAAGGAACAGTTTATTGAACTATACAAAAAATTATGGATATAACCTTAAGAATATTGAAAACAAACATTTAATTGAAATAATAATAATAATTCTATTATAAATAACAATAGCTATAAGAATAAAAAAAAACCGGTAAAACTTTCATATTTCCCTAAAATTTATTAAACATTATTAAAAAATAAATATTATATAGATAATGTAATTAATAGAAGAGATGATAAATCTGCTTTATATATTTACTATTTAAAATACTGATATAAAATACGTTGTGAAAAAAATATAAAATCTTTAAACTATATTAAAGAACCTAATAGAAGGAATATATATGAAACCAATCTAATTATAACAAACAATTGTATGAATATTATATAAAATATCAATTAATTTAACTATTACTTGGTCAGTGAAAAATAAGGGAAAATTATATAGTATACATTTATACAGGGTTTTTTGTTTCTCTCTTGTACATATTGTATTATTGTTATAATAGCTTGTAATTAATTTTATATAAAAACGATAGATGTCGCTATTATGTAATGTAAATTGAAATTGTACAATATTTGCCAAAAAGAGTTTTTATTTTATGTATTGTTAATGTTATTATATATACAATTATTGTTGTTATATAAAGATATTTTATATTATATTGTATGATTTAAATATATATTTATGCTTTGGATTCATCCCTAAAGTATCATAAAAAATATAAATACTGTAAATGTAAATATTTTATTCTTATTATATTCATATTATTTTAAGTCTAGTTAAGCATTTATCATTTTAACCTAATTAAGTATAGCTATTATATACACATTGCCACGTTTTCTTTTTCTTAGCTAGTAGTGGATGAACAGAAAGATTAACATTAAGAAGCTAGGGAGGTATTTGAACCCAACAGATTTTTCTTGTTTTAGAGATGTGCTCTAATCTGCAGCATGGTAGATATGTTAAAAATAAATAAATAAAATAACATCTATTGTAGGAAGGGATGGATCCTCTCTGTACTTAGACATGTTTGATGGGAATGATGGTCAGGAAATATGGCTGGATACCCAGCATCATCATTGATATTCAGTCCAAAGATAGTCAATGTGGTTATTGTAACACTCATTAACTCCAGAGTTTAAGTTCTTATACATTCTAATATAGAACTTTGTAAGTCTTAAAGGGGGGATAAAGACTTAGGCTCATTTCATTTGTCATTTTTAAATATAAGACTTTGATACATTTGCCTCGATGAAAGCTTGAGAGCCATGGTAAATGGTTCATTAATAATATAATTCTATTAAATGTGCAGATGATTTTTTATATGATAATGATAATATCTCAAATAGATGGAAAGAATATTTTGATCATCTTTTAAAATAATGGGAAAATGAATTGAGATAGTGGCTTTTAATGATGTATTGAGCAGAACTATTCATTTAAATTTGGTTAAAAATATCCAGAAGCAAAATAGAAAATAGTGCAGTAATTATCATGAAATATTATTGCTATACACCAAATCAAAAGTTCTTTCAAGAGTTTTTTTTCATTGGTTGTTTCCTGTTAAAAATTAATGATTATCTAGATACAATATCATTTTAGATAATAAAGAAGTAATATAGATAAGTTTTGCCAGGCAAATGTAAGAAAAATATCAAACACAAAAATGAATCACAATATATACACACACATACAGCTTTGACTTATTTAATTGGAAAGGTTATGACAGTGATTGCAATTGACTAATTGACCGCTGAAATTTAATCAGATTATATAATTTCCACATGATAGAATGAGAGGAAAGCTTTATTGTTATTAGTGAGAAGTTAAGGCATTTGAAAAAATTGATATAAAACACGGATATGTACCAAGATGCTATATAATTTTAATGATGAAGTGTTCCAATTTGATATGATAAGAAACACATTTATTTCAAATATAGATTCTTTTACAAATTTAGGATATCCTGGTCTCAGGGTTCAAATTCAGAATAAAATGAACTTGGAACAAAATGTTAATGGTAATACCTTAACTTCTTAACAAAAATATGATGATTATTATTTAAGCTAAACTTGGAACATTTGACCTTTTAGTTTATTTTGGAATCTTAGTATTTTAAGAAAGTAGAAATGAAATTACATGATAACAGAATAATCAAATACTTAATTAATATATAATTGGTAACTTGAAAAACATTTATACTTTACAATTAAAACATTATTAAAATATAATTATTTCATTTCTACTGACCATAAAACACAGAAATCTTATATTTTCTGATGCAAATTTGAATAAGCAATATCAAAATAATATAGAAAGCAGTAAGGGCATCTTTTATGCTGCCAACTATATAACAAGTACATTTGAAATAAGTTAAATTATGTATATTACATTTATTTTCTAAGAATATAGATAAAATAATTATTAAGCAAAATGAAACACTGATCATTGATATGTACTTTTAAAATAATTAATACAAATCTTATTAAAGTAGATTTTCTGATAAATATATGTACTTATGCAATGATATAATGGCAACGAACAAAAATATATTTAATATTAAAAATATTTACAACATATAATAATCCATATAGTAAAAATATTCATTTACAATAATTATTATTCTTTTAATTTACTATCTATAATTTACAGATATTAACTAATACATTTATATATCTTTCTTAAAATGATTTCTACAATTTTATTATATAAATTATATTTACTGCCTAATAGTTCTCTTATTCACCAAATACAATCTATTTTTTTTTCTCCACCTATGCACCAAGTTCAATACTACATTTTCTCTTTATTAAACCAATGATTTACAGATCTGCATTATAATATTAAATTAATAGTCATTATTGACTTAATTGATCTAGCCTTGACCTTGCACTTTAAAGCCAGACAACTTAGTCATATGACTCCAGACAATAAATGAACTTATTAATTAATTATCAAATCAATTATTTAATAAAATTATTAATTGAGTTTCAAGTTAAACATTCTTTTTATTAAGTATACTTTTCTCAATTTATTTAACTCTTTTTTTTTTACTTTATCCTAATTAAAATCTTTTAATATTATAATAGATGTATCCAATTTTAAAATACACTTATTTTAATAAATCTTTTTTTAAAACTTTCAAGATTTCACATGCATGCTGTAACACATGCATATTAATATAATCATTTTTTAATGCAATGAAAATAAATTAGTTATTGACACATTTAAAATCAGTTAAAAATTAATACTAATCTCAATCATTTATACTTACTATTTTTAAATACTTTCATATAAATTAATATTTGGTAAATCATAATTGTTATTTTTAAAATTACTTAAAAATCAACTAAAATCCTAATAAAGTTAACTAATCATTTTAAAGAGCACAGAACAACTTTATCTATTATATCTATTTGAAACATATTAAGCACTAGATTAATTCTTCTTTAGTTTAAATATTAATTTTATTCTTTCAAGTAGATATTAACCTAAGATAACTTTTTAAATAACTGCTAACTAATTAGGCAAATTGGATTACTTTAACTCATATTATTGAAACATATAATTTAAGATTTTTATTATAATGGTACAGATAAAGAAATTGACTTACAATCTTAAAAAAATTTTTTTTTATATATCAAAAGAATTTTATTTATGAAAAATAGTGTTTTACAACATATATCTAACTCAAATGGTTAAATATATGATAACAATACTAATATATAATTTGCAACTAATTGTATTAATTTTATTATAATTTAATTAATGCAAAAGTGTATATATTATTGTGATAAGTATGGGTGATTTAATTTTAAAATAGCTTCCCACACATTATTTTGAGCACTATAGTGTATGCAGTACTGTCATTATAACCTTTGCTTTAGAATTGTCACTTAATTATTTTTATTCTGTTTGATTTATATGTTTGCTTTAAGTCACTGTTAAGTTATAAACAAATTAATTTTTATTACATTAAAATAATGAACTCAAGAAAAAGAAAATTAATTGAGTAAAACAGAAGTTTCAATAAAATGTGGACAAAGAAATTTGCATTTATAGAAGTAGGCGGAAATCCTCAATGTTTAATTTGTCATTTTCTAGAATAATATTGAACAACATTTTCTTAGAAAACATTTACATTTCAGTAAAAAGTATTCTGATGATAATAGAAGGGAAGCTGTTGAAGAATTACAAAAGATAACATCACTTCAGTAAACAAGTTTGGTAACTTAGATGAAATCTTCATCAAATATTACTGAAGCAGTTTTTACATTATTTCTAGAAATAGCAAAAGCAAGTAAATCTTTTACTGATGGTGAATTTTTAAAAAATTGCATGTACAGTGAATTTTGTTTAAAGATATGAAAAATAAGAATGAGGTATTGAAACAGTAAAGTCTGCTTTGCAGATCTTTGTTTCACCTTTTCTCACCTATTTCCTACCTCATACCTTAGTTTGAACCCCAATCTATTGTAGTGTGTCTGCAATACGCTTATATACCGAAAATCCCGCCTAATTTTAAACCACGAGTACAATGCTCGTATTATATATATAACTCATTTCCAAATAAATAAAAGATTATAGATTATGTATATGTTCACATAATTTTGATTTATTAAAAAGTAGGTTATATAAGTCGTAATTGCGCACACACTATGATATGCATTTTAAAACATATCAAAATTATAAATTGTTAAAGTTATTTTGTTTGAATCTATTTACAAATATATTACCGTTGTAATATATTTTGATTTAAAATAAAATTCATTTAGTAAATATTCGTTTAGTAAATAGATTCAAATATTGCAATTTAAAAAGTAAAATCATTTTTTTTAATTTAATAAAAGTTATTCCAAATATTTCTGTTAAAATAAATGAGGGACAATAGTTTAATTATTTCATGTTGTAATTAGTTAATGTTATATAAGTTTATCTAAAAACAGCAGATGTCCACTTAAGGTTTTCTTTAATTAATAAAAGTAATTTTTAATTAAATCTAGTTTGTAATTCGAATGTCGACAGGGAATGTAACAAAAGAAATTATTTAATGTTGAATTCCTTTAGACATTCGGATGATTTAATTACAGCTGATAAGTCCGATATATTTTTGTAATGCTCCAGGGCAGTTCTATTGTTAAATTCTACTATAAAAAGGAGGTTTTTCTTTTGTTCTGGAGTTTCCTTCTAATGTTTGTAAGAGAAATCATTCTGAGTTCTATTCTAATAATTTGCTAACCTTGACATGACAGAGTAGAGGCATTAAGATGGCTATGTCCCCTCGGAATAGCCGGCCGCTGCTCCAGACCATTGGAAGCTATCACATAAGGAACCCTGGAACTGCTGCTGCTGTCAAAAATATGAACATTTCCAGATTTTGCTGTTAAATTATATAAAAACCTGCCGACCATCAATCTACCTAAAATTGCTTCTCCAGAGGTAACCCTAAATTAACCCAAGAGCTCTTGTGATAACTAACATGCTATAGCTATTTACAAATGTTTTTCTTATATTTCACATAACTTCATTATGTATTTCTTTAACGTGTTTAAATATACTCAACATTTTGCTCTCTATCCTTGGGTTAATATTTTCTATTTATTAAGCTTTCTGTTATTTTATTATGATAATGTGTCAGAATCGTCTTTGACCGAGTGAATTATTCCCTTTGTTGAAAACAAGACGCCGCTATGAAGGCATATTTTAAATTTCTAAATAATTTCCAATTTTATTATCTTGCAAATCACTCGTTCGAGGGCAATTCTTTTCTTTAATATATAATATAATCACATAGTTTAAAATCTACATGTTATTGATTTTAATCTAATATGAGAGTATGTGCGAGGTCAATGATTAAATGTGTCCCCTAATGCATGATTGCATATATAAATCTATACTTACTTTTCAAACCCGCAAGCATGCATTTTCCTATTTTAATTACCGTGTTCTACTTTAATTACAAAGTTCATCATTGACTTCGAGAATGTGCGAACCCTTTTAAATGAATTTCGGGAATTTGATTGGGCATTTCTCTTAATCCAAGTAAAACCCATTCAGTATGTTTTATATACACTCGTCTCGTATTGCTGGTACATGAATTGGTTGTTGAGACCGCTTTGTTTTACTTTTCCAAGGATTCTTTACACGGCTAAGTCCATTTCTTCGTTTGCGGTTTCCAGGCAGAGTGTGTCCGCAAGTGACGCACCTGGGAATTAAACGCAATCGTCACCCAGTCGCTAAGTTTCGGCTGTTCATAAAATACTTTCCTACGGGTTAGCGGCGTGATGCCCTCCGTAATTATTCCGGATCTTCAATATTGTTTTATTTTATATATTATTTTTACAAAGCATCCGTGACTTAAACGTGTCACACCCTCCAACTTTAATAAATTCATTATCAGCAATACTGACCTCCCAATGTAACTATTATTATCGAATAAATGCTTTGATCACATTCCCACTTTGTTGCTTAGTAAGCTTTAGTCCGTGCTATTCTCGAAATCAATAAATATTTTAGAACACTTAATTTCCAAATATTTTTTTAAACTTGTATAATTGCTCAAAGCACCTCGCACATGTTCCTACCTCATCAAGCACATTATCGTAATGCTATTAACCCGAGGAATAGAATATACCACTTTGCTTTAAAACCTTTTTGTCATTTATTGAAATATAATGCCCACAATTATTTAATACGCGTCCCTGTCTCATATAAGCAGACAGTGGCATTATATCTATAATTTATATAAATAAATTTTGTGAAATTATTTAAAACTAAATTTGATTTCTTATTTTATTTGATTCCTATCACTGTCTCGGTCTATATATATATATTTTCAGCATTTCTTTTGTAAATCCATAGACGTTAATTAGCCACCCAAGCTTCTTTTAGTATAGTCTTTTGTTTCTCCCTGACCACCAGGCACCGGTCAAAGGTTATACTAGTAGTGGCATCAGATGCGTTATCACATAGATGGCGCTGTGAAATTTGGACTTTAGATTCGAACTTAGTATATCTAGAAGGCAACCCCTCCTAGAATGTTCAGTTTCATGTCTGGGGTTTGAATTCTACAGTGTGTTAGCGAGATAGACGATTCTGACTGTTACAGTATGTAAGAAAATTAAGGATTTACCCATCTCAGAATTGTAATACATTAAAGATCAGCCTTTTCAAGCTATTGTGCATGCGCTTTTTACAAGTGTTAATAATAAATGAATACTTTCACTCCCAATACAAGATATAGTATTTAAGAAAGAATAAAATGAATCCACTTATTCTTTCCGACCCAAATGCTTATATATGGTCAAATCTCGTAAAAAGCGCGTGCACAATAGCTTGAAAAGGCTGATCTTTAATGTGTTACAATTTATAAAGCACAGTGCTATAAAAATAAATGCTTATTTCAATCTCAGAATTGTAACTGTTTCTGCCATGCAAATTATGGATATTAATTCTGCTGAATTTATATTTGATGAATCAATACAGCCAATGCAGTGTCATAGCTAAATATATCATATCTTCCGGAGTTCAATAAGGAGGGGAGTGACGTGTTGTCATTTGGAAAACATACTGTGGGTAAAGATATTTCAGACAATCTGCTAACATGTTTGCAAAATAAAATTATAAATATTGATCACATACTATGCATTGCGACTGATAGTGTTTCTACTATGATTGCAAAAACAAGAGGTTTGTCAAATTATTCTCCACTCATATTTCCCATGAAATTATTTCATTTCATTGTACTTTGCACGAAGAAGATTTAGTTGCAAAATCATTGGGATTGTTACCACAACAGAAAAATATAATGACATTGTACCAGAAATCAACTTGATCTGATCTAAAACATTGAATCATAGACTTTTCAATATCTGCAAGATGGTTATCAAGAGAGAAAGCATTGAAACGTTTCCTTGAGTGTCTAAAAGAAGTGAACATTTTCTTGAAGTGTAAAAATTACAATGCAGAACACTTACAATTACTCAGTAATCCAGAATGGATTCAAAATGTCTTAATTGATATGACCGACCATTTTAATAAACTGAATCTGAAATTGCAAGGAAAGTATGGCTTTACATTTGTTAACAGAAGTTGTTATAGTTGAGCAGAAATTTGGAATATTTTTGAAAGTGTTACTAAAGATTATTTTATATTTTTTGAAAAGTGAAAAAATTATTAGACAGCCTTTACGAATCAAGAGAAAATTGATTGTAAAATATTTGTGAAAATAGTAACCTTTATTTTAGATTCCTTTAGATTGAGATATAAAGATTTTAAAAAACATCAGGCAATGATGAAATTTATATTATATCCAATCAGCTGTAACTTGAAATTAATAGAAGTTAAAGCTTTTCTGTAGAACTACAAATGGAGTTTTAGAAATTTGAAATAAAAGTATTTGGATTCAAAAACTTCAGGAAATGGTAATGTAACACAGGTAGAAGAAATTCAGACAACTATGGAACAAATACCACAAGACATCATTTTTAAATACAGGAATTCTTTTCACATTAGTTATTCAAACGCTAGGCGATTAGCTATTGGGATCTTGACTCTTTTTGGTTCAACATATAACTGTGAGTAGTTTTCTTCAATGAATTATGTTAAAAGTAAACACAGAAGCAGACTGATTGATTAAAGTCTGAGAGTTTTATTATTATTATAATGCACAAAATATACTCCGAATTTGAACAAGTTGGCTGAGAACATAATAGTTCAAAAATTACATAAATAAATTTAAATATTAACATTGTATCTTCATATCTATATAAATGATTTTTTTCATTGATAAATTTTATAATGCAAATTTATTATATTCATTAGAATTTAGAAAGAAAAAAAGTAAATAAAAGTAAAATTTACAGAAAATTTTTTTTTTGTTTCACCCACTAAAATATAGGAAGCTTAAATAATCGAATTTTGTATATGCACAATTAATGTTATTCAATTTATAAAGAACGAATGAAATTGATTTCAAATTGCAGCTCCCTAAATTTTAATTTTTCTACATTTTTTTTTTGTTAAAATGGCTTTCTGTCTTAAAAGTGTTCCCAACCCCTGCATTAGATTATACTATGCAGATAAAATTGACTAATCTTAGCATTTGTACCAATCCTAAATCATTAATATAGCCAAGATATATACAGGATTCAAAGTTTTTTAACACTAGAATCATAATTTGTGCAGGTTTTAATCTGATAAAAAAAAAAAAATCTCAAATATATTACTGAGTTAATAGATAAAAATTACAACAAATTTACATTGTTTAAACATATAAATGATTTTATGATAAATTAAAACAGAATGGAAATATTTATAATTTATTATTACTAAGAGATTATCCACTTAATGAATAATATTTCTGTAGTGAAATTTTCACTACATCACTGTCATGCAAGGTAGGGACTGGTTTTTATTAGATGTGAAAAAGGTGTATGATCCCAAGATGCACACTTTGTGCTGAACCAGCACTCATCTGATACTTGGCCAGATCACAATCTCTTACACATATAGCCAATTTTTGTAGTTTAATTGATGTATCAAACTTACCACTTTTTCATATTGAAGCTATATATAGGCACAAACGTATATATAATTTCATGTTTGCATGTAAAAAAATTACGAACAAAATTTAAGTTCAAAAATTCTAATTTTTATAAATAAAAATTAAATATCTATTATAATTGCATAGATAGAGATATATGGTATAATTAATTATATAGTTATTTTGTATTAAATACAAAATATTTTTCTAAAATTTAAAAAAAGATAATAGATTCTAAATTTAACTTAAAAGTAGTTTGAAAGAAAAAGATGTTTTTCTTTTAACTATAATTTAATTAAAAAGGCTGTTATTCCTACTCAAAAATAAGAGCATGTGTATAGGGTAGTTGTCAAATAAACTCGGACCTCGGTGAAAGTAATGGAATTATCAATACCCAATAGATCAGACAAGATTGATCCAAATTTTACAGATAACTTCAAATCATATTAATAGTGCTAGAAATTATATTCAAAATTATCTTTCTAGTATTCTATTTTATTCTCCGTTTGTTGTTAAGATTCTATCTTAATTCTCATATCTTGAAAGTTTGCCATCATTGTTTTGCTTTAATCAATAGTATTCCAGCAAGTCTACCATGTAGGAGTAGAGAAGCTGTTGTCTTCCTTGCTTTATCAAGCTGATTGAGGATAGGTTGGAAAACCATTACCGAGTCCCAAAAAAGAAGTCGTCTGCATATGAACCATCCTAATGTGTCTCCTCTTGCTATGTATCCATTTTAAAAGTGGAAAAGTCTGAGGTCCTGTGCTACAGGAAGAACCAGCCACCAAAACAAGATCTAATTACTATCTACACATCCAAAATGAATGTGAAATAGTGATTTAAACCTTTGTCAACTATAGCTATGGTTTTAAGAATTAACTCTACCAATACCTAAGGACTGAAAATGAACTGTTACAGCCGAAAGAATAAATATAAACTTTAAACTAATCTTTAATTAACTATTGTCTCCTATTTAATGAAATATGATAATGAAGTTATGTAATTAATCTGGTTAAAGCAGTTATGGTAAAAGATTGTAATTTGTTTTATTTAAATATCACGCCACAATTTAGTTGGCGCTAATTGTAATAAATTAGATTATAAAAGGCAATTAACTTATAATTGCAACATTTCCACTATTTAATAATACGTTAAATCTATAAATTACAAGTGGTGAGCAATCATGCTGCATAGACAAGCTAGATTGGGCTTCTATTAAGTAGATGTAAGTTTTAGCTAACTAATCACATATTTGAATTATCATTATTGATAAGAATGAATGACTCATATCCATCAGTTTGGGTTATGAGTTACATCTGATTCTCATTCTTATATAACATGGTAATATTAGATGATTGTAACATCATTTGCGACTACTGATCCATTACAATCATCTCATTTAAACGATGTTATGTGGTAGATGATCAATTCCTACCATATGCCATTCAATTTTCTTTCATACATATCGGATAGTGATATATATGTGATTACTGTTCACTATATGCTATATATAATGTAGAAGTTTAATTCCTATCATAGACTTATAATATCTTCATGTATTTGTTCTTATATAACTATTGTAGTACAGATGCAAATTTCTGTATTTTACAATTATTTTATCATCTAATAATATAATTTGTAATTGATCACAATAGTCAAGTAGTAGAATTAACATTAATTATGATGATAGTAAAGAGCAGTTAGGTGTCTATGCAGTAGATTGGAATCCATTCAGACAACATTAAAAGTATTAATTAGGAATTATTTTAAAATATTGAATTGTTACATACCATAGATTATATCTGTGCATAATTAAAATAGTACTAATAAAACTTGGAAAGGTTTATTTACCCTAAGTGAATTTATAAATTAATTAACAATAAAGTCATACCAGTGTATGTATTGTGTTATATATTGCATAATAAATTCTGTTTGTCTTGTTATTTTTTGGCATTTAGTAATCTTTATTTGCAATCAACAATTTAGATAATTAGTTAAGAGGCTCTTGTTTTCTCCCTGACTTTAGTGGGCTTTAAAAGAAAAAACTGACATTCATGATATCAGAATGTGGAATCCACATGTAGATTGTCCTCGGGTGATTGGCATGCGAGTTATGCAATTCTGACAGTTACAATATTTACCTGCAGTTTAAAAAAAAAACGAAATGTGAAAAAAAATTATGAATTTTTGTCCATTATCCACTTTAAATTAACTAATTAATAATATAATATTTAATTTCATTTACTAGCGCAAAGATAGTATGTAACTTAAACAGTAAGGATTTTTCATTCTAACACATGCATTGAATTGTTTTTATAATATCTCAATGATGTCTTGTTGAACGATATCTTGTTGATTATTGAGGAAACTCGAACTAAGACCCAAGATAGAGACTTTTGGAAAGAATGGCCATCTTATCTTTAAACCTACTTGCTAGTTATATAGGCCAATCTAAAGCATATCAGTTTAAGAACTTGAAGATGTTGTTCTGTTAACTTTCATTATTTTCTTTCTGAATATTAACTCTCATGAAGTCTTTAAATTTACTGTTTGTTAATAATAGTAATTATAAAATGAACTTTAGAAAATATTCACAGATTATTTATGCAATTAGATATCGGGAATCTAATGCCTTTTACTACAGTGAATTTAGATTGAACATTAAAACAATATATTTATGTTTATAGTAAAGACAAAATAGATCCTCTAGTATCATCTATATTTTTAGAATACAAAAGAATATTTGTTCATGTTTTCAACTTTATAGAAGTACAGATGGTTTGTTACGAACAGAATGAAATATGGTTCATTAATAACATTGGCTCAGTGATGAACAGGAAGTCTGATAGTATTCACTTGAGTGTATTTAGAATGTGCACAATTAAATGTAGAAATTTGTATATCTTTTATTTTAATTTATAATGTTTGTCTTTGAAAAGGTGCTTTGCATCAATCCTGTGTTTCCACTAGATTTGGCATTAAATGATCATTCATGTGTATATGATCATTCATTGCTATCTAATTTATAATTTGCATATGGCTTACAACTTTAACTTTTCTACTACACCACTGAATTTTTTAATGAGAATATATAAAAGCTACTGGGAGCTCAGACTTGCCTTTAAAATCCAGATCATTCAAGACTGAAATTGTATTGCCATTGATATTGCTTGTGGAGTAGTTTGTGACTTTAGTAACATACATTAGAAGTGATGAAATTGGTTTGCCTGTCATAACAGGTACTTTTGAGTAATAAATGCTAAAGTTGCAAATTTATTATATACAGATAGAAAAAAAAAAGGCATTTAAATAGCTTATTGCAAGGAATTGTCGAGAAGAATAATCAAGAAAACTTAGATTTCATATATTATTAAATTCGGTGAGTTTGACTAATTTTTTATTTTTGTTTTGTCCTCTAGTTAAAAATAACTAGATACTTATAAATTGACCAACATTGAAGGGGTAACTGGATTTTCTATGGATTTAAAAGAAAGGCTCTTGTTTGTTATTGGAACTTCAAAAAAAAAAGATTATTTGATCTGAATTCAAATCTTAGTTCATAAACTTGGAAGGATAATATGCCACAGCATCTTTATGTTTGTGTGTGAATACAGTTATTGGATTGTCTCATGTATGTTGTTGCTTATTATCATTCTTGCACCATTAATATTTGACCTATAATCACCTTAATAATAAGGGAGGTTTATACGCTAAAACAATTTTCACTGTTAAAGTGTGAATTCAGTTTATTATAGAACTAATATTTCATTAATGGATCTTATCTATTATTATCTAGGTAGTATAACTTGCTCAATAGTTTTTGGGGTTATTGGTATTATAACATTAGCAGCTACTAAACCATCCAAATTAATCAGATGATGGCAGATAAGATTCAATCAAAACATCACTTTTAATTGTAACAAAAAAAAAAATACACATGGGAGAACCTGAAAATTGTGATCTCATTTTTTACTTTTCTTTTGAGAAATTTTTTTATCTTAATGCACTTAAATATTCAAACAATTAACCTATAATAATAAATTAGCTGTAATTCTTTGCAAATAATATCAGGCTTAGTAATTTTAAATCAAGATTTACAAAACAATATAAATATATTGATAGTAAGTACTGCATTATTATTCAAACAGATCAGTTATTGTGATTTTTATTTTATTTTTCAAAATAGGCATTTTTAGGATATAAAAACAGTAATTCATTTAGAAAGTGCTGCATACTTTCAAGATTAAATATACACCTGGATCTCGTTTTATGCGGATTATTTTAATGCGATTTTGAAGTTATGCGATTCGTGTTTCTTCTTAATATTTTTCATATTTCACTATATTTATTAGATATCAAGAAATTTAAATTATTAATAACTTATTTTGACTTGAAATACTTTTTTTTTTTTTTTTTTCAAAAATATAACATTATATTAGCAGATAACAAAAATAAATAATATAGATTTTTTAAAAATAAATAACGATTTTATTGATTTTATAAATTGAAAATAATATTTCTAATGATAATGTATAATCTTTTTGTTTTGATTGCGATATCATTTTTTAAATATAGAAGCAAAATGGGAACATTTAAAATTTATTTCAGTAGTAAAAATCAGTTGTCAACAGAAAACCATTAACACAGCACAAGACTGAAATTGGCACTAGTTGTGTAAATGGGATGGAGCAGAATATGGTAAAAATTAGAGTGGGGAATGGAAAATAAAGTTTTTCTGGGCATAATTGCTGAGAGATTCTTGACTTCATTCAAGAAGAAGCTACATCACATCGATGAATCTGATTTCTTACCAGTTTACAAACGAACCGCACATTCGAAAATAGCGATAATCATTAAAATACATATGAAAAAATGTCAAATTAAATACTGTAGCTAATAAAAAAAAGTTTGTCTTGTACCAATTTTTTTCAAATATTTGATATTTTTATTCGTCATACTTTATTTCCTTATTTTTTTAATGCGAATTTTAAAGTAATTTTTCCTTGTTGCTTTGCTTTTATGCGAATTCTGAAAATTACAGATCCCTATCCCCCCTTTTTCAAGGTAAGTTAAGTCTATTTTTGTGCGATTTTTTTTAATGCGGGTTTTCTGTGGAACCTATCTACCGCATAAAACAAGACCCAGGTATATAATCCTTTAAATAAATTAAAATTTGATATTTGATGTGATATCTGCTATACCACACCAATTCCAATGTTCGTTGTGTTTTTGAAAAACTCTTGTACATTGCTAGCAACATATCACTGTTCAGTGGATAATTAGTTGTGCTAGTTTTAAATTTTATTCTGATCTAAACTTTGAGCAGTGAATGTATGTTATTTTTGCATTGCCGTTACTCTAGTGTAAATATTGGAAATAATGTTGGTAAATGTAATATGGCTCACTATCAGTATTTTACTACAGCCATTGTTGTCAAACTTTTATCTTCACATTTTGACTTATATTGGTAGAAAATTGATGCACAGATGAAATATTGCAGCAAATGAAGTAGTGGGTCATATTTCTACAAGTGTAACTAGCTGCTAAGGGTTTTGTCACTAGGAGGGGCTAAAATAATAATGAACTATGCTACTCCATTTAAAATGAAGTATAATCTAGATTATTTTTCAAACTATTTGTTTATATCTTCAACAGTTATGCACATGATTATTTATAATGTTGATGATTTGCAATTCTCATTTGATTTATTTGCATGAGACTTTTTTTTTTTATAATGGCAAAATATTTATATATGGATAATTTTTTTTTTTTTTTAAGTGTTGAATATTTTATATTGCATATTTTTTATTTTTAGTATGAACATATTAAGGATTTAGAAATGACTCTTCGTGCAAATATTGATGCTGCCAAAGAGAAAACGAAAAAACAGAAAAAAGATAGTAAAACAAAAGAAGTTGTGGAAACAGCTGATAAAGAAAGTGATTGACTTTTATTTTTTTATTCCGAAAGGAAGTGGTTTTTTTCATTTGTACATATTTATGTTATATTTAAGAGATAAATATTGGAATTTAATGAATAAATCTAGATTTTATATAATATCGAGTATTTTATTTAATTTTTGCATTTTTATCTAATTAAACAAATATATTCATTAGCTTCAATAAGAGTAAAAAAAGGGAACAAAAAATATTGTGATGTTGAATGTATATGTAAAAATATGTATATACTGATAACTTCACCTAGAAAATTAGTAGAGTTAAATTAATATAAATAAAAAAAAAAAAATTACATTGGTGTGATCAATATAATAAATCTTATTGCAAATATAATAAAAATATTAAGGTAAAATTTTATCTCAATGTAAATATATGCAAATTAATATTTTTTTTTAAAAAAAAAATGCTATTACAAAATGAATTTATTAAATCAAAAAATAATAATTTTTATTCATTATTTTTATTTAAAAAATATATAAATGTAATACTATGAAATTTATTTATGGTATTATTTACAATGTTTAAGTTAGAGAATAAAAAGAAGCAAAATTGTTTCTCATTCTAATATAGAACAGAAAGATTTTGAAGTGATAAAAAAAATGTTAAAAATTTAAATATTTTATGTTCCTAGATTACTCATAAACATCATGGCAGGAATTGAAAAGATTCGAAGGAGCCTCTTTCTCACATCTGCTCTACATATAATTTAAAACAGAAACATTGACAAAATCGATGCTGTTCAACTTGTCAAATGGTGTTATTGATGCGTTATCTGCTGATTATAATGGGTTCCAAAGAACCAAAAATAATGTATTGAAGAACAAAAAATAGGTGTTATGGGCAATAAAATAACTTAATGCAAAGAGCAAAATATTCTATTAATTTTATTTATAGTAATAAGTTAATTGAAAAACAAATGTTCTGTAGTAGTTTTTTTTAAAAAAAATCTAATTCTAGAGAACATTATGAATCTAAATTTAAAAAAAATAAACATATATATTTTTTTGGAATATATGTGTTCAATTGCTTTAGAGTGACTGTCTCCAGAAAAATGGCAGCTAGAGAAACAGTTCACCTTATTTTTTTTGTAGGCAAGTGGCTAAATTCAGGGCTTCAACATGAAGCCAGTCCACTATCCCATAATCAAGTTATTAGAAGTCCCGAATAATATAGAGCATATGCTGATTAGAACAGAAAGAAAAACTATTGACAGATAGCTGAATTATGAAATGCATTCATTAGTGGTAGGTCCATAAATGATATAAAAGAGTAGGGATTTAAACCCCAACTAAAAGTCTTATAGGCAAGAACATGTTCATATGTAAATTCAATGGAATATAGAAGTAGAAAGAATGTAGAGTGGAAAGAGAAAAAAATCCACTGGCAGATCGGATAGGATGAGTAACGGGGGGGGAATGCGGCTCTTGAATCAAGTTAAATGCAGCTCGCATTGAAATCCGATTTTAACTTTTATTGTTTCATTTTTTTTTTTAATTGCACAAAAATTTGTAATATGATAGAAATTTTTATCAAACATTTTTATTACTTACTTTATTACAAATTATATCATGTATGTATATACTTACTATTCTCAAATATATTGGCAAACTGTACGTTAATAAGATCCTCCAAATCATATAAAAATTATTGCATGTGCACATGGAGTAATCACAGGTATATTTATGATTTGTACAATTTTGTTGTATATTTCAGTGATAGTTTTCCTATCGGGTAAATTTCCTATTTGACATTTTTAAAAAAATCCGTTTAGACTATTTTATAAAACCATTTAATCTTAATTATGATATATAATTTGTCCAGTGCAAGCTTTCTAAAGACATGCATACAGGTTGAGAAAATTATTTTAATTGTTTATAATTAGTGCACTTAGAGTTTCATTTTTTTAAAAAAAAAACAAAACAATTATTTAAAAACTCGTGAAAATAAAACTGAAAGCATTTGCTTGATTTTGGTTATTTTGTTTCTGTTTGCAATGGTAAATAATAATAAAACAGATGTTTAAGAATTATCAGGAAAATATATATATATAGTCCAAAAATGCTTTTAATTAATCTAAATTGTTTTTATTTTATTTTAAGAAGCCCTGTTTCTAAAACAATTTGTTGCACCATTTACAATTCTTAAAACTAAAATTAATATTTAGACATTTTTATTTTAATTAATTATGTATTTTGTTTGAATTTCAAACTTTGTAAATAAATTTACTTAAATTTCTTGTTAACTTGACTTCAGAAAATATCAAAAAACCAAAATATGGACAAGAAAATAGAAGCTATCAGAAAGAATGGATAGAAAAATTTGCTTTTATTGACAATAATAGAAAGTCATGGTGTTTTAATTGTAAAGTTACAATTGCAAACTACAAAGTAAGCAATTTACATTGACATTATGAAGTAAATCATCCCAATTTTCAACTCAATATCCGCACAAATCAAAATAGTGAACAGAGAAACTTGGACTCTTGTCTTCTTTTAGTCACGAAAATGACAGAGCTAACAAAGTTAATTTTTTTGATAACTTGGAATATTGCTCTTGCCAAACATCCATAGGAGGAGAATTTATTAAAAGAAACTTGGACGAGGTGATTAAAGTTTTGGATCCATATAATGCAAAACTGCATAAATTGATTGCACAAGTTTTTATGTCATGCCACAAATCAGCATCGTATTAGTGAAATTAGTAAAAATAGTTTGATGTGAGATTTGAAAAAATGTACAGCATTCAGTTTAGCTCTCAACAAGTCTGCAAGACATTCAGAATGTTCCACAATTGGCAGTTTATGTTCACTATGTATCAGCAGATGTAAATGCAAAGGAAGAAATGTTAGATCTATTAGCTCTTACCGAAAGAAGTAGTAGTAATCGATGTCAAAAATGCGATTGATGAGGTAATGAACAGGTTTGAATTATTGTGATAAACTTGTGATTGACCTGCAATGATAGGGAAACGATTCTAAAATTCCATGTTTTGTACCTCTTCACTGCATAATTCACTGTGAGCTTGTGATAGTGGTACTTAAAATATGTGGAATGCCAAAACACATCATCAATGTAAGAACTTTTTAGAAGAGTTAAATAACAAAACATGAATTGCCCAGTGATTTCTCCTTACGGTCTATTATAAGATGACTGTCAATTTACAATTTTGTGGAACTCCTAAATCTTATCTTAACATTTTTAAAAGAAAAAGGGGAAAAAAGACCAAAATTAGAAAATTAAACTTGGCTTTTCAGACTTAATGTTCCTTACAGCCATGGAGCATTTGCAAACACAAGGAAAGGGAAAAATGATTAGTAATTTGTCACAAACTGTATTTAGTTTTGAAGCTAAACTTAGACTTTTTATGTACAATCGTAAGTCCAGAATGTTTAATCATTCTGCATGAGTAAAAGCAAATATAATTAATATCAAAGAAGAAAAATTAGATGAATATAAAGAGAAATTGGAAGGATTGCAAGCATATTTCAAATGTAGGTTTGAAGATTTGAAAGTTTTAAATCTACATTTGCATATTTGTGATATTATTAAAGACGGACTTCCAATTTCTAAAATAATATTTTTTGAAAAAGCAGCTGGAAAATTGGAGTTATTAGAGATGAAAGAGGATCAGGGATTGCGAATGCATCACAAATCTAGTTGTGTAATTGAATTTTGGAAACTCCTGCCTGAATCAAAATATCCATACTTAAAGAAAGCTGCTTGTCATCTAATTTTAATTTTTGGTACAACATATTGCTGTGAATCATTGTATTCCACAACGAAGTTTGTGAAGTTGAAATATCGTTCACAATTGATCAATCAGAATCTCACAGAATTGCTGTAAACAGCTTTAACAAATTTCAGAGATTTGACCAAAGGTCTTTGTTAAATGTTATACTTTTTATTAATGAATTTTTATTATAATATTTTATTTTTATCATTAAAATTTTGAAATAATTATTTTTTTGTCTTAGTTATATTTTCTTATATACTTTTTACAGCACTTAAAACTTTTATAGAATATGTCATCATATTAATTAAGTTAAATAAAATTTGATTATATGTATTTATTTTTGGGTACTTAAATATAGTGTGGCTCTTTACAATATACATGAATAACTGGCATGGCGCTCTCATTGACCCCATGCTTACCCACCCCCTGGACTAGAATCTTCCACTGCATCGGAAATGATTCTAGTATTTTTTGTGAAGAGAAATACATTAAACCCAGAGGTGATTCACGGTCATCTAATACTACTAATGGTAGTACTCTTAAAAAGTGTCTGGAGAGAGAGGTTTAATACCAGTATAAATTTGGATGGATTGATCATTCCAAAGACCTAGGACCTGATTAATGAAGTTATATATGAAAAATATTACAGAAACATTTTTTTTAAATAATAAAAAGACAAAATTTGTATATTGTACCTTATAATAATTGTTAAAATTATAATGTCAAATAACAATAGTCTGACAAAACTATGTTAACCAATGATGATCAGTAGGTGGTTTAATAGGATGAGATATAGTTTGTAAAGTAATAGTGTGTGAGCTAGGTGTAAATTGGAAAAGTATTTGTAAGCATTTTCTCTGCAGGAGATGGCTAAACTGCAGGTTATGGGCTTGTACATGTCTTCAAACCCAGCTATCCAACTCAAATAGCTATATGGGGCTGATAGATCTTCAGCCATACCATCTATTAGTAGTCATACCAATATAAAATTGCATAAGATTTTTGACAGAGACTATAAATAGTCAAAATAAGAGTCATAGATCACACCCTATCACTTCAATTGATGACATACCAGTTGAGAGATATCCTTGGTTCACTGCAGAGTATCTGGTAGAGGGAAATTTCCAATAAAATGGTAAATAATGAATAATAATTGTAATCTAAAAGGGGATATCAGTAGTTTTACTGACATTTGCAACGCTATCCAAGCCTAGATTCCCTAGTTAGCAACCGTATTTTGCACTATGCCTCACAATATAGTTGCGACATCCTTGAGAAATTAAATGTGGTTTATTCAAGAGTTAGTTTAGTGTTGTAAGGTGACTTGAAACTTGGTGCATTTCCTGATTAAATTTCTAGCTTGTTAATAAGATTGTATGTTTTTTAAAAAATGTAATATTAAGTTTAGTGTAGAAATAAAATCAATCAATATCAAAAGTCTGAAATGACTTATTTTATTTCTAATCAATAAGGGGGCAATGTAGCATTTTCAAATGAGCTATATAGTCACACATAAGAATAAAGAGGGAACTAAATTGGCACAATTTACTTTTGAAACAACAGTTTTAGAACAAAAATCAATAAATTATGTTTTATTGTTGAGATAGTTTTAATAAAAAAAAAAAAAACCATTTTATTGGAATGTCATGCTTATAGAAAAAAAAATATTTGTATAATAATTAATTAAAACTACATGAAAATAAAAGATTAATAAGAAAAGTGGGGAAAATATGGCTTAAATAATGGGGAGTTCAAGTGTAAAAGGTTATTAGAATTTTTATTAAAATAAAGAAAGGAAGAAGACACCCGTGCATGCCCCCCTCCCTCAGGTCTGTTATATTACAGCTGTAAAAATTTCAAGTTTTATTTAATTCAACAGTGCAGCCATGAACAAAAATCGATATTATGAATCCATCTTGATGATGCATGGCTGAATTTTTGGATATGTGCCCATTTGTTCAAACCCGATATTGTTCTTGATGAATTATCCATACAAAGCCTGCTATTTCCTACGTTATATTTGTGTACACTACTCATACATGTTAAATGGAAACCTATATTTTTGAATATATGCGCGTGTAGAGGGTGAAGTAATGTAACTTAAATACTTTAAATATTAAAGCAGCTAAGAAAGTTGAAGACTTAATATTTTAAAATCTATCAGAATGGACTCTCTTGCATACAAAAGAAGAAATATTCTGGAATAAACTCCGTAATAAAAAAAAAATGAAGGAAATTCAAAGGAGCTAGTAAATGTTAAGCTTAACAAAAAGGAACTACAATCAAAGATTCAAAAAAAAAAATTCAAAATATTGTAAAAGTGATCACCTAGAAATGATAATATTTATAAATATTATATCTAAGTATGTGTTATATTATTTTAAATATGTAATTTCAAGTTACAATATTCTAATAATATTTTGTTATGTTATTGTACAGCACTGGGTTAATGAATAATATATGTAATAATTTTTTTTATTATTTGATAATTTAGATTTTTTTTCTCATAGATTCTCACTATTTGAAAATTTAGGACTATTTTACCATAAGATGAATAAATTCTTCATATAGATTATTGTTTGCTTAAATATAAATCAAATCATTATAGCTAGTTGAATGGGATTCTGTATTCAAACTAGTTAGTTGTGGCTTAATTTAATAGTACAGAAGGGAATATAAATTCTTCCCCTGGATTTCCCCAACATCAGGATGATACCTTAATTTATACCTAACATAAATTCTGTATCCATGATGATTTAATTTTCCTTTAGTTAATTAAGAGGGGTTTGACGGTCTTGAAAGGTGGTTGTGGACTATGACCTTTACGTAATTGGTACCCGGTCTGATCATTAGTGTCCAGTTTATAAATTAAAATTTAGAGTCAAACAACTTATATTTCCTCCCCTTTCTCTTTATAACACCTTGGAGATATTATATATACCCATGTATCTTATATATATATATATATGTGGGTGTGTTCTGGTATACTGATCTATGGATCCCATTTCACCACCTACCATTTCATAGTTTGGCACATCCAACAAGCTTTGAAAAAAATATGCATTACACAATCTGATTTTGTAATCATGGGGTGAAAATAAAGTTATACTTCTGAGATATATGAGGTAAGATAAACTTATATTTATGAGAGAAATAAAACTTATATGGCATTGAAAATAATACCCACAAAAACAATGTTTAATTGTATTGTTGCGAGCATATATCAATAGACTTGATATATAAAATGAAGATTTGCTATGAGGAATTTTATATCTTAGAGAACAACAGTAATGATCAATGATGGATAATGTATTATTTTATATCTGTGGTCCAGTTCGTTATTAATATTAAATGTGTTAATTGAGAAAAAAAAATTCTTAAAGATTCTTAGTTAATGTACAAAACAAACAAATGTAGAGGTATAAACAGTGAGGATTGCCAATTCCTCTACAAGCTTTATGATAAAAGCTTAGCAATTGTCAGATATTTTAAGTGCTGGCTCTGGCTAAGCATTTATCATAAAGCTTGTAGAGGAATTGGCAATCCTCACTGTTTATAACTTACAAGCTTAAGAGATAGGGTCATGTGATCTATGAATTGATCTATGACTCTTATTTTGATTATTTAAATGTAGAGGTATATTTTATATTTTAAGTGCATCTATTTTGTATAGTCATTGAACTAACAGGTATAATTAGTTGTATGGAGAAGTACTGTATTTGATATCTATTTGAGTCTATCAATGTAGTATTTATACTAAAGCTTAATCTCTTGTTTAATAGGTATTTGTATTTCATAGAATTATTATGAAAGAGAATAACTAGTTTTTATTGTTTTATATGTTGCATAAGTTGGTAAGAGAAATCATCAGGTATTACAAGTTTCTAGAAAGAATATTGTCAAAAGAATTTCAGTGCTTGTATTGATAAATTATCATTGATACTTTTGACATAGGATCTATTAGGCATGATTGAGAAATGAGATTTGGAATATATAATAAATGTCAGAAACAGGCATGATGAAATCCATACCATTTGAGATGAATAAAATGAAAGATCTTGCTATGAGATCACTTTATATTGGAAAGATCCAATAAAATAATTAATACATAATAAATTATAGTATTAAAATTTGATGAAAATAAGGGGTGAACCTAACAAAAACATATCCATTTCTTAATGGAAGTAATAATAGATGGAAGAGGTAAATTTCATTCTCTTTTTTGTAATAAAACATTAATAGAAAATTTTTATAAATATTGGAAGAAATTAAAATAATGTTAGAACTGGAAGCTGAACAAGTGGAAGTAATAACACTGAAAAATCCAGTGGTAAAAGCATGTAATATGAATCAAATAATAGATGCATTATTATAAATGAATTAAAGCTGATCACAACAAGAATTTAAAATGGGGCAAATGCAACAAAATTTTAATAGTTAGAAAACAAATGAAAGAAAGTATAACAAGATTTAAAACAATTTAAAATAAAGTAAGGAATAAGAAGTAACAAGAGAAATTGGAAATTCTAAAAGTTAAATGCATAGAAGCTAGATTAGAGATGGAGAATATAGGAAATATGGCAAAAGGGCAGCATCAAGTTAAACAAATAGAGACAAAATTTGAAAAGAGTAGATTAAAATATAAACTTGGCCATAAAATTTTGTAAAATAAAGTAGGAACATTCATTAAGTGTTAAGAAGAGATGATGTATAAAAAGAATAAATGAAATTAAAAATGCTTTGAAAAGATACAAAATACATTTAAAATGAAATAAAACAATGAAAGGAAGATATCAAAGATGGAATGAAAATGAGCCATGTTATGGTAAAATAATTAGAAACAAATCAAAGAGATCATGTAGCTGAAGACAAAATGAAATTAAATCAATAGAAGAAGATAGTCAGAAATTAAATTTAAATATTTAAAAGAAGATATCAAACATGGAATAGTAATAATCCACATTAAGGTGACAGAATTAGAAACAAGCCAAAGGGATCATACGGATGTAAATGAAAGAGACTTAAAACTGATTGAAGACAAAATGAAATTAATGGAAGAAAAAATAATAGAGAAAAAAATTTAATGCAATGATTTAAAGTATTAAAGGTCAAGAGCAAGTCCACATTAAACATGTTTATTTAGAAGTTTAGCAAGAAAAATGTTGGGGTGAGTCATATCTAAAGGGAAGTCAAGGCAATACAGTAGTAAAAACATTCAGACTCTAAAGATGATCCCCCCTCATTATCAGCACAATAATGAGATTAGGTTAGGGAATGATTTGGAAGTTAGAAAAGTAATGGAAGGTGAATAGTCAAAAGAATACCTAAAGCATGACCATAGAGATCTTGAATCAGGCCCTATATCAAAGTTTATCAGGATTAAGGTATTTAAAGAAGATGTAGGCAAGAATACTTATGTAACTATAAGACTTTTCTCCCATAGGTTGGATGAAAAGAAAAACAATACTATTGCCAGTAATCTTTATGGGGCTACTAAAAATTGGGAATCATATATAAAGTCACACTTATTTAGTGACTATTGGCAAACTATACTCCATAGTTACTGTAGTGAGAAGAACAAGATAGTCTCCAACATCAAGTCAAAGTTTGTCATGCTCAAGACATTTAAAGGTGTTGTTGAGAACTCATTTGGAACACGTGTCACTATGAAAGTTATTTTCCTTCCATGGTTGGATGAAAAGAAAAGTATCATGATTGTTAGTAATCTTTATGATGGGAATTGTATACAAAGCTACACTTATTTTGTGACTATCAGCAAGTTATACTCCATAGTTTCTGTAATAAGGGAGATAGAATGGAATTCACCATCAAATCTAAGGAGAAATGCAGATTAAATATGGAGAAACTAATTCAACTTTTTTATCAGCAAGTATCAATAAACTAATAACTCTTACAGCTTATATCTTATTTGGAGGGCAGATCATTCACACTTTGACACAACCTGCTTAAATTATCCTACAAATTTTATTGCAGCAAACCATCATACAATTGAAGTTGCTGAACTCCTAAACAATTTAGATATGGAAAATACCAATATGATTACATGGATAAGAATAGGACAGATCATCTAGATTGAACCACATTTATTGTGGAAACCTACAATATGAACAGAACTCTTAATATAGAAAGATGTGATAAGACCCAGAAATTCTAAAAATGATAGCAATAATTGTAGGCATAAATGGAATAGATGCAGTGAAGATAATGAATATCCCTACTCCAAGAATATATCCAGAGATAAATATAAGAAGACTATTTTGAAATATGCTGCTCCTTAGTTCATCTAGGGCTTCAAGATCTAGATTAGTTTCCAAGACCTAGATGAACTAAATAACTGCATATCTTAAAATAGTCTGTTCATATATTTATTTTTGAATTTTATCTTTGGATGTATTCTTGGAATAAGGATATCTACTATATTCATTGCATCTATTCTACTTATGCCTAAAATTATTGCTATCATTTCTTCTAAAATTGCTAGGTCTTATCACATCTCTACATATTAGTTCTGTTTATATTGAAGGCTTCCACGATAAATGAGGTTCAGTCTAGATGATCTGTCCTATTCTTATCCATGTAATCTTGTTGGTATTTTCAATATCTAAATTGTTTAGGAGTTCTGCAACTTCAATTATAGAATGGTCTGCTACAATTAAAATTTGTAGGATCATCTTGGCAGATACAGTGTGAATGATCTGCCCTTCAGACAAGATATAAGCTGTAAGCATTCTTAGTTTTTTTAATACTTGCTGATAGAAAAACATTCTTACAGCAAGAATCTCTAAGAAAGGAAAGGAACATTGATCTTGATATGGGAGTAATATTAGTGTGCCTTTCTAATGTAGTATTTAATGATGATTCAAAATTGGCCATTGATTTCAATAATAATGGATGAATATGGCTTCACAGCCTTAGTTGATACAGGGAGTCAGATCTTATTTATAGAATTACTTCAAAGAGTCAATATCAATTTAAATATGTTAACCCTTTTGTTGAAGCAGACACAAGTTTCCCTACCTAATGATAAAGAAGTAAAATTGGATGCCAAGCAAGTATGAATCTGTTTACAGGTAGGCATCAAAATGATAGATTATATCTTTGAAATGCTATGATTGATACATAATATGGTATTGGGACCTGACTTTATGCAAGCATGCTACATTCTAGATTAAGATAGGAATATATTTATAATTAAATTTACTACTGTGGAAAGATATTGCTTAAGTGTTGTTATAGATATTAATGAAATTAAAATAAAAGTCAAAAAATCTCATAAGCTATCTCCAACATTCAAAACACAGTAGAAAATACACTAAATTTTCTGAATATTATTCAAAGGTATGTTCATTGCATCAGGATAAGAGAAGAGAATCATTATCAATGTAAAACATTCCCAGTACCTTAAAAGTGTAGAGAAAATATGGAAAAGAACTTTGATAGATGGTCAAATGGAGAATGATAGAGAAATGTCAGTCTCCATATAATTTCCTTAGTGATGGTGAAAATGAAAAACTACTCTGTGAGTATGCCTTGATGAATACCATTCTATACTGAAGGAGACATACTACCTATTTATAAAACTCAATAAAATTTGAAGATAAGGGTATATTTACCACTCAATTTAACATCCAGTTACTGTCAAATACTTTTATTTCCACACAACTGCAATCACACTGCATTGGTCTGATAAACAGCAAAGCATTCTCTTATGATGCCTAGACAGAGTATTATCAGGTGAAGAATGACATGCTTTATGTGGGTAATGTTGCCATTGCCACAAATCTAAATAATTAGAATGTCGTTATTTTTGAAAGAATGCCAAAACATTAAAATTAATCTAAAGAAAAGCACTTTCCTTGGCCATGTTAACTGGAAAAGAAGGAATCGAATCCCATTCAGACAAAATAGCTGCCATATAACAATTGTCAACTTCATATAATAGTAACAGTTAAAATTCTTCCTTGGTCTTTGTAGTTTTTACTATTGTTTTATAAAAACTTTGTTGGATTGATAAATTGTTGAGAAAAATATCAAAAATAGATCTACATTAATCAATAAGAACAAGATCTTAAAATGTTTAAAGACAATTTTTTAAAAATAGTTGGTTTAGCATAACCTGATTTTACACAACCCTTCTATACACAAACTGTTATTAGTGAATTTGGTTTAAAGATAGTGCTTTTTCAGATAAATTCTTTGCAACAAACTCAAACCCTTTTTATTAATAGATGGTTAAAAGGTGCAGTTAAATTATTTGGTCACTGAAAATGAAGCATTCATTATATGGGCTTTCAGCAAATTTAAACCTTTCTTGTGTCAATAAAAATCTTTGTAATAACTGATCACAAGAGTGTACAATTTCTGAATAGTACATAACAAACCAATGACTAATTTGTTGTTCACTTTTGCAGAAATTAAAGTATTAAGTAATTCACTGTCCTGGAAGGGATAGTATAGTTGCTGGTATTATGCCACTCATCAGAGACAATTCAGTAAAGAAAGAATTACAATGGTTGGATCAACCACTAAAGATAGAACCTGAATATGTTCCTATTATATTTAAATGTACAGTTATTTTTAGATCATCCTAACTATATAAAAATATACATACTCCAAAGTAATTATAAAATTATTAGCAACTTGCTATTCTACAAAATATGTCATGAAGAAAATATTTGAAAAATTTTAGTTACAAAATTATTTTGTAATATATATTCCCTGTCTATAGGGGCATTGTAGTCCAAGGAAAATGGAACAAATAGTATGCAGGTTATTCCAGTGACTTGGGTTGTACTCTAATGATTTGTTTATTATGAAAACATTTGTTTTAAATCCAAACCAGGTGATAAGTAAGTTTTATGCAAAAATATAACAACCTATTATCTCTAAACAATCTAATGACAATAGGCTTTATGGACCATTACCACATTTTAAACAATTCAAGTTTTTAGTGATTATATACAATGATATTTTTAAATATATCAATGCACATTCCATTAGAAAAACTGGTATTAAAAATATCAATATATTGCAAAACTCAATTCCCTCTTGATGAAAAGCCAAAAGCTATATTAGCAGGTTATATTATTCCTTAAAATGGAAGAATTGACTTTAAAAATATATCTCGACTTTCAAGCATAGCCCTCAATCAAGAGAACTAAATTGACTTACATATTTATCTAGACACCTATCATGGATGAGTCAAACAAATCAATAATTATATTAATTGGACATGCAATGGGTCTAGTGGATTTTCACCTATCTGACATCATTTTAGTAAATACAATTCTATCTTGATACATTCCTAAATAGATTGTTGACAAGGATGAAAAAAGAATAAAAGAAAACATCCTAGTTGAATGTTGTTGGTTTAGTTTTAGTTAAGGAGCCTCATGTTAACAATCCCAACAAAATTAATATAAATAATTTTTGTCATTGTGCGATGAATTTTACAAAATTGTAGTCAATATGGTGAGAATGCATTTTTAGTAGAAAGCAGTAAGGGCATTTATAATACCCATAGTATAAAACTATTTAAAGAAGAACTCTCAGAAGATGATCCAGTTCTGGGAAGGTAATATTAGTATTACATCTCTAAGCATAAACATAGTAAATGACTGTATACTCCCCACAAAGTTAGTAATGTTGAATAATTTCAGAATCCTAGCTGTTTAAACTAAGTTACTGAGAAATTTTAATGGATGGTAGAAGGAAATTGGAGTAATTTTTTGTACAAATGTTAATGAGTAGTTTTTATTAGTTTAGAAATTTTTTGATAATAGTAATGTTTATTTCTTAGTTGCGAGATAACATTAAAAAAATTTTTTTTTAGAATTAAATCAGGATAAGATGATGATGAGGATTAAAATAGCAGAGTACACAGTAAATCATTAATATTTAGTAAGTAATTTTAAATGAATATTTGTTTTCTTTATTTTTTCCTCCTCTAAATAAAGGGGAAATTGGTTCTAATAACTTCATCCTATCAAATTTATGGAGTTCTAAATAATTAACAAAATAATAATAAAAATAAATTACTGGAAACATTATTCCATTAGTTCTTTGGTGTGATCAACTCACTAAAATTTATTGCAAATATATGAACACAATAGTTATAAAAATATTAAGGCACATTTTTTACCTCAACTGCAAATTTTCAAAATGATTATAGAATGACTGACTATAGAGACGCACACATGGAAGTATAGTCAATATAGACACATATCAGCAAATTTATTCAGTTTTAAAAAATGCTATAAATAAATTCATAATAATTTTGATTTATTATTTTTGCTTGAAAATATATTGTAATGGGATTACCCATTAAAATTAAATTGATAATAAATATGAAAATACTCATCTAGGGGAATATAATTACCAAACAGGTAACCATGTACATGGTGGAGTGACTATGCAATTCTTTCTTAATAATCTAATTTAATAATAGTCATGGATAATGATCAGACTGGGTCTACATTAAGTACAAGCCTTCATGAAGATCCAGCCATATTTCCTGGTCATTATCTTCTCCACATTTATAAATTGTTGCAATATAATATAGTATACTTGTAATTCAGATGAGACAATTTATGAGAAACAAAATGATTAATTATAACAATGAAACAATATAAGTTTATAGTTTTATGGATGTAATAAAATAGAGAATATACATGACAGAAATTATTTTAATTATTATTATCCAAGAAAGTCACTTTAATAGTTTTACCCAGTTATTTTATTTTTTATTGAGCTTAACTTTTCTTACACAACAAAATTAATTAAAATTTGAGATCTCTGGCCATAATGGTGTAGTTTCTTTTTCTTTTTTTTTTCATGTGTCATAGCATCAGCCGAGAAGTGAACCTGTTAACCCAGGACAACTGCTTGTAAGGCAGCTGTACTGACCATTCGACCACCAATGCTTGACCATAACAGTGTAGTTTAATATTGAAATTTATATATTGATTATTTTTTGTAAGTAAATTTCTTTTTTAATTTTGTTCTTTATAATTGAGGAAATCAGATATAGCTTACATATTAATCCTTCTTTTCTTGGGTAATTTCTTCTTAAAACAATTAATTAATTGGAAATTTATTTGTGACACTTAAAGTATTAAGTTGTATTATAACATCCACAATAAGTTTTAGGAGTGGCAAAGAGGTGTTTTGCCTTTTAAGGATTTTTTTTTAAAGCTCCATGATTAAGCAAGTACATTTATGGAAGAATGAGGATGAAGCACTCTAAAGATTTACCCGATTAGTGGCATTATATATGCATATGCGAGAATCAAAATAATTTATCTGACTTGAATTTTTATAAGCAGAACACAGAAGAACTTAACTGAATAAACACTTCAATTTTGAAAAACATGATTTGGAGTTTCTTTCTTCATTATCTGCAACTGTCCAAGTTTGTATGGCAATGCAATATTTTAAAATAGTCAATTTTATTTTCAATAAAGAAAGAAATAAACTTTTTTATTTCTTACAATTATTTTTTTTTCAACTTGTTAATGATTTCTTTTAATTACATAACTTTTATAAAGTTATAATAAAAGGCCTAATAAAAAATATATATACATTTTTTAAAAAGCTGTACATGTAAACTATGTCAAGCAGGTTATAATATTTATATAAAAGAAATCTTAATCTATGAAATTTGTTTATGGTATTATTTACATATTCAAGTTATAAAACAAAAAGTTGTGTGAAATTATTATTCATTCTACAATAGAATAAAAACTATGAAGTGATAAAAAATTAGCAACAGGAAATTGAAAAAGATAATTGAAATTTTGAAACTTCTTTCTCATGATTGATCTACAAAAATATGTGACCATTAATATAATTTAAAACAGTTAGAAACATTGACTAAAGCATTGATGTAGCCATCTAGTGATTATGGTGGACTCTAAAGAGTGAAAAATAATGTCAGAATGAAGGACCAAAAAATGCTAAAATGCAAAGGGTAAATTATTCTGTTAATTGCATTTATTGTGATTACAAATCAATTGAAAAACAACTAATTCCAAGGATAAATTTGTGAATCTAAATTCAAAGAAAAAAATACATACATATGCATTCAATTGAATATATTATTAGATTGCTTTAGATTCATAATACTGTTATTTTAAAAATGTACATATTAAATGCATATTAAGGAATGCATTTGCCAAAGAATGATTGAAATAATGAAATTACCTCAATATTAAATTACATTTTGTTGAAATTGGGCAGATGCATTTTTTTATCAAATTTTTTTGATTTTATTAATGAAGAATACCGTTTATATATTAAATATGACATTATAAAATATAGGTGGCAATAATTAAAGAATAAATTAGTTTAATTGGTAAACTTAATGCAAAAAACAAACCCAATATTTTGTACATATGATATTTATAATGTGTCCATCATGTCAGTTCTCTGCACAATTATGTCTGACTTTGTTTTACATGTGAAGCAAAGTTCTAGATGTAGATGAAAATTTTTTGGTCCACAATGCAATACTAATCTTTTAAAAGGGATTATTTAAGGAATAAGTACTTTAAAATATTCATTCAATATATCTTCCCAAATTCATATGTAAAAATTTTCACAAACAATATCACATGCAAAATACAACCTGAATTAGGAGTGAATAGAGAACTCTTACTTTAGAGCTCATTTGTGTGTAAACCTGGATAGTGGTAAATGTTTTTTTTTTTTTATCTGTATATGATTATTTTGAAATATTTAATTATCTTACTAAAATAGTAAATAATGTTTTTAAATAAAATATTTCTATGGAGAGATGTAGTAGACCCATTTTATTCCTTATATATATATATATTTATATATCTAAATTCATTGTTTTATTTATTTGATGGTTCTCATTTCAATTCACTCATTCATTCATTTATTTGTTTATTAATAAATAGAAGCAACAGTATTAATCTTTGCTAATGTAATAATTAGGGTTTGATCTTAGAATTTATATTTTTGATATGTTTGCCATAATGGGTTGGTATAATGGATAGAAGCACATTATAGGGCATATATTAGATAGATAACCTGTTTTACATAATGCATAAGAATTAGAAAGTCTGGATAAATAAATGATTTTGACTTATTTAATCAGGCTTTGGTGTATGTTGATCTTTGTATATACCTGCTTATGGGTCGATGGATTGTCTTCTTCCTCCCACCTAATAGTAAAATATATTGTTTTATATTGAAAATAGAAGAAAAATGTATCAGTTGTTGATATTATTTGTTTTAACAAATGCTAATATATGCTTAAATAATTTAATGAATCAGTTTATCTGCATCTGAAATTTTGGGATAAATTTTCAATTAAATTAAATGAAGTATTCAGAAAAATAAATATTTTTTTTCTAAAGTTGTTTGTCCTTAAGCATTAATATTATACATATTTACAAATGACTGATTGATAAATATATTATGACAGAAAAAAACTAATCTAAAAATTTAAATTAACACATATGTGCTTACTTATACTACAGTCACATTTAAAAATTATATACTTAAAACATTACTAAAAATAATAAAAATATGAGTGTAATTATGAAAAAGACTGAAGTAATAAACTGAGAGTAAGTTTAATATATTTACATATGTGTCCCATATTCAAATCTGAGAACATATATGAGAATGTTTTTTTTTATCATATCAAGTTAGATTTTATTTAATCATTCTTTAAGTAAATTATTTAATATTGCTTTATTTCAATGGATTTTTTTTTATTGCAGTCTTTGTATAGACTCAGTGATTTTTATTGCTATAATATTACTGTTTACGGTAATATTATTTGTTTATATTTACCAAGTATAAATTTAATGCAATTTTAGCAGTTTTAGGAGCTCATATAACTCTAGCAAAAATTTTATTATTATTTGACAAATTGATGATTTATTCAGTATTTTCAGCATACAACATTTTCTTTCAAAACAATTATTTTCATTTTACTCATAATGAAATATTTAATGTTTTTTTTATATGTTCAGCAGAAACACTACTTATTAAAATTTGCATTTTGGCACCATTTTAAACAAAATGTTACATTTTTGATTCATCACAATGAAATAATATGCACAAATATTTTCACTGCAATTAGTAATTGACAGAATACATGAAAAAAAAAAAAGATGCTGCCGTAGAAAGTTATACATGAATATTTTATAATTTAAAAAAAAATTTTTTTTCAAAGCTTAGATTTTGGAAGAATGGATGCAGTCAATTTATTATACTGTTTGTATATATTTAACTTTGTTGAGAGGTCTAAATTAGTATTCTGTATTAAAAATAGGAATAAAGTAGGTGGAATAATGATAGATAATAAATGCTCAAGATAACTTTCCAGCAGAAGAAAGTAAAAAATGAAAACTTTATTTTCATTAATGTTAAATCTTTAAATTACATTAAAGATCCAAAAAGAAGACAAATATATGAAACAAATTATATTAAGTATAACATACATAGTTATATGAATATTTATAAGCAATTTAGTTAATAATTGGGCATTTAAAAATGAATGGAAAATTATAAAGCAGGAAACATATAAAGCTGTATAAGGGATATTTTTTATTTATTCTCTGCATTGTCATGTTATATAATTAATTTGTTTCAACTTTTATTGAATCTTTCACAATCTAAATTGCTCTATCATAATTATATTTATTATTATTATTTTTACTTCTATTGTAAAGTTTCTATATGCAATAAGTAATAAGCTTAATAGTTAAAAGAATGTTAACATTTGATAAGAGTACAAAATCACGCTTGAAAAGGGCATTTTATGTATAAATTAATATATATATATATATTGTGCCTAAGTGATATATCACTTAGCTCCAATAACTGCCATTTCTTGTATTAGTTTAACCATTTTTGAACAATTGTCTGATTTAAAAATAATAATAATAATAAAAAATTAGTTAATTAATGAATAGGATGTAAAATAGTTGGTAATGTTGTTATATTTAGTAAGTTGATATAATTATATGTGGAAAGTAAGTCACATATTTGTAGTTAGTTGTGTTGGAGATATAATATAGCATTTTTCTCAAAATAAGTGTTTGAGTTACTATTTAAAAATGATAATAGATAATGTTAAATGTGTCATAAGATATCTTTTGTTTTATTTATTTCTAGTTTGTAGCCTAATAACTGAGCTAATATTATAAATAGCGTAAATAATATGAAATTGATTTAAAATTAATCTTTAGTTTTCTTAAAACATTCAGATAATAATTTAATCTTTAGGGTAAATTAGCCTTAACTTGTTAAAAGCTATTTAATATAATATTCCCAAATATGTTTATTTGTAATCATCAAAAATTATAATTAAATATTTAAAGGTTTAAATATATACATCACTTTCCTGTGTGCATGTGTGTGCATGCATGGAAGTAAAAAAGTTTTCTAAATTCATTAAACTTTTCTGTTTGACTTATGTCAACTCATTAAAAAAGAAGAAAATGAATAAATAATTAGCTATAATATTAATTTTTAAAAAAAACTAAGTGAATGAATAAAACAATTATTAATTTGAATTTTGAGATGTAAATTCTAAAAGCGTATTGATCAATAAATGAGACAAGTGTTGATTTTATATCAGTATTTCTATTTTTATTTTATGTAGTATTTTTTTGTATTAATATTATAAAAGAAACTTATTATTAACTTTTAAAATTAAAGTCATTATATTACATGATAGATATCTAGTTCATTCTGACATTTATTCATCGATCGGTTTTCCAGCTGATTTTTTAAAAAAGTTATGTTTATTGGTAATTTTAAAAAAATTGACACTGAAATTTGGGTGTGGAAATAGAAAGAAAATTGATATAAAAGAGAAGTTTTTTTTATTTAGTTGTTGGGTCCTGAATTATTTCTGAAGTCTGATCTTCTCTAGAACAAGTTAAAAAAAGTATTAATTATTTTAAAAATCTTATTATTTAAAAAAAAAAGTATTGTAAATTATATTTAAGTATTTCATATCTCCATGGATGATTGCTAAAGAGATAGGTAACTCATTTCTTGTCATCTAACTTCCAATTAACTTTTAAATTTTTTTGTAAAAATGCTAGGAGGAAATTTTACTTATGCTATCTTCAATACTAACTACGTGAATAATATCTTCTATGAAATAAATTTAAAATATATGCAGTTATTATATTTATTGCTAAATTACTATTATTGCACAGAACTATATAGTCTACATTTATTCAGTTATTCATTAAATAAAATAAAACTTAAAAGAGGAAAGTTAAAAAATGTGTAGAGACTTAGCTATATATTTTAAAAGAGTAAATAGGTTTGTATTAATTTTGCCTGGTGCTAATTCAAACCTTCTGCATTATATTAAATTTACCTGCTTCTAAACTAATAATATAGAATGTTTGTATTGCAACTATTAAGGAAGACCTTTAAAAAAATGCATAGAGTATATTAATAATAGTCTAAATGTTTACTCAGCTGGAGCTTGTATTTTAATTTGTAATTGAAGAACGAGTAATAAAATGATAAAAAATATGTATGCTTACCGAATTCTCTACTGAGGAAATTGCTTGCATTCTTACTTTAAGAAAAGTATAAAGAAATAACCTAGAAGCGTCTTAGTATCTTATGCGAGTAAATTTAAAAAAAAATAAATGCTTAAAAATGTATTCTTTTAAAAAAAAAAAAAGAAATGGAATAAAAATGAAGCTATATTATTGTTTAAGTAAACCCTGGATCCCATAATGATATTATCAGCTGAATAATTTGTTTTACTTACCATTTTTTTTTGTCGCCGGCTTATTATTATTATGTTTTATTATATTGCTTATTTAAACTATAATATCTTGGAATGAAGAACTGCATTAATTTTAAGGAACTATTGTAGATATTTCTGTCGGAAATCTTTGCCATGTTTAAGTTAAATATTTTGACCAGAAGCTTCGCACAGAATACCGGCCCATCAGATAAATAGTGTTCAATAAATAGTATACATGTGTTTAACGAATAGCCAGTGCAGAGAAAGCTGAAATTATGAACTAAAGTTTATTGTATTTTTATTTTGTTTGTTTTATTGGTTTAAAAAATAAAAAGAACAGGAAAATATTTTATGCTATATTTTCTTTATAAATGTGTGTAATACTGTTTGGTATAAAATATGCCAGGTAATTTAATTTACATAATTTTAGTCTTAATGGGTTTATTAGAATGTGTAGACATCCTACCATTCTCAGATATTATTATTATTACATTTGATAAGCATTTAATAAGTTAACGTATATTTTAATCATTCTTATCCCATGGAGATTTTCATATCTCACTGTTAGCTAATTTGAATGTATGATACTTCACTCAGTTATATGTAAAACAGCCCAAGAGGTTATCAGAGGATTTTTCATTTATTTTTTTTAATAAATGCTATATTAATAATAATCATTAATATTTTTATATATACATACTGAGAATTAATTTTCTCACACTTGATTTACAGTCTTTTAAATGTCCATTAGCCACTACAGTTAATATTTAATATTTTGTTGTGTGTGCATTGTACTTTTGCCTATAATTTTATATGTGTTTAATATTCTTAAGTAGTTCTTTTAATAGTCATTTGACATAATTTGCATTGTTGGTTCTGATATTGATTAATATGCATTGTAATTTAAAATTCTTGAAGATGATTTTAGTCAGTTAAAGTGATGTTGGTATCATGTTGTTAGTTTAGTATTTGTTGGCCCCAGAGAGCTTTGGCCTTATTGATTATTACTAGTATGCTTGATGGAGTAGACAAAGTCCTCCATCCTTATTTTATTGCTTTTCCATGAGGTGATAGTGTTCATTGCCAATGATGATCATATATTAGGTATTTGTATTTTTAGTGATTGTAATCACATATTTTGAAGGTGTTTAGATCCCATGGAGAGGATCATATATTTCCTGGTGCATCTTTCCTGTTTCTGATGCACTGTGACAAGGTCCAGGCATCCTCTTTTCTGCCTCAAAGATAGGTATTTTGGAAGCCACCACAGTTTTATTAAGTTGTTTAGCTCTGCAGAGTATATATGTATTTTTGGCCTATCACTCATGATGTATTAATGCTATTTTCCACCACAGTAGGTGAGGTTGCATGTGTTTTAGATATGTTATGACAAGATATGTTTGTTTGAGAAACTCTGTTTCTTCAGGTTGTATTTAGCTATTTTAATGCTTAAAGGTATATCAATGTCTGAATTGTGCTGTTATGATAGTTTTATCATCCACAAACCAACCAACAATAATTTATATTTATTTTTAAGTATGTAGATTATGCATATGGTTATAAGTTGCAATTCACACATACTAAGTAATTAATATGTTCATCCAGAGTTTTTCACTGAGGGAAATGTAAGTCCTTCAATTTTCAATTTTAAAACAATTGGTGTAATAATTTTATGTGGACAAGAATTTCTTAAAGTGTGTGTATAAATGACCTCTGATGAGTGGCCCATGCATCTAATTTAATTTAAATTTACTTAAGTACATCACTAGCTATAATCCTAAATAATGGAAAAGTAACTAATTATAATTTTAAAATTTATACTGTATATGCTAGACCCAGCACAGCTTCTGCTTAGCTTATTGTATTAAATATGAACAGATTAGTTTATTATTCTGGTTGCTAAATCTTACCACAGTGTTATAAAATGTATCAGTTAAAATAAAGTTATGTTTGTTAAGCATATGCTACCATAATTAAAATAAAGAGATTTTAGAATCCTTAATATTTTAAGGAGTTTATTTGGATAGATTCAAATATTAAATTAGCCTCTGTTCACTCTTGTAATTATTTTATTATTATTAAAATAAACAGTTGGAAATGAGTCAATGAGGTATAATCAGTTATTTTATTTGACTAAAATTTTGTAATTTAGTGTTAAGTCAAAATAAATAGTTAGTTGAAATATTTAAAAGATAACAGCGCTATCTTGGCAATGTTTCCAGTAATTTTTGTAAATATTTATTATGTTATTAATAAATCAAATTTGCTATTATTTTAAAAAGTTCAGTTTCTGTTTGTTTTTCTTTTATATGCTATTGTCTTGAGTCCAAAAATTCACAAAGTTCACAAGGTATACAGAGTATTTTATACTGGGTTAAATTATATAAAGCCATTGTGATTCTCAGATTGAATCACATTAACAGATAATCACATATTCACAAATACTTAATACAAGGTTTATTTTAAGATTGATTTTTAAAGTTATTATTATTATCTTCTCAAACTGAAGATTATACAATATAAGATGAAGACTATTAGTGATTCAGACGATTATTTGCTATGTTTCAAACTGCACATTGTCTTGTATTTTTTAAAAATTGAAATCCATCTGCATTTAATTTCATAGTAAGGTTGTCTGTGAGTAGGCAAAAAGGCATAAAAAGCACCCTTGTCCTTTTACCAGCTCAAGTGATGTCCTGGGTAATAGGCCATAATTAGTTTAAATTTAGATTAATGAATCAAATCTTTAAATTAATATATTTTTTATGCTATGATTTAATGATAAGATAGTTATCTTATCTTGGGAAGGCAGACATTATATGTGTAGTGCTTGCAGCCTAGGGTCAGCCAAGATATCACTCACTCGTTTATTCATCCAAACAATCATTTATTAGGCAACTTTAACTTTTGTCTTTCACAAGAGTTTAGTTAAAACCCCTGAAATTGTTTACTCTTGTTATCATTGTTAATATGGTTTAGTGAGATAGTCCTTCAACAAAGTGTCATTTGTTTTATTCAGAGTATAATCTGATAGGAGGCTGACTCTAATAACTATTAAATAATGATTTAAAATGTACTTTATTTATGTTAGATTATTGAACATGCCACAATAGTTATTTGCATTGGTGTTAGATTTTGTCTCCATCTGATTGTATATCTCTGTAACATCATTCATCCTTGATTTTATTGTAACCCCACTGAATTAACTCATTAAGAGTCCCTAAGGTATTATAAAAAAATAGTAGAACATAGTCATCTTCCATTTTCACATACAGGACAGTTCTCATCTCATATTCCATTTCTTATCTCTCATTTCATCTTCCATTTCTTATCATCTTTCATTTCTCATATCCATCTTTTGTATCATTCTCATCTCTTCATTCTCTCCTCATCTTCCATTCTTTCATATCATCATCTCACCTTCTTTAACTCATCTCTTTTCATTATCATCATCATTTCTCATCTCTTCATTTCTCATATCCATCTTTTAGTTCGTTTCTTCATTCTTTCTTTCATCTTTATCGACCCCCCCCCATTCATTATCCCCTTAAGGTTACAATATATATATTTATAACAGCTGTTATATATGGGTATTTTTATAAACCATTGAATGGAATTCTGGTACTTAATCTATTACTTTGATATTCAAACATCTCATGATCTTCCAAGTATCAGGCCTATTATTTTTGTATTTAATGGAAGAATTATTAAAGTGAAATTTATTGATGTGTTTTTATGTCAGAAACTGTACAAACAGCCTTAGATAATTGAATATTTCATTTCATATAACTTTTTATATAAATTTTAAATTTGATAAAGTATAATTTATTAGTGATATTTTTATATCAGGTACTGATAAATTCCATCTTTTTAAACTTTCACATCTTTACTCATGATATTATATTTGTAGAAGTTTATAATTATACATACATATCTTTTCTGAAGACAAATTCATTAATGAAAATATTATGACCAATTGATGCATTTGATTGTTGTCATTAACAATTTGACATTATTTTTCCATATACATGTATTATAACTAAATGTGTAATTCCATAAATAATACGGAATAAATATTATAATCAATTGAAAAATAATAATTCACATGTTATTTTAACTGCATATTTAAATTTTTAATAAAATAATTTATTATTAAAATAAATATGACTTCTTGTTTAATTTGTAGAGTATGATCTCTTCTGTCTGAATGAGAATGTAAAGATTATTTATGATTATTAGAAGAATTCTGTTGATCTGTTATACAGTATCTTGATTACTTACTGTTTACATCACTGATGATAAAGGGCCATAACCATTGTTTATGTTTTTGTGCTTTTATGTATAAAAATCTGAGACTTTCTGCTTTTTTTTTCGATTGTTTAAAATTATTATTATTTTTTTTTTCGTGAAATATAAATTAAAATTTTTAATTACTTTGCAAGTTTATATTATTTAAAATTTACATATGAGAATCCATCTTTTTTTTTATATTTAAATTATGTCTATGTAGTTTTATTCTGCTTCTATCTTAGGAGAAAAGTTTCCATCAAATAATTTGGCTGTAATTTTAATAACTACATTTGGTAGATTGTTTTAAAATTTACTTTTTATTATTATTGTGATAATGAAATATGTATTTAAATCATAAACCATGATTTTATTTCATGTTAAAAATTATGAAAACACTTGCTGCATCTCAAATTCAGTATCTCGGCAAAACAGTGATTTGAACAGTTGTTATTAATAAAATTTAAATATATGTACCTATAAATATTTTATTGTAAATGTGACAGAATCACATCCGAGTGACGAAAGATTGTGGAGTTTGGGAATTGTGTGGATTCTTATCAAACATTCCAGTTTTTAAATGACGTTTTCCAAGAGTAAGTCTAAAAATACAAAAAAAAAAAAACATATTTTAACAACACTGAGTTACATTAAATTATGTAATGTGAAACAGAAAAGTTTTTATATGAATTGATGATTTATTATGCAAGACGCATTTTAAATGTTATTGTATTATTTACATATATTTAAAAGCAGTCTATTGTTAAAAAGTTAAGTCACGAGCTTAATTCTTTGTGTGAGTTCAGCAAATTAGTTTCTACAAGATAGCTATTTAGAAACATTTGATTGAGAAGATGGGAGGAATGTAGCATGATGCACACTGATCATGGAAACATTGAAACAGATGATAGAATAATTTATAAATGCACCAGTAATTAAATTAGACTAAGCAATGGAATGATAAATTATAGCTCTAATTAAAATATTTAAAAAAAAATTATATACAGTGATGGGATATAAAATGATTTCTTAAACAAAATCAGAAATTTTTATTCATACGCTGTACACTAGAAATCCTGTTAACCAAGATAAACATTCCTTCCCTCTAAAACTATTATATAACACAATAAATGCATCTATTTCTTATTATTCCACCGCTGATTCGCTTCTTTCATCATCCAATTTTAATAAAAGTTATTCCATTATTCTATCTTCATATTCTCTATTTCATTATAAATACCTAAACAAAAAATCTCACTTTTAACCAATGATTCTCATTATGGGTGCTGGCACTTCTTGTATGACATTAGACTCTAAAAAATTGGCAAAAAACATTGGACATAATGGAGCCTCTTATGCAACATATTGTTATAATAAATGAATCACAATAAATTTTTAAATACAATCTGACAGTTTTGCTGCACATTGTTCAAAAACGCAGTTGAGATTCAATGTGCACAGCATAACTTCTTTCCTGTGAAAGAGATTAAGCCATCATTTAGTAGACTGGTCCCAATCAGAAATTATAATAGTTTTTGTTTTAATCTTACTGAACTTTTATTCCAACTCAAAAAAATATAATTTGTTTCATTTAAATTTATATATTTATTACTTTCAAATGTTTCATTCTGAAATTCATCATTATAAACTGAATTATTTTTTTAGTAATCATCATGAAGTACATTTTCTATTATGTGAAATAATAATTTTTGTGTTATATTTATATTTAAATAATTTAGTAATAAAGTAATTTATTTATTATTACTTTTTTTAAAAAAAAAAAATGACAAGACTTGCAAAAGATAGACATCACTGCATGGAATGTTGAAAAATAGTTTTACATAAGCACCCAAAAAACAATTCCTAATGTGTCTTACTTATGAAAAAATAGGTTCAAATGAGGCTATGAAGCTTTCTCACTTAATGGGACTGGGGCATTAATAAAAGACTCATCCAAAAACATGAATAACAACTTGCCTTTTTATTAAAAGCTTTATGGCAAATTTGATTCAATGACTACAATATCAAAAAAAAAAAAATTCATACTCTTTGCAACGAAATAGTGATGGTTTGTTGATCTATAATATCTCACTTTTAGTTGCAAAACAGAAAAACCTCAGACAATTGGGGAAGATTTAATTTTATTTGCAATTTTTTAAGTAATTAATTACAGTTTTGTACAAATTACACAATAAAATCACTTCCTCTTAGCAATGATATACTACAAAGATGGGTGAATGAATTGCCTTAAAAAATCTGAAAATGTGTTGTGACATTTTCAAACACACTAGATGAATCAACTTTTCTAAGTAATGGATCTTTATTGCTTCCATATATATGATTGATAAGACTTTAATGAATTATTAGCAAAATATTTAAAAATGGATACAAATATAATTGCTTGTGCAATTGTTGGAATCCTAACAATGATATAAGATTATAGAGACTTAACAGCTTGTTTTAAAAGTTGTGCCAAATATTATTACTATTCATTGTCAGCATTTACTATGAAAAAACTTAATCAATTATACAATTCTTTATGAACTATGATTATTAGTCTAAACAAAGTTAAATCACAGTACATTAATCTCAATATTGTGCGTGTGTGTATTTAAAATGATAAATGGTTTTGAACAATTATTACTTTACCCTGAGTTTATTGCTACCAAAGGATAAGCTCTTGAAACAATTTTATGAACTTCTTCATTTGTTTCCATTGTGGAATCTTGAAATACTTAAGATGGTTCTAGCTTTAACCTTTGAAAATGAATCTGATATTGCTTACCTATCATATTTGTTTACCAAATTTAACAAAATTAGTTTATATGCAAAAGCAAAACATAACTTGTTAAAATGAAGTCTCAAATATCATTTATGTTGAAATAAATATAGAATGATGTGAATTTGTTGGAAATAGGAAAATAAAGTGAAATAGTTGATGATAGATAAATTACTAATTTTTGTGAATCATTTATAAAAACTATATAAAGACATAAGAGAAAGATTGAATAATAAATTTATATACAAATATTGAAAATTTTGAAAAATATTTTGCAATAGAAAAACTTATTGAGCTATAAAATGATAATTGAAATCAAAATTTTTATGCTTTTTATCAACTTTTTTGGTTATAAAAGAACATTTTAAAACATTATTTTAGATTATAAGCTATTTGGTCTAAATTGTTTTTAATGCTTTATCATAAATTTTAATCACAGAAATTGTTGAACATAAAAATTTACATCTTCAGCTTCATATTAAATATTACAAAATAAACAAGAGTATATCAAGTAATCACAGAACAAGATGTGCTTGATGATTAATTTTTTAAATTTAATTTTTTATGATATTTAATTCATTTGTATATTTATCATCATTATTCAAATATTACTTAGAATCATTTTTGTATTCATCTGAGTTTTATTCATAGTTCCAAGTAGTTTGTTATTTTGTACTTATTATTAGAATAATTTTTTTGTGTGTTGAAAATGTAAAAAATGGCAGCAAAAAGTTGTTATTTTTATATTTCTTCCTACAAATTATTTTTTATTCTAAGTTTAAATTTTATGTTATATTAAGCAAAATTTTATAATGGAATAAAAACACCATATTTAATTCTCAATTCAATTATAAATATTTTTTTTAATTTTCAAAAAAAAAAGTTTTTAGTAAAAAATTGCTTTTTATCACACTTTATCAAATAGCAGCTGAGACTTAAAAGGTTATATATCATGAATGGTCACATTGCAACAAAAGGGAGAAGGTAGCCTGAAAAAGGTTAAGAATTGTTCATCTATAGAAATAACAAGGAATTGAACATGAAATCTCTTAAGTTCTTGAAAGATACTGATGAAAGATGGCATGATATTCTGAACAATCAGGTTCAATAATATCTAAATCAGGTGAATGGTAAAGCTTGAAGTAATGTAAAATTATCTTCATATTCTTTAAATAAATATTTAATTATTGCCTTGTATAAACTGGGGCATTATAATCTTTGGTGAAAATGATATCTGATACCAATTTTTACTATAAAATGAAATTTTATTCTCAAAATCTTCAAATAGTATGCAGAAATATCTATTCAGGGAAATGATTGGATCAGAATACCATGATGATTGCCTAAATCAGGATTTGATAACCTTTTGAAGAGAAAGTGCCAGATTGCTATGCATTGTCTTGAAGGAGGGCCATGACATCAAGTGTACTACAATAAATTGTCTTGATTTTAGACTACTCTGTCCAGAAAGCTGTCTTGGTCTAGATATTTAAAGAAAACAAGGAAATCAATATAATTTTATTTAAACAAGGTCCTAAAGTAAAATAACTACTTACTGCAATCACAACAAAAAATTACTAATTCCTTATTAAAAACAAAATACAATTAGCAATGGCAAATTAAGTAATGTGACACTTGTTTCTGCTTATTGTTTCCTAAATTCTCCAGATCAGGAGAAATGTTTGTTGCTGCCAGAAGCAAAACATCATTCAGGTGGTCATCATACAACATTGTTCTTAAGCGACTTTTAGAATATTTCATTTTTGAAAAAAGTTGTATATGTACTTGCAAATAATGTTAACATTATTTTTCCATTATTCAAGATGTTTTTATATTTTCTGCTTGGCAATACATATTTCTTGGGGAAAAATTTATCACATTATAAATTGATTAACTCCAACTGATATTTTTCTGCCACTTGTTCCACATCAACATCATAAAGAGAGCCAAATAATATAAATTGATTCCTATATTGTCAGAAACATACAAAATGGGAGGAAAAATTGCTTATCAAATCCTGACTAGAGCTCATAAAAATGAGTAGTTACCTATCTGAAGTTATAGTTGCCACAGTCAAAGTTTTTTTTCAAGAGCAGTAATTTGAACCAAGATTTCAAATATAAAGTTTGTTCTTTTCTTGAAGATTCAAATTATTCATGTAAGTCATGATGTTTACCATAAATGCTAACTTGACAATCCACTATGGATTCTGAAAGCAAGAATTATCTTAGTCTTTGCTCTCTAAAAACACAGCAATCTTTTCTCTCAATGCATATATTTGTTCCAGCATTTTTTCTCATCAAATCTTTGAAAAATATGTAAGATTGCCATACTCTGCTCCAATTTGTTTTAAAAATTCTTGAAACTGATGGTGATTTAATCCTCTTAAAAAGTATAAAATTCGCTGTTTTTATGACCACAGCCATGATATCCTTACATAATGCATCATGATGAATAATGCAGTGAGGTTTGATTAGGTCATGATCAATATCAATGTGTTCTTGAAGCAGTGAAACAAAGCCCTTTTTCTCTCCAACCATCACTGGTGCTCTATCTGTGGTTACTCTAATAAGCTTTGATAAATCAAGATTTATTTCAGAAATTAGATTTTATAGTGCCTCCCAAAATATTTTCTCAAGAACTAGTGTCCTTCATAGAAATCAATTGTATGGCTTTTACCACAATATCAAATGTTGCGCATTACACTCCTCACAAATACTGCAGGTTAGCTAGTATCTGTCATATCTGTGGTTTCATCAATAGCAATGGAATAATACTCCAGGTTTGTTAATATTCCCTTTAAACCACTTATGAGATTTCCTGCCATTTCTTCAATCTGTCTTGTTACAGTTCTTGCCGATAAGCTTATTGCAGAAAATAATTCCTTATTTTCTGGACAAACAATATCCACTACCTTCAAGATACATTTTTTGAAGAATTCTCCATCAGCAAAAAATTTCATATTTTCTGCAATTAGTTTTGACACCTTGTAGTTAGCATGGGTGTTTCAGTCAATTTCTTCAATTTAATTATTTCTTGACACTCAAAATCTACCTTTCTTTTTTCAGTATCCATGGGTTTGTTTTTTCTCAGAAAAAAGTACCTTCTGGAAACGAAAGAAAAAAACAAAAATCAGTATGGAGAATTAAGAAATAATAAAAACAATGATCAACAGATAATGAGATTTAATAATTATGAATAATTTTTTTCTTAAATGTTTGCCAATACCCCGATATCTAACCATTGGCTTCTAGTTATCTCTAGATAATTGGTGTCCAGTTGTTAATCTGGATGACTGTGCAAAAATTTCTCATGAGGTGGATGTAGCCTGTGAGCCTGGGGTTGCTGACCCTTGGCCTAAATCATAATAGTTCCACAACTATGTTTCACAATTGGGAAAAAGAAGTTTGTTAGATAGGCTTTAGTTGACAATCCCAAAACAATAAATAAAAGGGAAAGTTATTTATGTGGCCATAAAACATACTCCATTCATGGGTTACCAATCTTATGACACTATTATGTCACATTAAAACTTTCATCTCGGATATTACTGTTGTTGTTTTTTTTACATAGATTGTTTATTTTTGCAGTTGTTTTTTTTTTGTGTGTGTGTGTATAAATTTTAATAATGCTCATCACTCTCCCATCAGAACTCTGATTCCTGACCAGTTTTATTCTTTTATCTTTAATATATTGCCATCATCCTTAAGACTAACTGTTGACAAAATCTGTATTATCCACTTATTTGGCTCCCAATCTCTTTTTCATTTAGATAGGTTCATAATTTCCATTTTACATGTTTATAAAACTGATACCAACTTTTATATCATATACTCATTAACATCTTAGTCTTCTAAAGATAGAAAAACATGCTACATTTATATGTATTATCACTTCTGTTTGTATGATGTTAAAATACAGTTCTAATATATCAGTTGCTTCTGCTATTTTCTTAAACTCCTATAGAGGAAATATTATTGGAAGAAAAATTATATATATATGTAAGTAATTATGTGTAATTTTTTTTTTATTTTCCCTTTAGTTAGTTCATATATTTATTATTTTTATGTATGTATAATGTAATATAAATGAAAAAAAAAATTTTTTTTAAAAAATAAGATGAACAAAGAATATTGAACAAAAGAGGAAGAAACAAAATTTAAAAACTAAGATAAAGAGCAAATATTGAAGATGGAAAACAGAAGACTAAGACTAAAAAGAAAATAATAAAATCTATTATTACTATTTTGAATTTTATTATGTAGATGTAAATAAGAATTTCTAAATATGATAGAGTCCATATTTCATAGTAAAGATATTATCAAGACTATTTGGGAGTATATTTGAAATATTAATAAGTAATATTCTTATTGTTTACTTTTCTGTATTTTCATATAGTGTATTAATGGCTATGCCATTATAATTTCAATCTGATTCTATCTAAATTATTTTTGTATTGCAATAAAATAATCTTACAACTTTAATACATTTTGGAAAATGACTACAATGAAATCCCTGAAACTGAAATTTAATATGTTAATAAAAGCTATAATCACGAAGTCTTTAATAGGTTCTTCATCAATTTATCAGGTATTATTTTTCTTAGATTTATTATACTTTATTTTCTAAGTATGCATCTAATCTACTAAAACCTAGGACATAACATTAATATGAAAAGCATAAGATATTTTGATTTCGAATATCAAAATTAAAAGATGGCTTTATAAATCATCAATTTTAGTTCATTCAAGTAACTATTACATTTAATCAAAGTTTGAACTATAACTTTCAACTATGAGTATATTCCTCTTATCTTGAGCTGCAATTCCAGGAAATGCACTTACCAAAGTAGAGCTTCATTGCATTATTTCTTTGACACAGCATTCTAGCTAGCAGTATTCCTATCATTTGCAAGAATGCCTCCACTTTTCGATAGAAGGCAGAGTGAATAAATTCATTTTTAAATGTGGACAGGAAGCAGGGTAAATAAATTATTTAATGAAAAAACTTAAATGAATTAATTTTTTTTTTACTTAGCAATATTTCAATTTTTAACTATTATTTTTGTATAAATCTTCATGTAAAATATTAATTTAAAATGGGTGTGTATCTTAAATTCACTGTCTGAATTGAAAATCTGATGGCTCAACAGGAATGCAGCAGCATTTGATGTATGGAAATAAGAGATAACAAACTAATACAAAAAAATCAAACGGCTCCAGATAATAGGAAAGTAATGAAATGGTAATCTAAGAATAAAACATAATTTATTTTTTCTTTCCTGTTTTTCATTGTGACGAAAATAAGTAAATAAAAAGAGAAAGATAATTTCAATAAAGGTAAAACAACAAAGAAATTGGAAAATTAACTTTTATAAAAATCTATGTAAGATTTGGTCTCTGCTTTAGTGTATAAATAAATGTTATATATTTATAAGTTTTAAATTATAGTAAATGTTAGGAATTAAAGAGTTATAATATTTAAATCACTTAGTTTTTGTTAAAAAAAATTTTTTTGATGTATAATATAAAAATAAATAATTATGTAATTTATTTCACTTGTTATTAATAATTGAGAATATTATGTTTTATCAGTTGATTCTGGTTTATGGCTAAATGCCAGCAAATAAAATTTTTAATATTAGCGTCATAAACAATGAATTTCAAATACTATTCCTATTTATTGACAGTTATTTCAAAATTGAAAAAGTAACTTTGAAAAGTTTAATACAGTCCAAGCATAAATTATAAAATTATCGATATATTTTTAAAAGAAATAAAATGTTAATGTGTACACTTTCAAATAAATATGAATATATATATATTTAAAATTAGGAAAACCTATTGAAGATAATCAGCCCCCCCCCCCCCATATGTCAATTGCGTTGACCGGGAAGGAACCCGGGCCAGTTGCTTGGAACGCAGCTATGCTAACCACTAGGCCAACAACGCTTGACTGACGGTGATCAGTTTTGATCATTGTATAGTAAAATAACACAAAATAAAACAACAGTTGAGGACTTTTAATATCTCGTTAATATGAATTATCAACATCTATATGATCTTTTAAGGAGGAAAAGACTGAACACTACTGCATTTTTTTGACATAGATACATTCAAATTTAAAACAGACCATTGTAAATGATAATTTTTGATGAAAAAGATATTTTGTAAATTATATATATATATATAAAACGTTATGTATATATATTGTAAGAAAACCATAGGATTTTTTTAATTTGCTGCCATGAGGAAAGATTATAGCCAATAGCAGTGGATTAATACTTTCTCTTTACCATTATTTAATGTCCATTGATTTCTCTATCTTAGATTACTGTGAAATAAAGAAAAAATAGTAAATAAATACAAAACTAGTGTAATAATTGGGAAGTTGGGGATTGGAACACTGCATTGACTGAAGGAAGTTGAAAAAAAATACTGGATTAGAATTAAATGATTAATGTATGAAAATAAAATAATGAATATATGATTTTAAAATCTCAAAGACTTGGACATTATATAATAGAAGAAATAGATTTCAACTGTACCATGTACTAATTGAGAATAATTTTAAGGATAAAATTATATACATATCTCTGGAGCTGGCATAGATTCTGATTCATAAATTTGTGACAGTATTAAAGCTAAATTTTAAGAGGATAAGTTCTGAGTCAAGAAAAAAGCAAACTCATAATTCATTTAGAGAACATTAGGAAAATTTTATTAGAAATGAAGTTTTAAGTATAAATAATAACAAGGTACATCAAAATATTAATTCAAATGAGTGTGAAAAATTAAAGTAGAGCATAAAAGGATAAACAAAAAAGAACAATTTTAGATTAGCAATGAGATAATTGCAATAATATATAAAAGAAATAAAAGTATAAATACTGAAATAGGTAGTTTATGTGAATTACTTGTAAAATTAGGCAAATATAATTTTAAAAAAATTAAGTTTGATTTAGTTTATGAGAAACACTGGATGAAAAAATAAACTGACTGGAGTAAAACAGCAAAGAATAATATTTATTAATGGAAATATATTGAAAAGTTGGAAGGAGTACATAAATATTATTTAAAATGAATGAATTAGATTGTATAACAGTAAAGGATTAAATTGCAAAAGTTATAAGTGAGATGATGTAGTTGAATTAGAAAAGAATTTGGAGAAAAGAATTATAAAAAGTTAATGCAAGTAAGGTTAAGGTGTTTATGGTCAATAATTTCCCCAAAAATTAATAATTTCTTTAGTATTTTTAAAATTGAAATAAAGTCGTAATACTGTTTGCCTAGTTGCTACTTACCTTTAGGCTAAAACTATATACATTATAGTTAGAAATTAAATAAATACTGCCTAACGCTATACTAGCAATTAAAAGTAAAATAGATATTCATATAACAATACAATATTAGCCAAAACAACAAAATTTTACTAAAATTCGTACACAACCATGGTTTCATCTATTAGCAAATAGACTTCCCAAGTGAAATTCAACAATATATACAAAATAAAAGTTTGTAAAGGGCTTCCCCCTTATCGAAAGAATAAAGGTTTATTCTTTCCTTTTAGCATAAATAGTAATGGACATTTAGTCACCATCTAACCTGTATGTACCCAATATGGATACATCCCATAAAAATGAATTTAGTACTGTTTCAATTGTTAATGGGAGAGTCAATACACATAATAACTCTATTCTGTATTGTATTAATTAAATATATATTGGAACGGGTAGGCCTATGATAAATGTCTCAGATCACTGCGATTAATTATTTGCTATATTTCTCTAACAGAATTTATTTTTCTTAATATATATATATCTGATTGTCCCTGGTATATCTATGAGTATCAATTTATCAACCTTGAGTGCCAATCTACTGGATATAGTAAACATTACACCGATATCGTTCATACATTGATTCCTCATATTTTTATTTGGGAGATTTGCTCAACCTATTCTAGCTCAGTATCTCAGGAATGGTGGTGATGGCACTGTTGGAGCACATGGATCTGTCCAAAGTATAAAGATATGACATTTAACTCACTCAAGCAATTTCTATAATACATATAATATCTTATCCCTACACTTAAGCTAACTAAGTCAATAAGATCTAATTTAAAAATTTGTTAGACCCCATTATTTCATCAACCTAAAAAAAATATTTAATTAACAAACCCTCCCTATTACTGGTTATATGAATTTATCCTAAATTCATATACATATGCACTATATAAGTAAGTGATTAAAATAATTGTATGTATGTTATGAGAAGACATACATTCAATTTTTATTTATTTATTCAATAACATTTAATAATTGTACAATAGGCTCTAACAATTTAAACTTTTAAACTAATATAATGATTATATATATAAATTCTTTATTACATTGAGGACAGGTTTTATAAATAGAAAACACAAGAATATACAAAAAAAAAAACCTTTTCCCCAGAATGGATAAGATTACTATATGTTAGGAAGCTTATATTTAGAACAGCGGCTCATATGCATTGTCACACATAGTTCATTTTTGATTTTCTGTTCTTGTGGTACAGTCTTTGATTTGTGAATCACATGTAAGATTTCCTATGATTTTCAGCAGAAGTCCTTGAAACAATAGTTTACAGCAATGGGCAGGCAGCAAGGTTTCCAATGATTTTCATTTGCAAGGTACTAGGTAGAAGTCCAACATGTTTCAGCTTTACCCCACTCAATATCACTTATTTTCTTCAGTTTTTGGTTTTCATTTATTTATCTTTTCGGCAATTTAATAATCCATTTTTTTCTCTTTCCTTGTTTTTATACTCCTCTCCACCTACCCGGATGCTCCGAATTTTCTTCTTGAATCATATTTTTATTACATTTATTTTAATCAATTATGAAAAAAAAAAAAAAAAAAAATTTGGCTCACTATCAAATCAATTTCAATCTGATATTTTAATTTCATTTACGTTCTTACTATTTATCATCAGATTAACTTAAAACAAAATGATTTCTAATGTTTTTCTGACTTAACCAAAAACTATTTTTGTACATTTACATCTGCTTTCTTTTGTTTGATTATGAAATTTGAACAAGTAGGAAAAAATAACCTTTTATCATGAGCATAGATTTTCCAAGAATTTGAAGATATAACTGTGGAAAGATTAATAAACAAAAAAAAAAACAACATATAGAAAGCATATTTATCTCCAAATTTCAGATTCATTACAATGATTAAAAAAATCCTTCAGTTAAATTCAAATTTACATAATTTTCTTTTAAATTTATTATTTTCATAATATTTAAATATATGTATACCTTTGTATATATATATATGTTAGTCATAGGTTGACTACACATATACATATGTGCCAAATTTAGGCAGAGGTTTCATGATAAAGACAGTTCAAACCTGGTTCTTGGTGCAAGATCTCCCCTCTCTGTTAGGAAGCCTTCAAAATGGAATTACCTTATTTTGATGGCTCTCAGATCTTAATTTTGAGACTTTCCTGATAGTGTAGGCTTGAATAATCTGGCATTATAAGACCCTCTAATCTCCTGCCCAGTATCTACCCAAAATGCATTGTTATCTTGGTATTGCACAAGTGAATAGGACCTTTATACAAATTACAAAATTTTTGGCATATAAATTTCCCAGGGTAGCTCATGTATGGTATTTTTACACTCTATCCCTTATCTTAAATCTATGGCCGGTCCTTACTTTTTTTCTCCTTTGGCTTTTGATAAGAGTTTTTTATACCCAGGCCACATCAATTTTGGGATCTATGGATGACTCTTCCATTCCTGGCAAGGCAGTTTTTATCAATTGAGGAGTGGGCTTACTAAATTGCAACTGTCCAGGTGAAAACCCTGTTAATTCATTTATTGACCTGTTAATATAATTTACTATCTGTAGTACTTGCTTAATCCAATTCCTGTGATTGGTCAGAAATGTATATCCTAAATAAATACCCAAACTCACACATTACCCTTTCCCAAGGGTTATATTGTGGGTTGCCAATGAATGTTAATGGGTTTTATTCCTAATCTCTGGATCTATCTACACCATTCCCCATATAAAAAAGGTGCACCATGGTCAAAGAGAAAGGACTTGGTTTTCCCCACAATCTGAAAATGCACATTTTCTAACACCTGTATTGTGTTCTTGAAATTTGCTTGAACAACTGGGAATGTGGCCACAAATTTGGAAACAACTGCATAACACAATGAGATATTTCTTTTTATTGAACACTGGTACTGAACCATAATAGTCCATAACCATCATTTCTTGAGGTCTCTTTGGGATTATGGATATCATCATGATCACATTATCCCTGTTTGCTGACTTCATACTGGTTTATTATTGTGATAATCTTGGCATGCATGCCAGGCCAAGACAACCATTTCCTAAGCCAATATTCAGTTGTCAGTATACCCTAGTGCCCACATAATTGATGTATATGAGGAGGGAAAGGCTTCCATTCCTCTTGATCATCCCAAATCTTATACTGCAATATGTATTGATTCAGCTTTAATGTCCAATTTTGTTTCCTACCCATCCTGGGTTCATTGTTTCTTTTCCTTCCAGTCATTCAATTAATGATCTCAACTGTTCTTCCTCACATTGGTGCTGTGCCAACCATCCAAGATCTCTTTCCACCTCTTCATTTACCATCAGACCTATGTTTGCTATATATGAGTTTTCCCATTTAAATATTGATATTGGGTGCATGAGGGATTTCATATGAAAATGTCAGCCACAGTATCCTCCAACCCTTTGCAATATTTTGCAGCATAATTGTATTCCTGGAGATACAAATTCCAAATATACCAATTGACTATTTGTCAGATTGCTGTGGCTTATAAACTCCAAGCTTTTGTGGTCTGTGATCATAATAACTTTTGATCCTAGTAACAGTGGGTTGAACTTCTGAAATACCCACAGAATTGTCAGAGCTTTTCTGTAGTAGTATAAAATACAATACACCTATTTGATTGTTCTCTTGAACCTGGGACAAAGTCACCTCCAACCTGTAACCACTCTATCCATTTGCACAATAAATGGGTTTCTAAAAGTCTGGGAATGACAACATAACTTGTGCCATAAATCCTTCTTTGGCTTCTTCAAATGCTTGATCCTGTTCCAATGTCCATTCCATGGAACATTTTTTCTTAATAACCTTACCAAAGGTTCCATCCATTCTGCAAATCCTTTCTGGAATCTATTGTAGAAGTTGCAGAAACCCAGGAATGATCAAATTTGTTTCCTAGACTTGGTATGGGAAAGTCCTTAAATAGACACTACTTTATCGGGGTGAGGCTCCCTTATGCCACCACTACATGACCTAAAAATGTAACCTCATCCTGAAATAATATTTTTTTAGATTTACTTTAATCCCTTTTTCCCCAGGTATTCCTTTAAGAACATTTCCACATCCCTTATACATTATTCAACAGTTTCTGATGCCACTAATATATCATCTACATACATTTGTGGTTAAGTCTTTTATTTCTGCTGACAATACTTGATCCAAGAATCACAACGATCCTGTCTCACTATTTATCAAACAAAAAGGCATCTGGTTAAATTGATACAAATAGTTCTCATATAAGAATGCTGTATATTGATAATCCTGTCTCACTATTTATCAAACAAAAAGGCATCTGGTTAAATTGATACAAATAGTTCTCATATAAGAATGCTGTATATTGATAATCCTTGGGATGAAGTCTGATTTTCCAGTATCTAGCTGTCAAATCACATGTTGAGAAAATCCTCTTTCCTCTGAATCTCCCTAATAATTCTTGCATAGATGGTGGGACATTACAATCAGGAACCATTACTTTGTTGAGTTGGCAAGCATTTTTCTTTTTTACAACTACCAGTTGATTGCAATATGCAAACATTTTGAAATAATTCCCCAATTCACCATCTGGTTGATTTGTTTCTTAACCTCATCCCTTACTGATGTGGAACTGGATATGTGCGAGATTTAAAGGGTTAGTCTTGATTTAATCTGATCAAGTTTGAATCCCTGAATTATACCCAGTATGTCTGGAAAAAACCTGGCTATTTCTCCTGCCATTTTTGCCTCTCAAATCTTTTCCATTTTACCACAATCCCTTGGTTTTTTGGTAATTGTAATACCCCTATTGAGCTGTATAGACCAGATGTTAAAAACTTAATCATTTCCCCTTCACATGTAGCCTGTCCATTTTCCATAATTCAGGTGCACTTATGCCCATGTAAAAAGTCTGACTCTAGTAAGGCATCACATATTAGATTCTTCATAATTAAGAAAATGGGTAGAGATGTTTGGGCTCACCCATAGCTTTTCAATTATTCACCACCATCACTTGGATTGACTTTAGTGGGAGTGGATATATTAGGTTGCTCATTTAATATTCTGTGATATAATCTTTCTGCTATCACCAAGATTTGACTCCCTGAGTCTACAAACATTTCCATTTCTATCTGACCCACTGTTATGAGATTTTGGGATAAGTCCGTTGAGCATAGCATGGGACCCAGTCTTCCCATGAACACACCAAGTTTCCCATTTGCTTTTTTATTCTGATGATGGCCTAATTTTGCTTCATTCACCTCGCCCGATTTCCTTTTATTTTCACTCTTTCCTATATTTCCAAGATTTCTTGCCTCATGTATCGATATCAGTTTTTGAACTGTTGCATTTATCTACTTGCATCCAGCTGATCCAATGTTTGTCTGTCTCTTTCAATGATCTACCCCTTCTCCCACCTTCCATAACATCCATTTTATTTCACAAGATAAAGTTTCTGCATACCATTTCTACAATTTGATTCTCTGATAGTTTGCATGCTTTAATGCCTTACATGGTCACTTGTTGCTAAAAACTGCATGCATCTTCCTCCTGAAACTTATTAGTTGGAATCTATTCATTTCATCAGTCCAAAAGGTCTTCTTAGGGCAGTTTTATATTCTTGAAAGGTTTGTGGTTGTGTACTAGTGAATTCCACCATGTTTTGACATGCCCTTCAAAGTAAATTGCATGCTGCAAATATTTTATAATCCTTCTGTATTCTGTAGCTATCAGAGTCCTAAACTATTAAAATGTTCTACTGATGTCTTCTTTTTTCACCCCTAAACATTTTTATTTTCACCAATTCATTCTTTTTTATCATTTCTATTTATAATACTGGACTCACTTCCCAGTCACTGAAATATGGTATTGCCTGCGGTTTTTGCCTGCCTATTTATCTGAAACTTTCCCTTTCTCCACCTCTCACACTTAGTCATTTCTATATTTCAGATTTGATTTTATTGCTTATTTATTTTATTTGTTTCTGACTTGCATCCTTTCCATTCTGTCATGCTTCTTCCTTCAAAGCCCCATTATTGGGAGTCAAATGTAATGGGGATCCCCTCTTATTAAAAATATAAAGGTTTATTCTTTACTTTTAGCATAAATAGTGACGGACATTTAGTCATGACTTAACCTGTATATATACAATATGGATATATATCATTAGAAATGAATTAGTATCATTTCAATTGTTAATGGGAGAGTCAATACACATAAGTTATATTTCATATTGTATTAATTAAATATATATCAGAATGAATAGATCTACGATAAATGTCTCAGATAACTGTGACTAACTATTCACTATATCTCTCCAATAGAATTTAATTTCTTTGATATATATTTACTTGTACCCAGTTTATTTATGAGCATTGATTTATCAACCTCAAGTGCCAATCTACTGGATTCAATAAGAATCACATCCATAATACTCATACATTAATTTCTCACATTTTTATTTGAGGGATTGACCCAACCCGTTCTAACTCAGTATCTCAGGGATGGTAGTGATAGCACCATTGGAGCACATGGACTATCCAGAGTATGAAGATATGACATTTAACTCAAGCAGATTTCCATAATACATATAATATCTTATCCCTATATTTCAGAAATAAAGATAAAAGTCTAAAAATTTGTTAGACCCTGTTATTTCATCAATCTAAAAGAAATATTTAATTAACAAACTTTTCCTATTACTGGTTATATGAATTTGGCTTAAATTTGCACACATATGCATTATATGATTATAAAATAATTATATGTATATTATGAGAAGATATACATCCAGATTTTTATTTATTTATTCAATAACATTTAATAATTGTACAATAAGCTCTAAAAATTTAAATTAGTATTATGATTATATATATAAAATCTTTTTTTTTAAGATTACTACATGTTGGTAAGCTTACATTTAGAACACCGGCCGTATGCATTGTCATGAATAGTTCTTTTTTGGTTTTCTGTTCTTGTGGTATAGCTTTAATTTGTGAGTTATGTCTAAGATTTCCTATGATTTTCAGCAGAAGTTCTTGAAGCAATAGTTTACAGCAATGAATAGATGACAAGGTTTCCAATGATTTATATTTACAGGGTACTAGGTAGGAGTCCAACATGTTTTAGCTTTACCCCACTATATTCATATCACTTATTTTTTTCAGTCTCATGTTTTTACCATTTGTTTTTGGCAACTTAATAATCTTTTTTTTTTATTTCCTTTTTATATCCCCCTCTGTCTGCCCTGAATTTTCTTGTCTAATCTTTTCTTTTTCTTATATTTCTTTTAATCAATTACATAAAAAAATCTAAATATTCCAGCTTACCATCAAGTCAATTTCAAACTGATATTTTAATTTCATTTACTTCTTACTATTTATCAGATTAACTTAAAATTATTTCTGATGTTTATCTGTCTCGACCAAAAACTATTTTTGTACATTTACATCCACTTTCTTTTGTCTAATTACAAAATTTGAACAAAAGATGTGGAAAAAAATTACCTTTTATTGTATGCATAGATTTTCTGAGAATTTGGAGATATACCTGTGGAAATATTAATAAACAAAAGAAAACAACATACAGAAAACATATTTATCTTCAAATTTACATTTTATATGTATACAAAAAAAGAAAAATACTTTTCTTTTAAATTTACGGTCTTCTCATAATATTTAAATATATATATATACTTTCGTATATATGTATGTTAGCCATATGTTGACTATGCATATACGTATGTGAGGAATTTAAGATGTTTCATGTTAAATAGTTGATCCTTGCAATAGGTTCAAACTTTGTTCCTGTTACAATATATACAAAACAAAATAGTCTTCCCATTATTCACTTTAACAATCAACTTTCTTTCATGACAAAGAATGTGTTTATGAGAGATTAATGGCTTCAGATTTAAAAAAATTATCATCAAAGTTTTTTTTTTTAAAAAAGTGAATTGAAAAGAGTAAAAGAAACTGTAAGATAAAATTTTTTGAATTTGTGGTCATCAATCACATGAAGATATTATTTGACATGAAAGGAAGTTGTTTGTTGAAATGAATGATGGAAATACTACTATTAGTAGATGAAACTATGATTGTGTAAGAATTTTAGCAAAATGTTGTTTTGGCTAGTATTGTATGTTATATGAATTTCTATTTTATTATAGTTAGAGGATTTTAGAACAATTAATATTTGCATGCAGCTAAGATAGTACACTATTGAATAGACTATTTATAATAGGTATTGATCTTGTAAAAGTCATTTGATAAATTTGTCTATTTTTTTGGATATTTTAAAAAGCATAAAGTGAAAGAAAATATGATTATTAGAAAATTTTTGTACTAATTACAATGTATTTGCAAGAATAAATAGTCATCTTACAGAAGACGTATAGACAGAGTTTAAACCAAGTTAATATTTTAGATTAATGCTTCGGTGTTTTGAGTGGACCATCCATGATTCATTGAAGTTCGGTTTTCTTTTCCAAATTATGGAAAAAACTAAGAGGACTACACATGCATGAATACCACAATTCTCTGCGCCTTTTATCATACTTTCTGTAGGTAGTTGCCATTTTTTTCTATGACAAAAAATAAAGTTTTTATTAATTTTTTTCCAAGGAAGGTCAATTATTTTTATTAATTTTTTTCCAGTTTTTTAGATTACACAGAAACAAAACAATGCTAAGAAATTAATCGGCAGCTATGGATTCAGAAATTGATTCTTCAACGAATTTGAAATTCCTAAACCATTTGATTCCAATGACAGTATTACATACAGCAATCTACAGGATTACTTCACCTCATCATCCAAAGAAGAAGAAACAACCACTTTACCAGTGAAAAGGTGAAGAAAAAATACAATGTTCCGGATGATAGCAGTAGAGCAGGCCCATCAAATAGTGCTTCTAATATGCCTTCGAATGTTACTACAGGACTGGTCAATGTAGAGAAATTTCACAAAGACTCCAGGTTTGAAGTTTTCGACTGTGGATGAGTATTCTTAGATTTCTTTTATATGTTATGTGTGTAAAAATTATTGAAGAAACAAATAAATATGCCACTAAGGAGAAATGTATGCGTGATTGGAAAACCGTATTTATAAAATTCGACATACTATAAAAAATGCAATGTTAATTTCAAAGCTGCATACCAGATGCACAGAGAGATTGCAGTTTTTATTGTTTTTGTTTTACAAACTTAGTTTTTATTATTTTTGCTTTACTAACTTAGTTTTTATTATTTTTGTTTTACTTAGTTTTTTCCAAGATCAGCCTTTCAAGCTAATTGTGCATGCATCTTCTGCGAGTGTTAAATAATAAATGAATACTTCATTCCACAATACAAGATATAGTATTTATGCAGGAATAAAAGGAATGAATACTTCATTCCACAATACAAGATATAGTATTTATGCAGGAATAAAAGGAATATTCCTTTTATTCCTGCATAAATACTATATCTCGTATTGTGGAATGAAGTATTCATTTATTATTTAACACTCGCAGAAGACGCATGCATAATTAGCTTGAAAGGCTGATCTTGGAATGTATACAATTGTATGCATAGCGTCATATAAAAATAAATGCTTATTAACTTAGTTTTTATTATTTTTGTTTTATTAACTTCGTTTTTATTGTTTTTGTTTTATTGATTACTTTTGCCAATTGGTAAACAAGATCTGGAATTATTTATCTTTTATTAATAATAATATTGAATAATATGAAATATTTAATATTTTGTATGTTTATATTAGATAATATGAACAGGTATGCTTCTCTGGAAGACATATCCTGAAAGAGGTAGAATATAAACATTTTTTTATATATAAATATGTGCCTTTAGAACTTTTTTAGTAATCTTTGACTTCTCATATTCTAAATTTGTAAATTGTTTTCTGTATTGGCAATGATTATTGAGTATGATGATGTTATGAACAATGTTGGTTTATCCAAAGTCTAAAATCAAAATAATTTATAGAGATAAATAATAATATCTACACTTGTTTTATTATTTTTATATTCTGGTAGAATTCTAATTTCTTTTTTATCTTTTATTAGGGAGAACGTTTTTTCTTCTAGAAACCTTGAACATTTTCAACTGTGGGATGCAAGAAAAAATGAAGTCTTATCTTCCTATTACTGCAAGTTTTGAAGTTATGGATTATCTCAGGTAAGATATATTATATATGTTTTTAAAGATAATTTTGTGAGGAATACAAAGAAATTATCACTGAAGATGTAATTTGAATTTTACTTAATGATAAATTCCAAATTATGAATAATCAATAAAATAATAATTATTTCGGATGTAAAAATTTCTTTTTTCCTTATTTTTTATTTATCACTATTTATCTTATGCCTATTGTTTTCCTTAGTTTTTATTAATGTAAATTTTTTTGTTCTAAAATTATTAAAACTGAAGTTATTGTGAAAATTGTGTCTCAGGTCAGTTTTTTTTAAAAATTCAATATGGTGCATGACACTAAACTAATTAATATTTGATTAACTATAATGGTCAAATATCCAATGTAATTTATTTGTCCATAATGTCCCAAATATCATAAATAAATAATCAAAATAAGATTGAAATAACTATTAATATCTCCATTGAGACCTTCTCAAGATATACTATACAATTCACATGTTAATGTTATGCACTATAGCTTCTTTCTCTAAGTCGGGAATCTCTCATCCACTATATCCATAGAAACCTGTTAACCACCTTTCCATTCCACATCCTACATTTCCCCCATATTCTTTTCTATTCTGCTCCATCCAATTTTCACAACATAATCTTTGTCAACTCTATAGCCTTTATATCTCAATCCCCCTTATTTTTTTGCAAACCCAGCATAAAAACCAAGGACAAACTTTCTGTATAATCACTTGGTTTATATTTATTCACCCAACTTCATTATTTGTACACTTTCTACTTGTGGGAATTTACATTCAATTAACAGCTGCCTAATGTTTTCTAGGCCTTCTTTTTATAACTTGCAGTTTAAATCACCCATATTTTTCCATTTGTGTGTATATTCTCTTGTTGCTAATGATTCTTTTCGAGCCTTAAACAGTAAACTACTTTCCTTGCTATTATCATAAATTAACTTACATGCAATGTTGTTTACATTTATATATAAACTTTTTATTCTCCATACTAGTTCTCCAACTCCTTATTTTTTCTTAATGCATCTATTCTTCTATCCCATTCCTTGCCCCAAAATTCTAACACAATCAGCCCATCTTTTGTATAAGTATACTGACATAAAGTCTTTATCCAAATCTTCTGCATACCCTTACTACCTTTCTCACCTATATTGTTGCCTGTCTTTTACTTGTAACCCAATTAAATACTATTTTGGCTATTCTCTTGTTATCCATTACTGCCACTCCCATATAATTACTATAAATTAACCATTACTGCCACTCCCATACAATTCTAGCTACATCATATGAAAACACTGTTCATTTCTTTATCATTCCTTTCCTTTCTTTGCTTCATTTATCAATTTTTTCTCCCATTCATCCAAACAATTTCTCTGATTATTTATGACAATTTCTAAAGTTATATTTATTTGCTACATTTAACTTTATATCATGTAATAAAAATTCTTCTCTTCTCTTTCCCCAGCATTTATTATCATTACTTTTGATTTTTCTTCACACTAAATTTAATCCCTATTTCTTTATCTACCCTTGTGCATGTCTTCACCATATCTTCCCTACTTTCTGTGCACAAGATTATCAGCAAATTAAAGACCTGACAATGTATACAACCTTCCTAGTCTTTCAATTGCTGTCTCTATTTCTCTCAAATATAACAAAAAGAAAATAGGTGACATGGGGCATCCTTGCTTTAGTCCTACACCATTTTTAACTTTAACTGCTAATTTATATAGTTATTTTCATATCTTAATAAAATCCACTAAAGCACTATTCATTCCCAAATTTACTAAACTTACCCATAATCTATTTCTATTTACTCTATCATATGCCTTCCCTTTATCTATAAAGACCATAGATAATTGTCTACCTGTATTCCTACTCATATCTATAAGTTGTATGATTATAAATAAACTATCTCCTATAAGCCTATCTGATCAAAAACCTCCTTGCACTTCTCCCACTATATTATTTTCTTGCGACCCTTCCAGCCACCATATATGCAAAAACTTTATATAACACTGATATTACCGCTATTGCTGTTTAATTTTCTATGATCCTTAACCATTCTTTTAAATAGTAGCCTTATTCATATGTTATTCCAGCAATCTGGAAATTCTCTCTGTTAAAATATAATAATAGATTTTTGTTCTATTTCTTAATTAAATTCATGCTGCCCATTCATCTAAATCTCTTGTCTTTCCACTTTTCGATTTCTTCACTGCCTCATTTAATTCATTTTTTGTAAACCTAATATTTTGGTTGCTTTCATGTTTGTTATCACTCTGCCCTTCACATCTAATTTTTCTATATCCATTACATACTTATTTAAGATTGTCTCTAATTCTTTAGAGCTACACTCTATTCCCTCATCATCTAGTGATACTAGTTCTTTCTCCCCTGCATTCTTTTCAATATATTTCCAAAATTTTTTTACTCCCATCTCTTTCACTTTTATTAATATCTTCCAATAATTTACTATTTAATTTCATTCTCTCTATAATTATCTATTTTAGCCAACTTCTTTTTTTAAAAATAGTTTTCCCATTTAATATTAACATCTTTTTCACTTTGTTTTTTAATACCACATTTATATTCTCTGCACGTTTTTTCCCTCTTATTTACACTTTTACTAATTCTCATTTTTCTATTACTTTTATTCTTTTAAATATTCTTACCTAAAACCCTACTTGCCACTTTTTCTACTTCACCACTCCGTTCCTTATACTCACCCCAAACAAGCTCTTCTATGATTTCTTCTATTTTTATTTTACATTCTTCTAACTTATTGCTGACATTCATTCTCCATCCACATCTTTCACTATTCTTTCTACTTTCTTAATATTTTCCAACACATTACTAAGCATTCTTATTATAAAGAAATTGTGATCACTATTACACACTCTTTCTTCATTATCAAACACTGTAATTTTCTGTACTTTATTCATTTTTCCTTTATATGAAATATATTATTTCTAGATCATCCCCTCATAAATATTTGATGAATGTCCAATGCTCAAATTCATTCTCTGATAAAGTCTTCAAAAACTGTCCATTCTTGTTAACTACATCACCAATTTCTTCAATATGTGCATTCATATTCTCCATAACAATTATTTTCTGCCTTTTTGTTTTTAAACTCTGTATATCCTTAATTAGGCATTTATATATGCTATGTTTTTACTCCATTGTAGTTTGACTATCTCCAGTGGTGATATACACTATAGCCACCATCCATTCTTGTCTTCCTAACCTTATCTCAAACCACAAATGTTCTTGATACTTAACAGTATTTAAATATTTTTTTGACATAACTCCTATATCACTACTTCTATTTATACTCTGCCATACTAAGTCTTCCAGGGTAGGTTCTTCTTCTCTTAAATGCATTTCCACTACTGCTAATACCTGAAGCTCTTCATTTTTAACTGCTTTGTTTAATTCCATTCATTTTTCTGGCCTCCTACCACCTTGCATATTCAAATATCCATTTTAACAATTTCTTCTTTTCTTACTACCCTTTTATAAATTCTTTGGACTCTTTCTTCTCTATTATATTACTTATGATTAATTTTACAGACCCATTCCTTCACATCTACACTTATACCTAAATCAGCTACCCTTTGTTTATTTCTTACATCCATTCCACTCTTCTTTTTGATAATACTGCAATTTAAAACCCTACCTCCCTTTATAAGTTTCCCAAACTATAATATTTTTTATAAATCGAACTCCCTAATACTTCACTTCCTTGTTTTGCTAAGTGTAATCCATTTTTACTATACAACTCACTCTAACTAATAAAAAAATCTCACTCATCCACAAACATAACATTTCTCTTGCATAATTTTTTCAATCATTCATTTATAAAACATGCTCTATCTAACATATATTTATTATTAAATCTTGATAATAATCCAACTATTCCTGCTCTTCCTTTAATCTTGCTCAAATTATTAATCACTTCTATATACTCACCCATTACTCTCTCCGATGGCTCTGACAAATTTCTTTATCTTATTTCTAACATCTCTAATTCTAGCTCCAGACAAGCATATTCCTACATACCTGTTTCTATTTTCCCTTGCAATTACATTATCTAATTAGTGAGTTTCCTATCAATACTGTCTCAGTTTACTTTCCCTACTTCATCCATGACATTATCTTCCATTTTCTGGACTTCCTTATCTAGTTCTTCCATGTCATTTCTATTCATTAATTCCTTAATCTGCTTACATTTCATCTCTAATGATCTTAATTTTGCTTCTACATTCTTTACCTTATTCTGTAGCTTACTTAGATTAATTCCTTAATCTGCTTACACTTCATCTCTAATGATTTTAATTTTGCTTCTACATTCTTTACCTTATTCCATAGCTTACTTATTTTTCAACTAACCATCTCTATTGCACTACTTATTTTGGCATCCATACTTCTTGTCACTCCACTAAAAACATACTCTATTCTATCTTTCTCAACTACAATTTGCTCCATTTCCCCTGACTTTCTCTTTAAATTATCTACACATTTGAAACCATTTTTTCCGCTCTTTTATCACATTTACACACAAACTACATAACCAATTAACTATATTCCATCGACTGGACATTATTTATATTAAATTGCACTTTTTTAATCATATACTTATATATTATAATCAAATAAATTTAACATATTTTACATCTTACTTATACATACAATTTACAATATTCAATTAAATAAATTAATTTTTTATACATACAATTAAAAAAAATTTTTTTTAAATTTTTTTTCCCAAAAATAATAATTAAATACATATTTTCTACTTTTAAAAATGTTATTTACAATCATTTCCTACATTTTCCAACTGTCCAGCAAAATTAGGGGGAAAATTGGTTTTATTAAAAGATAGAAAATCATTGTAAATATATAACATTTATTGTATTTAATTATTATTTTTGAAAAAAAAATTAAAAATTTTTAAAATTATATTTATAAAAAAATCTAAATTTATTTAATTGAATAATATATAAGGATTCAAACTCAGACTTTCACATGACCCTCAGCTCTCCATGCCATCTCATAATGCTGACCCACCTGATCATACATATGTTGAAAAGTTAAATAATGATCAATATATGTATTTCATGCTAAAACAGCACTCACCTGTTGGTCCAAATTACTATCTCCACACATATATACAATCAGTGCTCAACTTTATATTAAGATAGCCAATCTTCGTACTTTAATAGAGAGGCTTCAAACTACTCCAACCCACAACTTTTCAGCCATCCATTTCATTGAAAATCTGATGATGAAACATGTTCAAAACCCACGCTAGTGCCAAGGTTGTCATTCTACCCATGTAATCTCTTATATATTACATTATATATGTGCAGGTGTGTGTAAGCCTGTACAGTGTATTAATTTAATTGAATATTAATTGTATTTATATGTAATGTGTAAAATATTTAAATCAATTCATTTATTTGATTATAATATATAAGTATATGATTAAAAAGTGTAATTTAATGTAAATAATGTCCAGTAGGTGAAGTAAATATATGAATTGTATAGTATAATATCTTGATAAGATCTCACTGGAGATAAAAACCGGTTTGATAAATATTTGAATATAGTTATGAATAGTTGCTTATTTCATTCTTATTTTGATTATTTATTAATATTTGATTAGATGTATTACTAACATTATTTTGATAAGAATGGAGTTAGCATTGTAGTAGTAAGTCCATTGCATCCGTTTTTCTGATGACATGGCAATATTTTTCAACTAAAGTGTTAATTAATAATGTTATAATTAATAGAAAGTATAGAATGAAAATCAATACACCCAAATTAAAGATGGTGCTTTAAAAAATAAAGGTTGTAGCATTTATATATTTAAATAATTATTTATGTTGGTGTTTTCATGACTAGATGCATTTTTAATAAGAATAAGAAGTATATTATGCTAAATTAAAATTAGATTTAAGAAAGGAATGAGGAGAGAATTGGAGGAATCAGAAATTAAAATTTGGAGAAGGATGGGAAAGAATTGGAAAAGATATATTAAAGACAAAAGGAAAAGGGATTATTTCTTAAGATTAAAAAGTAGAAGAAATGGATTTTTGCATATACTGTATTTAGAGAATTATGAAGAATATAATGGAGGGTTTTGTGGAAACAGAGATATTGACTGATATTCTCAAAGAAGAAAGCAAAAGGCAAAGTTCTGAGAAGTTTATTAAGTTGATGTGCAGAATCTGTCTTTTAGCTGACTGCCCTTTTTCTTTTAAATTCATAAATGAATTGTAATGTTAATAAAAGAATGAATATCATAATGTTATGCAATTTTTTTTAAATTAAAAACTTTTAGTCTATATGATGTTTTTTTTTTTTTTTTAATAATATCATGATAATAGTAGGTGAAATTTTATTAAAAAGATTACTGGTGTAATATATTCAATATCTATAAGTGAAATAAAATAAGAGAAAATTGTCTGAGGGATTAATGTTGTTGAATAAGAAATTAATTAAAATGGGAGTATATAGTTATTTAATAGTCAAACCTACCACAAATAAAGCATGACTCTTGCAAATATGTAGTAGAATAGCTAAAACAGTGAACTACAATGTCATACTCTCTTGGGGGGGGGGATCCCATCCTTATCATTACTACTGATCTAGTGATTTAACATAGTAATGGTAATGAATTCAAGGATTAAACTTGGAAGTGTCATTTGAATTGTAAAAATTAGCTATTTTTTAAATGTATGTTAATTTAAACAAAGGTCCACATTTGTTTAATATATTAAGCAATATTAGGCTCTCTGATAATGATTTTTGAATGATAAGGTTGCATAGACAAGTTAGACTTATATTTTGAATCTTAGGTAGAAATTTATCTATGTCTGCTTTATAGAGTTATATAGCGGATGTAATTACTTTTGCACAATAAGTTAGTTTAAAACTTAAAAAATTGGATTATTAAACAGAAAAACAAAACATTGAAATAAATTAGGGGAATGAAGAAATATTCATTTATGGCAACTTAATCTTTGCATTTAGGTGGTATTTTTGTGATGTAGTACATTTATACAATATTCTACAGACAAGGACAGAATAAATAGGCATTCATAGACATTTAGTAGGTTTTGTACATAGCAAAATAATTGTAGAATAATTTTGGATGAGTCATTTTTAAGGTGCACTGATTTATTAGAATCTTATATGACAGTGTATATGTCATAATTTCCAAAGGATGTATTTTACCATAGTAATTGTTTTATTTTGAAGAATAATAATTTATTAAGACTAGACTTTCTTTAGGATTTTGTAAATCAAATTTCGCCTCAAATATAATTTGTTGATCACGTTTCATATATGATTTGCTTTTGAGATCACATTATCATGAGATATGTTTATAATGTTTTAGAATTTTATGTATTTTGAATCAAATTTTTTTCAAGAAAGGCAAACTTAATAGTGGGTTTAGAATATTATCCACATATTTATATTTTAATAATGTGAAATTACAATGTTTATCTGCTTGTACTTAATAAATTTGATATATTTATATTTTACTGCATTTAAATAGTAAATAAGTGAAAATATAATCGATTGAAATGATTTGTCAAGCAAATAAATATATTGCAAATGTTAAATTTGGATGAACATCTAGACCAGGGGTCCCCAAACCTATGCACGTGGGCATCATGGTGCCCGCAGACCATTTTACGTGTGCCCGCCACTACTCCGAAGATGATAAAAAATTATTTATCTGATACAAATAAATTTAATTTTTAAAATTTCTTATAAATTATTGTATTATATTGTAATCAAATTGTAGGGCATATTATACTTTTGCAGCATAAACGTTAATTATGTTAAAATTTTATTTTTGATATAAATATTTTTTTGTACATTATGTGTATTATTAACAATATCCAACTATAAATTTACACTGAAAAAATAAATGGTGCTCGCCACCTGGTTGAAAAAATAAATGGTGCCCGCCACCTGGCCGGTATTATAGAATGTGCTCTTAAGTGCAAAAAGGTTGGGGACCCCTGATCTAGACCATCTCAAGAAATTAGCTATTCTTATTAAAACTGTATATATATACTCTGTTAAAAACATTCATTGTTATCAGTTTTAACAATAAAGATTAAAAAAAAAATACTTGAAATTCGTGCTTGTTTTATAAACAATATGTAGCAAAAATATGATAAAATTAGTGTATACTATTTCCCAAGTATTTTATTTTAAAACAATTAAATCATTATCTTTGGGAATATATAATCACAGTAAATATAGCAAGTGTTTTCTATAATGCCTTGGAAATCAGAATAAAAAAAGATTTGAAATATTAAAATTGAACATTATTCTTATTAACTTACAAAATGAATTTTTCATAGTATTATTAGAAATAGATATCTTGTGATCTGCATGAGATATGCTATTAGTGTGAAAAGAGAAAATATATGGAACCCAGTTAGAAAATTATCAACAAATAAGTGACTTTTCTTATGGTTGGCATCTTTACAGATTACTTACGAGTGTAACTGCATTGGAAAAAAATCCATATGGAAAATATTAAGACTGTATTATAATTGTTTGATGAACCTAAAAGTTTTATTATTTTTTGTCTTATTCAGTGTATATATTTAGTATGATCAAAGTTAAATAAATATTCATATGATAAATACAAATGTTAATTTTGTTATTCTATATATAAAATTTTTCATTAGTTTTCACCAGATTTATTGAAGATAAATTTTTTGATGAGCTTTATTGACATGGCAAAAGATTAAATTATTTGACATAAGTTTTGCAACAATGAGTAGAAATTAATTAGGAACATACTCGCATATGCTAATGAGTGTTAGAAAAGTAATTTTCAGTCTCTTAATGTTTAATAATGTTGTTTTACTTGCTTAATGCATGTAGATGTGCCTGAATATATATATAGTGTTCATTTGAAAGGTTCACTGTGATAGTACAAACATTCCATCCAATTGACCAATAGTTTTCTCTTTCATATTATTCCATAGAAGTCACATGCTAAATGATGTAATGCTGTTTGAATATTTTAAAGTCAGTATATTAGAATTACCAAATTTTAATTTTGATAGTGCAATTTTAGTCATTGCTAGATTTTTTTTATATTCTTACATATGTGAGAGCTGAATTTTGGATACTCTAATGATAAATTATTATACTAATAAAGTTTTAAGAAATTTTGTATTAAATAAATAATCTGCTTTGTTATTTAGGATTCGATTATAGAAAAACAATTAATTGATAACTTATAAGTTTTCTGTTATTGTACTTCATTTTACTCTTGATATTTTAAAATAATTAATTATACTTTCAGATTTCGTTATGGTAACTTAGTTGTTATGCGATAATTTATCAAGTGATAATTTATGAAATACAAATAAATATCTAGTTTATCGGTACCATCTATTACAAATATAATTCACGTACTATTTTTAACTTTCTGAAAACAAACATCAATTGTGAAGTAATTTATTTGAAATCTGTGAGATCTGAATTGTTTTTGAATATTGATTTCATTTTAAATAGAAAATGTCTATTTTATTTATTCTAAGGTCAAAAGGAGTTTGTTACTAAAATGACACTAATTATTCCCAGACTTAAAGGAACAAAGCAAAATGAATTCATATCCATTATACCATATTTGTTATTGTAACTATAATTACCAAGTGAATATTTATATGGCAAATAAAACATGAACTGCTCATCAACATATATTTGTCTATATGGTGAGTTTACCATTTTTAACTTGTGTTTGGGGACACGGCTTTCATATTTTTCAGAATCATGGAACATCAGTTGAAAGTTAACATTTGTAGGTATGTGTATATATTTTATTACTTATATATGCAGACAACAAAATATTATAGTCTTTGGTTCCTGGGAGCTCTAATGTAAGCAACTGGTAATGAAGGCAAAGAAGCAAGGCTGCAATTTAATAATGGTTTATATTTAGCCATTTGAGAATGTAGGACATATTAAAATATTGGAAATACAACTGGAGTGGATTACTATATCAGAGTAGCAACATCAATTTCCTAGGAAGTCAGATAATTTGGTTTTATACCCCAATAAATTACTATTCTGATGATAGATATACATAATCAAATAGCATTTTAGATCTTAATATAAGAATTGGAAAATAAAAGTTGCAATTACTGTGGAGATAGAAACAGGAGAGAACATAAAGGTATGAAATTTATGGAGAATAAAAAACTAAATTCCTTTTTGAAAATTTGAAATGGTCATGAAAACAAAGTAATAAGCATAGTTACATTATATTTTGATAACATAAAATATTTCAAGAGGAAATGAGGCCAATAGAAGGTGATTATCAAATAGTAAGATGTAACATATATGTTAGTACAAATTAAGAGGCAAAATCTGTTAAGATAATGAAACCAGTTAACCTTATTCTTCAGAAATATTTCATTAAATTTAAATTAGAATTAAAAAAATTTAAAATATTAAAAAACTTTGGTAATGACCCAGATTTGAGGAATGTCAAATGATAGATATCTTATTAAAAATATCTATGTAGATAGAACATACAAAAATGTTACAATTTAATATAAATCTTTTGTCTTATTGAAATAAGGAATCTATTTCAGAAAAAAAAAAAAAAACTTTCAAATTAATTATTTAGAAGAATTGAATATATGAATTCTGTAAATTGATATATATAAAAAAAATCTCAGGGATATAAAAGTCATATTGGTATTGGGCTAAAAAAAATTTCAGCAGTAAAAAAAAAAGATGGATGGCATAGTAATTGAAAACAGATGATACTATAAATTATAAGGAATAATTTTTCAAAGATCTATATAAAGTAATAATATAAATAGTAATAATGTCAATTGAAACATTATTTTAAATTATGAGGTAAAATATGCGATTAAATTTTGAATAATAGATACAAAAGATATATTTTATAATAAAAGCTTTTATTTACTTGGCACTAAAAAAAATTTTCTTCAACCACAATTGGGGTTTTTATATTAACTTGAAATTTGGTGAGGGGAAATCTGGAAATTAATTAACTCGATCCCTTATTATAAAAAATAGGGATTACCTCAATTAATTTCTGGACCCCCTCCTCCCAATGAATTTTATTTCAAGTTAAATATAAAAACCCCAATTGTGGTTGAAGAAACCACTTTTTTTACTTCAAAGTAAATAAAAGCACACATATATTATAACGATCCGGAGAATAGCACTTAACGTCATCTGCACTACAGGGCGCCATTTAGGCATTTGAACCTAGAAAAATTTATAAAGTAGGCAGATACGTAAGTCAAAAAAAAATTTTTTTTTTTTTTTTAAATTTTGATTCCGGTCGTTAGTCCATGTCACTAGCTCAGGGAGTAGCAGAGATTTATATTCATAAAAAAAAAATTCTTATCTAAGAATAATTTAAAAAAAAAAAAGCCACTGCCAGTAATTAACATACAAACATTTATTTACGCACATATATATATAAAATTTAACATTATTATTTTAGTATGTTTATTTTAGATTTTAATTTGATTTTATAATTTAAATTTACATTTTAATTTTTATAATATTATAAGTTTACATTTTAATTAAGTTCGCACAGATGGATTTATGAAAGTTTGTTTTATAATGTTGAGTATAGATCGGTTACATAGATTACACGGTTAAAAACATTTCAAAGTAAACATAAACGATCAAAATACAAAATCATTGATACCGTCAATTGCATAGGGAATACAAGAAACCCAATGGTGTTCATCATAAGACACTGCATTAACACCAATAACTTAAAAGACATCCGAATAAATACATCTTAGATACTCACCGTAAGGTATCAGTATTTACCGAATGTCTATATATTTTGATCACCTATGAAAACCAAAAACATAATTAACCGGTAACGAACCCATGCAAGCATCTATATCCAACTTAAATTTAATGCAATTTTATTTATGGGTGTCGAGTATGAATGGACTACATAGATTTGCATTTGAAGATAAAAACATTCTATCCCCATTTAACCTTAGGCTAAAAATTCGCAGTCAACCTGGCGTCAATCCATCTGATATATTGATGTATTCAATGTAATACGAATACGGCAACACAAAATAGGTTAAGATAAGACATTGACTCTGTCAGATAGGAATATTACATCTATCTAACGAGAAAAAAAAAAACTCCATAGAAACAGACTGCGGTCATTTTGCCGACTTACGATCGCATTCCCTAGGCAAGAGGAAGTGTGCGGCGTATACAAGCGATTCTGCCCATAGCGAATCTCGAATTACATCTACTAACTACATCAATATATCCAATTCCTCGACCCAATTCAACCACGAAACAAATAACCTAAGATTACCCTCCCCTAATATAACTTTACAAATCTATATAGCCATTCACGCCCGACTAAAGTTTAACATTTATGTAATTTAGTCTAACGGAAAACAAAAATCATAATAGAAACTTAAAAGAACAAAAAAAATAAATGGAAATGATTTTAAATAAAAAAATAAATACATCAAATGACATTATTAATATTAATTTACGTTGGTCAGATAGGATTCTATTTGTATTATTTAAATACGGAAAGTTTTTAATTTAATGTTCATTAATTATAAAGTTCTTACGGTTTTAAACAGTTCATCTTTATCTGTTGCTTGCCATTTGAACGTGAATTCCCACGCCGTCCAAAAAAAAAAAATTGGTATTCTGTTGGCCGTTTTATTTATTCATCCGGAGGTTTTTTACTCCAGCTGGTCCTCAATGTAGAAAACGATAGTTCATTTCTCTTTCTTCCTAGCAGAACTGAAGGGATTGAAGAGTGCGTCTTTTCAATCCCTTCTCCTTCAACTCCGCACTAACACATATCTGTCCACTCATAATAACCAACTTACTCTTTTATTTTCAAACCTTTCCTTTTATAACAATTTTGTGGATTAACTCAACATTACGTCATGATGGTGAAAACCTTTTCGTTGAGGTCCGATTTCCCGATGGATTTCTTTCATTTGCTCAAAGTTTCTATTGTTTTCCTATCTGACCGATGCTTATACATTTAAATGCCCAAAGGCTAGTTTACTAATTAAAATAATCATTTCCATTTTACAAAAGATTAATTAATTTGTTTTCAAACTTAAACATATATTTTTTATCTCTAAATCTTTTCTGAAAATTTAGTTTTAAACTACTCTTTTTTTAATAAAGTTTTATTTTAATAATTATTTATCTGTGCGATTTTATATATATGCGAGTTTAAGATGATTTTTTAATTTTCAATTTTTAATTCATAAAAAAGAAATTTTTATTGGCGAACTTTTTTTTTTTTTATGTTTACTAATAAAAAATAATGTAACGTATGTATGTGCCCGTTACATATCAGTAAACTTGCTTAAAAAAAATGAACAAAAAAAAATATTTTACTTAGAGTTAGTAATTACAGTACATGATTAACAAAATTTACAAAACATTCGGTTAGTATAAAGACTATATACAAAAAAAAAATGTTGACTATCGTTTTCCTAAGGACCATCCACGTCTACACCTCCTCCCCACAAGAGTTCTATTATTTTTTTTTTACACATTTTATTTTTACACACGGCATGACAAGCAAGTTATTTAAATTATTTATTTAAGAAGGTTGCATTGAACTAAATACATTTTGAAAGATAATGGATTTATACATGTATATTTGCAGCACAATTATAAATACCACCAACTTATTTATGACTGATTAAAATGCTTAAATAGGATTACACTGAAGTAAATTCCCAACGGTACTCATCGTAAGGTACCACATTTCGATCATAAACTTACGTGGCTGTGCGCGCCTATACACGTTAAAGCATAATATATATCAACAAACAAAAAAACATATTTATTGCAACCTTTTGACTTTTTTTTTTAACAAAAATTAGTTTTAAAATTATTTATACTTTCTCATGTTTAATATATATGCGCAATTTCTTCTGGCAGTGCTTTTATAAGATTTAAAGTATACGACTTTATGTAACAGATAAAAATATTTCATTTTGAAAAAAGAAATTTACTCAGGGCCCTGGTAGTTTATTAAAGATCGGCCCAAGTTGGGTAGCCAGTTATAACATTGGGTGCCAGTTATAATGATCCGGAGAATAGCACTTAACGTCATCTGCACTACAGGGTGCCATCTAGGCATTTGAACCTAGAAAAAATTATAAAATAGGCAGATACGTAAGTCAAAAAAAAAAATTTTTTTTTTTTTTTAAATTTTGATTTCGGTCGTTAGCCCATGTCACTAGCTCAGGGAGTAGCAGAAATTTATATTCATAAAAAAAAAATTCTTATCTAAGAATAATTTAAAAAAAGAATAAAATAAGCCACTGCCAGTAATTAACATACAAACATTTATTTACGCACATATATATATAAAATTTAACATTATTATTTTAGTATGTTTATTTTAGATTTTAATTTGATTTTATAATTTAAATTTACATTTTTATAATATTATAAGTTTACATTTTAATTAAGTTCACACAGATGGATTTATGAAAGTTTGTTTTATAATGTTGAGTATAGATCGGTTACATAGATTACACGGTTAAAAACATTTCAAAGTAAACATAAACGATCAAAATACAAAATCATTGATACCGTCAATTGCATAGGGAATACAAGAAACCCAATGGTGTTCATCATAAGACACCGCATTAACACCAATAACTTAAAAGACATCCGAATAAATACATCTTAGATACTCACCGTAAGGTATCAGTATTTACCAAATGTCTATAAATTTTGATCACCTATGAAAACCAAAAACATAATTAACCGGTAATGAACCCATGCAAGTGTCTATACCCAACTTAAATTTAATGCAATTTTATTTATGGGTGTCGAGTATGAATGGACTACATAGATTTGCATTTGAAGATAAAACATTCTATCCCCATTTAACCTTAGGCTAAAAATTCGCAGTCAACCTGGCGTCAATCCATCTGATATATCGATGTATTCAATGTAATACGAATACGGCAACACAAAATAGGTTAAGATAAGACATTGACTCTGTCAGATAGGAATATTACATCTATCTAATGAGAAGAACAATAAAAAAAACTCCATAAAAACGGACTGTGGTCATTTTGCCGACTTACGATCGCATTCCCTAGGCAAGAGGAAGTGTGCGGCGTATACAAGCGATTCTGCCCGTAGCGAATCTCAAATTACATCTACTAACTACATCAATATATCCAATTCATCGACCCAATTCAACCACAAAACAAATAACCTAAGATTACCCTCCCCTAATATAACTTTACAAATCTATATAGCCATTCACGCCCGACTAAAGTTTAACATTTATGTAATTTAGTCTAACGAAAAACAAAAATCATAATAGAAACTTAAAAGAACAAAAAAAATAAATGGAAATGATTTTAAATAAAAAAAATAAATACATCAAATGACATTATTAATATTAATTTACGTTGGTCAGATAGGATTCTATTTGTATTATTTAAATACGGAAAGTTTTTAATTTAATGTTCATTAATTATAAAGTTCTTACGGTTTTAAACAGTTCATCTTTATCTGTTGCTTGCCATTTGAACGTGAATTCCCACGCCATCCAAAAAAAGATTGGTATTCTGTTGGCCGTTTTATTTATTCATCCGGAGGTTTTTTACTCCAGCTGGTCCTCAATGTAGAAAACGATAGTTCATTTCTCTTTCTTCCTAGCAGAACTAAAAGGATTGAAGAGTGCGTCTTTTCAATCTCTTCTCTTTCAACTCCGCACTAACACATATCTGTCCACTCGTAATAACCAACTTACTCTTTTATTTTCAAACCTTTCCTTTTATAACAATTTTGTGGATTAACTCAACATTACATCATGATAGTGAAAACCTTTTCGTTGAGGTCTGATTTCCCGATGGATTTCTTTCATTTGCTCAAAGTTTCTATTGTTTTCCTATCTGACCGATGCTTATACATTTAAATGCCCAAAGGCTAGTTTACTAATTAAAATAATCATTTCCAGTTTACAAAAGATTAATTAATTTGTTTTCAAACTTAAACATATATTTTTATCTCTAAATCTTTTCTGAAAATTTAGTTTTAAACTACTCTTTTTTTAATAAAGTTTTATTTTAATAATTATTTATCTGTGCGATTTTATATATATGCGAGTTTAAGATGATTTTTTAATTTTCAATTTTTAATTCTTAAAAAAGAAATTTTTATTGGCAAACTTTTTTTTTTATGTTTACTAATAAAAAATAATGTAACGTACGTATGTGTCCGTTACAATATATATAATTATTATTTAGTTTTTACCATTGAGATTGTAATTAAAGATGTTTTTATTTCAATTTTAAATGATCACTAAAATATTTTCAACATTGAGAGTAAAATCATAAGTATTAAAGCAAATTGTTTACAATATAGTTTGTTAAACTTTTTTTTTATAATCAAGATTTATTTCAATTAAAAAATCTTTAAAATAAATGTAGTTTTTTTAACAAAACATATATATACCACCTTTTTATATGCATTACTGAAAACTTATTGAAGTGATATAAATGTATTTTTAAAATTGATATCAGAGTATTTGAAATTTCATCTGTCCACTGTTGTATTTAAGATTAGGGAATCTACCTAAAATATTTGTATCACATTGCATTCCCAGTGATTTAAATCAAATGTACAAAATTTGAATTATATTGAATATATTCAACCTCGATTTTAAAATTTTATTTGAACTTCAATAAAAGCATTTAATTAAAACAAACAAAACATCTTGTGTATATTATTGAAATCAACTTATTTTAAATTTGATACCAAAATGTTCTTCTGCCCACTGCTCTGGATTTAAGAAACTAAGTAACTTACCTAAAATATTTTTGTTATATTACATTGCCAGGAATTTATACCAAATTTACCATATTTGGACAAATTCTATTGTATATAAATATAGTAAACCTTGATTTTAAAATTTTATTCTAACTTAAATGTTTAATTGAAACAAACAAGCAGAGATTGTAACTTAAATAAAAGCATTTAAAAATATCTGAAAAGTTTCTGGAAATAATGACTTCATAATTATTTTAAGAGAAGCATGCAAAAAATAGAGAAATTGTTAACTTAATTATCATTTGATAAAATAGGTGACTAGAAGAATATTTCAAAAAGTGAAAATATATTAGAAAACTATCAGTTATATGTAAGATATTTAGCAAGGTCATTATAAGTCATCTACAAAGAACTTGGATCATATGCCAATCAAAGGAACATTAGATTTGATAATGGTTATAGTATAAGATATGGGAAAGGATTAATGAGTAACATCATTTTACATTGGATCATTATAACACAAATGGGGATATTATCAAACTTAAGAATATTTATCAAATAGTGATCTCAAAATTATAATTGATAAGAATCAGTGATTCATCTTCCCAAAACATTTCATATCATTTTTACACCAAGTATTTTGTAGCCTACAATAGAATGCAAACGAAAGATTATTGAAATCTAAATTTTGCAAATGATGTGATTGTTTTCACAAATAATGTTCCAGGAATATATGTTATTAGATGAAAGCAAAAAAAAAAAAAAAGAACTACAAATAAATATTTAAAAAACTAAAGTAATGTTAATGAGTTTTCTAAAAATTAAGGACAATGAATTTAAAATTATCAATACAGAAATATGACTGAAATTAACCCAAATTGAACTTGGATACTTTAAATAAAAATATTAAAAGGGAATATGCAGCCCATGTTTTTGAAAACAGAAGTAATTTTTAATAAATGTTTTCCTGAGATTTGAGATCTTATTAGAAAAGCAATTAAAAAAACTGCAGATGACAGTGAAATGTGAAGAGATATCTCTTACAACTACTAAGCGATATTGAAAATGAATAAATGGGTTAGAGAACAAACATTTCTCTGAAATCATTGAGAAAATTAAATCTTAAATGAAGCTGGGCTGAACTTAATTCTAGAACAAATGAAATCTAAACTGAATCCCAAGTGAGATGGTTGGATAAGAAAATTCACTAATGTTGAGAAATAGAGCTATACATTGATATTATGGAATAAACTTAGAAACCATAATTCTATAGTGGATCAATAATAGTTAAAATCCTGATCATAATTAAATTAAGAAAAGTGTTGTTTGAAAAGTAAAATAGTAGAGTAGTGCTGTTCTATCATAATTGGTTACATGAATGTTTTTTCTTTTATCATAAGCTCTGGTCCCACTTTTCAGGAATATCTATCATAATTTGTTTCATTAAAAGAATAAAGAAAAATAATTTTTGGACATGAAATTATGAGGCTTGTAATTCAAACTTATTTACAGACTATTCATAAAGGATTAGATCACTTAAATTTTACATATTAAGCTTTTATTTAAATTAAGATTATACTGACTCAAAATTATTAATAATTAGGAATCAAAATTCTAATATTGAACAACTAATGCTGCCACTAGTAATTACAATATTTAAATCTATTTAATTGTTCAATTTTCTAAAAATGTAATGATTACTGTAAATTATAATAATTATCTTTTAGCAATCTAAGTTCAAAACTCACTATACTTCTCTCCCTCACCCCTTATGTATTTAAAATTATTTTAATAAATTTTTATTTTCAATTTAGTTTGGGTATTATGTCTATTCTTGGATATATTTGAGATACTGATTTTAAAAATAGCATTGGTTTGACTCTATTAGTTCTAGTTTTTGAGATATAGTCTCTACTAAAGAATGAATCTTATACTTCGCACATATATCATACAAGATAACAAAAGTGGGCTAGTGGCACTACTTTTATAGGAACTCCATAAAATCCTCAATCTTTTAACCAAAATGAAATATGACTATCAGGGATCTGATCTTCTCAAAGAAATCTTCTGAATTGTTTATTTCCAGGTTGAAAAAAAACAACAACACTCCAGCCTGGAACAAAAAAATACATTTTATCACAGAAGAGGTTTTGTTGTTCTTCTGTGAGGACAATTTAATATTCTGCAGCAACATTGGAGCCTTCCAGAAGAAAATAAGCATATTCTTCACTTTAATAAACTCGAATGCAACAATATACATCATGATCTATTATCTACACAACCATTTGCATTGCTTTCCATTAATCTTTGTTGGATTAAATGAAAAACAAAAAAAAATTTTTTATAAAGATATAAAAATTATAAGAATTTCTAGGAAAAATATAACATCCATATTATGAAGATTATTGTTACATTAGATTTCACTTTAGAAAATGCTATATATATAAATCTTGTGATGAGTAATTGATAAATTTTATATTGGTTTGAAATAAATTATATTACTTATTTGTTTAAAATATTGATGTTATTAATAAATTAATATTGATAGAGGCAATAATTTTTCATATCATTTCTCTAAGGATTCCAAATTTTGATAAGCAACAAGTTAAAGGAATTACACTGTCTCCAAAACTATTGATATCATTTTTGGAATAGGCACTCCAAATGTACTCAAGAATGCTGTATGTATAATTTTGAAGACCTCAACATATTTATTGACTGGAGTCATGCCCCTATTTTTTTCTTTAATAATTTCTAACATATGTTCGTAAATCCTCTAGAACAGTGTTCTTCAACCCTTGGTCCGCGGCCCAGCACCGGGCTGCGTAACTTTTCTGCAGGTCCACGTGCTAGACGGGCAGTAAAAAGTTTGTAATAATAAATAATAAGAGTTTAAACTTTTAATTAATATAGCCAATTTTTATTTATTTTTTCATCTCATTTTTACCCAATTAAAAAAAAAACAGAATGAAAACATCTAATCAATCATTCATAAATTAATTTGTTTTTCTAGTTATCACAGATGTTTATGGGGGGGGGGGGGGTAGAATTAAATTTTTTATTACTTTTCTAAAAAAATTAAAAAAAAAAAGTTTTTTATTATATAAACTCCATATATATATATAAAACTTTATCTTATATATTTAACATTGTTGTTTTGATTAGTTATAACAATTATGTTTATCTTTAAGAAAATTTATCTATAGACTTCTGCCAGTCTGCGAAATCTTAGCCTTATTTTTGCTGGTCCGCGGAACCTTATCCTTATTTTTACCGGTACGCAGGTGTGAAAAGGTTGAAGACCACTGCTCTAGAATATACTAAATATAATTCATTTCTTAAATTCTTCAATAATAATTATTTCTTCAGCATTTTTTGTCAATGTCTAACTTTACCCAGCAAATTTATTTACAATGTAGAACTTCAAATTCTTTTTGTTCATGATTATGCAATGATTAAGTTATCTAAACTTTTAACTACTTGTTGGTCAATCATCATCAGTTGTTTGAAATTTGATTAAATTTTTGATAAAACTTTTTATTTACATTTGAAGATCTTCCTGATTCAATAGTTGTATATCACAAAATCCCAGTTCATTCCTATACAGTGCAAATTACAATATTTCCAGAATTCTTATGCTGTTTGAAATAGTTTTTCTCAATCTTCATGCATCATGATTCTGTCAAAAGTCATATAATTTTTTGCAGTCCAGCAATATAAAAATGCATATAAATAATTTGAATTTTATACAATTATATTGTTTGATAAACATGCCATATATTTTAATATTTACTAAATAAACAAACACTTCAAATTAATTGGGATTTTTGTTGTTAAATCTATTCAATAATTAAACTGTTTTGTAATTCAACTATAATTTTTTTTCTGAGCTAACATAATTAATGACTGTTAATGATCACATATGCAGAAAAGGTAGATTTTTAAAAATTCAGCCAAAGCTGATTATTAAACTAATGTTTGTAAATTTATTAAAACTAGTTGAAGAGATGAACTATTATGGCTAAATGGTTCTTTAACTCCATTTTTGCAATTGATTATGAGATGAAGAATAAAAGCGTTTGCAGTTTTAAATCATTAAAATATTATACAATACACAAGAATAAATAAAGATCCTTTTAAATGTGAAAATCCTGAAAGATATTGCTATAGAATCATTACCAATTATTGTGAAAATAGATAATAAAAAAGCCATTCACTTGGCCAAAGAAATTTAAGAGTAGGTTTAAATTTAAATTGCCAATGGGAAAAAAGGCAGACCAGCAATTTTTTTTTTTTTATAGCTAATAACAAGAGGGAAGGTAAATATGAATGTTGTATTATTTATTTTATAGCTTTTTATTTATTTATGTTTATTTAATCTATTTCTATATTTTTTTAAGTTTTAAAATAAATATATGTGCAGTATAGTACAGTATTGTATTTGTACTGATATATAAAAGCAAATACTGCAGATTTTTTTTCATATGTCATGGCATCGGCCGGGACGCGAACCCACAACCGCCTGCAACCAACTACTTGTTTGCAAGGCGGTTGCGATGACTTCTCGGCTAACAACATTTGACAATACTGCAGTTTTGCGCGCCATTTCTAAGGCCTAATCAAATTTACTCATAGATTAGCACTGAACCCTAGACCAGGAGTTAAGAAACAGATTTAGTATTATTTGAAATAATCCTAGAACTGATTTTCAGCAGGCAAAAAAAAAATGATTAAGAAATTATTAAATATCACAAAAAGATAAATTCTTTTGATAAATAATCCCATATTTGTAAAATATTCCGAATATTTATTTTTTATAAAAAAAAGTACAACAAACAAAACATCTGAAACTTTCTATTTTTTTTATTTATTCTTCCTAAAAGTTTTTGCTCCATTCTAAGTTACACTTGTCTATATATAATCTTTTCCATTATTAGAAATGCATTAAAAATTATCACTCATTACTTTTCCTGCTCTGTCATTTATCTTAATTTTTTTAAAGTCAATATCAATCATTTAATATGATTCCAACAAAAAATTTAACATATGATTAAAGTAAACAATGAAGATTTTTTAATAGCCTTATGATGTGGTAGTGTCAACCGTATTCATGAGCTGAGTTCAAATTGGGATGTAACGTGAGGATTTTTTTTAAAAATAACTTTATCATTTTAATACTGCCAGATCTCTACTATTGATCAATAAGTAGCTACTTAATTTGTAGCTGGAAAATATGTTTCATACTAATCTGCATGATCAAATACATGTTATATACTTTCTAGTTTAAGCTCAACATTTGTCTTCGCCTTATTTAATTTCACATCTAATACGTCATCTGTTATAATGAAATCAGAATGATTCTTGGAAGACTAAAAAATAATAATTAGTATTCATTTAATAAATTAAAATTAACGTTTTATTTTTATCACTGAAAACTTGTTATCCATTCTAGGACTAAGTATTAAGCAAAGAATCAATTATTGCACACTAGATGGCAATGCAATTAAATAGAAGTTAAATGATATTTAATACTTGATTTATATTTACAGGTAAAATACTCAAAGCATTGAATATCATTTTATTTGTAGGTATTCATGTAGAAATATTGCTGAATTCCTAGTTCTCCATTTGCATCAAATATAATTTCCTTTGTATATTAAACAGGCTATGGTAAAAAAATTAAGCAAAAATAGTTTTAGAGAAAGATATATTTTTTTATAAACAACATAAAGTGTATAAGTTATAAATTAGTGTATTAAATATGTAGTGAAAACAAATAATGAGAAACAAACATTGATAAAGATACAAGTCAAAAAACGAAACAAAGAGATTATACAAACTGAAAGTTTATTAATTGATATCAAATGAAAAACATGACAAAAATAAGTTTTTAACCTGGAAACAAAAAGAAATTTAGTTACATCAAATAAACATGAACAAAACAACAAAAGTACTTGTGATATTGCAAAACATTTCCTTTATAGTCATATGCTATACATTGTGTATATAGAAAATTATATATAGGTAAAAAGAACATTTTTTTTCAGGCATTATTTATTTCTTGCTAATACTTTCAATAATTATTAAGTATGGAAATTTACTAAAAGATATTTTATCTATCAATCACTTTTAAACTAGAAAAAAAAATTAAAATATATGCAAAATATATATAAGTTGATTAGACAGTTTTGAAGAAACAAATCAATCATTATGGGTCACATTAAATCAAGAAATAGAATAGATTGCAGTTATGGAGTCTATACTACATTAACATTGGCATTTGTTTAAAAAAAATGCAGTTGAACTTCTATATTACATATGATAAATTATATTAGATTTAAAAATATATATATTATTACAAAATGATTTGTTAAGAATGCATTTTGTTTTATAGAATTGTTATGAATTGAGAAATTAAAGTAATCTTCAAATTCCTTCCATTGTCAAAATAATAATAATCAAAGAATAGTAAATTTATTCATTAATTTAAAAATATATTTGACATCTTGAGCAGTCTTATTTTATACACACATTATGATTCGACATTGATTTATAAATTGTGCAGATCAGTATAATATTAAATAAAATATATATTTACAAATGTTAAAAAATCATAATATTCACCTGGACAATATCAAGAAACACAGCAGTACATTGTTTTATACCTGGATTTGGAACATCAAGTACATATGTATATTAATACTGATAATTGCAATGATTAAGAAAGAATATACTTTATTGTGAAACTTAATATGTTATTGTATATAAGAGGTGTGGAAAATATTTTTTCTGCCATGGGCCATTTGGATGTTTACAATTTTTGTGGGCTACACAAATTATCAATTTAAAAACTAACCTACTATAATTGATCAAAAATTTAATTAAGTTACCTCTAATCATTAAGCATGGTCAACCTTTTCAACTGGCAGGCACTTTCCACTTTTAAATGAGGGTCATAATTTTTTTATGAATTAAAAAATAAAGTAATATCACTTATTAATAACTGTTTCACATTTAATGACATTTTTTCTAATTCACCTTTAACCTATCTTTGTGATACAAATTCACATTTTTTTTTTATGTTCTGGATAGGTTAATATAGCAGATAGGATGTAATCTTCTATAAACTCCCTTCAGAAAATGGTTTCAAATTTTCTTTTTTTGAAATAATTTATTCTCACAGAATTTTCTGACTTGTTTGAACTTTTTATAAAACATGTCAGCTACTTGACAAGCTCCTTTTTAAGTTTTCTATTTTATTTATTTCTTTCCCTATAATTTGATTGTTATAGCTTTGATAAATAATGTCTTTTAATAATGCGTTTTTTATTAATTGAAATACTTTCCGGACATATCAGGCCATATTGATATACTATTTCTTTCTATTAAAAAAAAAAAAGCATTGGTCCATATCTTTTCAAATGACAGTTTTCTGTGTCAATTTTTATTATCTTACTCCCTGTAGCCATTTTAATAATAAAATAAAAAAAATGCAAAATAATTATAAAATGAAATAATTTGAGTTTAAATTTTCCCAGTTATATATTTGTCTTGAAAATCATTACAAAACAAAATGTTTTAAATCCTAATCAGATAGACTACATAATAATTTATTGGAATATTGCTTTGGAGAGAGAAAAAAATGTAATTGAGAAAATAAATGTTTTACTTTATTTGTCTTAATTCAATATTTGCATATAGCACTGCACTAAATGAGTGTTTAAATATTAGTTTTATATGGACTATTTTATATACATTTGTGAAAATGTCTGGAGTCCGGATTGAGAACTTTTGGGGGCTGGACTTGGCCTGTGGGCCAGAAATTCTCCATCTCTGCTATATACGATCAAATGTTTGGTATGAATAACTTTGATGCTAATTGTTATATTAAAAAACAAACTCATTATAAATACATCAATATATTTCATCCCTTTTATATATATAATCTCAATCAAAATAAATATAATAATCAAAATATTCTAAAATAACACTACAAAATTGAATATGCCTATATAAAATTAAACATAAAATCTTTTCTATAACCAGTTTAAAGCATTTTATGCCATTTTGAGTATGAATGAATTGTTAATATTTAAATCCCATTAAAATCACATAACTAATGTTTCCACATCATGAATGGCCAACTTTGCATAAATTATAAATATTCACACAATTACATTGTTTATTCAACACACTGTCTGTAATATTTGTAAAATATGGCTCCTTAACTTCTGTTTTCTTCAAGTCATTTTGGACATGTAAAACAAAAACATTATCAAAGCAGAAATCTCCATTACAAGTCACTGCATGCTCTGAAAAAACAGATTTGTAGCTATCCATAGAATGATGCAACTTATTTCATAATAATTCATGCTCTTGAATTCTCTTTTTTAATGCACATTAGTCTCCTCAATATAACTAGATTCACAATGACGTATCAATTTATGAATAATATTACATTTATTGATTTTATCAACACAATCTTTTTCATTAAAAACTAATCTTCCAGTATTTGGACCAATCTTAAATGCAACATAGTTTTACATGTTAAAAATGACTTGAAGAAAAGAAAAATGAAAGAATCATTTTATAAACAATATAATGTGTTGAATAAACAATGTAATTGTAAGAGTATTCATCATTTATGGAAAGTCAGCCATTCACATGGGAATGTTACTGTTATATGATTTTAATGCAATTTAAATGCTACTGAAGATGGTGTAAAATACCGAAGATTTAGGTTTAATTTTATGCAGGCATATTCAATTTTGTAGTACTATTTTAGAATATTTTGGATTATATACATATCAATAAATAATACAAATTTTTTTTTTTAAAATAACATTATTATATACTATCAAAATAGTGGCATCCCAAATAATAAAACATTCAAGATAATCTAAATTATCAAACTGTTTTATAATACTGTAATAATAATATTAAATGTTAGTAACAAAATACAAATAAAATAAATATATATAATGATTAAACATATTCTCATCTATATATAATTTAAACATTCAAATATTTCTATAACAGTTGTTAAAAAATGTTGATAATTTATGTGAGAAATTTATTTTTATATTCATATTTACATTTTTCTAAAACGCTTTTTAAATATGCTTGTAAGTCAGGCTAAGAAGACAAATGATTATAACCTTGAATAATATATATTTAATCTTGTTTTTATAATAAGTACAAAACAAATATTTTTGAAATAAAAACAATATCTTTTTTTAAAGAAAGTATGTAAAAAATCAATAACTGAAATATTCATTGTTAGCATGCATTCATATTGCTTATTATTTTTAACTACTTATATTAATAAAAGAATTTAGAGCAGCCTATGATTGATAAATATTTTAAATACTACCCTTATATATTACAATAAATTTTATGTACAATTAATAAAATTGCATTCTGGATTTCTTATCTAGCTTCATTAAATGTATTAATAATCTTCCTAGACAACTGACAAAATCAAAATAATATCATTAATTCCTTAGTATGTCAATATTCATGAAGTCTATTTACTATAAACACAATTAGAAAAAAAAAAAAAGAAATTCTAAATGTATCAAAAGTTTTATAATAACTACACAGTAAATATGAAAACCTAAAAGGAAAAATAAAAATATTTTTCTACAAGAATATAATATATCCACAAATAAACCTAAATCATGTTAAAGTGTTTCAAATATATACCTTGCCTTTTTTTTAAAAAAAAAAAAACAACAAAACTATAAGTTGATATTTAAATTAATATTTTTTAACATTTGTTTTGCATTACCACATTTCAAAGAATGCACAAAGAAACAAAGCTTTTGAACATTTAAAAAAAAATCTTTTCACTAACATTTACTTATGACAAAAAATAATATTTACAAACATCTATAGACTTATAAAAATAAAAATCTATAAATAAAGAATTATGCTATCCAATTATTAAATAACTTCTGAACTTGATTTAAATTTTCCTAATCATTTCCCTCTCTGGTCAAAAAAAAAAAAAAACCATTTAAAACTTATTGAAACCACACCAGGCTAGCAGATAATTTATTCAATTTTTACCTTCAATTAATTATTATAATTGGAAAATGTCTGTGATTTATTTATTTTTAAATAAAATAATATCAATTATTTACATTTTGAATTATTATCAAACTCCAGAATTCCAGATTTAGTTAATTAACTACTTATATATCTTTGATTTACAACATAAAATATAAATCATTAAAACAAATTACATATTCGTTAACAAATATATATATAAAGCATATACATTTTTTCCATACTAAACTCATTATCAAGCAATATATAAATATTTAATAGAGGATTACATTTGTAATGAAAGAAGTATGAAACGTCCAATCGTACAATAATAAACATTTAAACGAAATAATATCAGCAAATAAATTAAAAAAATAACACGACTAAGCAATAAATGTAGTTTTACAATTATTTAAATTTCATAAATACTGAGTGATATTTTGGAAAGCAGACGATTAAACTCCTAACAATCTTCTTATAACAGCTATTAGAATCAAGGATTTGATTACTATCAGTGATACTTTGTCATTACTTTCTAACTAATCATTGAGAAATTTTTATATATCTAATGTATACTAATCTTTATAAAATAATAACTTTGACATTACAAGATGGATAATTTATTTAAATTATACTAAGCATCTAGCTTTCAAAATTATATTTGTGTAGTGATTATACATAAAGATCTATATGGTAAAGAAGTGTGTTTGAACATATATTGAGATTAGGTGACATTAATGCAATTCTATGACTTCCATGTAAATTAAATTTTCTGCATGAAGAGGTTTGAATAACTAGATAACAGATAATTATGATCAAACAATAACATTTTCTGCTATTTTTGTAACATTCTAGAAGCTGGACATTGAATATTATTTTCGTTTATAGAAAGGACACATTTTTATAGATTACTGCAATAAGTAATTCTACAACCATTTTTTTATTTTGTGCATATTTTTAGTGTTTTAAAATGTATTTTATATTAAAAAATACTAAGGGCATTTCAATTTTCCAAAGTGTCTTACATGATTTATTGTGACTCTTAGTTGCCATTATTGTCAAGTTCTCATTGGCATGAAATCAATCAATATTTTATTTAGATTTGAGTTTTAGTTACTAGTGTATTCATATATATACTGCTAAATTCACCAAGCTTTTTAAACATGTTTATTGGGAATTCTTTTCAACAGTGTTGTATCTACTATGAGTTTGTGAATATACCCGTTAGATTTAAATTTTAAGTATATTTTTGTAGTAACATTGGAATTATAAAAAAAGTTTGAAAGCAATGGAAAGTATTTTATAGAATATGTTTGTCAAAATCAAAATTATTACTATAACTAAAAAAATTAAAAACTTTTAAATGCTTTATGTCCGAGACTGTACACTCTTATCAACCAGATCCAGCAGGATTTAGCACTCGCCACCTCTTTAAAATGGACTAAAGATAATGAAGATAGTTTTAATGGCATAAAATTTCTCAATTTGTACATTCAATGTGATACAGATGTACTAAACTATATTTATTAAACTTCATATAAGTGGTTTTATACAACAAAGTTGCTTACACCAATGGCATACAAATTCGAAGAGCTCAAGGCATTCTTACACAGAAAACTCCACCTCTGTAAATTTGAGTCTGACCAAAAAAGTGATACATATATATCAGAGCTGCACACTATTGGATTCAATAACTCATCACTTATTCAAACAAAGCCTTGGATATCCCTTCCCTACATACTCAAAATCTCCTGTCTAATTAATAAGTTTCTTTGAACCATTAAATTGCTCTCCGTATTCTCCACAACTGAATCATTTAATCAATAATTCAAAAGATAAACTGCCTCTTGATCTTCATCCTGATTGTTTACAAAATTAATTGTCAAAATACTTCTTGCCATTCTTTTTACTATGGTGAGTCCTGGGCCAACTTATCCACCCATTTAGCTCAACACAAATCTTTACAATTTGAGCTAAAACTCATATTGATGCAAAGTCCATCTTTTTCAACCAATTTTCTAAATTCGATCAGTTTCAAGCCTATATCTGTTAGCATAGTCTGCACCAAGCACAATGATGCTAATTGCAAAGTCAAGGAGGCTCGGCACATCTCTGGGGCTAAACACACCATTAGTCAAAAAGAACCCTGCATTCCCCTCTCCAAGAAATGGCTTACTCTATTTAATTTACAATGCAAACTATTTCAATTGTTTTCAGTTTAATATCCCCCCCCCCCAGCCATCCACACTTGTTACATCCATTAATCCAGTCAAAAGCACGCTCAGCACTTCATAACTGTCTGCACTAATAAAGCTTTACTCTTATTACATTGTTTTTTTTTTTTATAACTAAAAAAAATTTTTGAGATAATTTTACTTTGATTTAGAAAAGTTATTAATTATTAAATTAATAATGATCCTAAAGATATTAAAACATTTTTTAACTAATAAAAAACTAAAAATGTATTGATTTTCAATGATTATCAGAAGTTACATAATCTATAAAAGTATAACCCATTTTCTCACATTTTACAACTGTCTTATTGTTTCACATCTGTGATAAAGATAGGAATATGGCTTTTTTGATGTAACCTCACAAGAAGTCACTGACTGCCATATATTGAATGGACAGGCTATCATAAAAGATATTGATTTGTACTTATATATTTGTGCCAGTATTATGGCAAGATATATAGGATACATGTATAACTTTTAGTAATTTCTATACTAGCAAGCAGACTATCGATCTATTCACATTTTGCTAGTATACCTTTCTCGTAGATTATGTAATGACAATTGCAACATACAATTAGTTTAGTTATCTTTTGTGTTTATGTACATTATTTAGAAAGGAATGACCAAAACACTATGTTTTGATAGTTACATTAAATTATAAAGTATACTAAATTATGTTTATATATATTTTTTGGAAATCTACCCTCAGCATTTTTGACTTTAGGATTTCTAATATCTAGACTTTCAGATCTATATTCATTGCAAAGAATTGTGTTAAATGCATATTCAAACAAACAATTCAATTTTGTGAATGTAATTAAGACATCTATCATTTATTATAGTAAAACATAAAGTATATTATATTCTCAGTATATTAAAAAATACATAAACATATATTTACTTGATAGTAGCCCAATAAAGAAATTGATCATTTAGTCATTAAATATTTTTGATTTAAATAGTCATGTTGAATTATTAAAAGAAATATACATGTGTTTTCCCTATTTATTTTTTTACAAATACTGAAATAAATATATTAATAACCAAAACAAAAAATATTAGTTTCCTGGCTTAAATTTTATCTGCATTGATAGCAAAGGCTTGACATAATATTAATTTTGAGCCAAACGATTCAAGATATTTAGGATTATCTTGTAATTGAGATTACTAAAATATAATTACTGTGTATTAACTACATGTTACCAAATGGAAACTAATGAATTTTGGAAATCTAATTTTGATCAATATAATTATTTCGATTGATCCCAAAAATAAAATTTGTTAAGATTTTTCTTGGTAATTAAAAATTCCAGGCTTGGTAATTAAAAATTCCAGGATAAGAACTATAAATAAAGTCCTGAAAAAAAAAAATATAAATTTAGCTTTATTTCTTGGTGCTAATGATCATCAAAGTGAAATTGCAGACTGTTGCGACAATATTGAACCTCTCTAGAATATTAAAAGCTTTTCTATGACAGGCTAATTTACCCCAAATCCTTCCTGGGTAGATAGCTGATCTCCTTAGAAATGGTCTTGGTAGCATCTAGTCTTATGTGCTAAACTATTAATCACCAAATGAAGACTAATGGAAAAATATGATTGTGATCAAGTATACCTCGTGAATTATAGAAACCCAATTGTGACTCAAATAATTAACTGTAACAAGTGAAAATCACAGGATCTTGAATTATAAATTGCAACTACAAATTTCTTCTAATGCGAGTTCTAAATATATAGATATGAATAAAACATCTGCTTGAATTATAGTCATAAAGTGCTGGAAAATCTGCTAAATAGCAAACTGTTTATCCATATGTAAATTAAAGTAAATATATAAAATCATTTAAATTTATAAACTTTGTTTTGAGACTTAAATGTAATGACCTAAACATGTTCTAATATTTTATTATGCCATTTATGTATTTTGTTTGTACATTTTATTTAAATCAACATTTATAATTTATCAATTAATAATTATTTAATATATTTACTAAAATCTTTATTGAAATTATTTCGTTTTATTTTAGATTAACTGCTGCTATAAAAAAAAATCAATAGAACCCAGAAATTGCTCACCGATGGGAGATCTTGATCTTTATCATAAGGATGTGTGTCAATCTTAGGAATATTTATTAGGATTAAATATTAAAACAAGAGGGAAAGCTGAATATCTTGTTGAAGCTAGGGTTATGGTATTAGTTAGATTGTTAATCAGATTTCTATTTTGATATTACATAAGACTTATACATACAAAAATAGTTTAAAAGATTTGGAAGCATTTAAGAATTTATGCATCATGAGTTCGATATATATATATATTGTACAACAGATAGAAAATCTTAATTACTTAAGCACGTATTTATAGAAATTTTGATATGATTAAAATTTGTGTGCTTAAGATTGTGATATGAATTTAAATATTTTCTTTAAGTTTTTAAGTGTATGCATTTTGAATTGAATTATTCAAATGATGATTGTCCAGAGGGATGTAAAGACATTAAAATCCTACAGTAATTAAAGTTTTTAAGCTTACTTGAATGCAATCATGTTGAATTTGACTGCAGTGAGATTGACATTTGAAATTTGCATGCATATTTACGACTTGTATTTAATAAATATTTAATTAAATAGGATTAAAGAAAAATCACTAAAGATCTGAGAAAGTATATAAAAGGGATATATTGTGTTACCATATAAATTCACGAATATCATATAATTAAGAAATAATTATTGGTTAAAACATCTATATTTGTTAGTTTGTACTATAATTATGATATTGAATTAATAATAAATATAACTTATAGAATTACAATATTGAATTGATCGTAAATATGACTTATAGTATATTATTAAATTGATAATAGTCATTTTAATCTATTAAGTACCGAGAGTTTATTCTATTAATTGTTACAAAATTCAGGGTACCATTACAAATAAGTCATGATCTTATTTCAAAAAGCTTGATGATTTTCTTGATAATAGTTGCAGAATCTGTATGTTTTGTGATTGGATATCTTCATTAATAAAATTTAAATTTCTATAAGGATCAATACATGGAATATCTATTGAGGCTTGATTCTACTAGGTAACAAAATAACACTATTTACTAATATAAATAGAAAATTCTAAATAGTAAATCTAGTGACACCATTGAATGATTGGTGTTGGCCATATCCACAGATTACTTTTATCCATTACAGTAGTTATTTTTTAGTAATCTCTGTATAAGTGTTTGTAGTCCTGAGATACCTGATTTGCTTTTCTTATAACTCTTTAGTTATTATTTATTGTGAAATCATTCTATAGAAATTAGATACAAAATAATTTAATTATTAGTGAATTGGTGGGAAATGATTATGAGCATGGATTTAATTATTAAAAGAATTGGAATATACATACAATCATTATGGATATATTATTAAAACCAAATGTATAACAGAATGATTTAAATATATATCTAATGTAGATTTTTGATATATTGCTTTAGCAGGTTAATCACATGATGAAAAGGATCTGAAGCTTATTTCTTGGGGCTGTTGATCCTTGACATTGTGCTCCAATGGATATTCCATTGCATCCTTTGAAATCTTTTTATTATTTTTGATGGTATTTATTTTTATTGAATGCACTTAATTATTAATGGATTCACTTATTAAACAGCATTGATCACATATACATAATACTTATGCTTGCTCTAAGAAAATAATTTCAGGTTAAAAATAATTAATTTCAGATGAGATCACTAAGAATCATGTCACAGAATATATGAATCTGTAAGAGAGAACTCATTCAAATAAATCATCATTCTTATTCCCATAAATTGTTTCTTAATTTGACTCTTAAGTTTGAACTTCTATGCACATTCTATTCCCCATCTATCCAATATTCCATTTAGTTCCAAACATGTTTTGGCTTTATCAATGCATGATCAATATGTTGTCCATAGTCAGGGTCATAGATAATTACATAACAATTTGATGGACTGATGTTAATTCCAAAATAACAGATTCAATTACTTCTAATGTTACAACACAACATAAGCTTCATGGTGATCTATTAATTTATATTATAGCCATATTGTTTGATGTGTGAATTCAAGATCCTGATTTTGAAAACATTTATTTAAAATTTTAAATTTAAGATGTTAATAATTAGTATGTATAATTTTAAAAAGGATGCTAAACTTATTAATGCATAAAATATACTAAATATAGTTTAAATTTGCTATCAGATATTTAGATTATAATTGTTAGGTATATTTTAATAATATGGATGTGAAAAGGGGGAATTTAAAAATGAATATTATCTGTGAATTATATTAATACAATTCAATTTTAAAGTTGTCATAATAGTTAGATTATTACTGAATAAATATAATTATTAAAGTTATTGTAATTAAATATTTTGCAATTGTAATATAAACTTGGATTATACAAGATAAACAATTTAATAAATGTGTGTGTACAGGTGAAATTACCTATGTAAGTGTATTGCTTTCACATCAAACAAAATCATTTCCTGTCTGAATGATTATAATCATTTTATTAAAATGGTTTAATAAATATTGATTTTTAATTATTAAATTTTTCATAAAAATTTGTAAAAGTAAAATAAAAATAATAGTTAATTTAAGTTAAGTTTGAATAAAAATAACTTAAATGTATATTTAAAATTATTAAAATTGTCCTTTTTACTTTAAGTATTGATTTTAAGTCTTTTAACTAATTAATATTCATATTTAGTAAATTGTAAAAATGATAAACGAATCAGTGATTTAGTTGGTTTATGACATCATGATTATTTTACCTATAAAATCAGGAAATTGAGATGATCAGTGGCATTGAACAAAATCTTGAAGGATAAAATCATGTAAATTTGTATCAAGATTTTAAAGTATACATTTTTTATAAAACATTATTTTGTAGTAAGAAAGTTTATAAAATATTATTCAAGTTACAGGACAAATTTAAAAAGATATTTACAAGATAATTAAGCATGGCGTGAAATTTTTTTAAAAGTTAGGTATCAGACATTTCATTAGTGAACCTTGAATTTTTGACTGATGATTGGACAGACTGTAATTCTTCAATAAACTATGTACTTTTGTAAGAGAAAATATCTGTTATTGGAATGCATATGTTGTCATGAGATACAATGATATGTAAGGCAATTATTTATTGATTCTTAATGTGTAAAATACTGTTATAAAATTTTTTTAATACTTCATATTACAAGAAGATAAAGATAATTACATACATTTCACAGTAAGCAAGTATTTGAGAAAAGTGATATATTTTATTTATTATTAAAATGACAAGAGTAAATGCATGCTACAATTAATATGATAAATAAGACTTATCTTATTAAGAATTAAACTTTATGATATTTAATAGTTTGAAAAAAATATTAATCTTGTTTAAAGTTTAAAATAACTTGATTATTCAGTAGATATAATTTAGGCATAGATAAAAGGATGAATGAAAATATATTGGAAAGAAAACCTAATGGGTTAATTCATAAGAGATTCTGAGTAAATTTATAATATTTATGGAACAAATGGAAATGTGATACAGATGAAATGTTATTTAAAATATATCTTGAAAATAAATGCATTTAAAATATATCTTGAAAATAAATGCATGCAGAATACATTGATAATACTATTAACTTTATTTATAAAACTTATATAAGATACGAAGATTTATTGCCATGTACATTTCCTAGGATAAATGCAACCTAATTGCATAATATTTAATATAATGGAGTTCATTTAGAATATATGTAAAATATTATGATTGTTAACTTACTGTGAATTCCATAAGGAGAGTTTATATTTCATTGATGATTTTCTAATGAGGATATATTTTGCAAAGAAACTTATAATTTTATTTTTTAAATGGACATATTTGTTATTTGGAGAAAATTCAGGGAGAAAGTTAGGAGGAGTTAATTTTCCCTTTGTTGTAGCAAGTTTTATTGCACTATTGTTACGAGAACTAGCGTTTTACCTTCAGAATTAAAAAAAACAACCATTAGAAGAAAACTTTTAGTTGTCTGATATCGTTATTGTTTTAGTTATTTGTACTATAACTAAACTTGTTAGTTTTAGTAAATACAATTTAGATTCAGTGTAAATATTTTAGTTAAGTGTTAGATTTAATCTTTAAATATAAAATGTTTAAAAATTTATGGGTAAAGTTTTATAAAATGTGATTATTGCCCATACGATATACAGTATTTTATTATTATAAAATTGTAATAAAGTTGGTAATGTTTGCAGAAGTGATTAGTATCCAGTTAACCTTGTGGTTCAGGTAAAAATATTATATTTGCCTTGTTTATAATATTAGAATAATATACAGTGTACCACTAATGAATAGCACTTCATGTAAAATTGTGTTTACAATTATTAAAAATAAAAAATTTCATAAACAATGTAAAGATTTTAAAATTAAAATTCTAATAAATAAAATCACTGCAAAATGTTTCATCAAAGGAAATGAAGGTTTTAATAAATAAATAATATGTAAGCCAGAGTTTATAAAAGTTTAAAGAGTTTTTATTATTACTTTAATAGTTTGCTAAGTCAGTAGTAATGTTTACAAATTAATTAATAGAGGGGGGAGAAAATTTAACTTGGCAAAAAATAAACTTTAGAATAAATTAAAAAAGTGGCATTTACAAAGTTTATTAAAAGAAAATGCAGTTAGCCAAGAGGAATGTAACTGAGAAAATTTAAAATATTAAAGAAAAAAAGAAATCTTAAAACTAAAAAATCTCTCCATTTATTTAAAATAAAATAAATATATATGTGCTTGAATAAAGATTGTATTTAAATATAAAGAAAATAATAAAATGTGTGCGTATTGAAAAATTAAAGTATGAAAGTTAAATATTAAAACAAATGAAAGTGTACAATTAAAATTTCCCTCAACAGGTTTAGCAATGGCTATTAATTAAAATTCATACACAACAGGATTAATTAACCTATTAATCGCTGATTTGTTTATTGGCTGAGTGAGGAAAAATCTCTAAACGTTTAATTGGGCAAGTTACAAACTCAAGTGTCAAAATATATTCATCTTTTAATATTATATTCATTTTAGTTTCATTTGTAAAAAGTATATTAATAATTTGTCATGTTATGAAAATTAATGAAAGTTTTTTCAAAAATAGTTATTTATAATTTTAAAAAAATTCAATAACGCAAATCTTTAAATGAACATTATTCACCAATTAAAAAGTGTTGCTGACATTTTGTGACGTCAGTTATTTTTTTACAGTTCTTAAAAATAAATAATTTTTGCTAAACTCTTAACTATTTTTCTAAAATAATTTTATTTTTAGCATATTTTATCAAAATAATTTATATGTCAAAAAAACCGTTTAGAATGGTCTAAAGCATTCGTTTATCGCTTTCGAAATAAAATAAAAGAAATTGGAACGATTTTGTTATTGACAAGAGATTTTCTTTGTTGTCGAAATTTATTAGCCAATCAGATCTAAGATAAGTCCATCTCCCGTCTTTGTTTGACCTTAACTGACAGGTTTATTGATTTTTTACTTGTAAAATAATTCAAGAGAGGGCAGCATCTTATGCAACTTTTTATAATGTTCCAAACGACACTAAAATCTTTACCGTAGCTTTAAAATTGCCAGGATTTGAACGATGCAAAGTCCGTCATATTTTTAACCATGATTGTCGAAAAATAGGTTAAAAGGCATCTTATCAAAAGAATTTAATCAAAGCAGTGTACGAGTTTAAAAACTAATTTTAAAAAATGACAAGGTTATTACATAAATAGTGCCAAAAATTAGGTCATTCAGTCAGTCTTTTCACATATCTAGAGTCTTTCATGTATTTAGATCCAATCTGTTATACATAGTTTTTTGAAGACAATGTAGTGTTAAGCCAAAAGTTGGAACATGTGGCCAGCTCCAGCCTGTCTGACAGAACATCAGCAGTCTTCCCGATAGAAGCAATGCCCATATAATAATTTGAAGCTGCCAGGAATGTCTAACTGCCTGAAATAGAAGTAGCATGGAATAGCAATCATCAGGAATGCAACAAAAGCCTAAAATCCAGCCGGTTGGTAAAACACACATGAAGCAGCAAACAGCCTCAATGTTTAAAAATCCTATAGGTAATAAATAACATTTTTCTTATTCCAATTTTTGATATCAATTAAAGTAGTCATTGCAATATTTGAAGCCTCTGGAGTCAGTAAAAGAAATAAATTCTATAGCATGCATAAAATGAACTATTGATGTGCGTGTTTTAATGCCTTGTATATATTTAATGCTTTGTATTCTATTGTGTGATTTATTAAGAATGTGTGTGGTTATATATAAAAATCATAGTTTAGATTAAGAAATTTTATAATTAGTTTACAAATTTTAAGTAAACATTTTAGTTAAAATAAATTATTTTTTTTTAAATTAATATTTTGTCAGTCAATTCTTTAATCATACCACTAATTAAAGCAGTAGTTTATTATATCATTCTTTTTGATTGAGCTAATTGGGATTTCTTAGGTACTGAATTAGTTTACGGTTATTCAGAGCACGTTAACTACTTGTAGTTAACTGGAGCCTGCTGTTGAATTTTGCAGATGAGTTCTGTGGCCTTGAAACATAGTCGTAGTTATGTATCTTATATATAGCTCTGGCTTGGTCATAGGTACCCTCTGAGTATTATGCTTCTCTGCCTAAGGGACCGGTGTGGAGCAATACTTAAATTGCAGTGGAGTAGATCGAATTTATAATAAATAATTGTATCATATTTTTTTATGTATAAAAAGAAGTCTTACAATTTTGCTTTTCACAAGTTTCTATTTACATTAAAGAGTAAAAAAAATTTTAGATTTTGTTTCCCGTTCGATCTACAACCCCACCCGATTCAATAGAAATATATTTTTGAATTGAATGTTGTTTTGTTTTTTTTGTTGTTATTCGTAGTAAAAACCTACATTGATCTCATGGTTTGATAACCAAAATAATCTAAAAATATAATATATTATGTTATTGGTGTTTGGTTTCATTAATTAACATTAAGAAAGGTAAATTCATAGGAAGTCTTTGAGATTTATAAATTTTCATAGTATTTGTATTGAATGATGTTGATGGAATAATATGATATTTCATATTATCATATTGTACAATGGCCCAATTGTATCAGTGGAAGTTTTTATGGAACTTTGATATAATTGATCTTATGTTATTTTGTTGATAAGCTCCAGGACCAACATTATAATTAGATTAATATGTGAGGATATTTTGGAGAAGTAATTAGATTTTATATGCCCATAAGTGCTTGAAGGAACAAGCCAGGATGAAGATATTTGGATAGATAACCCATTTTTAGACATCAGTAAGTGCTTGAATGAATAAACCATGATGAAAATGAACATAATCTCATGCATAGAATGTCTTTTGGATACACCTATGCAAATCAGTTAGTTATTATTATGAACCTTATTATCTAATGCACACATGGTGAAGGATTTTAGACTAAATACATATTGTTGGTATTTTTGTTGTTTAATATAGCGTTATGATCTTATGCTCAGAAATATGAATTACAGAAAATCTTAGAAAGTTATAGAATAATTATGCAAAACAAATAGCCAATGTTTTCAATGACTATTTATTATGAATAATTATAAAAGAGATCAAGTAAAAGAATAATTTGTATTTTCATAAATATTTAATATACATGATATTTACCCGATTGATCCTAGATACAAGGATTACTTAGATTTGATTACAGATAAATTTATACGGTTATTATTTTATTATTGCTTATAGAATACTATCATTTTTAATTTACAAAAGATTATCGAATTTTTGTAGTATATTATACTAAAAGTCAGGTATAATATGAACTATGGAATAAGTAATATTATCATGATTACAGATGTTTTATTTTAATAACTTTATATTTATAATTTGTATATTTTATAAATATCATATAATAAATAGAAGTATTTTTTTTTTATGTTAAATGTTTTTAGGTTAATTATGTTAAATTTTAATATTGATATGATTTATAATTTAATGTTATTTGAAATTAATTGTAAATAAATTGTTTTAAAATTAAAATAGTGAATAGTTTTATTTATAGTTAATGTTTTTCATTGCTTATCATGGTCATAGTATAATGTTTCTAATCACAGCACAAAGTATTAATTAAATGTATAATAATTATTGTGAATACAATTTATATCACTTTTAAGAATGCAAAGATATAGTAAGTGATATTATTGTGGATGATCATTAAGAATGATTAAATCTATAAAAGGTTTAAAAAATATTAATAAAAATGCTAGCCATATTCATATTGATTTATTTAAACTTGATAAATTTTATTGTGGATGATTATAAGAGTTTTTATATGAGAAAGTACATTAGAAATGGATTGTATTGTTAAAGTAATTCATAAAGATTAATTGCTATTTAAAATATGAAAACCATGTGTTGTGTTTCTTTATTTATTTTAAAAGAAAATAAGGAAGAAATTAATTTTAAATTTCGTAGATTAATGGATAGTATTCTTATTATTTGAATATAATAGTAATAAGATATTATTATTTGATAAAGAAAGGAAAGGTGTAATCTGAGCTAAGATACTAAAATTGAGTAAATATTATTTATAGTAGGAAATTATTTTAAATAAGTTATCATTATTTGATATTGTAATAATTTATGAATGGTTATAGTCAAATTGTTTTTTAATTATTGATTACAATTGAATATAAATAAAATCCCTCATTATATTTGATTGTGTATAGTAGAGTTTATCAGAATGAGAAATAATTGTAATGAGAAATTTATTTAAAGTATATTATAAAAGACAATAGGTTAATGATAAAATTAGAGAGATTGGACTGAATAATAGTAGAATTTAATTAAGAATGTTAATTATTTTAATAAGGATTTATTTTCATGTAGAAATTGTTAGTCACTGAAATATCATTTGTGTGGTTAAAGGTTAATATTGGTATGATATTCCATGCCATTGGATATATGCTTTTGTATGTACTTAATTTTAAAATCCACCTGTCCCTATAGCTGAGTATTAAGTCTCATGATTATTGGAGAAAAATAAGTTAAAACTTAGTATTAATTTTAATTAATATGAAACCTTAAATAGTGTAATTATTGGTAGGTTGGAACATTCTAATATAATTATAAAGATCAAGCTAGGATTTTATTTCTGTATTGGGATATTCAGTTATAACGTTAGGATACCATACACACACACATATAGAGAGAAAGTGAGAATCCCTCTTACAAATCCTGATGTATCTGATCAAGGAAGAATGAATTCAAATACTTCTTATAAAAGTTAAACTTGACTCAGCATTCTATATTACTGTCAAATTTTTATTCTACAATCAATGCATGAACATAACTATCTAGTATTCATTGACTCAGTTAATCTTTGCATAATGATAACCACTGAATGTCTAATTTACACATTTTGAGTTTCAATAGCTAGTAAAATAGTTTAAAAACTAAGCAATATTATTAATTTTAATATTCAAACTATAAATATGTAAGATCTTAATTAAGATACCATTCTATAAATTTATAGCAACACAAATATTAATCCTTTAATTTTAAATATTTATTGTATAGTCAATTGTTCAGAAATTCAGAATGAGGTCACCAGTTCAATTGGCCAGACACGTTTTTTTCTTCATCGTATCCAGGGATTAGTCCATAATATACAGAGTCCTTTTTACTATTAGACTAACTAGCCAAAGAAAATATGACAAAGGTTAAATTAACAAAACCTTTTTTTCCCCACTTGTACTAGAAGAAAAAAATCTCAATACTAATTATTGTTTGAAAGTTCTAATATTAAGGTTCATAGTTCCTTAAATGAAATTTCAAACTGCATAAACTGTTGAAAATTTCAATGTTTCCAGATAAATATTAAATAACAATTAAATTATTATTGTGGTATCAATTCCTACCAATCTTACATATAGCAAATGTTGCGGAATAAACTCTTTCTTGTAATTATGGTATATTATGGGGGGGGGTACATTTTATTTGTAAATGATTAACTAATTGTGATAATTTATTTATTTTGTATATGGATTCGCTTATCTAAAAACAAAATATCATAGAGGCTCTGAAGACTTCAATTAGGAGATAGATTGATTAAAAATTTCTTTAAATGTTATTGTAGTCATAGATTTGAAATTCATTAACTATATGGTTCATGATTTGTGTTTGTTCACATCTATATAGATCAATAATTGTTAAATTTATTTATGAAACACATTATAAAATATTATTTTAATTAAAATAATTTTTGGCATATCTTCTATAATAGTAAAAATTTGTGAGTTTGAGTCTATATATATTCATGAGTAAAAAATGATCTAATTCATTCAACAGGGAGTGATCCAATCCCTATTCAGCTATTATAAATAGTGTCTATGTATAAAATTAAAAATAAAAGACATTACAAAGGAATGATATTTTTGTGCTAGTACTATTTTATAAATTTATAGTTGCTATTGTTTCATAAGTTTGTACTTTGATTTTATACAAATATCACTAATTCTATCACTTCCTTTATTTTGCTATAATATTTTATATAAATACAAATTTGCACCCCTTACTTTAAACACATTTTCTCAAAAGTTTTTTTATTGTAAAATATACACAAGCAATAGTCAAAATAAGAGTCATATATCACATGACCCTATCTCTTAAGCTTGTAAGTTATAAACAATGAGGATTGCCAATTCTTCTACAAGCTTTATGATAAATGCTTAGCCAGAGCCAGCACTTAAAATATCTCTGTCAGGAACCCATCCCCAAATCCCTGACAATTGTATGTGTAAATTTACAATAAACATTTTTTTGATAAAAAGTGTTTATAAGTAAGGGGTGCAAATTTGTATTTATTTTGATTTTACTAATGAGTTTTATTTTTTCTATAATTATGCATTTTTTGCGTTTGATGTTAAATCTTCACACATTTCTTATAAAATATTAACTTACAAATAAATAAAATATTCTACTTCAGTCATATACAAAACAACTATTCTTTTTATTTTTAATTAATGACATATCTGAATTAATTTTATTACACAAAGGTTGTTAATAAATATCACAATTAAATCATATCACATAAATATAATAAATTAAACCATTTCAGAAAATTCTCTCTCGTTTTTTTGAAATGGAACATACTTCATTCAGATGAAGGCTTTTCTAAAGGTTGAAATATTAATAATAACACTTCTGTTTCCCTATTGTTTAATTTCAAAAAATATGTACATAAATATACCTCTACAAACTCACATTCACTGTTATTTATTATAAACCTATAAAAGAAAAATACTGGAAATCTGAAGTTAGTATAATTTCATCTTAATTCATAAAAAATAAATAAATTTTCTATTGTGGGACTCTATATATAGAGATGCTTGCATTGGATGCTGAGATCATGTGATCACAAGAGCCAAGTATATTGTGGGAGGGGGGGGATGAAAGAAGGCAGTAGGATCCAAGATGTTATGAAATTTAAAAAATAAATATCTCTTAATTTTTAAAATATATATATTAAAATAATAATTTAAAAGGAAAAAACAACAACAACTAATTAAACCAATTAAAACATCTAAATCTCAGAAAATGTTTTCTCCATTAAACCATTTAATGTAGCTATAGATTTTAGATCAATTAACAAAACTTAGCAAAACTAGATTTGCAAAGTTTCTGCTTAAATATAGTTCTTTATTAAAGAATAGTATAATCAAAACATCACAGATCTGATGTTTACTATCATGAAGGTGACATATTGCCTTAGATTTCTATTTGCCTAATATTATTTATTTAGCATTTCATTTATAAACACCATATATGTGTAATAAGGCAACATTCATCCATAGTCTTGGAATTTTTTATGTCTGTTAAAAAAAAAAAAGCACCCCCCCCCCAGATTGCAAGTATATTTATATATGGTTATCATAAAAAATCACAATGCTAAACAAATTAGGCTATCACAATCAAATTACAAAAAAAATATCTGACCTAATCAACATATTTATTGCAAATTAACAGTTCACATATATATATGCATGTGTATATTTTAGATGTAGTAATCAAAAAATAAAATATGTTCATTATATCATAATATATTTAGCCAGCTTAATGAGAAAACATGATAAATAAATTAAACTCAAATTTATTCTGTAAAAAATTGCCTAATTAGCATATTTTGATGACCTTTCTGAATGTTTATATGGTTCAACAGCACATAATTTTTTTTATTTACATATAATTATTCACTTCACTGATTCTTATTTTATGTATATAAACTATGATAATTATATGTATATATCGAATGTCATAAATAGAATGAACAATAAATAAAGAAACAAAAAATCAAAAACCCTGATTATGTTTTAAGACTCCTGATTGAACTATCTTATTCCTACAAGATCTGGCTCATTATATAATTATAATAAATCACATTTAAAAATTCAAAATTCTTCTAAAAACATTAAGGCCATCATCTTGTTTCCTATATCTGCCCTCTTTTCTTGGATTCATGGCTTGCTCATATTGCTTCATTATCTTGAATTTAATTCTCGCAGTAGTGAAGGTTGTGTAAACTCAACCCTACATTAAAAAAATAAATAAATTACAAAAAAAAATATACGCCAAAATGTATTAAAGACAAAATTCATTAAAAAATTGTCAAAAATAAAAACAAAGAAAAAAAAATTATAATAAATAAATAAACATAATTATAATAATAATAGAAAAAAGAAAATAAAAACGATCAATTGTGGGGAACAAAGGCAAAACTCCCCATGATCATGTGATGTTTGATGGTTTAGCATCAATTGTGGGGCTGAAAAAAAAATTTCATTAATTTTGTTTGTGTGTGTGTGATCATATTAAAAATTAATTTTAAACAATCCATCTAACAGATATGTTTATAATTCAAAGTTGTTGATTTGGTAATATCGCAAAATCAAAAATAAAAATAAGAATTATAAATATACACAATATTTTAATCACAAAAAACATTTTTTACCTACCTCATTTTCAAATGTTTGTTTAATTATATATTATAATTTTAACAAAATTAAATAATTACAATTGTCTATTTATTCAGGACATTATAACTCATGACCAAACTCTTCAATAAAGCTGACATATACATTTACCAATTTAAAATTATAATCTTTCAATCAGATAGTATTATATTTTAAATAGTCTAAAGTTAAATACTAAGATCTAAAAAGCAAAAAAAACCGAAAAATTTATAAATACCATTCTAATTTGGCTTATAATTTTAAAAGTACTACTATGCAATATTTTTTTTTTTTTTAAAAAGTATTGCATTTCACATTTTAAATCTGATTCTTGATATATAATATTTCAAATAGAGAGCTTCTAACCAATGAAAATGTGGTTTAAAGCCAATGGACTAACACTATTTAAATAGACCATGCTTCAATCTATTTCATTATAGTTTGTCTCCCAAATCTAAGATCTCTTAATAGATGGAATTATAGAATTTAAGAGCACAAATTTCTATATGCATACACATACAGATTACCAGGCTTACCAATGTCTGGATTATGTGGATTTGGATGATTTTATCGTCTAGCTAGGAATAGCTAGATATAGTTGGTTAAGAACCAGTTGCATAAAAGAAAAAAATCTTATGCATAGTTGGAATCTAAAAAGATTTTAAAGTTTCATTCAATGCAAATTGAACAGGTTGTGATAATGGCAGGTGCATAAGCTATCACTATATCCAAGTTTTTTCCAGATTCAGCAATCAAGATAATAGAATATTATAAATAAAGCTGAGACACGATTGATGATCATCAATAGAGCCATTGCTATTTCTTAAAGTAATTTGATTTAGGATTTCAAATATATGGTTATACATTTCAATAAGTTCTGTATGTATGCATCATCATAAAATAAGGAAATTTTTCATTCTAAAAATACAAAATATGAATATAAAACTTACAAAGTATATTACTTATTGAAGTAAAATGCAATTTTAAATATAAAGATTGGAGATTACCAAAAAAACAATACAATAGTTAAAATGAGAGAATGGAAAAGTGAAAATATTGTTTTAATTAATTTGCATGCTTCTAAAAAAATATATAAAAAAAGAAGTATTAATTAAAGATGAAAGAGATGATAGTGATATTTAATATTATATCAACTCTCTTATAAAACTTTTAATCTGAGTTTTATACTGAAATTAAAAAAATCACAATAGCATATAAGATTACGAAATAATTGCAAACAATAAATCAAATAATATAGAGAGCAAATCGAAAGAATACATAAACTTTCATTATGTTTAGACTTCATAATATTATGGATTGCACAATAACAGAATGATGAATTTGAGGGCTAAAGGTTTTTGCATCAAAGCCCAATTTATGATTGCTACTGCTCAAATGTTGCATGATTTTCCAAGCATATTTAAGATTAATATTTTAAAACACATATAAGAATCAAATAATTTAAATAAACATTAGGGAGGTACAATCTTTCTAAAATTATTTTCTATTACTTACAAATATTTTAAAAGCTTAGATAAAAAATAAATATAATTAGCAAGATAAATAATTATTTATGTCATGTTAGATTTCAGGATTTAAAAAAATAAGAACAATAAATGAATTCTATCTCGAACTATATTACTGTATGAATAAATGATTTAAAACAAATTAAGCATTTAGAAAAATAAGGAATAATTTAGGAATTAAAGTAATTCGTGATTGGATATCAAAAAAATAACAAAGTTCTAAACAAAGTAATCTAAAAATGGGAAATTAAAAAGTTTGGGGAATCAGTATGAACAAGGTGAATTTGTAAAAGACAGATGCAAAAATGTTGAAAACACTATCCATGGTTGATTATATGCTCATAGCCTTTCTAAGACTGTTTTCATACATGAAACTCTTGAATTTTCATTTTCCAGCAAACTTAACTGCTCCATAATTAAATTAAAATTCTTGTAAATACTTAAAAAAATTGTTCTGTTGCAAATTTTTGTTTGTTTTAAATATTCTAGTCACCCTCATTAGAATTCCCTTATATAAGATATACAAAGACACATTAGCATATTCAAGAAAAACTAAAATCTATAGATGACCTGAATTTAATAATCATGAGAATTCTAGTAAACTGCTAATAATATTCTTTGATAATGGACAAACTCAAACTCACCACAAGTTACTCAAAAAAGAAATACATTCAATAATTAAAGCTCACTAACAATCAGAACTGGACCCTGAATATTAATGCAGTCGTAAAATATTCGAGAACTGCAGGTCCATGGGTTGCACCTAAGCTTTTTGGACTTCTGTTACTTAACATCATATGACCTGAGCAATCAATTGCTTATATTTAGTGAGAGATGTAAAACAATAAAAAATTACTACAGAAACATTACCAAGAGTAAAAAGATTTCATGACAAATCATTGATATTGATGCTCTGCATGGTTTAGTGCAATGGTAGAGTAGCCAATTCTGGAATTCAAGGGCATGGATTGCAAAATCAGCTCTACCATTTCCATTACAGTACTCAAATTTCTTATGATCTCTCAAGCAATAAATAAGCTAATTGATTTTATTTCTATAAAGTATTTCCAGTAAAACAATCCCTCATATGGAGTTGCATGCTATTGACAATCTATACATACAGAGGTTAAACTCTCCATACTATAGCGCCACTTTGAATTGAAAAATTATTGTTTTTATTTTGAACTCAAATCTTTACAATTAGTTAATAAAGTAAAAGGTAGGTGCTGGAAGGTTGCATTAGATCCTAAGATCTAAGAGCAGTTCTCTCAGATCCAAGGCTCCTCACTGGTAAATGCCACAAGCTGGAAACTAGTCTGGAGGATATTGTATGAGTAGGCAGTAGCTAAGGATTTTATATACAAATCTTCTTGCATCCATTGTTACTCTGGTTTGCACTGGTGGCGCTACTGTATGGAGTTTAAATTCAGTGTAAACAGCTTGTGTAAGCATAAGAAATGGTGATCATGTGACATTCTTTATAATAACCAATATTCATTTTTACTTAAAAGTTTAACTGTATAGCTTTAGTACAATGATAAAATAGCAGATTTTGGAGTTCAAGGTCCATGGTTTAATGTCACTTTGATGCTCAAACTTCTTATGACCTCCCGGGCAATAAGTTATCAGATTGTTTTTTTACTGTGTATTTATATAACAAATATTAAATAAGTAGTGGAAACATTTTTTCTTAAATCATTTATAGTTTTGCTTTAAAATTGTATTTCTTAAAAATATGACAAGAATTGTTCTTATCTACACTTTGATGAGATAATTACCGTTGAAGGGAAGTAATTGTCTATTTATTTATTTTTAAAGAATCACTTTGAATAGAAATTGCAAGTCATTGTGAATCAATATTATTTTACATTTCATATTATTCAACTTCCCCCTACCCTTTTCTCTATAAACAATCGACTATAAATGAGATTTTATGCATCCTTGATAATAAAACAATCAAATGTCAGACAGATTCACTTTTCTGACAAGCTAAATAAATAGCATTGATTGTTATAATATTTTCCAAAAATATAAAACAGATATAGAGCTCTATATTATTTAAAGACTTAACATATATAAACAATTTGTGGAAATTTTTTTGAATACATTTATAAATAAAATATACACACCTATATAGAGTTGTGTTTTTAATTATTTCTAAAATGTTTATAAATATATATTAGGAGCAGTAATTTACTCCATCTACTTGACTTCATGGCCAGCTATCTTGAGTCTGACACTATATAGTAGAGTTGAATTCAAATCCCTAGATTAATTTCTGACTATTGGTCTTTTTCAGTGAGAAGTGTCCGATTTATGGCAAATTATTCTAAAGTAGATAATTAAATTACTGCGGATTTTTTGTTTGATATGTGATGTTTCAGATGTTAATATTTCTATAAAACTATATATATTATTTTTAACTAAGATTTAAAGTACAGAATCTCTAATTTAATAAATGATTAGTAATATGCTTATGTGAAATGATTGATGACAAAGTTGTAAATGCAGAAACTTTGATAATTATAAATCGAACTGTATGTTTGCTATCCAAAAATACTGAACAAATGATGCCATATGTAAGGAATTATGAATTGGGTCAACTGATAAGTAATAATTCAGAACAAAAGGCTCATCTTAGGGATCACTTGTCTTCTTCGTCCATGTTTTAGGAATGTATGGTGGAATGAACATTTTAAATATATCGTATTATAAATAAAATTGCTACATGCATTTATGTTAATTCATCTGATGATAAGTGGTTCCAAAAATGCATACGTAGTAAAAGAAAATGGTCTTTCCGTGTTGATGGACGATTGCCATGTGGTAGAGTTGGGACGAGGGATGCACTGATAAAAATAAAAAAAAACTTGGAAAATACCTCTACTTTGTCTTATTTCATTCTATTACTTTTATTAATACTTAAATTGCACAGCAGCTACCTAGCATGATATTAGTAGCCTCAGAATATCTTTTCAAACTGATTTGGAATAAAACAATCATAATTTACTAAATCTATATAAGCAGATAACAAAAAAAAAAAGAAATGTTTTATGGATGGGAAAAAAAATTAGTAAGTAAAATGCAAATATTGGGGGAAAAAATAGAATACTATTAGAAAGAATGAATTTGAGAACTGAAATAAAATAGGATAATTCAATCATTTGATTTTTGTAATGACAAAACATTTTTCAAGTAGCCAAAGCATCAACTATACACATGGACATTATTGAAAGAAGTTTACAAAATCAAATTAATTACATTCTTGTACATAGTTACAGAAGATTTTCATAATAACAAAAAAAAAATGTGAATAGAAGTAAATTTTGGGAAAGATCATAAAACACTTAAATTGAGAATGAAAAAGTAAAAAAACAAACAAAACAATTGTATCCAATATTAGAAATATAACTTCTAGAGAACATTCTTATTGTTTTTAGTAATAAATTATAAATCAGTTTGGGATATAATTGGCGACAAACCAGATGAACTCTAGATGAAAGTAAAAGAAATAATTGATAATGATTCTATAAAAAGTTATACAAGAAAAATTGAAATGGATGCCAGAATAAGCAGTAAAAATTACAAAAAGAGAGAGAGAGAGAAAATATTAAAATTTTTTTAAGAAATATGAATAGAAAATTTCGAAACACAGTCACGGGACAGTCTAATCTCAAATAATTATGCTGAAAAATAATAATGGAAAGATAAAAACTCAAATAACAGAAATGAAAGAAATATATGTAAGAGCTATGCTATAAAAATGTCAACCAAAACATGGGATCACCTACAAAGAAAAAACTCGAATAATAGATGCCAGATTAGCCTTGAGAACATTGCAAAATGAGATAACATGGGGTTGATGGCAATATATCAGAAAAATAAAAAAACAATCAATAAATGTGCTACTAAATAATGCCAACTAATATTCAGTGACCTATAGTTTATACATACAAATTAGATTATGTTGGCAAATCATTCAATACAGAATACATCTTAACACTGAATGATAACTGCTAGATGTACAAGTTAGTTTCAAATATATACTAAATAATTGAAAAGGGACAAAATGTTCCAAAGAAATCAATATGTGCTTTATTGATTTTAAGCAGGTCTTTGAGTCAGTAAACCATATTAAAATATGAAATGTTAAGAAAATGGATATAGTAAGCATATTATTGCACTCTAAAAAATATATGTGAGAAATGGATGCTACAGTTGAAGCAAATTATGATAAAACCGATTAGTTTTAAACTAGAAAATATGTTTAGATCTTACCCTGTTCAACTTGCATAATTAATGTTACATAAAAAGTGGACCAAATAAAAAACAAAAATGGATTCAGAATTGGTGATAAGATGATAAAACTACATTCCTGAGTGAATATAGAGAGCTATTACGAATTAAAAAGATTACAACAATAAGATGTATTAGCTGACTTTAAAATTAATCATGAAGACAAAAAAATCGCTGGCAATCTTTATCTCATAGAATCAATCAATCAATTACTGCTAAGAAATTTATCACCAGACTAATGCTGAGCAAAAATGCAATGAGCTGTTTCATGTGACTCAAATTGAGATTATTGAATTGGTGAAGAATTTGAGAATATCTCCGACAATAAAATAAACAAATAAATGCTTAGATTTCTTAAACTTAAAAGTTCACTTGAGGCCCAATTGATGATATTAAAATTGTCTTAATTTGGTCATTTTACGAGATTATTTAACTCATTAGAAAACTATATAATGGTAAGTTAAGATGGAAGATAACTAGCAATAAGATGCATGCATTCCATCAAAATAATGGATACATCTTTTACTGTCTAAAAATTTGAACAAATGATAGATTATTTTGGAGAAATGCTATTTTAAATGATGTGTAAAAGTTGTCTGCTGAAAGATGGACCCCACATATTTTTCCTCACCTCATCATTTCTGAGATTCCCTACTTTTTTTCTATTTATCAACTATGCATGACTAGATAATTCTTTATTACATTCTTTCTATATATTTTTCTTCCTTTTAATATTAACTCAAGTATATTTCATCATCATTCTTAGGGACATATCAATCCACTACATTTTTGATTTCTTCAAAAACTCTGCTTAGTTTAGTGTAATCACAGAGTGCAAGACTTTGGAGCTAAAGTTCAACAGATTGTACCTAGCTATGTCACTTGCAGCACTCAAACTTATTGCGAACCACAGCATAATAAATCACTCAATTTGTTTATTTCTTTTAACAAATATTCTTTTCTTGCCTGTTGCTTTTCCAATACTCTAGCATATCTAGCCTTTATATTCTCCCATTAAATTTAATTTCAAAAGCTTCTATTTGCTTTTACCTTCTTAAATGACCTTTCTTCCTTCAAACAATTCTTTTGAAAAATTTGTTTAGCCAATTCATTTCCATCATCTCTAGGCAATTTAATTATGTGATGGACCCAAGTTTCTTTAGTAATTTTTAAATTGGTTCAACTGAATGGATTGTTGTTGCCACTTTTAGAGTAATTATCCCTATAATATATAAACTTTCATTATTATTACATAACTAAACTAACTTCCTAAATATTTAAAACTTTAACTGACCCACTACCTTATCAATTAATACATTTAATTTTGCATTTTCACATTTTATTTTATTTTTACATATACTTATTTTCATCTTAAATTTCTATATAAATAGATCACTAATGTAAACTAAAACTGACCAGTTTCTCTAGATTTTATATTAATGTGTTTCATTAATACTATGTTTATATGGTATTAGTTTAAAATAAATTATCTTCCTATCAACATAATATAATGGTACTGAAAAAATTTCATTTAAAAATGCTATGTAAGATTTTAAAAACATAATGGCAAGATCATTAGATAAAATCAATATTCTTCAACTTGCTGGTTATAATGCTATGAATCTATTAATGTAAAGGCATATCTTCATTGGATTTGCCCCACATGGTTTGGTGCAATGGCAAACCCGGGGGTTTAAGATTCATGGATCACAGCTCAGCCTGATCATTTCCAATGCTCAAATTTAATTCACTGGATTGGCCATGTGAAGCAAATAGCTAGTAACAGGAAGAGTAAATGAATAGTAATAGATTTTCTTTAAAAATGTGCTTTATAGTTGAACTCGAGCATAGTTTTTGTAAGGCAAGCAAACTCCATTTATACTATAAAGACTATCTTAATGTTATTATAAAGAGATGTAATATTGATAGCTTTCATTGAATTAACAGATATTGATACTGTTTGAGTTGAGGTATCTTTATGCACACAAAAATAAGTTATTAATTGGTGAGTATATTTTCTTCCAAACATTTTCTTATGTCAGTTAGATTTGACTTTGGAAATTTTGTAGAATAAATTAACATTTTATAAAAATTATAAATTATTAGTGATAGATTTTAATATTCCAGCCATGTTTTCAAAAGGTAAGAATGATTGCCATTAGAAACAGAGGATTTGCACCATCCATGCTTAAAAGTTTTTGCAGATGTAAATTTTGTTAAAAGTATCACAATTAACCAAATGTAGAAATTATAAAAAAAGTAGTCCGCCCCCCTCCCCAAAAAAAATTTTCATGTCTATTCCTCAAATTGCCCTGAAATATACTTACTTGTTTTCACATTAGAATTCACAATTGAAAAAAATATATATAAAATCTAGAATTTTAAATCCAAAATCTTTTCAAGTGAAAGTTATATTCTAATGCACAAGTGATTATGAGTCATCAAAATTGCTGTACACAGCCACCACGAATAAATTTATGGTAAAATGTAATCAGAAAACAGAAATAATTATAATACTAGAAATTTGTATAACTATAATTTGACATTTATTGCCAACAAGATAACAATGTTTAATATACACAACTTAACAATTAATAACATTATATAGATTAGTATTATAACACTTATAATACTCAGCCATAGAGGTGTATAAAAATATAATAAAGTTTCTGTGTGGTCTGCAAAAAGTCCCTAGGCTCACTTTTGAACCTTCAGTGGTGGAGTTCATTGGTCATCCATAGTCCCTTGAACACTCAGCCTTGTAATTCCTTCAGATAAATGCGATCAGCTCTGTCAAGAGAAGTGTGTGTGAAGACCTCGATTCTTTTTACAAGTGAGCTTTTATTCCTTTCTCAGTGCAATCTCAGGTAGCAACACTATGGTTATGAAATGTACTAGAACACTAATTACTATCATTTTAGTTAATCTGCATCCTGATCTATTCTTTTAGTTTAATATTTTCCAATATGGAATTTCTTATCAACATATTTTAATTTTTATAACTTTTCAATTTTTATTTTGTAATACGTTAACATTTATTACAACTTTAGCACAATTACTTATTATATTATAAATATATCATTTAAATTACATTCTATAGTATACTTCCTCCACTTCAGAAATTACAGTTTCTGAAGTCTTACATAGTCTATAACTTGGTTCCTTTTTATTTCTTTGGTATCTGTATGAGGATGTATTCTTGTCAACAGTAATATTCTTTGTGCATTTGTTTATTTCCAGTTTGTCAGATTCCTCTATGTATTTTGGAATGTCTAGCATTATATTACTTCCAGTTCAATCAATTTCTTTATGACACCGGATATGATTTACATGTTTTCATGTGGTTTTTTCCTGTCCAGATTACTATTTGCCTTGACAAATGTTCTTGGATTATGACTTTCACCCAATATTTTCCAAGAACGTCTTACCCAGACTTTTTCTCACTCAGCATATCTCATTTCTGCGCTGTTGTTTTTGTCAATTTCAAACTTTTCATCTGGGTGAATTAACGATAACTTTGTGCGGATTTTCCATCTATACATCATCTCACTCTGCAAATTTACCAACAGTGCACGATGATGTACTTTACTGATATAGTAGAACAGAATACAAGATTTCTTATATATTTTCAGTAACCTTCCTTACATAATATTTGCTTTAACATTTATACTGCTTTTTCTGCAATACCATTAGAATCAGGGTGATATGGAGACATGGCTATATGTCTAATCCCCCATTCCTTAAGAAAATCCTTGAATTTAATGGACATAAAGACTGGTACCATTACTTGACATCAACATTTTGGGGAAAACCACAGAAAGCAAAAATTTCCTTAAATTTCTAATTGTTTCCTCAGTACTGATATTTTTAACATTCTAAACTCAGTTCACATTGAGTATGCATCAATCACCACCAGGAAAATGTAATTGTGAAATGGTCTGGTGTAATTGATGTGAAAATGACTCCAAGCTTTTTCAACAATAGGCCAAGCAATATAATTTCTCGCTGGAATGTTTGCATTCGACTTAACCAAGACTCTCATCAATGCATTTGTTTTATGCTATTTCCTATTTTAAACTTATTTATTTTAATTCTGAAGGTATGGAATCATTTCTTATCTATAATTGGGTTTAGACTTCCTTGCACTATATATAAAGATAACATATTATAACAATCCGGATTATAGGACTTAACGTAATCTGCACTACAGGGCACCACTAGGCATTTGAACCTAGAAAATTTATATAGTAGGCAGATACGTAAGTTAAAAAAAAAATTATATTGGTTGATTCTGGTCGTTAGCCCATTGTCACTAGCTCAATGGAACAGCTGAGACAATAAAATAATTCTTATCTAAAAACATTTTCAAATTAAAGGAAACCACTGCCAGAAATAACACACAAACATTTATTTAATTAAACATATATATAAAATTTAGCGTTATTATTTTAGTATGTTTACATTTTAAAATTTAACTTACATTTTTAACTTTGATTTTAGATTTTAATTTACATTTTAATTTTTATAAGTTCGCACACATGGATTTATAAAAGTTTGTTTTATAATGTTGAGTATAGATCGGTTACATAGATTACATGGTTAAAAACATTCCAAAATAAACATAAACAATCAAAATATAAAGTCATTGATGGAAATGCAGAGGGAAATTTATAAGAAACCCAACGGCATTCATCATAAGATGCCGCATTGACACCAATAACTTAAAAAACATCTGAATAAATACATTTTAGATACTCACCGTAAGGTATCATTATTTACTGAATGTCTATATATTTTGATCAAATATGAAAAACAAAAACATAATTAACCGGTAACGAATCCATGCAAGCGTCTATACCCAACTTAAATTTAATGCATTTTATTTAGAGTGTCGAGTATGAATAGACTACATAGATTTGCATTTGAAAAGAAAATATTCTATCCTTATTTAACCTTAGGCCAAAAGTTAGCAGTTAAACCAACGTCAATCCATCTGATATATCGATGCATTCAATGTAACACGAATACGGCAGCATAAAATAGGTTAAGAAAAGAAATTGACTCTTGCCCAGATAAGAATACTACATCTATCCGATGAGAAGAGCAATAAAAAAAAAACTCCATAGGAAGGAACTGCGGTCTCCGTCTTATTTCTTCCATAGGCAAAACGGGAGTGTGCGGCGTATAAAGCAATTCTGCCCGTAGTGAATCTCATACATCTACTAATTACACCAATATATCCAATCCATTGACCTAATTCAACTACGAAACAACTAACCTAAGATTACCCTCCCCTAATAAAACTTTACAAATCTATATAGTCATTCACGCCTGACTTAAGTTTAACATTTATATAATATTAAATTAGCGAAAAACAAAAATCATAAATAAAACTTAAAAGAACCAAAAAAAAAAAAAAATGGAAATGATTAAAAAAAAAAAGAAATACATCAATAAAAAGAATTAATAAAGAATTTAGTTTGGTCAGATAGGATTCTATTTTTTTTAAATACTGGGAAAGTTTATAATTTAAAGTTCTTAGTGTTTTCAAATTAATATTCATTTAAGGTGCTTACGGTTTTAGAAATGTTCATTAGTTATCTGTTGCTTGCCGTTTGGAATCCAGTGTTAAAATCCCTCGATGATCCTGTGGTCCTCAATATAGGAAAAGCAATGTTTCATTTTCTTTATAACAACTGAAGGAATTGAAAGTGCGTCTTTCAATCCCTTCACCTCCGACTTAACACATCTGTCTTCTCTTAAATTTTCTTCACTCACTAAAAATTTTATTATCAAACTTTTTCTTTTATATGTAACTTTAGGATCCAATGGACATTATGTCATCGATGATGATGATCCTTTCGTTGAGGTCCAATTCCCTGATGGATCGCTTTCATTGGCCATTAGTTTCTATTGTTTTCCAATCTGACCGTTGTTTATATTTAAATGCCCAAGGGCTAGTTCACTTGGACTAATTAAAATAATCATTTCCATTTTTTCAATAACATTAATTAATTTGTTTTGTACAAACTTAGATATATTTTTATCTTTAAATCTTTTTAAATTTTTGCTTTTAAAATACTTTTTCTATTTTTAATAGTTTCTTTAATAATTTTTTTCATCTGTGCGATTTTATATATATATATGAGTTTAGTATAGAATTTTAATTTTCAATTTTTAATTCTTAAAAAAGAAGTTTTATTTGCGAACTTTTATTTTTTTCATGTTTACTAAAAAAAAAAAAAAATGTAACGTCGTATGTGCCCGTTACAAGATGGACCTTACTTTTACATTCTAGTTACATCTACTTTAATCTATTCCAATGTTTAGCTGCCATCATTGACATACCTGCTCCACTGCCGATTTCCAATGTCATTTTTCTATTTAATAATTTCATTGTCAGCATAAATTGATTGCAATTAGTAATCCGAGTTTTATAAATCTCACACTTCTGCTTATTTCCCTTGGAAAAGTTGGTGAGCTGCTACGTTCTTTTCCCCCTTAATCCTACATGTTTTTCTAAGTAACCTATTTTACCCCAGGCTCTGCAATGTTCTTTATTAAGTTTAGACTTCTGAGCTATGTGGAACTTCTTCACACAACAATAGCATACTCAGAAGAGAACCGACATTTATTTAATTTTTCTTATAAATGCACTACCTTCATTATTATTAGTAAAATTCTGGAATTCTTTTGATTGGGCTACTCCCATTTTAATTGCTTCCTCATATGTCAAATCTCTTGAGACCAGCAACTGCTAAGACTGGCATCAGTCATTCCCCAAAGTAATTGTTCGAGCAAAGTGTCTTCTAAGGCATCACTATAATTACAACTCTTATTAAGTTCCCTTAATGCTTGATCATAATCATATGTACATTCCCCTTTATTTTGCTATTTTTAATATGTGGCCATGCTATATGTCTAGAGGGTCGGGGACTGAAATAATTATTCAATTTTCCAACTACTACATTGTATGCAATTTTTTTTATAGATTAGACAACTTCCATATTTCTCCATTCTTTTTTATTTCATAAATAATTTCATATAAAGATACAATAAAAGACAAATAACCCCGAAACGCATTTTATGCTGAACCAGCACTCATCAGTTGGGCCAGATCATCATCTCTCATATATATCTTTATTACATGAAGAGTATTTATGTAGAGCAAATTGTCTCATTTTTATTTTCAAGCGTCAATTTACTTCACTCCCAACTTTTACGTTATCAACTTTTTTATAAACACATAATGATTATTACTAATCATTTATTAAACTAGAGATTTTCTCTAGCACACATATAAACTTTAATCCAAGTTAAAGATTAATATATCTGATTTTCAGCACACATACATAGCTATTTACATTTCTCTTTCTCCTATGCGTAATATTTTTTATAGATTAGACAACTTCCATATTTCTCCATTCTTTTTTATTACATAATTTCATATAAATAAAGATACAATAAAAGACAAATAACTCCCAAGATGCATTTCATGCTGAACCAGCATTCATCAGTTGGGCCAGGTCATCATCTCTCATGTATATCTTTATTACATGAAGAGTATATATGGCAATTTTTCTGGTTTTTCTTGATTGCATAGCCGATTTGCAATTTCAATCACTTGTTGCCTGGGATAACATGGTAACTTTAATGGGATCATTTAGTTCCATAAATAGTTTCTTGATTCTCTTGAGATAAATTGGACAATCAAAATGACTATTAACATTAAACTCATTTATTGTTACTTGCGGCACAGATATCATCTTCATACCTTATTCCAAATTAATAACTAATGAGTAAAAAAATTTTTTTACACAATTACCAAATTATTTCCCAATAAGCTGACTTATGCAGCCAGTTTTAAACAAAGAGATTTAACTTTATTACAGCTACAAAATTCTAGCTACAGACGGAAATGAAATCCTATCTCCAACTACTACTAAACAAAATTACACTTTGAATTCGATTCTGTGGACTACACCAGTTTTCTGCTGTGTAAAGCAACCACGAATACTGCAATCATGCTCAAAGTGGACAAACAAGCAGAAATAACTCTTAATATATACAACTCAACAATTAATAACTTTACATAGATTAGTATTATAATAATACTCAGCCATAGAGGCATACAAAAACATAATAAAGCCAGTGTGGCCTGCAAAAAGTCTCCATATCCACTTTTGAACCTTCAATTGTGGAGTTCATTGGGTTATCCATATTCTCTTGAACACTTGGCCTTGTAGTTCCTACAAATAAATGTGACCACTTCCATCCATCTATACGTGTGTGTGTGTGTAGACCTAGATTCTTCTTTACAAATGAGCTTTTATTTTTTTCTCAGTCCAATTCCAATTAGCAACACTATGGTCATGGAATGTTCTAGAGCACTGATTATATCACTGTTTATTACTATCTTGGTTTATTCTTTTAGTTAAATATTTTCTAATATGGAAAGTCTTATTAACATATTTTAACTTTAATTTTTACTTCGTAATACTTTAACATTTGTTATTTACATTCTAAATATATTGAAAATTAAAGCTGATGCACTTAAATGTGGGACCTATGATGCATTTACAGCTTGGCGTTAAAATCTTCCAAAATGATGAATTCATATTTGCAAAGTATCCTTATAATTCTGTAATCTTATCACAATCACACATCAAACTACACATTAAAAAAATTATGACGTTGCAATAAATCCGTTAAATGCTTCCTCAAAGAGATGTTGGATGTCACCGTTACTTTTAATTATTATCAATTCAATGAAAATCTCCCTAAATTTAATTTTTTTTCCAACCCATGACTTTTCCTTTTTGCATCATTCCAGCTAATTTTCTTAAACTCACCCATATCACACGTAGTCTCTTTCCAGATCATTTATCTAGAGATCACATTTAAGACTTATCTGTTATCTCTCATAATATCACAACCCAGCTCCATTTCCTTTAAGGACATGTTTATTTCCTTACCCACACATTTCACTTTTGAGCTCTTATTGTTACTCATTACATACATCTCTGTATTTTGCTGTGTGAGGTAGACTTCATATTGTCCTTTGTTAAGCATTCAAATTCCATGCCCATATGTAAATACTGGTAAAAGACATTTATTAAAAATCTTTTTCAAATATTCATGTAAATCCTTCAATCTTAATTTATTTTATAAAAAATGCTACGACCAATTTTATCCATTATGCTTCCATTTGTATTATTAAACAGACCACGATATTTGAAATTATTTTCTAATTTATTATTATCAATCTTTGATATTAATTTCTTATTGTCATCTAATAACCGTTGCAACATTTTCTAAAGCTTTGAATCATTTTTTGCAAAAACAATCATATCATTTATAAAATCTAGATGACTTAAACAATTTTCATTTTAGCTTCCCATTTTAATCACCAAAAGCTTTCTAAAAACTGCTATACAAAAAATTTGCAGATATAAAATTCATCAATGTTAATCTTAGTATCATTATGTAATCAAATCATTGCTGCAACATTTTAACAGTCCAATTTTAATCATTATGGAAATAATTATTAAGTCAAATGTTTTTTCATAATCTAAAATTCAAGACATAATTTGATGACCAATATTCATTGGTCCTTTTTATAACTTTTTTTTAGTATTTGAATGTGATCTACTGTAATAAAATTAATTTTAAATTGAGCTTGTTCATTTAGTTAGCGTGAATTCAAAGTTCCATTTAGAAAGGTTGTAATTACAGAAATGATAAAAGCCTTTTAGATTTATAACTTCTAATATCTTTTCACCATATTTAAATATCAATATTATTACTGTATTCTTCCAATCATATAATTTAAATGTACTATGTAGTTTGCCCAATATTTTCTCCATTTCTTTACTTGCTTATTTTAAAATATCAGTTACTTCCTAGAACTTTTATCTTTTTTCTAGATTTAATTTCCCTTCTCATTTCATTTAAAATAAATGGAAATTCAGAAGAGGTCTCTATAGTTTTGTCTTCTTATTCTTTATTATATTATTATATAAATCTTTGGAAAACTCTTACATATATTTTCTTGATATGTCCTTTTTAGTTATAAAGCCACTTTTTATAACTGAAACATCTGACCTTCCAGTACTAGAATATTGTTTTATATTTTCAGACTTTTAATCCATTCTATAATTTCCTTGCCAATTCAGTTTCATTTTCTTATTTATATATTTTTTACTCAATACAAATTAAATAAATAAAGACATGAGAAAAAGACAAATGATTCCTAAAATGCATTTTTCCATTGAACTAGCTTCAGATCATTAAACCATCCCAAATATCTTCATCATTGTTAACTATTAACCACAATTTATTAAATTTTTAAAAAATGTGCAGTTCTTATACTTAATGACAATTTATTGCATTTTGGATAACTATATCAATTTTATTAGTAACTACACCACAAATCTTTTTTGTATTATTTTACAGATTCTATATATTTATTTCTTCTTAATAAATCACTTTTAAATATTTTTGTATTCCTTTTTTTTTTTTTGTATATTGTCTCGTTGAAAATTTACTGGGGGGGTCCGTTTTATCTGTGTAATGGTTATCCTTTATTAATTTTATTCAAGTCTGAACCAACATTAAAGTGTAAATAATTTAAAATGATTTGCAAGTTCTAATTTAAATTCATTAGAATGTTTCTGAAAATAAAAAATATCAACTGTTAATGCTGTTTTTTTTAATAGTTTTCACCTTTTTAACTCTACATTAACACATCTTATATTTTGCTAATTGACGATTACTCTTTATTTGAATCTATTAAGAAGATACATATTTTCTGTTAGTCACAGTATAATCCAATTCAAAGATGTGTCTTCATTCGAATGCTTCCAATGTCAATTTTTTAAAGCATTTTTCTTAAAAAATAAATTTACAATGTGCAGTTTTTCTATAAATTTCTCAAGACTGTGTTCTCTCTCATTTATGTATTCATAACAAAATTTATTCTCATCACTTTCAATCATTTTCTAATTCTAGCAACAAAGTCTCCTGTGATAATTTTTAAATATTGCTTGATGTAATCAGGAGCATTTTGTGCATCTATATAAAAATCCTCTATTTCTTCATCACAATGAAAACTTATATGGATATAAACTTGGATTTTCTGCACTTGATATCTTCCATTAAATTAAATAACCACTCTTATAACTATTTGTACACCATCAATCTCAACAATATTGTTTTTCCATTTTTTTATTTGTAATGAATTTCATCCCACTTGTATTTTCAATATGTATGCTTTTGTAATAATGTATACATTCTCTTTTCAAATTAATTCTCTTCATTTTTTCTTCTAACTTCGTAAAGTCCGGAAATCTCTCATTTAATATTAGACAATTTATTCAATTCATTTAATCTTCCTTCATCTGAAAGCGATTTACAATTGAAAATAGCTAAATAAAACATCCATCACCAAATATCAGCCTGGTCCATAAACAATAGATTCTTAGTACTAGTGCTTTCAGAAATGAGAGCTACAATGTACTTTCATATGCCATGATTGTAAATTTAAAAAGAATGATCATTCAGATTACATTCATTTTGCTTAGAAGAATACTCAACTGATCTTTCAACTAAAAACTATTGGGAAACTGAAAAACCATGATATTCTTGGTTTTTAATTTAAAAGAAAAAAAGCCAATAAACTCATTAACAATTACATAACAAATCAAAAAGTGAGAATAAAAACCAATATATGTATATATAAAATAAGACCTTTTTTTGTTCAACAAACATGAAATATCTGATGTTTATAGTATTTTTCATAGTAAATCCAAGTACATTTGCAAAATTTCTTTATCAATAAAGATTTTTGATTGTCAAGCAGTTTAATTTTTCAAATCCATACTTTTATATACTCACTAAAACCTAATAATTTGTTTGACTTCCTGCTTGTTCAAGAATATCCCTCTAAAGGGTTTAGCAGTAGATGACCAGCATGTCCTGATTAAAATGCCATGTTTGTGTCCCACCAAACGTAGTTTTTTGGGGATGAATATCCAAGAGTTCAAAAAATGAATGTTTAATGATCTCTTTGTTTAATAAGACTTAAACATGTCATCTATTAATTCATGATAATCTTCAGACCAGTGTTTTTCCAAAATTTTGAGCACACCCTTGCAGATGATTCAAGTTCACTAATCTCTTTTTAATAACTTTTTCATGTGTCTACAAAAATAACTTTTAATCTTGGCAGTCCTAATCTGATAAAATTTGTTTCTCAAATATGTGAATCTAATTTACATTTTACTTAAATAAAGTTTCATAATTTTTTAATTGATATGTAAAGAAGCAAAGTATACTTTTTTTAGAAACAGAAAGGTTTTCACATTTTTCATGATTAGAAAACAAATGGATGAATTAGACAAACTTTCTCAATATAACATTTATAGCACATATCTAATGGTCTATTCACATAAAAGTCAATGCTTGCTATATGTGTAACAAAACTTCAATGATCTTTATAATTCTTTGAATTTTTAACTTTCCTTATGCACTTGCAATAATAAGCATTTGGAGGCACGAGTTAAACAAAGATTAAAAATTGTTTACTGGGAAGTGAGATATACGAATTCCCTCAGGGTAGAATTTTTCTGTATTGTTATTCAACTTACAGTCTAAGTTATAATTTTTTAATGTATGCTGTATGTGTAATAAGTTTAGAACAGAAATTTATTTTCATTAAATGAAGAACAACTAACTACTTTTGAGAAGTTGAAAAACAAATACTGCTCATTCAAGTTATTTTCATGAGCAAGAACGCCCAACTTTAAGGCACTTTTTTGAATTCATCTTTTTGTCTATAAGAAAACAAAAATAAAAACTTTTACTATTTTAACTCTAAAAATGTAGACTACCTCTCAGATTTCCTAATGACAATAAATGCGATTCTCACAAGCAGTCACAAGTATTGGATTAAACATTTATTATACTATCGCTTATGTTATTCTTTAACCTCATTTGATTCCTCATCATGAAAAGTCTCATGCTTTAAAATATTTTATACTGGACATAAATCACTGTTGAAACAGCACAATGCACATGATAAATTAGAATACTTCAATAACCTCTGCTTTTGAAGTGATCTCTATTGTGAGCATAATGAAAATAGCATTCTGATTTGTGAGTTTAAGTTTCCCTCCTTAACATAGAATTGCAATTGTCAATGATAAAAATCATTCAGTCACAAATGTAAAGGAACCTATCTTGTCTTGATTATCCATTTTACATCCAAAATAAACAAGATTTTTTTTACTAATGGTAAACAAGTTCCATATCTGATGTGAAATTTAAGAGTTAACTCATCATGCAGAGAATTGGGATAATTAAAAGTTATGAGACGTGACAAAACAGCAAATGAACACATTGCTAACATACAATTAACAAAAATAATCTTAAGAAAAGAGTATTACATACTAGCTATTAATATTGTAGATCTTACGCTATACTGCCTTGGAAAGGCTGGCTATTCACGCAGAAAATGGGTTTACATCTGAAGTGGGTCTTAACATATTTCAATTTGAATATCTGCTGCTCTGACAGCATTATGAGATCTTATCCAAAGAAAGGGAAGGATTGCTTAATATTATTAATTTTTGTCATGTAATTATTGTTAATGATGAAGATACAAATATGCTACCATAAGAAAAATTAAGTATGATAGAAAAATTTGAATTAGCACAAAAAGTATACTAAGAATAAACATAAAAATACTTGGGTGAAAATTATTGTTGACAAGTGTTATTTTATAAAATTCTTGATAGAAATAAATACTTCCCCCCCCCCTTTTTTTTTTTTTTTAACTATTAGTTTATTGTAAATCAAAAAAAATTGTCATACAATTAAATCATGGTAAAAGGATACTCAAATTGCCTGGAAACAAACAACAAATCTTTGGATGTGTGTTCTACACGTATACTGGTTTATAAATATATTAAAATCATTTATTTTGTGAATACTGTCTCTAATCTACTACAAAAGACTTTGTTTAATATCACAAATATTAAACAATAAAGGTGACAGTTGCCTTATATTTGTATGTGTGTCATTTTATTAGCACATATTATTTTTAAACAATTTTTAACTACTAATATTTTTTAAGATTAACAACTATTAATTTCTTTAATTCAAATATATATTAAAGATCAAATATATCTATTAATATTTATTAATATATAACTACATCTTAATTTTCATTTCAACCCTCTTTTTACTCATGCCTAAGTTTTATACTTTCTCACAAGCATTTTAACATAAACTACGTTTCATCATTGGGCCCAAGTCATCACATTATCCCAATATCTACTGCTATTGTTTTTCTATTTATCTAATTATGATTTAATTTACTAGCATCACTTTATATCAGCACTCTCTTCAAGATATTAATTATTAAAATTCATTTTTAAGATTATATTATTTGATATTACATTAGAGATTAAATATATCTAGTAATAGTTATTAACATATTACTAAGTAATCTATGTCAATGGACATTTGAATTGTGTGATGAGACATAATTAAAAACATGAATATATGTGTGTTTTGAGAAATATACAAAATTTAGTGCACAAATAAAAAGTGCTAAAATGTAGATTAAGAATGTAGTTATGCATTGGTAAATATTAGTAGATATGTTTAATCTCTAATATAATATTAAGGGATAATATCTGAGTTTTAATAAATATAAAAATTTCTTATCTTAACAAATGAATATTAGTGATTAAGAATGAATTTTGAATTATTTATGAATATGGGATACTTTCAAGTTTAATTGAAAAAAAAAAGTTATATAAATCTTACTAAAATAATGGTCTAGTGATCATAAAAATGCCAAATGTCTGCATCATAAATTTTGTCTGAAAAGTAAAATTTATCAAATAAAAAAGTAAAATTTACAGTATTCTACCTTTAACTTTTTTTTTAAAAAGATTCTCATATATATATTTTTATATGAAAATTTATATACCGTATTTATATATAATCAGATACTGTTTTAAATAATGCGAAATTACTGTTTGGTTTATTTTATAATGTATTTCAGGAAAGCTGCAGAATCCATGAATGTAATTAAATTCTGTCCCATGAAGAGTTTCTCAACACATGATCCAAATTTTTAAATGTATAACCCATTGATAGAAATGAAACTGGAAAAGGCTAGGTATTCTAACTCTTTATGAAAGGAGATAGTTAGATTGTAAAATAAAGATGCTAAAATTATTTATATTTTTATATTGGACTATTTCCACCATCTAATTTGCGTATTAAATGTCATTATAAAAATTTAACTTTATTTAAATATTCCAAATACATTCAACTGTTAGTAATAGCACATCAAGCAGGTTAGTATATGCACAACATTTCGAGATATTATTCTCCCCTCTTCTTCAGGTGTTGCTGGCCTGACCAGTGACAGTACTATCATGGGATTCAAATCTGGACCCTTAGATTCTTGAGTATTGAATTTTAAGGTAACGCTCTAATCAACTGAGCCATCCTGTCAAGGCAACAGTCAGTAGAAATTTCATATACTTATCTATGAGGTTCCTCCTGATTTCTCCACTTTTTCCTAAGAGAAAGTTGATTAGTGGCTTCTATACATTATGCATAGTCACACTAGGTTGGCCTATGGGATTTTTTGCCATTGTCATGTGAGCAGCTTCTTTAAATTTTCTTCTTTGTATCTTTTCTTCTCTATCCAATATTTTTGTATTCTCCCAAATGAACCTATGTTAATTAGTACATACATGGTCTGCTACTTTAGACAACATCTGTTTTCTCTTTTTTAATCATCAGTTTGTGTTCTTGCAAGTGCTTTTCAATGGGATGACTGGTCTCACCAATAGAGAAGAAAATTTAAAGAAGCTGCCCACATGGCAATGGCAAAAAATCCCATAAGCCAACCTAATGTGACTATGCATAATGTATAGAAGCCACCAATCAACTTTACTCTTAGGAAAAAGTGGAGAAATCAGGAGGAATCTCATAGAGAAATATATGAAATTTTTACGGACTGTTGCCTTTGATAGGATGGTTCAGTTAGTTAGAGCATTATCTTAAAATTCAATATTCAAGAATCCAAGGGTCCAGATTCGAATCTCATGCTAGTACATTCACTGGTCAGGCCAGCAACATCTGAAGAAGAGGAAAGAGTAATACCTCTCAAAATGTTGTGCATATACTAATCGTTTTGATGTGCTATTACTAACAGTTAAATGTATTTGGAATATTTAAATAAAATTAAATTTTTCTAAAAACATTTAATACTCAAATTAGATTATGGAAATAGTCCAATATAAAAATACAACTAAAATACCATCATCACAAACCTTCAGAAATGCAAAAATTATGATTCTGATAGAAAATGCAACCCAAGAGCAAGGCAGTTAGTATTAATTCCATAAATACTAACTTGTCTGTGATGAAGTTGAAACCTATTCTGAGAAATAGAGATTATACACAAAGAAAGTAGAGAAATAATTGAAAAGAATACAAAATTAATTTTATAAGGATAGAATGCATCAGTAAATAAGTGATCATTCTAACAGATTATAGACTGGGATTTTACAGAGAAAATAAATTTTTAATACAGAAAGCATGGACTAAAAATCTGATTTACACATTCAAAACTCCAGGTATAGAAATAGATTCTAGTTGGATTATGTATTCATCCAAATATATGTCATAACAATATTTATTCTTTTCAATTTAATATATAATAGATGATGTGGTTCATGTGAATATCCTAGAACTGGCATTGATTCAAGTAACAATTTCTTAATAATTTGGAATTAACTTTTCAAAAAATAGAAACTAGTAAACCAAGAAAAAAAAAGACAACTGATAAATTGAAAAAACATGATTTTTTTCCCTCAATAGAAAAATGAACTATTCATATAAAGATGAGAATTATTCTGTGAAAATTAATGATGCCGTATAAAAGCAATATATAACTGGTAAAACCAATAGACTATAAATAATGAAACAAAGCAGAATAGCAATACAATAATTAATAAAATGAGAAAAAAGTGAAATGCAAAACCGATAAAACTAGGCCAAATTAGTTAGAAGAAAATATAAAAAAACAAAGCAATTAAAAAGGTAATTTGATTTTATGTGTAATAGAGTACTTCTTTCTAATTAGAAAAAAAAAACAGACATTAGAATGAAGTGAAACAAAGAATGTTGTTACTAACAAAAGATAGATGAACTGAAAAGATGGAAGAATAAATTAATAATTTTCTTGCATATGTAGAAAAAAAAAGAGGCAGATAAAATGTAAAAAAAGACTGTAACTGAGATGATAACTGGCAAGCTCAAGTAATAGATAGAATTTCAATTAAATTACTGGTGATTGTTGAATGAAAAGTTTTGGTATTTGTAAACCTAATTCATAACTTTGAAGATGGTCAGTAGATGTGACATTACACAATTATGATTCCTTAAAAAAAAGCCCAATGCAGGGAGTAGTTGCATATTAACTTCCAAAAATAATAAGACTATTATGGAGAATTGAAAATATTTATTTTTAAAGTCAGTTAAAATCTAAAATGACTTACCCCTCCCCCCAATTAACTCAATGATAATGAACAAAGTGATTATGCAGAAAGATCTACAACAATTATTTTCAAAACATTATACAATCCACTTATTCTAAACCAGCTGATGAGAATGAAAGGATAAAGAAATAGTTTCTGGAACAATTGTGTTTGTAAGATTTTAACATGCAGTTTAAAAATAAATAGATTGATTTAACACTTTTATTCCAACATCTTAAGATAGTGTTTTCAGTTTCCATGCTATTAGTGAAACATCTTTAAAAATTATCTCAATAAACGGTAACAGCACTGAATTTGGTTCAGATTCAATAACTTGAAAATGTTATTTGCAACAGTGACCTTACGTAAAGGTTCAAATTGATCAGGACAAAGTATAAAATTATAAACAATTGCAAATTATTTACTTTTGCAGGGATAGCTTTTGTGGCATTTAGAATTGCAAAGAAATTTTGATTTTTTATATTTGCAGCAATTTGAATTACAATTGCCTGTGCAATTGAAATTCCTGTGAGCACACTCTCTTAAACTTATTTCCATATCTGGAACTTCATTAATTGAAATAAGTTTCTTGCAGACTGTAAATTCATTCCTAGCGTAGATTTGGTTTAAAATACTGTATTTTGTACTGAATTTATATAAGTTATTATTTTTAATTGACATTATAACAGTTATAATATTTCAGTTATCAGTTTTAGCTCTATCTATACCTGGGATCCTTATCCAAATGCATTCTCCTACATTTGGAATTGGAAATTTAATCTTCAAAAGTTGTAACATTAGTTTGCTTATTCAGACTCTCTAGTTTCTTGGATTTTTTTTGCAGATTTCACACTGAGTGTGAAAGAAGAATCTTCTTTGGTTTTTTCACTATTTTCAATACTGCCAATATTTTTTTCTTCATTATCTTCCATGTCGTTTGGCAATATTTCAGAAAAATATGGTTGATCTACAATATGACTAACACACCCATTTTTATTTTTGTTAAGATCTTCACAGCTATTAACTGCAAGTCTTCACTTGAATCATTTACTTCTATTTCCACATTATCATTATTCTCTGCTGTAATATTGTAATTATCTTTGAGACTATTATCTGGAGTTTGGCATCACTATTAGATTGATCTTTTAATATCATCTCAAGATCTTCACTAGTGATTTCTAATAAAGTTTTGACTGGCAAGTATGCTTTCAAATTTATTCTAGATTTATAACCCAACATAGCCTGATAGGGACTGCAATCTATTCCAGAGTGATGGGTTCTTTTTTATAAATTGAATGAATTTTAATTCTTCTGACCATTTAGCTATATTGCTTGTTTCAAGCCAGATGGATAACTTGATTTGCTCTTTCAACTGAGTCTTGCAACTGTTTGTCTCGGTTTTCCACAAATGATTTTAAGTTCATCCCGAATTCTGTAGACTTCTTCAATATTTCTGCTCATAAATTCTCAGCCATTGTCACTTTGCAAAATGCATTATGTCCCAAATATTGCAGATATATCCAATAATTGGTAAGCAACTTCCTTTGGCATGTTTTGCTTTTAAAGCTCTTAGTTGAACAAATTTTGCAAGACGGTCTTAATAAACCATTATAAATTTATAACCATCATCTGCTTGCGATGCATGTCTATCTTAAACTGAATCGATTGCTTTTAATTGGTTTCACAATAATCCTTCATTTTGGAAAGCTTAGTTTCTTTTGACAAGGGTTCACAAAGATTTAAATATAGCATAACAATTTCTACTGTAATATTCTTATACTTTGTCATAAACTCTTTCATCATTCTGTTTCGCCCTGCATGATCAATTGCAATATAAATCTCATGAATTGAAAATTTTCTTCCAAAAAAGTGTTAATATATATATAAATAGTTCTTTTTCATTTTTAACTGTTACAATAAATTTTTCAACACTTTCCAATTATTATAATAATGTATTTTGATAATGGTTGGTATTCTGCAAGTGATTTACAAGAAACCTCTTTGATTTATTTAACTTTTAGCAAAAATTAATAATACTCTTCGCTTGTAAATACTGATGACCCCCCCCCTTTCAATTTCAAATTATTCATTTAATCATTAAATTGTTTCTTCATTATCCTCCAATATGTTTATGGGTAATGTAAAATTGATGAAAATGTAAAAACAATGTGCTAGTCACACTAGCAATAGATGCAAATAAAAAATAATTTCTTCCAATAACTTAAATCAGCACTAAGCGAATGGTTAGTGAGAACAACAATAGTATGATTCCTTCTTTCTTCTGGAATACAGATAAGCTTCAAACCTAGCATTGAAATTTATTAAATTTACTGTTAATAGTTGGGAATTATTAATAACTACCGATTCATGCAATATATTTTTAAAAATTAATCACTTTGACCATCTTATTTGGTTATTATTAATAACCAGTAATTATTAATAACCAATAATTATCACTACAAACTGACTAGTCATTTCAACTATAAGATACCATACCATAAATAAAAAGTTTCAAAAAAAATTCTAAAATGAATTTCCGAGTTTAACATTTGCTCCAAAAAAAAAAAAAAAAAATTGCAATAATTCTATGTGATTTCACCAGCTGTTAGGACTGCAGCTTTTCCTAGAATATTCCATAAAACTTACCATAAAGAGAGAATTTGATACTCAATAGGTGGGTTATTCCCGAATTAATAGATCATTTTCAATATGTTTTTTTATGCATGCATAAATGTTACGAAAAAAGTTTTAAACTTTTAAATTTTCAGGTTTTAACTGTGTGAATAGTTTAACAGCCAAAAAACTGCACGAAGAACACTACATAAGCTGCATTTATGTTAATTTACCATAAATTATATTGCAATAGTGATATTAGCAATTAAGCCAATGCACATGCGTTTTAAAGATAAATTATAAATGAATACTCTTTTTTCCAGACACGAGATATAGTATTTTAGAAAGAATGTAATGAATCGACTCATTCTTTCGACCCAAACATTTATGTATGGGCGAATCTTAAGTGTATGGAAATGAAAGCATGAAGGTGTTAAGCAATCACTTTAAATTACATTTGTTACGTTTGAACGAATGATGCCTGCAAAATCTTTACAATTTACGATGCTAATATCACTATTAAACATAGCACTATATAAAATAATATCTCATAAATATATTATTCAAGCTTTCTGTTGTTATCACCAGCTCTGCATGCAAGTGCTTTTGTGCAAGGTAAATATTAGCCCCCCCCCCTCACAAGAAAAATGTGAAAATATGGCTTTAGCCATTTAATGTGTTTGGTAAATACCTTACCTGTTTTATTAATTTATTATAATAAAATAAACCCAAAGACTAAAACACACGCAAAAATAAATGTTTAAAAAAATATTTTTTGAAACAATAATTAAATAATACCTTAAAACTAAAATATTTATTTACTAAATTTGAAATTTTTATTTTTTTTTTTCAAAAGTTTTCATATTATTTGTCAATCCTGCAAAATTGCTATTAGAGATAGAAAATATCTGCAAATAAATTTTTTTAAATATGTGTTATAATCATATTTAAAAGAACCATCGCCATATGTGAAAACATTGCACTGCTCCCCTTCCCTTCTCAGGCCAGCTCTGATATTATATAATATATAAGTTACTTACCTGGTTATTATAAATATTATATATATGCAGAATATGATTCTTTGATATGATTTCACTTCTGAGTTCCATCCTGCATAGCAAGAAGCAAATAGAGCCCGGTACCTGGCTTATCTTCATTATCTTTCTCAATCAATATTTACATCAACTTTAACCAGCGGGTCAGTAATTCATTAAAAGTAGTTGTCTGTTTGAAAGCCCATTGAAAATCCCTCATGCACAAACTTATCCACATTTTGTTTTAATCGATATATATTCCTTCAATAATAACATATTTACACTACTATTTAATTTTTTATCGTGTTATTCCACTAATAAAAACTATAATTTATTATATATATAGTCCACTATTTTAAATTTTCATATATTGTTTATTGATATAACTTTCATATTTTATTAGGACCAGGTAAAGTAGGTATGGCTGATATAACTCTTACAATCAATTAACATCTTCTTGTTAAAAAGAAAGGTTTTTGTTTTCAAAATCCATTTGTTATTTTTAAATCAGAATCTCTCAAATATGAAACTTGTCTATGTTTTTTATTAGCAAAAATACTTTCAATATAGAGTAGGAAATAAATCTCTGGTTTATAAATGAATAGACTATTTATTATAGGAAAAACACTTTCACTTATTTTCATTCAACAATAAAATATCTAGATTACTATATTTTTTAACACTTATTAGTAAGTCCTATTATATATTGTAACGGGCTGATGGATTCCCTAAGAGATGGGGGGTGTGTGCATCTTACTATGGTCTGACTTTGGTCTTCGGATAGGATGCAAGTGATTACGCGATGAAATACATAACGTATAATTGTACCCACTTCCAATAGACTAGCTCTACCTATTTTTATTAACTTAGATACAATTTGGGTCAGTTCATCCAATTCTCACCCCTTTCTAGCCACGTTATACCACAGTATTCAAACTCAGGGAGTAATTGCCTGAGCTCTCTTATCAGGGAAAGAGATCACACTAATAGTAGTTATTGCACCTCTATATAGGTGATAATTAATTACCAAAAATCAATTAAGCATAAGATATATAAAAAATATGTATGTGCAGTATAAGTATATATGTATTAAAAGTTATAATAAATAACTTAAATATGTATATGTATTTCCTCTGTCATAGTAATAATATTAATAGGTGTAAAACTAAATAAGATAATGTTTATAATGGGTATGTGAATAATAAAGAACTATAAAGCTGCTGTTGGATATGGAAATAATGATGAGTTAGAGACCAAATTAAAATAACGAATTATATAAACATTTATTGACTAACAAAAAATATAAAGTATGAATAACAATTAAATCTTATACATGTAATTTATTTTGTCAAGGACGAATCTCTACCATATCGATATCTATAATGATATTAATAAAAATAAAACCCTTGCCCTAAACCCAATGGTAGAAGTTCATGTACTTAACTAATTTTTTACAACGACGAATATGTAAAATTATAATATGTATATGTGATTTCGTTAGCTGGCTAATTTAAAATATGTATACAAACATAACAACAAAAAAATCTTTGTTGCCTAGATAAATCAATGATAATAAATCATTGATTTAACAGTAATATAAAAATAAGCTTAATTAATAATAAAGAAACAAAACTTTATCATCGTGTGTTGCTTACTATAAGATATTAAAATTTCTTACCTCCTAATTTCCTATATGTTGTCAAAAGTCAGTCAGATGAGGAGGTCAAAACTAGTAATTTTTTTTATTCTTTATACAATTAAAGATGATAAAAAAATATATATATTTAAATCTAATATTTTCCCCCTTATTACTCTCACAGAATTTCTCCAAAATTATACACATTAGCATCCATTTGTAGAAACGAAAATAATACATAAAATTTACAATAGAGAAAATAATAAAACAAAAATCACAATTTTTATCCCATTATGTTAATTAAAGTTTGATGAGTCTGCTGGAAATTGTTCATTTGCTAAATAAATTCCTAGGAATGGAGATGAAGTTATATTCCCATGACGAATAGCAATTTCTTATCTGAGTCAAGAAATAATAGTGTTCTCCAATTATCCTGTCTTGGATTTGGTTAGGCATTTTATTTAAAGCAAAGATGGTTTTTAAGTTTCTCCTAAATGGGCAGGTAAAATCTTTAAACTTTCATGGCTTTATTGATATCGTATTATTACCCCATGGTACAAACTTTTCTGCAAGCAATCATGATATAAAAATAATATATATTTATTGATTCATTTGCTTCTCAAGATTTCAATGATAATATTATTATATATCAAAACAATTAATTATTGAATATTACTACAATGCTTAAATTTAGTTAAAATTTATCTAATCAGCAAATAATTTAAATCTTCTTACTTTCAAATTATTTCTTTCCCTTCAAACGATTGCTTTAAAATTTCAGCTTTTGATCATTTTGATTAATATTTTAAAAAAAAATATTTATATATTTAAATTCGAACATTCACATCCATTTTGTATTCGAATTTATTTTTTTAAGCAGAAAAAAATAATAATGTTTGATCTTCGAATGCAGAAGACAATTATAACAATTAATACTGCTTTGTAGGTCGCGTGAAGTTTTTTTTAAGCATTTTAACCTTGACATTTCCTTTTGTTTAACAGACATAATATAAATAAATGGGATTATAAATAAAAATAATAATTTATAAATATTTTAAATTTCATCTCCACAAATGGTTGCTATGTGTTTAGATTTTAATTCAGTCATTGTTTTTATTTATTTATTCTTTTTAAGTTTATGTGTAAGTTTTTTTTTTTTTTATAGTTATCCCCAATTATTAACATATAATACGTTTTATTCCAGTGTTAATATACCTGTTTCTCCCTAGTAATTTAATGGCTTTTATTATTTCTTTAGAAATAAAAAGATGTTTATACACATGTATATGTTGGAAAGAAAAAAATGTCAATGTGCCAATTTGCTTGGCAATTTATTGGTTAAGCAAATATGTTATGTGGCTCCAATTGGTAAAATGTCTTAAATAACTGGATGGTGTGGCAGGTTGTAGCTCATCACTACAATATATTATATTTTATCATATATTTCGACAATTAGGAATTTAGGTAGGAATTATTTAAAAGAAATTTTAAATTTTCATACTTAGATTGTTATTCAATACATTTTTAGAAGCAATTAAATCACTTTGCACTTTATTTGGATTAATCATAGATTATGTTGGATAACTAAAAACAAATCAAACACTTGGTTTGTTCTACTAGATACATTTTTTAGACTGTCAGTAGTGCAATCATGTAGGGATTTGCATTAAATAATAGCATTCCCATAAATTTGTCACGGAATATCTTTTTAAAAATTTTTTTTTTTTTATTCATTCTGTTTTCCTTAGATTTGGACCATAGTGTGGATTATGGATCAATTAAGAGTTTTTATTTAAAGAATGGATCCAAGGAAAAGCTGTTTAGTAAAACATGTAAAAAGATAATACAGCATCTAAAAAATAATATCGTTATTAAAAATAGGAAAAGCTATTTATTAAAACGTACAAAAAGATAATGTGTCATAAAAAAAAAAAGAGAGTGAAAGATAACACTGCTAAAAAAAATTTGATATAACACAGCGTCAATCCAAGATCTTTACATTTCAGAGGCAACCATTCTACCTGTATTCCAAATTGAACAACACATTTAAACTGTGTAAAATATTGGTAATAAATATAATTTAATCATATGAAGAATTACTGTAATTATGAGACAATATCACATGATCACATTTCCTATACTAGCACATTAATTGTTGATAAACAGAGCAAAACTCTCCATACATTGATTACTCTGTTTAGCACAGGTGGCAATACTGTATGGAGAGTTTTGCTCTGTTTATGAGACAATATAATTAAACATAATAAAGTTATTATATATATACAAATTAGGATATTTGAATAAAAATGATCGGGAAATCTAAACATTTTTATTTACATATAAATTTTATTAATTATAGTGACGAATCGCCTGTTTGGTTTTGTGAAATGGTTTAATATATTTCAAGGTGAGCAATTGTCACAGTCAGAATGTGTTTCTAAGAATAAAGTCATTCGGAAAGCTAAACACTTACATATAAGTTTTATTAATTACTGCGACAAAATGGCATCCACCTGTTCGATTTAACATAATGATAGGAGTATATATATAATATATTTCAAGCTCAATTAATGGTGAAATGATTAAAAAATGTAAACATTTTTATTTACAAATAAATTTTATTTATCTTGGTTGTGCCCTGCATGCAGCAGCCATGTTGTCACTATAATTTTCTTGGATTTTTGATCAATTTTTATTTTGCTAAAATATGTATTTTTTAAAAATACATTTTCATACAAATTTAAAATAAATAGTGGCGAAATGTGATCACTCACAGTCAATTGATAGTTACAAATTACAATAAATATTAAAAATTCTCTTAATTTTGTAATTATTAAAAGTAATGAAAATTTATAAAGGCTCTGATGAATTAATATTTCAAAGTTATATTAATAATATCCTCAACAATAACAACAAAAATAATAATAATAATTAAAAATTAGCCGGCAGTTTGTACAAATAGTTGCTCGTATATATTTAAGCATATGAGTACATAAATTACACATGCATGCCACTTTCAAATTATAATTTATTAATGTTATTTTTAATAAACATTTTAGAACAAAATCATTTTAATGAAAAGATGTACCTAACTAATGAAATACTTTATATTGATAATCCTAATTCCTATACTTTTTAGTGATTCACAATATATTACAACGTAACTCAATGTACAACTATCATGAGAGCAGATACATCAACTAGTATTTTATAAAGGAAATAAAATTGCCTTTCTATCTGTTTAATTGATAACTACTTAATTGAAAATAATTATTTTATCTAATTATACAAACACTTGTGTATATATATACACACACACACGCCCAATTATTTTTTACAATCAAATAAGCAATCTTTAAGTGAGTTTCACAAAATTTATATATAGTCAAATACATTAAGAAAAAATATAAATCAGTTGAACAAATTTCGTCTCTTTGTCTCTCTTTTTTGTTTGATAAAAATATATATGATATTAATAGAAAATAATTTTTTAAAAATTGATGTTAAAATCTACTATTATTATTTTTAAAAAAACTTGATATTAATTGATTCAATTAAAACTGAAAAATACTAAAAATTTAAAATAAATTTATTTCTTAAGTAAAATAAAAAAGGATCAATATACTAAAATCTTTCAGGAAAAATAGTAATTAATTTTAATTGAAATAAATGATCCTGTTAAATAAATTGCTAGTAAGATTTTTTTTTTTTAAAGGGTGTAAACAATGTCAATAAATCCAAAGATTACTTGTGAGAAGCTAAGATAAACAGAGTAAACAAAAAGATTTTTTACTTATCTCTAATTTGATTTAAAGTACAAATGAAAACTATCAGAAATTATAAGCATATCCTTATCAATAAAGTTATGTATCAATTCACCAATAAAACTATTCATTTTTAGTTTTATATTAATTAAATAATCCTAATTTACCATAAATAAATATAACTTAAAACTATTATATATAACAATATTTTAGTAATCCTTAAATTTTAAAATAAATACAAAATATAATACATGACGAAAAACTAACTTGGCATACTTATTAAACAAAATATTTGGAAAACATGTTAGGTAAACATATCAATTTATATTCTATAAAAACTTTATCAAGTATGGGCAATCTTTTTTAAACAGTAGATCTAATAAGATATCATAAATCAGGCCACATCTTTAAAAGAAAACTTTCATAAGCATTATATTTAGCATCAAATTTATCAAAATAGTGTTTTTTTTAAAAAAATTCATGATAGTTTTCTATAACAAAAAAATAAAAAATAATTATGAATTTTAGAGATAACATGAGTGAATGGGCAGGTGTAAAACATACAAAATTTTAACAAAAGATTGTATGCTAATATAATAATAGATGGCCATACCAAGCAGAATGTCATTAACAGTTACAGGTGGCCTGCCAGCTACAGATTGCCTTTACCTGTTCTAGACATTTAATTTTTTAAAGTTTTCAGTTAAAAATGTGTGAAAAAAAATAAAAATAAAATCATAAGAACAATGTTTTCTTTGTATATAATTAGATGCTAAACATTGTCAACAACTTCTGACAATATCTTCAAAGGATCCAAATGATTGACTAGTTCAATCTTCAGAGCTGTAATCAATCATTTGTACTGACTTAATTCCATAATCATTTGTCTTTCTTGTAGTATATCATCAAAAATTAATGAAATCCATTATCCTGTTCTTTCATATAAATTGTAATAAATAATAAAAAATGAAATGCAACAATAATATAAATATATACAGTATTAACAATTACACATGTAAAGCCTTTTTTGGCATATGGTTTCTTGCTCTTTTTAAATGTTAAGCATCTATTTTAATGTTAACTAATTACTGCAGATAGAACACTATCTAGTGTTCTATAATGGAAGTAAAATAACAAAATATCAGTAAAATAAAATAAAATCATATAGAGATCCAATATAACTTCAAAGAATTGACTATATAATATAACAATATACAGAACAAATATTATTATACCACTTTATATATACTAATTTATATAATTTGCCATTCGTTTTTAATTAATCAGATGTTAAATAAATTTATTGAAGTTTTTTTTAAATATTCATACAATTATAATGTATGTATTATTCATTCTATATATTGTTTATGATATATAGTCAATTCTTAGAAATTATATTGGATCTTTATATGAAGGTTTTATTCTATTTTACTGATGTTTTATTTTATTTCCATTATAGAATACTAGATGGTGTTCTATCTACAATAATTGGTTAACATTAAAACAGATGCTTAAAATTTGAAAAAGAACACAAAACCATGTGCCAAAAAAGGCTTTTTATATATAATTATTATTAATATATTTATATAGTATGATTTTTATTATTTATTATAATTGTAGTATTATATTAAAACTACACCTCAAAATATATTTTTTAGAAAATAATTGATTAAGAAATTATTTAATTTATTTTTATAGTAGTTAATAAATATATTTTCTAATATTAGTAAACATTAATATATGCCAAAATTTTCAAATCATTAAATTGATAAAATAAAATCCATGGCTAAGTGATTAAGACTTAGGCAGCAAAAGATATAGAATGGAAGCAGAAAAAATGGACAAAAATATTGGATTTGCAGATTAGTTTTGTGTCATCTGTATATTAATTTCTATTGATTATTGTGTGTGTGTATATATTTGTAGGTTCTAATCATACTTATATTTTTATTGCAATCTCTTCAACACCATTAGGTAAAAACAAACTAAAACATCAAGTTTTATGTATAAAATTTATTGATTTACCTGAAAGTTTTTTTTTGTGTGTGTGTCTGTATACACAATCTGCTGGCATATACATTTAAGAGCTGAAATAATAATAGCTGCAAAGAGAGAAAGCAAAAGAAGCAGAAACAACTCAGTGACTGGAATAAATACTTGGAATATTGATAGACTCTTTATACTTTCCGTAAATCTTATTTCTGAAAAGCAATAAAGTTAATATGAGAATGATTATATAAATGTATATATAAAATTATTTAATTAATTACTAAAAATATATATACAATTACACATTTTACCTATGTAAATTGTTATATATATTTATACATGTATTGAAATATTAACATATTAAGTTTTCTTTCTGAGTAAAATTGCTTCTAGGCTATAAGATATTCCAGATTAATATTGTTATTGACATCATTTTTTCATCATTCACTATTTCTTAAAACTATTTACAATTTCTTTTTAGTGTTTTATCACAAATTTTAATGAAATCAAAGTTTAGGATTATATTATAATAAAAAATATCTTCATCAAATAGTGCCGCATAGGCACATAAAGATCAATAAGCTCAAAGATATAAACCACAACATAATGGTCTTTAGATTTGGTGGAACAGTTTCAGCACATAAAGATCAATAAGCTCAAAGATATAAACCACAACATAATGGTCTTTAGATTTGGTTGAACAGTTTCAGCCTTTACGGATGAAGAAAAATCAATTAAATAAAAAGTTGAGGCAATCAATATGTTAATGGTCTGAAATCTTTATTTCCCTATTATTAAATTTTTTAAAAATAAAAAACATTAAGATTGTTACTTACCAGACAACATTAGTAAGAAATAAATAGCAAAGCAAAAAGACTTCATATAATATGTTCTCACCCTAGCAGTGGGGAGTGATATGTTGCTAGATATTTTCAAATTAAGGGAACTATATATAAATGTGATACAATCTATGTGCAAGTGAAATATTAATATTATGCATGACTATTAAATCTTCGTTGATATATTAATTTTAATAATGTTTCAGATTTTAATATATATAGGTATTCTGAAATTATTCATAAAAAACTATAGTCCATAAAACTTTTATTTATGAATAGTGAAACCATTGTACAATTTTAATGCAATTAAAAACAAACAGAATTTTCACTATAAATAAGTTATTGTCAGTTGTAAAACAACCAATTGTTAATTCCCTTTGCTTTAAGAAACACCTATTATAACATTAGCAACAAAGAGAATTTGCGTCTCTTCTTCCTTTTATCAAGCCATAGAGGAAATGGTTTTCCAAAAAAGGACTAATGTATTCATAGACTCCACATAGAGAAACTTTTCAATTTTGTATCTTAACAAAACTAATATCATTGTATAATATTCAAATGAAACACATCTCATCATTTCATATAAAAAGGTTTGACTTTTAATAAAATCTAACAACTAAAATTTATTCCACTTCAAAATCTAAGATTTAATTAAATTATAAAATGTTGTTGATAGTTGTAACAACAAATTTTTGCATTTTAATTACAATGCCATTGGTAGTTGTTTTTTTTTTTCACATCATATTTTATAATATGTCATGTTCAGACAGAAAGAATGGCTGAAGGTTTGTGAATAATAAGATTGTTTGATGAAATACCATTAAATGTTTAAACAAGAAATCAGTTAAGAGAATGTTTCATTGTGAAAACAGACTTCTAAGGATATAGACTCTGGAGAACACAATGCAAAAGTTTAACTATTTCTCTTACAGAATTCTTTATCCCATTAGTGCATAAAAATATCAGTCTACTGGGAAATTTGATAATACAAAACCTTTATAGTCCTGAGGGTCAATCCTAGAAAAGAGAGACCTATCCAAGGCTATGAAGCCTTCCTGGTATAAAAAGAGATAAAAAATATACAAGAATTTTGTTGTTCAAAAATTAGACATTACAACTTCCAAACAATCGTCAAAAAAAGTGGCCCTGATTCTCTTCTTACTCTCAGTGGCACTAATAGTTGAGAAAGTAAAGTGAGTACATGTTTAGGGAAAAATATATGAGATAAATTTGCATCTTTTGAATATATGTATAAAAAAGTTATACTTTTCTCTCTTTAAAGTTTGCACATTTTCAATGGAAATTTCAGAACATGCATTTAAATATGTTCAGATGATAAAACAATTGGAAGCAATTTTTATGAAGATATTTATAGTTCCATTATATAAGACCCAATTTTTTTTTTAACAAGCGCAGGGCTAATTTAATGGATGATCTATAATTATTTTATTTTTTTTAGTGTTATTCTCTTGCATTAAAGACTGGAATTAAAACTATTGACTCTATTATCTATCAAGCAACATTGATTATTCTAAACAATTAATTTTTATTGCTATTTTGAGAACAAGTGTGGAAGTCACTAATATCATAGAAATAAATTTATAAAAAACTATTGTATTTGTTTAAAGTACATTGAAACTATTTATATTAATGCTTTTGATAAAACTTACTCTTTAGTGATCATCAATATCAGTTTTGATTTTATGTGGATTAATACAATGATAGGTGGTGGACTCTGCAGCTAAATGTCCACCATTAGCAAATCCACTCTGTCACTTCTGGTGCTTGAACTTACAGAGATTTCCTGCTTAGTTTAATGCAGTGATAAAATGGCAGATTCTGAAATTCAAAATCCATGATTTGTGGTTCCAACTCTGTCTCTTCTAGTGCTCAAATTTCTTATGAATTTTCACACAATATCATTTTTTCATTATAACAATCTGATAAGTTAAAAAGTGCTGATAAAGTTTTCAGCTATATTTAAATTGTTATCAATTTTACAATGCATTTTTGAAATTGATTATATAAATAAAAAGTGATGGGATTAAATCTGGAATAAACATGCACATTTGGAGATTAAACTTTTACTTTTTAAAATTCTTAATTCCAACTATCCAATGGCCATCAATTGAGAAAATTATGCTAAGATAAAATACACCATAAATAGTTAAAATGCACAGAGAAAGTGATTTGAACAGGCAATACATATATAATCTTGTGCTGTTGCTCAAGGTTATATATGCTAGCTTACTAAGGAAAAGATTATTTGCTCAAGATTATATGTCTACCTTAATTAATAAGAAGACTACTACAGTTTGATTTCAGGTGAACAAACAATATAGCTAAAAATAAAATTATGTATTTTTTGTCTGAAATATATGAAACATTAAAATTAATACATACAGAGACATATTTTCATTCTATCTACAAAGAACATAGTGTTTCATCAAGAAACCACCAGGCTTCTGAGAAAGAAGAAGTCATATTTTCTTGGTTCCAAACTCAAAAATAAAAAACAAGGAATTTATTATGCTGGCCTATGTATATTAATGACTAGAACATTCATGTTCATTTATCATATAAATATTCTCATAATAATAATAAGTGCAATAGTAAAATAATTTGGATGAACATTATGAATATACTTTGCTCAAATTCCTTTAAGATCTTTATGTGTATACTTTGTTTTATTTTATAAATTACCTATCTAGAATGAAATCATGAATTAATGCTTAGAAATACATTTTAATATGGAAAAACAGTGGCTGTTGTTCATATTGCATAATTTAATACATTCATTTTTTCTTTTCAAAACAATATTAGTGTGGATATAACTACACGAATCCATTGCTACAGTCTGCAGTAACTGTGTTATTTCATAAACAACAGAATTAAGTTTTAAGAATTTTAAGATTTTTTTTTTTTTAAATATTGATATATTAACTGGCAAAATATATTCGGAGTTTCATTTATACATAAAATTTATGGACTTTTATTTTTTTTAAACAAGATGCTGTTCTAAGTCATTTTTGATAACATTAATCCAACAGAAATAATCTCATATTCATCTATTGATATATAAAATTAAGAATGAAAAAACATTTCCATAATTTTTAGTGCATCAAGATGAAAGTTATAATGTTAGATTTAAATAAAATAATAATAATAATATATCGCAATCAATTAACAAAAAAGTTTTTTTTTTTTTTTTTTTAAAAAGTGTAATTGTAAATACAATTAAGAATGTCAAAAGATAATTTGTATATAAAAGAAAAAAAAAATCATTATATATGTACACACATAAATGAATAGTAACATTAATGATTCGAGCCCTTTTTTAGTATAACATTTGATGTTTTGCATAAAACTTTTTTAGATAATAAAAACCTAAAATGATTTCATCTGAAGAAATTGGAAGTGGGTCATATGGTTAAAAGTCAAATAACAAATATATTATTAACCTATTAATATACCTCTTACAAATCAATAAAAATTAAAATACCTGCACACCTATCATGTATTTTTAGATGCGGCTGCGTCTACTATTATTTTTTGTTGTGATAAATTTCTGTTACAGTACATAAATTATTGAAATGGAATGCATAACTTATTACATAAGTCATATTTTAAAGAATAATAATTTTTTTATGTGTAAATATAAATAACAAATCCAGATATTGTCCAATTAGTTAGTTTTAGTTGGTGAATATATAAGAAAAGCAGAAATAGTGGATTAATAGAAATGTGCATGCAATGTTAAAAGATAAATACAAGGAAAAAAGAAATGAAGAAAATATTTTATTCTTTCAACACAATCATTATCATCATTACAGAATAAAAAATATTTTCAATATTGCACTTGAAATTATTCTCTCTAGAACAATGCCATTTACATATTTAAAAATATCCCCACATATTTAACTGTTTATTAAAATACTTAATAAGAATACTTCAAAACTGGAGAAAAAATTAAATATATATATTTGATACCATAGAATAACTTTAAAAATATATATTTATATGTATGCTTGTATTTACAAAAACAAATGTTTCAAAAATAATTTTACATCTTTATCGTTATTTTAGCAAAATATATTTGATAAATAAGAGTAAATGTACACTGGATCACTCTATATGCAAACACACATATAAACATTTATCATTATAATTTATTTCTTATTTTTAGCTATAAAAAAAAATTCAGGAAAACCAATCATCAATGAATGATAATACTATAATGTGCATGTAAAAACACATCTAAATACTGGATACTCCTATTTAGGAAGAAAAATTTAAGGCTTTAAGTTTTTGGAGATAGTAGGAAAAAATTGTAGATAGGAATTTATAGAGAATAATGTTTCTTAAACATTTTTATAACAAAAACAATTTCAAAAAAATATAAGATTATAAACTTTTCCTAATTTTAATTACTACTTAAAAGGTTTCTAAATGAAGTAAAAAACAAATAAATCTTACACTTTCAAAATTTTAACCAATTCATTAATATAATAAGTGTGGTTTAGTGCAAAGGCAGCATAACTCTGAAGAGCTGCGAATTCTTGAACTGAAACTTTACCTGTCACACTGATCCTTAAATATTACATGGCGACTTGAGCAATAACCATCTGATTCTTCTTTTATAAAAATTATAATAAATTTTTTAAAAAGTTATATGGCCTTTTGGGTACCTTTTAGAGCAATATAACAGTTCCATCCAACTATTTGAATAAGATTTTTTTTTTTAACACATTACAGCATTGAAAATACACTCTGCATCTTTTAATTTGAATCTATTACTCTGTCTCTGTACTCATATGCAAAGGAATAGGGCAGCTAATTTATTGATATAATAATGAAAGAGCCGGTCAAAATTTATTTTCTAAATATTGAGATGTTAGAATATATTCTAATAAAAGAATATCAAACAATAAAAAAAATCATCACCAGTAATGATCAAATATTACTATTTGGACATAGTATTTTTATTAAATAGTTACTCAATATGTCATAATATTTTTAACAATAGATATCATTTAGTATATATGTTTTAGCTCCCAGAATACAAGTTGATGAACCTTAAGCAATCATGCATAAATGAGTATGGCCATTTTCACCCAGAAAACAACAAAAAAGAAAAGATAAAGAATAAAAGAGTTAAAGTTTTGCAATAACTATACAAATCAATTTATGAAACAAATATATCTACATCTTAATAGAGCAAACAAATAGAGGATAGTAAAATGAGCTTCATTTACAAGAGTTAACTATGAGTAAGTAATAAGCAGTGTCCAACTAAGAGAATATTCTACTAGCTTGCAGAATAAGATGATATTCATTAAAGTCAGAAACTGTTACAGTTTTTACTTTTTCCTTTCAGGCCCTTACTCTCATTCTCCATTTTCTTATTGCTTTCAATCACTTAAGACAATTCAGATCTGACTATAAACTTCTCATGCTATCAATCATTTCCACAATAAAATTGTGTATTTGTGCAAATATATTTCATTTTTAATTACATACAAGACAATTCTGATCCACATCTTTTAGTTATACTATACATTAAATGAAAGTTTCAAATAAAAATAAATAATTTTAAAATTTCAGTAAGACAAAAAATTAAAGCAATACATAATTGACTAATTCATACCTATGACCACAATTTTAGCATAACTCAATGCATTTTGTGAATCTAATATCTTAAAATAAATTAATTATATGTGGAAGCAAATATCATTAGAACATTGACAATTATAATGATTTCATTCAATTGGTCTGTGTTTTTTTTCTTTCTCCATTGTCAATCCAGGAACTTTATGCTCTAAGTTACCTAATGTAATCATTGAAAAAAAATTATCAGAGTAATGCTCTGCTGAAGATCATGAAAATAAGAAAAAGGCAGATTCCAGAAAATTATGCCAATTTTTTTATAAATATTTATAAATTTTTTAGAAAAATAATACTAATCTTTTATTGTAAAATCTATATCATGTACCTGATTACTAACAGAGTTAGAATTCATAATTTTTTATAACTTTTGAGTAAAAACATAAAATTTATATAAAGAGTATGGAGGTTATTGATAATAATAGCAACCACAGAATTTAATTATAAAAATTTTAAAGTAGGTAGATATCTGCTTTAAACAATCTTTTTTTAAATAAAATATTTGCAATTTTATTTTTTCCATAAAAGTTAATTTTAAACTTTATTTTTACTTTATCATTACACAATTTATTGGAAAGGTTTTTTTTTTTTAGTTTCCTTAAATAATTTAAGCTAAAACTAGTCAATATTGTCTATAGTTAAATAAATAAATTTTAATAATATAGAATTTTAGCATTTTTTTCTTTATAAGGCTGATGTAACAGCTATGTATGAATATCTGAGCACATCCAGTTTATAGATACAATATTTATAGTTTCAGATACACCTATGAATTAATTAATAATGCACTAGCTATAAAACCTATTTAGATGTTATACATTAGCTTTAAACTTTTAAGCTCCATTAATTTTAAGTGGAGTCATTATATCTCACTTTTCCTTTTCACTAACTTACTAAAAAATAAAATAAACACTTCAAATTAACTTTTCAGATCTCAATCTCTTATCTGTTAGGCTAGACAAACATTTTATTTTTATATACAAAAAAAAAAAAAAAATTCATAAGTTGTCTTCTAAATAAATGGAAATTTATTTTTATCAAGATGAGACATTAGATGATAAGATATTCAAATTTAAATCCTGATTAATTGGTAAAAGACTGGGAATCTCAAAAAAAAAAATAGTTTTTAATTTTTCAATAAATTACCAAAAAAAAAAAAAAGAAGCAATAAAATTTAATCTATTGTTTTTTGGTTTTAAAAACAAAAAAACTTTTATCTTAGGTGATAAATGCCAATTCTTGAATTTCTTTCAATTTGTAGTTTAATGTATTAGTGCAAAGCAGTAGTTTAAACAAATTATGATTGTTTTTTACCCAAAGAAAGGCTGAATTAACTAGGCAAGAGGACTGCAAACAAGTGATAAAATTTGATCACCATCGGTGATAGGTTGCCACACCTTGTTACCCTCTTAACAATATATTCTAGCATCTCAATTTACTCACTAAGAAATCACTGATCAATAAGAATTTTCTTCATGTTTAAATTAAAGATGAAAATTATAGTTTCTTTGCCTTATGTTGAAAGACTCATTCAAGATTAATAATTTTTAGTCATTCATTAGCCATGTTTATAATAACATCCTTCCACAAGTTGTTAAAAATGGACAAAAATCAGTTCTATCTTGCATGAAAATGATGTAGTGAAAATTACATTACAGAAATATTACTCAATCAAGATGTTTGTTTGATCTAAGACACATCCAATTTTTTTTAAAAAAAAAAATATAATAATTTTTTATTAAAAAACAAAACAATGCTGTAAAAACTTTTAGGTGTTTAAAACTGTGATAATTTATATATCCAGTCTCTTTATACAAACTGAATCTGAAATAAAATAGTGATGTTAACATTTATGCATAAACAAAATATATCTATAATCATTGGCAAGTTCTTGTAAATGTAAATCTTCTTCCTAATGAAATTAGGGATATTATTTCTTTTATATAATAAAGTACAGAATTCCACAACTAATAATCTTCATTTGTTTGATACTATTAATTTTTACTATACTCATCTAGCAGTTAGTTACCTTTGAATGCTGAGAAGTCATATGATAGTAAAAGTGTATAATATCAGGTACTTTCCCTAGTGTCCAAATTGAGAAATAGTTTAGAAACTTTCACATTGTGTATCCATGATATTAAAATATATTTAAAATAATCTTTTAAATAAATAAATTTAGAGCACATTATATGTATACATTCTTTATAAAATAACAAGAATTTTTAAAAATAATTTGGTGACTATACATAGAGAATTTACTTGAATCAAAGAAGATGATAAACATAAATGCAATTCTATGGCATGAATGATGCATCAGTTTTCATTGACATTAGTTACCTGAATTAAATGACACTGTTCTAGAAATCAATTCAATTTTCTTTGTTTTTTACAAAAGCTCAAATTATAATTTCTACACATTATCTGGATAGACATTTAATACATATATTTCTGACATTTTTTTATCATAATCAAATCAACCCTGTTTTCCATATAACAACAATTTAAAAATATTTAAAATATTATTTGTCAAAAAAAAAAAAAAGATCATATATATATAACAACATATTTTTTACAAAAATAATCATACTTAATTGTACAATATAAAATATCTTGTCAAATGTTCACATTAATCTTTTCTTAATTCTAAAAAAAGAATTAGAATAGTAACTGGTTAGATATATTTTTTAAGTTTGAAACAAGTAATCCTAATGTAACATGATATTTCTCGTAAGACAAATTTGCTACAATTGCTGCGACTTTTACATATTACAATATGAATTTGAAACATTTTGAGTATAATACAGAAAATTTCGGAAAACTTCATATAACAGATGTGAGTATTTGATAATAATCCTGGGGAAAAAAAATTCTGTATTTATTTATAGAGTATTTGATAATTATAGTGAAAAAAAATCCTATATTTTATTTTGTCAGGAAATTCCTCTTAGTTTGATATTATGCTTATAGAAAACCATAAAAAATAATAACTAAACTATATATGTTTGCAGAAAAAAATTTAGAAGAGATTCTACAACAAATTGTCATTTAATATATTTAGTATTAATAATGAGTGGAATAGAAATAAAAATTTATTATTTGCATATATGTATTTCACTTTGTAGAATATTTGTGATTATTTTAATAGTTTTGGGAACAAAACCTTCATTTTATATTTGGTTCTTAGTCTTGTACAGCAGTTTCACACTCACAAAATTTTATAAAAAACCTAATTACAATATTTGGCCATTTTTAACAACAAGTTTCTCTGTTAAAATGGTGTTTAAAAATAAAAATCATTTAAAATACAAATATTTTAAAATACAATTAAGTGATTACAAAATAAAAAATATCAAAAATAAAATATCATACGCATAGACCTATGCACTAAGAAAAAAACCAACATTCATACAAAAATTCTCTATGAGATCATTTAAAAAATCAAAGAAGTAAAATATAAAAAAAACATAGAAAAATAAAATTAATCGCACAATAAATTTTGATAATCTGAAGTTGAACATCATTAATAAAGTTGGACATTGATAAATTAAGTAGCAAAAATAAAAATGTAACTAAATTTTAAATACTCATAATCTCATACTTTAATTATCACATCGTTAAAGCAAAATAAAGCTTTATATTATGTTAAAACTAAACATTACACAAGCAAAAGATACAAATAGTTCCCAGATTCTCACTATTAGGTCGTTGCTTATTATTATGATTATAGTAGCAACACTAACAATTGGTAAGCTATCCATGAAACAAAAGACAGCAAATGAATTACAGTGAAAACATTAGTAGTGGTGATATTATTATTATTATAATACTAATGGTAATGGTAATATACAATCATACATATACATCTATATTATACACACTCACAAATATCTATTCTTTGATAATTAAAGAAAATATCTACATCTCACTAAAATTTAAAAATATAAGAAACAACAACAAAAAAAAATCATACAAAAAATGAAAAAATTATTTATGAAAAAAAAATTATGCTGCTCAACAATTTCAAAAAGATTTAAGGATTTAATAAATTAAAATAAATAATACTTATAAGATAAGAAATCTAAAATATTCATAAAATAAAAGAATAAATAGTTTTTTAATTATTTAACTTACATTTATTATTTTTATAAACTTTATTTCATTCAATCACAACACAATTATTGGCACAACAATTTATAAATGAAAAAATAAAATGTAATTATTTTATATACACGTACACATGCAAGCATATATACATATATGAAAGATATGTATACACACATACATGTTTATATATATGAATATGTAAGTATACATACTAACATATGTATGCAAGTGTAATCAAAGCTGCTTAACTGCAAAGATAACAACTCATTAATATACTAAGAACAACTATGAAGGCACATTTTTTTTTTTTGCTCCTTTTTATACTGGGGCGGGGGGGGATTTAAGATGTTAAACATAATACCTATAGGAACTGATTTATAGTTGGAAAATAAAAACACTGTTGGTTTTCAAAAACCAAATTTTAAAACATTACTAAGTAAAATATTTTGAAATAAATTAGGTGAAAGAGAAAGAATAACCTACTCATATATACGTGATCGGAAAACTGCCTGAATTTCTTCAATTGTCTTGTTCTTCGTTTCAGGAACTCGTTTGTAAGTATAAACTAAAAATATTGTGACAAGCCCTGTAAAAACTAAAAAGGTGTATTCTTTCAAAGCAAGCTGGAAAAAAAAATATATATATTAATTATAAATTTGCTGAAAATACAAAATATAATAAAATAGTATTAAAAACATTATTAAAATATTTTCAAAGATTGTAATTATGCTTAATATTTTTTTGGTAAAATTGAGAAATGAAATATTATTATCATTTTGGAAATACACTTATGAAAATAACCGAAGTTCACAATAAAAATACTGATAACATTAACTGTAGCAACTAAAATATTCACTTACTGCAAAACAAAAAAATAAATTTAACTAATAATGTTTGTAGTATAAAATGACTGCCTCTATTCATACAGATTTCATTTGAGAAATATATCCGTAGAGACTTAAAACTGAATGAAGATTTAAAATATACTTAATAATCCTTTGAATAGAATGAATTCTACAAAATATTAAAAAATGATATTATTAATGTAAGTAATGGTATAGCCTGTTACCCAGAAAATTAACATTTGAGCACCAAACTGATAAGCTGATCACATTGCCTTACAATTGATTAAATTGAGTTTTGTTTTGTTTTAAACTTAAAAGCTAATTTTTTAGATTTTGTGGACGATTAATGGCAATCTGCATTAAAAAAAGAGAGTAGCAGTTAAGGAGAACAATAACTGAAGACATTGTTTGCTTAATAATTTGATAGAGACTCCTGTTTAATAATGTCTAATAAGCATTTCACACAGCACACACAAAAAACAAAATTTCTTTTTTTTGTAAAGTGTAGATAATTATATGATTTATTATGTCTTTTTTTTAACTTATTAATAAATATAAAATATTTAAACATTTTATTTATTAACGATATTATATTAGTTTTATACAAAAAATTCTTTTGATAATTGTTCATCATCCTTTATAATGTGGATAAAGAAATATCAAAAAATACTTTTATTTAATATTCATTGTTAGATAACCTATTTAGATATAATTTATTTAGCTTTCTCAAATGCTTATGTAAAATCTGTCTTTAATTTAAAAATACTGATTAATATGATCAATAATTAATGTAAATGAAAATTTGCTATTCCTTTCTGCAATTTCATAAATATTATGCACACCAAGTAATCTATAAAATGCAAAAATACTAATTACTCAAATGCATATTATGGAGAAATAAGGGTAAACCTGTCCACAAGACTGGTCTAACATAACTACTTATAGAACAGGGCAAAAAAAAGCAATGAATACTCTTCAATATTCTTAGAGCATGAGCTGCAGTCAAGTAATGAATTTGATCTCTCTAAAGTAGATATTGTAAGCACCAAGAGAGATGACAGAAAAAGTTTAAGGAGATATGGACTGCAGCCATAGACAAGTACACATTAAATAAAAAAGTAAGCAATCTCTATCTAAAAAATGGCTTCTCTAACAACATTTACATAGATTTGGATAAAAACAATAAATTTAAATTTATGCAAAACAAAACAAATAATGAACAAATATAGATACCAAATTTTAGCTAAATTAATTCATAAAGCTATGATTATGATACTTGTAGTATTAAAAACACTTAGTTAGAATAAAGAGATTTAAACCAATGTAAGCTCTTTCTGTTTAAATGTCTAAACACTTATTAATGTATTGGTTTCTGTATAACTGTTAACAAAAATACATAACCTGCTTAATACAGAAATTTGAGTCAAATAAAACATGCAAATTTTTAAAGTTAGTAGGCAATCACATGCCAGTTACAATACATGTAAGGGCAAACAAGATTTTAAAAAAATCACCTAATAGATAAAAAACAAGATAGTAAAAGTTAGTATTACCAAAGATTTAGATTTCATTACTAATACTATTGGCTATTAAATATAAATCATCTGAGCCTATATGCATTAGAATGAGAGAACAGTTCAACATGTCTAACAACTGGCAGAAGGACTGATGGTCATCATAGAAAGACTGGAGCAGTCGGAAAGATATCAAATTGAAAAGATTGTATTTAAGACTAGGGAGTAAAGAACTACTAAATATTTTTTTAAAAAAAATTAGATGAATTAGTAATTATAAAAAATATCTATCCTCAATATAACTTTATACAATGAACTGAAGATAGGCAGAAGAAGGTCTTGCCTCCTGAAAACCTTAAATTAGAAAGTAGCAAAACCTGCATAATAATAAAAAATGATACCAGATCTATGATCATGGATATCATGATTCTGATGCACTTATCTGACAATTTTATAATCTGTATCAGAAAACATAGGCATAGGAATGATTTAGTTATTATCTAAAACCAGCATGTTTCTCTTCTATCAGGCATATTTTTGTATGAAGCACCATGATTATGACAACCAGTTATCTCTAGGATAATCAACCATTATGGATGAAATTTTACAGACAAAAAACGTATAATAAGATAATGATTGGCATATTCTGTTAACATAATCCCAACAGAATTACAAAAAATCCAGATATTTACTTAGCCAACCTGATCTCTAGATGTTTCACTTGTACTGAGCATATTCAAAATCTTGTTGGATACCTAAAAGCATGCATTTTTACACATCATAACATTTTAGAATTAAGAAACTAGTTAGATGGTGAGAATCACATATATCCTAGAATATATTTAAGATCTCCTATCAATAAACACAATTTTGACTGCTATAGCAAAAATGTGTCTTCTTATCTATCCAATTAATTTTTTTATTTAAGAATTAAATATTATTATATCTAATGAGTTTTGGTTAACTTATATCATTCCTTTTGGCTATTTCTTTGTTAAGCAGTGTGTGTGTGCCTAGATATCAAACAAAAGTCAAATGGCTCATTTACATATATATTTTTCAGGATACAACTTACTGCTAATGGAAGAAAGCTCAAACCAACAAAAAAATTGGCTAGCCAATTGATTAAAACAGCATTGCTTGTGGCAAGACTTCTTGGGGCTTGAGTAAAAATTTCAGTCACCAAAAACCATGGTATTGATCCTAATCCTGTGGCAAATAATACTATAAACATGAAGACCAGGATAATGCTTATTATAGACATAGCTGTCCACTGGAAATGTTTCTGGAAAAGAAAAAATGAATCAATAATGTTATGAAATTTAAAAAACTATTTACACAATATGTCAAACCATGTGTTATTTTATAATGGTGTTAAAATTAGTTTTGTTATTGTTGATTTAATGTCTAAGAATTTCAGAAATTAATTTTCATAAATAAATATTTTATATGATACAGTGGAGTAGCAAATTATGCCATATATTATTGATAACACATATATCTAACAAAAGCTTTGTGTGTATAGTATGCATATATAAATTAAAATTATAATATAAACAATTTTTAAAAAAAAAACTACTAATGATATTAATAATAAATTGAGTAAGCATATTTATATATATTTACAATATGTGTGTGTTCAATTGTTCATGATTTAGTTTCATCACAATTAAATACTTGTTCTGAACATTTTTTTAAATTTTAATGAAAACATAGCTGCAGTTTCATTATTAGCAGATGCAGCTTCAACAATTACTTTAATATTTTTAAGACTATAACAGTTTTGAAATCTATATAGCCATCCCATATTTGCAATGAACAGTCTGAATTCAGATTTTCTGCTAAATAATTCATATCACTTAATTATAGATATAAGGCTTTTTCAGTTTTAATAAAAAAAAAAAAAATCTTATTTTAGTCACAACTTAAGTTGTTTCAGAAATATAAATGACATGAATCTGCTTCTTATTATAATTTCTTTGATTGATAACTCATTCTTTTAAAATGTAAGGCCAATTTCTTACTTTTTCTTATTAAACCAAATTTTTCCTCATTTAATGAAATTTACTTTACAACTTTTTTTTGCATTATCACTTATTGTACCATAATACATTTTATTAGACACAATACATATTATATACAGTTTAAAAATTTTTGATAAAAAAAAAAGCAAAGGAAAAAATTCTGTACATGTATTTTTTAACTGCAGTACAGAAATGTCTTTAAATCATGAAGAAAATGTGATGTAATAAATTCATATTTTAGATTTGATAATATTAAATTTACAGAGGAAAAAAATGGCTGCCTCCACACTAAAATTTATAAAATTTAATAAGTTTGTAAATTTTAATGTTTTTATTATTTGTTTATTTAAATTGTTTTTTTTTTTTTTTGTTATTATGTAATTGAAGTTGTGTAGTTTGATTCAGCATAATTCATTGCTTTACTATATAATATAAATTTAGTGAAATGAAGTGGAAGAACTATGAAAAAAAAATACATATGCTTTATCACTGAGATACCATGGATATAATGAAGGAATTATTATAGGATTAAAATTAAAGAAAAATGTTCTGGATCAGAATTGTAAAAGGTATAAATGCATAAAATGACAGAACATACTACACCTATTAAATATAAAGCGCATAATAGTGCTAGAACTATAAAATGATAATACAAACGCGGGATAAATTGATTACTTATCCTTAAAATTTTTTTTTTTTTTCTTATAAAGACTGATGAATATAAAGAGTTGATATGATTTCTATTTGACTGTAGTTCAAGAAAGATTTTTTTAAATGATAAAATTATTGATAATTTTTGAAATTAATGATAAGATAATATCTAAAAAAATCCATTGTTTAACTTCTAATAAAATAGAAAGCATATTAATAGTTTAAATTGTATACAGTATTCAATTTAAAAACTAAATTATTGTATAAAGAATTAAAAAAAACAAATATACATTTTCCTCCTTCATATGACAACTCTTTATATGAAGATTTGCCATAGCAATCATCATTAATTTGTATTCACTATTTTGATAAACAAACAACTATTTTTTATAATGATCTTTAAAAGAATGTTCATTTTTTAAAATCATTTGATGCTTATGTTATGAAAGCAATGCTGTCTTCATAAAATAAAATGACAAACTTAGAACTGAGAAAAAAGTGTTGTACAAATATTATTCATTATATAATTAAAAACAAATTTAGATGACATATAAATAATAAAATACACTAAAAATAAGTTGAAAATACTAATTTTTATTCAGCATCTTTGTAATAGTCTCCATCCCAAATATAAACAATCTTAACAAAAAAGGTAAAAAGTAAACATTTAATTCACTATATAATTAATAATAAATATGATCATAAATGGTAATGGAGTGCTCTAAAAATAAGTTAACAATATAATTCACTTATTTAATTTTCTTTTAATATTTTCATAACATTATCTTTGGTAGATAGGCTTTCATTGCAAATACAACCAAACTCAAGGAAAAAGTATACACTAATTAAAAAATAAGCTATAAACTTTTATTATAAACTAATAAAAAAAAATAAAAAAAATATATACATTAGGTAATATACCTAATTTTAAATCCTTGCAATAATGAATTCATTTAAATACTTTTCTTCAAAAATGCAAAAATCTTGGAAAAATAACAATAATAATTCATTTATAGTATCAACTGCACCAAAATAAATGTTATGATGTAAATCATACATTACATTTAATAATTTAATTAGACTGCCACTTTGAGATAAACAAAATGGAAAACAATATTGTAGAAAATAGTAAATTGAAGCAAAAAAAAAATCAGTTTTGTTTGTTAGGGAATTACAGGAAAAAAAAAGTATAATACAATGCTTCAAAAATAAATTAAAAAATGGATTGAACTTGGAGATCTTCATCCTGCAGTGGATTGATAATGGTTGACAATGATTATGATATGTTTAAAAAAAGTCAAATTAATTATAATAGTTAGATAAGATTTCTTTTTAATTTTATAATCTTATACAGTCATTAATTTATTTTTTTAAAAATATTTAACTGTTTAAATGTTATAAATAAAATAATTAAATTGATAATTATTTGCTTTAAATTTTAAATTAATCTTTAAAAAAAAGAATAAAATATATAGACAAATAAGACAAAAATCTCATCTCACTTTTCCTTAAAGAACAAAGAGATCGGGAACAATCTAATCATTTCTAATTTTTTTAAAAGGAGAGGCAAACAATTATCTCATAATTATAAAAATTGAAAGAAAAAAGATATTTTTCTTTAACATAAAAAATGATCTGAAAAATAATGAATCTGCAAAAAAAAAGTATTCGAGAGTTAACTTATAAATATTTTATTATATATTTAATGATTATATATAATATATTAACTATACATAATTTTTAAAATGAACAATAACACACACACACACACACATATATATATATCAGAATTGAAAACAAAAGTTCAGTGACTTAATGTTTATTCATAAATATAGCATTTTAAAAGAAATTATACTATACTTACTTGCACTTAAGAATTAAAATAATTAACTAACAATTAAGTTCTTCATTAAGATTCCTTTGATAAACTGTTATATTAAAATACATAAATTTTGTGGCAAAATAAAATAATTAATTACATAAGAAAAATTACTATAATATGATTTACATTTATAATGATAATTTTTTATTTACTAAAAAATTAATAATTATCCTATTTTATATCTAAAAATAAAATTAAAATTTAATCTACTATATTAAAATTAATCAACACACAAAATTATACAAGATTGTTAGTAACATATTCAATTTATTATTTTCGCAATTTGATGCAAATCATAAATTGAAAACAATAAATAATTTCAGACTAATAAAGTTTTACAAGTTTTCAAAAATATTTTTTCCTTTCAATTTTGAATATAACATAACTCTGCCTATGAATTTTGCTAGGGTTAAATTAGTCTAATCTTATTTGTCCAAACTAAGACTGGTTTTTAAAAAAATTAGGGAATTAATAAATTTGAATGCATAAATAGATTAAACTACACCTTTTCATTTGTTTTTAAAAAACAATATTTATAAAAATTCAGACCAATTAACATACCCCTGTAAAAAGATTCATTCTAAAATTAATCTATTTAAGACTTTAATTATAAATTACAGTACTTACAAATAAAATTCCTGCAATGACAAGTAATATGGTATCAACCCATATTCCTCCTAATCCAACAAGAAGTAATGTTCTGCGACCTGCTTTTTCCACTAAGACCATAGATACCAATGTCATAAGAACATTGATAGAGCCCATTCCAAGAGTGGCAAACTGTGCTTGTGTTAATGTAAGACCTGCTTGAATAAATATGTCTGTTGAAAAATAAATTACCTAAAAAAATAAATAGAATCAGATTTATTAAATGTGTTAAAAATGGCAGAACTGATAAATTTCAAGTCTTTATATCTAAACGTTCATAAACTATCTAGAACAGCGGTTGGCAATATTTTAGATATTGCGGACCACTAACATAACTTTTAAAAGTATGAATTAATACAAGCATTGAGTATGATATAATATATATTTATTAATAATTTTAATTTTAACACAAGAGTGTGCCACAGTGCCTAGTCAATAGTTCATAAAATTCGGTATTCTTATTTTGTTACTTTTTCTATGCCGCTGACTGAGTAGGGATTAATTAAACGCTTTTGTGGTAGATATTTTGCAAGTCACAGTAGTACTTTGTAACAAATTAATTAGCAATATAATGTTCTTGTTCTATTTAACATATAATAATAATATAGCTTAAACAAAATTTATTTTTTATTTAAAAATTTTATTAAATGAGCTTGCCGAATTTAACTAATATCTGAATTTCTTTGCAGACCATTAAAATTACATCATGGACCACCATTTGCCGACCGGTGATCTAGAACATATATAAGATTTAACACACGTAAAATGAAAATATGCCTTAAGTAATTCTTACCAAACTGAAAAACTCAGTATAATTACTTTCAAAGTATTGCCTTCTGAAATGACACTCAACATCATACAATGTTGCCATTGGTGAAAAGAGTAGAGCCTATTATTTATTATAAGACTAGAAAAATTCTCCATTCTTTTAATAAGAAATGAACATCTTTGAGCATGGACTTAATAATCTCTAGGAAAGAAAAAATCTCATAAGATGTTCAAAATATGATTTTTTTTTTTTTAAGTTAAAAATTTTCACAGATTAACTTTTGAAGTCTGACTGAGGATAAGAACATACTTAATGCAATGGAGCTGAATAAAGTGTTCAAGTATTAGTTTCTCACCTTATATGTTAGATATTATTAAATACTTGTTTGTTGGTCCCTCTCCTCCTACTTTTGATTCATAAATTACAAGCAATGCTTGTTTAGATTATGTGTATGCTAAACTTAATATGTATTATCAATGAATCAAATTGTAATTCTATCATAAGTATTTTATCTGCTCATAAAGAAAAGATTATTTTGTTTTAAACTTTCAATATATAGCTGAGCACATTTTTAGCCTAGTCAGTCAAATTCATAGCACTCAAACTCAATTGCCAAAGTTCATCATGAGTTTATAACATGAATGCAACAGGCATTATGCAAATTTATAAATTTCAATGTTCCACTTTTTGGACAAAACAATGCAAGAGACTTTTTTGTTAATTGCGTGAGAGTCGTTAGGGATGAACATCTCTTGTTAATAAATCAATGAAAAACACTACAATACTAAATATTCATATTCATTTATAAAAAATTATTGTGATAATATAATATTCTAAATCAAATCACCAAAAAAAAAAAAAAAAAAAAATTTTTTTTTTACTATCATTTAAAAAAAAAAAAAACATAATATAAACATTCATATTATCATAACATAAAAAATACATAGGTAATCTCCAAACTTTTTGCAATAATTACTCAATGTCTAGCTTGAAGGGTTTGATACAATAGTAAAATTATGCAGCAATAAAAACGGTTCAAGGTCCTTTTCAAAAATGAGTCGCAGAAATCCATTTCATCTATCTTTTGCTATACTGCTGTATCCTTCCATTATTCTCTTAATTGCTTTCATTAATATCTTTCTACGCTTTTAGTATTTTACTAATTCTATTCTTCTACTTGTCCAAATAATCTAACCCAAACACATAAATTTTGAATTATAACTACAGAGATCACTCAATATAAGCTCAAACTAGCATGTGAGCACAAAATAAGTAATCATTAAGCACTTGCGAAAATAAAGTTTCCACAGATACTATACTATTAAGGATTAGAAAAATATATTCATTATCAAAACTTACAAAAAACATATCATATTCAAAAAATAATTGGGAATATTAGGTTACAATAACACACACTTAACAATATATTATATTACCGATATTAATATATGTAATAAAAGCCATCAACAAATCTATTAATATTTTAACTTCATTTTTCTGCATTTCAAAATATATAACTATAATGATCATAAATTTAAAAATTTACAAAACTTGTCAAATAAATATTGATGTTTTTTTTTAATTTTATCTTGAAGTACTTTAATTGTATCATTTGGTTACTGTGTCTAAAAATTGTAATGGACACACATCTGCATAGAAATAAAGAATAGAAATATAAAAATAAAAATATATATACATAAATTATATATAAAGAAAAATAATATATTAACATAATGATGTAAAATTTATGATGCTGCTATAAATACTGAAATACTAGAATAAAATATGTTACTTAGATAGTAAGCAATAAAAAAATACCTTCAATGATGATAAAGTGTTAGGGTTTAGTTCCTTTGCCTATATAGACCATTTTCTTGTGGAGAAAGAATTTAAAATTTATATAAACATATATATATATATGCAGAAGCTGAATAGAATAAAAACAAACAGAGCATCAACTCAACACAAGAATATAATCCTACTACCCATCCCCCCAGCAGTAATGAAGGCTAAATGATAATTCAAAATTGACAAATTTATTGTTTGATAATTATTGAAATTTAGCAGAAGTAGAAGTTGCTTTCAAAAATCAAATATAAAATTACTTACCAATATGTTTGGTTTTTTTAATGCAATTATTATTTTTTTCTTGCAGCACATGTACAATATGTCAAACAATCTTTATCTTTAAGTATTCATGTTGTACAAACTTTTTTACATTTTGACTTGAACTATAAAAATCTATAAGCTGCCTTTTTTTTTTCTGCTTAAATAAAGCATTCATGACAATTCAATTTTATTTTGTATAAAAATATTCAATATCAGCAGACTTTGATTTCATAGAGCTATTATCATTATTTATAATAACTTTTGGTCAAAATTTATTTATTCTATCAAAATATTCATTAATCTCCAAGAAAAAATAGATTAATATTTCAATAGTATTGGTCTAATAATACTATTGAATAAAAATAAAAGCTTTCTTTCCTAAATATAATATTAAAACAGAAGCATTGATAAAATGAGTGCATATTCCACTGTACAAATTGAAGTTTTAATATTCTTAAGCTTTCATTGATTAATCTAAGAATTTCAAGGAATAGAAAATATCAAATCAGATATTTCAAATACAACAGTTAACAGTTTTCTTTTACTTGACAATCTGCCCTTTCACAAAAACATAATTATCTACTTAATCAATTGTTTTCTTTCCTTTGGAAGAGTAATTTCTCTAAGATCAACTATATCAATCTTAAATATTGTTAGTTCCTTATCCATAATTGCTGTCCCCTGGTCAGGTTTTGAAAAGTTATATATTTAGCAAAGTTTGGACATTCATGTGCTTGTGTTAAGGGGGAAAAAATTATCTTAATTATTAGCTTTGCCTTCTATTTTATCATTTTTATTCTTACTGATTTCATAATTATTTTTATTGCTTTGATGAAAAATTTACTGGGCAAAGTGGCTTTGTTAGATTGTATAAGACAATTTTTAGAGCATCACTTTCTTGTCCTTTCCACTCTTGTCAAGATGAAACTCCTATCCCAAATCCAATTCTAAACTGATCCATTATTTACTGTGCTGTTCTGTATTTAGATCTCAATTTAAGTCTCCCAGTCTTCTAAACCTATCCCTGCCATTGCTTTGAGCTCCTCACAAAAGAAAAAAAGATAAGAGTGAATTCAGAATTGTTATGTATATAATTAAAAAATGAAAATAATCATAGCATAAAAAGCTCATGCAATTAGACTCCATATTAACTTTGGAAATAATTTGAGAAAGGAGATAGAAAAGATTGTTAATTTTGAAACAGTATTTAACCTTTGATAATCCTATAAGATAGTAGGAGGTATTCTTAACTGTTTAATTAATTATTCATAATCAAATCTCATTTTACTATCAGTTAAGTTTTTAATAGTTTGAATACAATAGTTTACTATACCAGAGCACATTTTCTGTTTATCACACTTTGTTTTTCAATAAAAGTCATGATTTACAATTGAGAAGTAAATATTCACTTGCAATTATTGTAAAAATATTATACACATTTTCTCTATTTTCATCAAATAAAATTTTTAATGGAGTTTTGGAAATTGCAAATTGATTTTCAAATAGAAAAAAAAAAAAGATTAAATATTTTTTCAATTATTTTAAGAATGCTTATTAACCAATTCCAATTTTTTTTAAAAATAGTAAAAAAATAAAATTTTTATTATATTAAATGTCAAGACAATGATTGATTGCTATTTCTAAGAACTGTTGTTATTTTCTGGTAAATTAATACAAGTTATTATTATATTATTTCTATTATGTTTTGTATTTTATATTATCAATAAAGCTTTAAAAACTTCTAACAAAATAAATAATTTTAAATTTATAAATTTTCACAAAGTAATTAAATTACATGTAATAAATGGTTGCAAAAAAGAAGAGAAATGTAAGAGATGTTGATATGATAAAACAGATTTGATAAACTGAAATCTAACGGATTAATTGAATTATATATATATGCACATCTAAAGTTCAAATAGTAATCAAGCTAACGAGTGGCAAATTGAACACAGCAATTCCATTTAAATAATCAAACTTTGCAACTTGATATTCTAAAATTACAATAAAACAATCTGTATGTTCTTAAGTTTTCTGGACATGATAATATTGAATCTACTATTATAAGGGCATATCTTCACTGGACTGTACAAGTGAAATAATAGTAGATGCCTTAAATATTTTATGTTGAACTTGATCATAGTTTTCAATGAAGAACTGGATTCTATTTAAAAAGATTAGTTCAAAAACAATCTAAAGAAATATAATACTGATTGCTAGCATAAGAAGAATGTTTAGAAGATAAAATACATTGAAGAGTTATAATAAGACAAAATATAGAAGTCTTTCAAAAAAAAAAAAAAGTTTGCTACATAAAAAAAGGCAACACAACAAGTAAATAAATAGACCAAAAAACCAACATGCGATATAAATTTCAAGACATCTTTATGTTTCTTACAAATAAACTTGCAATTTCAGTGCTTAATTTGTGATATTTCACCACATAATGCAATTTGGGCATTGGAGAAAAATTTTGGATTTAAAAACACTATTATTTTTTTACATTTAAGCTCTGAAGTCAACTCATAATTTCCATATAGATTTTGGTTGCAATCTTCTGTTGCATTTTACGTGAGAAAAGAAAACAAAAAGATAAGAAATAAATATCTAATATCAGGTTGAGATGTTTTAATGATTGGATTGACACTTGGCTTATACTTTGGCTTCCTTGATAAAGTTGAGTGGTTTTTTTTTTTATTTTGTGGAAATTTATCAATATAAACATATGGCTTAAGCTCTTCTTTATATAATGGAAGCACATCTGCTTAGTATGCTCTATGACTTGAATTCAAATCTATATTAAACTAACTTGAAAATATTTTCAGATTCTAATCAAACATATTCAGATAATCTTGGCAGAGTATAATACAGTTAACTATCTAATATTGATCAATGAAAGAATATCTAGTTACTATAAGCTAAAGGATAAACAAGAATTAAACCACTAATACACATCAATTGTATTTAGCAAGTCTGAAGGATCTTTGCTTTGCAATGGGTTATTTAAATGTTTAAACTTTATTCTTTTTTTCACTATACATACATATACAGAGTTTATATAATGGACGGTTGTTTTACAATAGCGTGTTGAAACTGCCGGAGGGTGTTATTTCTGTGATAGTGCACAGAAATATGCCATTTAGGCGGCCTACCACCGCTAGCAAACGTTCTATTTCTAATGCGTAAGCCTAGAAATAGCCCGTTGGTACAGGGTGGCTGCTAAGTGTCTATTTCTACGCTAATGCACAGAAACATGACATTGAATCTGCTGCAGAAGCTATCATGTCAGCTTACAGCTCAGATTTGTGCTAAGCATTTTTGATGTGCGATCACATTTCACTTTTGGCTACAGTATTGGGTGAGGGTGTCTGGAATTCCGATTGTCAAAACTATTTTAATATTCATTAAGACAACCTCCCCCTCTATCTGCCATCTTTTAGGAATGTCTACTAACAATCATCAGCAGTCTCATGCATCCCTAGCCTCCATTTCCTGCTCACAAGATTCGGCAAGTGTAGGTACAAGTGCGATTCAGATGAAATCACGCTCTAAGTCCCGTTTCTGTGAGAACAACGGCGAGCTTCATCGAATGGCTGAAATCGGAAAACTTTCTCCGAATGTCAAAGATTCTCTGACTGCTGCTGAAAGGGTTATCAAACAAAAGAGCTTTGAAGCTGCATGCATGCTGTTCCTGAACAGCCCTAAAAGTTGGTTTTAATTGCCGTAAATATATTTATGTGGTTTTTGGTAATTACGGGTAAAAAGTTGGTCAACCTTCGAGTTGGAGCGTTTCGTTCGCTTAGGAATTGCAACCCCACCCACCCCCACCCCTCTTCCCAAAGTTGGACCTTTTGGTTGTAAATGTTTGGTAAGGTTAAATGGAAATAGATTTGGTATTTGTAATTTATTATAAAACAACAAAAATATAAAAAAGAAAAGAGGCTGATTTTGTCGTAGAATACCCGACCGCCGCCAAAAAAAAATGTAAGTAATGAGAAGAATAAAAAGTAACTACTTTTTAAAATTCATTTCGATTGATGTACCCTTTTTTTTTTTTCTTGTTTTCGTTCCAAAAATTTTATTTGATAGATAGTAGTTTTAAATGTGATCAACAAAATCAAAAACATACAGATAAAAAAAAAGAATTCCCGGCCCAAAAAAAATATAAATAATGAAAAGAATAACCAAAAAAAAAAAAAAATTAATTACTTTTTTAAATTCAATTTTTTGATTTCTGCATATTTTTTTTGTTGTTGTTGTTGTTGTTGCGTGTTCAAAAATGTACTTGATATTAACTTTACTTTGAAATGTGATAATAAACAAACCCGGTGGCGGCCCCGGAAACATTATATTTATCTTTGTTTACAAACAAAGCCCGCCCTCTGACAGTTTCAACACGCTATTGTAAAACAACCTAATAAAATATTTGCTGTTAAAAAAAGATCAATAATGAAAACAGAAGAAAATCAAAGAATAAAAATAATTGTTTAATAAGTTTAACTAGAATCAGAAAATCTGCAGAACAATATGCTACAGTACATAACACTATTAAGTATCAATATGTGAAAGATTTTTCTCTAATTGATAAACAACAAGATCTAATCAGATTTCTTTGGAGAAAAAATATCAAATTTACTGAAATTCATATAGGAATAGTAGCAAAATATATGTATGAACCAGAAAAAAAATTATGATTGAATAGAAAGCTTTAATTCTGGCAAAATAAATATATCTGATGAAGCTCAATCAAAAAATTAAAATTAACAGAAAATTGTATTTAACTTTGCTTAATTAAAAATAAGTTGAAATGCTCTGCTCCACAAAGCTAAACTATTCAGTCATAAATCAAAATTGCTTATTTTTCATGCCTTACATCCATTTAAAGAAATATTTTGCAAACAGAAATTTAACCATAATGAGAAATGAAAAAAAAAAATTAGTGTTTACACAGATTCATGAACAACCAAAAAAACATTTCTGATAAATTTACAAAGCTTGTGGATTAATTTAAGAAGACTATGTTGAAAAATACAATATAATTTTTTATCTGAATTTTGCCCTTTTTGTTTTTCTTCATATATTTAATCTCTACAGTATACCTAGTTTTAATTAGCAAAGGAAATACTTACTGCATTGATTCCTGAGAACTGTTGTGCTAACATCATCATTACAGCTATTATCAGCGGCATTTTCAGCATTGGAGTTTTGAACATGTCTTTCTGAGTTACCTACAAATATATATTTTAAAAAAAGATAAGAAAGTGAAGCAAAATTATGGAACAATAAAAAATCTATTAAAAATACAGACCTTAGGCAAGCTCTTCATTTGCTCATATTCTGCCCTTATTTCATCCATTTCATCTTGAACTTCCATGGTTTTACGTAAAATAATTAATGCTGAAAATAAAAATAGAATACAAATCATAATTTAAAATTTAATATTATTATTAGTTGGCATTAAGTTTTAATTTTTTATGCTGCTCAAAAGTACATTCAATATTGAAATGATGGATGTCAACCACCTAATTGCTGATAACTTTTCTTTCACCAATCAATTTTTCCAAACATTGTATACTTTTCTAATGAATTATATTATCTCATAATATGATTAAAATAAAATAATTTCAACCTATTCATTTATGTATCAAAAGAGAATTCAGTTATAATATGATCAAATATCCATTTATTTAATTTCTTTGCTATTCATGGGATTCTCCAAAATCTTCACCCATCCCATAGTTAAATAACATCAATTTGTTTTCCAAAGTTATATACAAACAAATTATTAAAGATACATATTTTCTAGAGAAATTAATATTAAATTGTAATAATAATATTGGCTGATTTCATGCTGTAGCTCATTAGCAAACAGCTGAAAGATCAATAGAAATTTCTGAGTTATCTAGTGCAAGTAAAAATTGTACCTCAAATAGAAAAAAAAATACTAATGGTTTATGGTTTATGAAGAATAATTCAAGTTTTACCATGCAATTACAATATTTAAAAAATGATTATTAATAACTGATTATTAATTTAACAATGATTTAAATTTACAAAAAATTTTTTACAAATGATTGTTATCATAAGTAACCTTATTAAGTTAAAATTTTAATAATTACAGAATACATCTTAATGATATGAGACTTCATAATATATTTACAAATTAATTTTAAATATGAGATTATAATAAATTATGCTAAGAGGTCATACATAACAGTAAATTACTGCAGTTGATTATATCATCATTTGGTCATAGCATTCTATTTGCTTAGTTACTTTAATCAGTTTTTAGGCAGAGGGGTCTTATACATACAACATAGAAAATTCAGAAAAAAACACTTCTACAGATTTTTTTTCAATTATAATCCAATTGTAGAAAATCTTATTAAATTGTGGTATTATTCAGAACAAGTTGAAACGACATAAATTTTAACAAATTATATCAACATATCAGGACAGTCAGTATTTAAGATGAGATCCAAAAACTGAAGCCTAAGCAAAATATCTCTTATATGAAATCAAATTATAAAATATACACCAAAATAAAATAATGATAAAATTTTATTGAAGAATGCTATTAAATTATAAAATTTCATTTTTTCATGCAGGGCAAGATTTTTTTAAAAAAGATCTCTGCTATAAACCATTAACAAAGAAAATACTAATTACGAATATATAAATTTCATGGCATATACTATTTTGATTATTTAAATTTTATCTCATATTTTACTACAAATATAAAACCATTATAATTTGGAATATTTGACTCAGGAGCTTCTAGATTAATATTTTTTCCAAATTATCCCTCTTATTATAAATCTACGGTTTTTGAAAACTTAAACAAAAATCACACTATTAATTTTGAATATGTTTTGCATATACTTATTTTTAACAACAATGTAAAATCATTTAAAACAAACTTATTTTTATATCAGTATAACATCCTTTTACTTTATAATAAAAAAATAAATATTTAATGATTCTTCCCCCACTTCCTCTCCTTTATTATTCATTTTTAATATAAAATGCAAATCATCTTATTAATGATTAGCACATCTCCCCAAACTTATTTTTGGGAATATTCTGTAAAAGTTATCAACTAAAAATGTTATAATGATCAACAGTGGTAGTAAATCTTTAATGCGAACATTAAAATTTTTCGAAGAATTTTTTTTTTTTACAAATTAATTGTTATTGTGCTAAAAGAGAGAGAGAGAAAAAATATATAATGTTAGTGTCACTTAGGCTTATTAATTTACAAGTAGTTAATTAACTGTATTGTGCCTGCTTTTTATTTTCTTTTATTCAATAAAGAATTTTAAAAAAGACTTATGTCCCCAGACTAGTTTCTAGCTTATAGCCTTGAATATGAGAGCACTGTAAGCAGATCTTTGGATCAAATGCAAACCTTCAGCAGCTATCTTTTTAGTTAATTATAAAGTTACGAATCCAAAATGAAAACACAATGTTTTCAATCCAAACTCACTCATTTGTATAGTCATTCAGATCTGAATTCAATTCAGTATCTACATATTTTGGTGTCTTTGATTTTTTAATACCATAGTCACCCTCTTCATTTGGCCAGGAATGGTATTAAACCAATAAATCATCATTTCTTATGCTTGAATTGAAAACATTATTGCATTTTCATTTTGAATTCATAGTTAACTAAAAGTGTAAATGATGACTGCTGAAGGTCGGCATTAGATCCAAAGATCTAAGTGCGGAAATATCAGATCCAAAGTTCCTCATTGATGAACGCTGTAAGCTAGAAACTAGTCTGGGAATATTGGATAGGTAGGCACTATATAGGAATCTGATACATAAACTTTCTAGCATCCATTGATTACTATGGCCTACATTGGACTGTACTACTGTATGACGAGAGTTGCTATTGTTTTAACAGCTTGGGTAAGCACAGGAAATGGTGATCATATGATGTTTTAGTGGTTTAACACTTTCTAAACTTTCTTAAATATATTGATAATTTTAAATCAACTTTCAAACTGCCTATACACATATATTCTTTAATTCATTTTCTGTGTAAAACATTTTTTTTAAATATTATTGTTTCTGGATAAAATGAATAAACAATGTGTTATGAAGTATGATAAATGTTGTTATAAATATTTGCAGCAACAAATAAGTATCTGTATTTCAACTTATGTATTACATTTGTGTTATACAGATATATTGCTGGCACTAAAATCAATTTGTTTTAATGCCACCTGTTTTGTGATTATTTTATTTCTTTGAGTGGATTGATATATTGCATTTTGAAAAAGTTTGTAGATGATTTATGGGACATCTACTAAAATAACTTCAAATGGATATAAGTTCAAGATACATTTGTATATACATACATAGATATATAACATATATAGGTAAAAGCCTGAAATCCGGGCAAAGCCGCTTGGAGCGTTGATGCTAGACAAAATCAATGAAATATAATGTTACCGGGCCGCAATTTTTTGATTTTTTTTTTATAATACGTGATTTTTTTTTTTTTTATCGATTAAACGAATTTTGATTTTATTTATAACATGATTTCTTTATTATTTAACAAATTGTTATATTAATTTTCATTGTTGTTTTTTTTTTTTTTGGAACCTCACATTTTTCTTTATTCCAATAAATTTTGCTAATTTAATTTTATGTACCTTTTATTTTGATGATTTTAAAACTTTGTACCGTTTCACGACGTCCAAAAATTTGTTTTAATTATGCCACCGAAAAAATAGAATACAATTATTTGTGACTTGTTTAGACTTTATTCTACCTTTTCTTTTTTTTTTTTTGCTTGACTAAATTGTTTTTTTATTCTTATTATGAAATCGAAAGTAACTTTCATGTTGTTGGGGGTTAAAAAATCGTTTTGAAACATCCATCCTCGCATCAAGAATTGTAACAAAAAGTCAAGACCTTTTTTTTTGTTGTTGTTTTTAAAAAAAAAAAAACCTTTTTTTTGTTTCACTTTTGACTTTTGTTTATATTTTGTTTGAATTAGCCTTTTCTTTTTTTTGGCTTCTACAATAAAAATAGCTTACTTTTGGGGGGTCTTACCGTACTGTTATTATTAACAAAAAGTACACCAAAAGAGTCATTTATTTCAAACCCCGACCTTTTTTTGAAATAGAATGCAATTATTTGCCAATTGTTTACAATTCTTTCGACGCTTTTTTTTTGTTTTTTGGTTGACAAAATTGTTTTTATCTTCTTATTAAATCAAAAGTTAAGTTTAGTGTTTTTTTTGGGGGGGGAATAAAAAAATCGTTTTCAAACTCCGATACTCGGAAAAGTAATTGGAACAATAAGTCCGTAATTTCTGTCGATTTTCAACAACTTTTTTTTCTCAACCCTTTTGACTTTTATTTCTATTTCTTTTGAATTATCTTTTTTTTTTTGCCTTCTACGATAAACTGCTTTGGGTGTGTGGTGGGTTGGGGTTCCTACTTTGATAGTATTAACAAAAAGGAGTCATTTCTTTTAACCCCGCTGAAAAAAGAAAAACATCATCCAAATACTTGTCAATTTCTAATGAAATCCAAAAAAAAAAAAAAAAAGTACACAAACTTTGAACTTTTTGAACCGATTTATTATTTTATTGCTGTAATAATCAAACAATCTGGTATTTGTGAGGACATTATGTGCCTGAAAAAAGGACACAGTCTCCCTCACCTTTCTGTACTCGGCATGTGTGAAAAGTGTACAAATTGCACGTACTCCTCAGACATGTTATCGGTCTCGTCTAGTTTCCACGCAAAACGTGACTTAGCGCGTGAGCTTTTGTGGAAGCGTGTTGGAACGTACCCTTTGCCAATTTTTTTACATATTAATATTTTTTTAGGGAAGAGTGGGGACCGTATGACAATTATTAATTAACAACATTATTCAAATAGAAATGACATTACTCTATTATGAAGATTTGAAAAGTTGTACCGACTTGCAATTAAAACACCCTCAAGCAATACGGTAATCAGCTATGAATAGAACAAATACGCGTAAATAGTTTCGAAGCACAAGACAGGCCGTAATATTTTCGTGCAATGTCATGTAAAGCAGTCTGCAATGGGTTAATACAATATAAATGTTGTATTAGACGTAAGGCTGGCTGCAGAAACGGCATTTTTATGTGTTTTGACACGTAAACAGTGCCCCAAGCGGCTTTGCCCGGATTTCAGGCTTTTACCCATATATATTCTAATTAGGAACTTTTAAATAAATGAAATTTTATAGAAAAAATATATATATTTTAGCTGTTATACATTTTTTGATATGTCAAGATTATAAAAATTTTGGTTTAATATTTTTGGGGTTAAAATAAATAGTAAAAATTGTAGTATATTGTAATTTATTATAACTTTTAATAATTTATTTGGCATTGTAAAATGATTATAAAATAAAATAAATGCCATAATTACAAATAAATGAATACTTAATGCATTATGTTTTTATATAAATTTTCTTTGCCACTTCTTTTTATAACACTGGATATATATCTAAAGAATATTTTAAACTGAATTTATTCAAATAACTACAGAAAATATATGGATTAAAATCAGAAAATTAATATACCTATAGTATGTTGTTTTCTATCCATTTAGTTTTTGAATAAAAACATTTTTTAAATATACCTGGGTCTCGTTTTACGCGATAGATAGGTTCCTCAGAAAACACGCGCAAACGAAATCGCGCAAAAATAGATGTAACTTACATTGAAAAGGGGGGGATGCGGTCTGTGATTTTTCAAAATTTGCGTAAAAGCAAAGCACCAACATAAAATTACTTTAAAATTCACGCAAAAAAAATATAAGGAAATAAAATATGACTAATAAAAAATTTAAAATTAAAAAAAAATTGATACAAGACAAACTTTTTTTAACTATAATATTTAATTTTATTCAAAATAATATATTTTTATGCATAATTTACAATACAGTAATTTACATTTTTATACACGTTTTAATTATTATAGTTATTTGCCGAAAAACACATTCGTTTGCAAACAACTAGCGCCAACTTCACACTCATGTTGTAACAGTGGTTTTCTGGTGACAACGTAATTAGTAATTAATCTTTGAGACGATGATTTTATTAATTGTTTATGAAACTAACAACTAAAAATTAAATTCTTATTTTTGTCTTTAATTTTCAATTTGGTTTAAAAATCAAATTTCACATTAATTTCAAGTCGCAGTAAGTAATTTTTAAATTGTTAATTACAATTAAAAATCAGATTTTAATTTCAAATTTAATTGTGCCCACTGCTATTACTGACCTTTTAAAAATAAACTTGTGGATACTAAATGATTAATAATTGATTACGTTCTTTTTTAAAAAGCAAAAACAGAATGTGATTTAAAATGCAAAATTAACACATACAATGTTTGAACAAATTTACATTATAATCTTGTAAAATTTAATGTGTGTATATATAAAATATGGAAATTATGATTTCAATTTCATTATTGCATAAAATCTTACTATTATAAAGCAATGATAATATTGAAATTACTAAGATGAAAGTCGAATTCCAATAATGTGCTATTACTTTCAATATAACATAAGTGCGCGAAATTTATTATTTAAAGTAATAGCGCATTATCGGAGTTCATACACGTGGGTCTCTTTTTACGCGGACTTATTTAACACACTTCCGGTGAAACACGAATCGCGTAACTTCAAAATCGTGTTAAATAAGTCCGCGTAAAAAGAGACCCAGGTGTACTCTAGTGGTAAATAAAAAATTGTTCATAGGAATAATGTTTTATTGGCTCTTTTCTCTCTCTCCATATATATATATATTGAAGCGGTCATATATACACATATATGTGTGCTTTGTGTATATATTGTATAAGAAAAAAAAAGAATTTCGCAAGACAAAATATTGAATTCGATACCAAAATGGCAGGTGTGATTAATGGGAGGATAAAGTCAGCAAAGAAAGAAAGTTTAACTTTCTAATTAATTAAAATCAACTGATGTTAAAAGAATGTAGGTATGAAATTCTAATTTTAGAATTTACTTTACTGTTGTCATTGTCCTTACAGTAAAAGGTGATAAGAGATGTGTAGTTACTATGGGGAGATTAGATAAAACCAAAGGTATTCGGCATTTAAAAAAAATGCAATTAGTAAAATTTTAAAATTAGGAATGGATCAAGATTATGATCAGTAAGATTTTTTTTTAGATAATAAAGAAAATAATTTTCTTTAAGTTTTGAAATTAGATAATTAATGTGGAGAAGATCTGGATGCTTTTGTTTTGAAGGAAGTATATATATATATATGAGCAGAGAAGAAAGTTTTAGTTCTAGTCTTTTCTTTTTGATAAGCTGTTATAAGTCACACTATGATCAGTGAGTAGAAGCATAAATTTCTCTGACCATCTCCGGGGAGCATGAGTAGGGAGTTCCAACAGTACTTATAGAAAGCTATGCCATTAAAGTTCCTGCCTACATGTGATGATCAAAGTTGCTGATGTATCCTGATGTTGCTATCAGGAGGAAATTCCCAGTATATAATGCCGACAACCATTAGAAGTATCCGAGTGATCAGCCAGCCAATATTCAAGAGCACTATTCCAGAAGACCAACACACTGTAAGCCAGGTTCAGCATAGTATTCTACTATTTATCAAAATCCTTCACAAACGTCTGTTAAAATAGTGATTTATTTTAACTTTATAAATCTCAATTTACTGGTAAACAATTCTTGTATCTTTAACATTCTGCCTTCTTTGCTTGAGTGACTTACATATTAATCATTCTGTAAAATATATTTCTTATTGTATTATTGGTACTTTAGTATTGGTTAAGCTATGATCTATTACGCTTTACATGTTTTCTGCCGATAAGATTTCATCGAAGATTATATAAACGATGTCATGGCAACAAAGACACTGGAATGATTAATCCATGCAAATGGTGATTTTTTGATCATGATGACCCACAAGATTGTGTGAAATTTTGTCCTTTCTCTGTCTATTGTGGTTTTGCTATCAGTGTGAGCACGTTGCCATTACAGGTTATTTTTTATTTTGTAGTAATATTTGTGGTATTATTTTTAAAAAAAATGTATGCATTTCTATATATATATTTAATGTTTGCTTCTTTTACATTTTACTTATAAATTAACCTCATTTTCACTAAAAAAAAAATTTCATGATTTTATATACTACCCTTTAAGATGTTTTTAAGTTATTTTTTATTTTGCTTCTTTTGGTTCGTTGTCTTCATAAATTATCCTTCTTTTCAGTAAAAAAAGAGTACACTTTTAATTTCATAATTTTATATAGTACATCTTAATTAAGATGTTTTTTTACAGTGCCATTTATGACAGATTCGCACTATATCCAAGTGTTTTTTATTGTCTGTTTAATTTTAAAATTATAAATATTTTTTATAAATTTTTCTGCAATTATTTTGTAGTCAATTTGAATTTACAATAATTTTAGTAAATTACTAATAATTTACAATTACATTAAACATTACAGCACGGAGCTCTGGCATGTGCGGGGAGGGGGATCAGATGGTTTGCAGATCCAAAGGATCAGACAATATATGCACTCATATGAACAAATCAAGCTTCCAGTGTGTAGCGCTGGAATGTGTGTGTGTCCGGTGGTTTGCAGATCCGAAGGAACAGATAATACATGCACTAGTCTGAGCAAACTAACTTTTCAGCATGTAGCACTAGAATGTGCAGAGGGGGAATCTGATGGTTTGCAGATTCGAAGGATCAGCCAATACATGCAAGTCTGAGCAAACTAACCTTTCAGCATGTAGCGCTAGAATATGCAGGAGGATCAGATGGTTTGCAGATCCGAAGGATCAGCCAATACATGCGATAGTCTGAACAAACTAATCTTTCAGCACATAGTATGGCTTCTTTAGTATTATTCTTATTATGTCTTCTTTAGTATTATTCTTGCTATATCTACTGATTTAGTATTTTTCTTGTTATGACATATTATCCGAAAGATGTGTTACTCTAATCTTTTGATCTTTAATGTAATGCCTCCACGTGATCTGTGGACAAATTTTAGCGATTAACTTTGTCCGCAAATCACTAGGAGATGTTTGTTATCTTAAAGATCATAAGATTAGAGTGGTACATCTTCGGGGTAATATGTCATAGCTTAACTAATACTAAAGTATCGTATTATTTAAATATTCTAATTGGATTATTTAAAATATTTTTCTTATTGTATTATAACCTATGCTTAATTAATTGTACATGTTAAGTAGGGCCGACTATTGTAATATACTTGATCCTTTTTAAATTTGCTAGATTGACTGTTTAAGAATCAGATGAAGGGGGTAAATTTAGTAAATATATTTCAGTGACTAAAATATTTAATATCATCTAAAAGAAGTCCAGCATCAATTCTAATTTGTTTTTTTAATTTGCTATTTTAAATTTGTCTATTTAAAATCTGTTATTTCAAAGATGTCATTTAGCCACTAACGCAATTGCAAATGATTTATAAACAACTTTCAATTTTTAAAAGGGACAAATAAATATATATATGCTGTAGATACAATACTTTAATTCTATAAAACCTTTTAATACCATTTAATATATATATATAAGATACAGTTTTAATTCAATAACTTGCAATAGAATTAATGAAATATATAGGTATACTGCAGACACACTATTTTACTTCTATAAAACTTAATATATATATATATGTGCTCTGCGCATAGATAATGAAGCTATTATATGTAAATAAAATTATCAAAAGTTACCGCCAAGATTTCAGGACAGTTTATAGCCCCATATGGGACTATAAACAGTCCCGAAAGAGCTGGGCAGTAATATGGGACTATAAACTGCCCCAAAAGCACTTGGCGGTAATTTTTGATAATTTTACTTACGTATAATAGTTTCATTATCTGTGCGCAGAGCACATATATATATATATTAATTGACTTCAAACGCTAATGAAGTAAAGCCTTAACTATTTCTATAAAACTTGTGATATAATTAATGAAATATATATGTATACTGCAGATACGATATTTTACTTCTATAAAACTTTTAATACAATTTAATGTATATATTATAATTGTGAGGCTATGTATCAATGTTCCTCATATATGTAAGACCGATGGAATGGATCTCCAATTAAGCAGGGAGTAATTTTCTGATATTTTTTTTTTTAGAATAACTAACTGCATAAGCTTTGATTTACTTATTGTAAACTTATGACATGACCATTCATGTTTAATTTATATATATATATATAATTTTAATGCCAATTATTTGTTATTTTATATAAATTGGTATTGCTGGATTGTCTAACTTCATTTTTATTTTGTTCCTATAGCAGACACACATTCCTGCTTCAGAGAAAATGGAACAGCCAGGTCCTTTTTGAATATGATCCATGCAAATGCGGGAATAATCCTTCTATTTCAGATCCAGAGGACCATCATTTTTGTTTCACTAATTGGGGAGTGGATCGTTTCACCTGTTGATGAGATTTATTAAAGATTATGAAGAAGATGCTCATTCTTCCTACCATGATCCATTTATTTCATAGATACTTTGTTGGGTATGGCCTCGTTGAGATGAGCATATTCTAGTCTACTTTGTCATTGGACTGTTTATAACTTTAACAACCCAGTACTTCCTCCCTTGTATATGTTAATGCCTGGTATTTAGGCACTGGTGGGAATTATGCAAACTATGGAATCATCTATTTTAACCAGATTTCTTAGGATTAATTCACATTTTTTTTGTATGCTTAATTTAGTATCAAGTGCCTGCTTGAGAGATATTTGTCTTAGAGATCATCAAATCTATTATCCAAAATATATAATTGTGTATTGAAATTCCTTGTATATATACAATCATGAATTAAATGTCATGTAATCCTATCCCTTATAGATCTAGCAACAAATTAAGTATTATTCATTTATTTTGTTTATAACTTTATTACTAATAAACATTTGTACTTCACATGTATATTGCATTGGGTATCTTCTTTGCCACAAGGGAAATCAGATAATTATAATCTCGTTCTAAGAGTCTCTCTCTTCCCCTAACCCTCAGACTAAATAAAATGAAGTATCATGTGGCGTTGGAATGAGTTGTGGTGGTTTAAATGATCCTAATGGTGATATTGCTGTTGTCCGCTCATTTTGACCATTACAATATATGTATACATACTGCATTACAAAAAATGCAATTAATTAGTTAACAAATTAACTATTTAGGTATTTGGTCTAAATATTTATAAACATAAAATTAAGAGGTAAACCAGCCCTTAAATAGCCTACTGCAGAACACAGATTTCTCCAACAATCCCCTCATAAAAGAAAATTAAAAGGGAATTACTAATCAGGCTTATCAATTGCTGGTTCATGATAGGGGTGTTTTTCCACTTCTGTTTTTTCATTCAGCTAAGTATAGACAGACATCTATTTACTGACAACATTTGATAATTAGCTGAATGGTCTATGAACTATTAATCTATACTAAGAGATCTTTAGATAATAAATATTTATATTATGTATAAACTTATCATTGTGTTACTGAAACTATTACATAACAATAAACTGCTTTTATTTTTCTTTATTTCTTGATCATAACTTTTTATAAATCAATGTTATATACATTATTTGACTGTATTATAAACACTTTTTTTAAATGTTTAAGATAAAAATCAGTAAAAGTTATAAAAAATTAAATTTTTCCATCTCTTTTAGAGCTTTTGTCTTAAATCATATATCCTTTATTCCTTTTCACTTGATATTTGATTTCAAAAAATATTCATTAAAAAATCAAGGAAATAACCTAGATGAGTAGTATGATAAAGATTTTTAAATGGACCATTTGTGATGTGCTAATTAATTTCATAAAAGGCTCAATTTTTATATAGTGTTTTTACATTTACTTTTTAAATTTGAAAGAAATCTTTAAAACGAATTAGAAGTGGGATTCAAATAATAACAATAATAATATTCTAAATAAAATAAATATATATAACTAACTGTTTTTACAAAATGGAAATCATGAAATGTTTGAAAACTCTTCTAACAGAATGAAAATTTAAGTTCCATACAATTAATGTGAGCCAAATTTCTTTTTTATTTATATTAAGCAGCTGATAACTGAATCTAACTTTCTCATTCTCCTCACTTCAAAACAACATAGGGGAACGTGTTCCATAAAATATGCATGAACATATTATAACACATACAATAATTGTCTTTAAATATTTTTGTAAGATAAAACATTATCTATATTGTGATAATTTTAATGTTTAAAAAAGATAATAAAATGAAGTTTATATTATAATCTACATTTAATAAAAAGATGAATTTTAATGCAGTAATATATTCTATATATATTTTTTCAAAAATGCCATTACTGCTTGAGTATAATTTGTATTCTTATTATATACAATATTTCATCAAATGCTTAGATAATTATCAACTTGTGAATACGAATCAGTTTTTGAAACAATTTAAATATTTTGATACTTTTTTACTTATAAAGATTGATTTGGATGCTGGAATACAACACATTCCAAAATGCTAATGCTGCATTTACTAAGTTAAAAGTAGGATATTTCATCTTGGTGATATAACTACTTACATGTAAATTAATTGTATTATAATCTGTTATTGTTGCCTAATTTATTGCACAAAAATAAGATATGGGCCTGCTATTAGTATAACAAGGCATTAACTAACATTTAAGCATCCTCCATAAGATTTTAAAAATACATTGTAACATCAAAAGATAAATCAGTGTGTTTATCATTTGGTAGATATGATGATTTTGGTAGATATGATGATAAATACTCGATTGTTGTAATTATACATTGTTATTAGACAGGGCATGTGAAATGAATGAATAGTAATAGACTTTTTGAGAAAGTATTGTGTTGAATTTTAGCATGATCTTCATTGAAAGAGAAGTAGATCTAATTTATGTTGTACAGATTCTCTCACAAGAAATGCAATACTGATTTTTCATGTTGAGAAGATATGAGTGAGGATAGAATACAATGATAAACTACAATTAAACAAAATGTTGAAATCTTTCAAAAATGTAAACGTTGATGCAGAAGAAATTAAGAGACAGCATTATGGGGTGTCAAACAAATAGTATCAATATATAATACACACAGTTTTATTTGTATTTCATGGATCAGTTTATATAATTATCACAAAACTCATTTTTCACTTTTTACTTGTCTTTGATATTTTCTTCTTTTGGAGTTTGAAAAGCCATACTCATTTAAGAGTGGCTGCTAAAGAATATAATGACATACATTTGATCAGAAAAAATATACATGTAAATCATTTTCAAAAATATATTTTTATACAGGAGATATAATAATGAATTTATTCAATAATTTCGCTTACTTTAAACCTGCAGCTTTTGGATTTATTTATTTGTTTAAATACACACAATATATGCAGCAGCGTGCATGGATAAGAAGTGCCTTTGTGCAAAGTAAATTTTAGCCCCTCTCTGCCCTATTCTATGAAATAAAATTTATAATTTAAAACATAGCTTTAGTCATTTAACATGTTTAGTAAATACCTTGTGTTTTATTCATTTATTTCTATAAAATTAACTTGGAGATTAAAACACATGCTAAAATAAAACTAATATTTAAAAAATAATTCCTGAAACAATAATTAAATAATACCTTAAAACAAAAATAATTATTTAGTAAATATAGAATTTTTAATTTTTTCTTTCAAAAGTTTTCATGTTATTTTTTTGCACAATCCTATTAGTTTTCTAACTTTAAAAATATTATCTACAGCCAGAGAAATGCTTCACTTTTGAGTTCTGTCGCAAATAGTGTGGAAAAAAAAGGCTTGTGTCCATTATTCTTTTTGAAGTATAATCGTTATTAAAGCTGATCTAACTCTTAGACTTCTTTATCAATATTTAGATCAAGTTTAACAGCATGTCAACTATTCGTTAAAAATAATTCTTTTTTGTTTGAAAGTCTATTCAAAATCTCTCATGCATAAAGTTATTCATCACATTTTCTATGAACAAAGTTATATTCTTTCAATAATAAAATATTTATACTATTATTTAATTTTTTATGTGTGTGTGTGTTATTCCACTATTAATAGCAATACTTTATTATATTTCATTAGACCATCAAATTAGGCTAATTTTAAATAACATAGCTGATTTAACTCTTTCATTTCATTAGCATCTATTTGCTAAAATTATTTTTAATTCCTTTGACACACTTAACTTGTTTATATTTTCTATTAAAAGAAATAGTTTCACTTATTTTCATTCAATAATAAAATATCTACACTGCTATATCATTTAATTTTTTAATGATTATTAATAACTAAGTCGTATTATATATATTATACTTTCTATACAGTTTGAGAATTATACATTCAGCCAATATTTAGATAAGGAAAGAAATTTTCAATTTTTATACTCAGATTGTTTATTCAATACATTTTGTTTATCAATAGGTTATGTTGGATAACTATAAATAAAATCAAATATGATTTGTTCCACTAGATACACTTTTTTAAACTTTGTCAATAGTGCAATTATGTAAGTTTTTATTATAATAAGAGAATTGCATTAAATAATATTGTTATGATGAAATTTGTTAAGAATTAAATATTTTGGCATGCAAAGAAAAGCTGTTTAGTATAACATGTAAAAAGATAATATGGCATAATAATTATAATAATAAAAAGAAATATATTTTTATTAAATTTTTTTTATGAAAGAGATTGTAATTGATCATTTAAACTTTTGTAAACATCAATGATAAATATAATTGTCTCATATTCAGAAATATTGTAATTATGAAACCATATTTTTTAAATAAGTTTTATTTTTAAATAAATTATTAATATTTAAATAAAACTGTTTGGGAAATCTAAACATTTTCATATAAATTTTATTAATTATAGTAACAAAAGAGTGTTGGCCTGTTCAATTTTGTGCACCAGTAGAGTATATATATGAAGTATATTTCAAGGCTTGAGCAATTGTCATAACAAGTCTAAGTAATAAAAAATATTTACATTCAGAATGTGTTTCTAACAATAAAGTGATTCAGAAATCTAAGTATTTACATATACTTTTTATTAATTATCATAACAAAATGGCATTCACCAGTTCAGTTTAATGTAATGTTGAGACTATATGTAGTATATTTCAAGTCTCGAAATTTGAGGATCTAGCAATTGTCACAGTAAGTGAAATATTCCTCTCGCATTATTTACACATAAATTTTATTAATTATCTTGGTGCTCCGTGATGAAGTACCCTTGCATCTTTTACAACCTGCACACTCGTATGTGGCAGCCCTGAGTACATGTAAACATGAATTTATCTAGATAAACTTCAATTATCATGCAATTAAGTAACTAACTAATTAAAATTGGCAAGTGTAAACTAAAATACATTGCATAGTAATAATATTTCTATTTAACTCACTTTTAAAAATAAAAAAAACAAAAATATTATTATTAAACAGTACAATTTCAGTTTACAATTACTAGTTATAATTTGCCTAATTACATCATAGCTGAAATTTATCTAGGTAAATTCACAAAAATTCCTGTTATACTTTCAATATTTACATCTATAAAATCTGTAAAATCTTCTAATTACATTCACAATATATTTAAGTATAAATAAATAACATATATTATCCATGTTCATCTGTATATAATTCTTAGTACTATGAATCATACATAGATGAATCCGGACATATCATATATATCGTAGCCCATGACAATCTTCATTTTAACAATACATATACACATAAACATAAAAAATGAAACAATATTTAATTATCACCTTTTTGAGCTTGCCCTTCCTGTTGTTTTGTCATTAAAAGATAACGTGGTGTCTCAGGACAGAAAGGAAGAGTACAAACTTGAAAAATTGCTGGTACAGCTGTTAAACCTAAAATTTTAGAAAAAAAAGAAAAATCTTTATAATTGGAAATTAAAAAATGTAATAATTGAAATTATAGTAATGATTTTTAATTAAATAATATGAATGGAGACTATTTAATTGAAGTAATGTTGTTCAGGAGCATTAACATTTAATTTTAAAAAACTCACAATAAATAAATTTTAAAATACCTTTAAATATTCATTACGTGCTGAACACTATATTTCAATATTACTTATTCATGCTTCTTGAGAGTCAATACAATTATGATAAATGTAAGAACCTAGCGATTCCTGTCAATATTATTTCGTTGATATTCTTGCAAATGCCTGAACTTGAAATAGCTTTTAGTGATGCATAATATTCATCTTGGGTTTTAATACAAATCCAATGGCAGATATTGTATTAAGAAGACCAATACCCTATAAATCTAATCTGAATGAGTTTCTTATATGTTAAAAAAAAAAAAATGAAATAAAAATATTCTCCAAAACTTCTAATATGAAAAATTTAAATTTAATCAGTTGTGAATTCAATCGCCAAAGCAAAATTTGTTTAATTTAAAAAATAAACCCCTAAAATCTTTTTTTTTCCTTCTCTTAGAAAATTTATTTTGCTAGTATATTGTTAAAATGTTTTAAGAATTTAATAATAAAAATCATAATTAGTAATTCAGTATTAAGACTGATTCTGGCACATCTTCTAAAAGATCAACATGGCATAAATTGTATCCCAGCCAAGAGATTCTTCTAACTTCTAATAGCCGTAACAACATTCATTTTTATATTCTTTTCTTGCAGAATTTGTACATTTGTTATTCTATTTATCCATTTTATTCATTCCATCTTATTTCCTTTTTTATTCAAGATTCAGGTTTTCAATTCACAGACATAAGAAATGAAAATCTTGTGCTTCTATTCAAAAGAATTATAGAAATTAAGTAAAAATCAAATAAATATGTGCATGATTGTATTGGTACACAAGATAGTGAATATGCTTAATGTTCAAATATATACACTGTTTATGTTAATGCACTTCTATCAAATATTTAAAAAAAATTATTCAGGTTGACATTACCTTTCTGTAATGCATAAAATTAGATTTTGTTTCTCCTACTTTTTATTTTAAAATATGGCCTGTATTCTAATTGCAAATTATTATTTTATCTTCGATTACTAACTAAAAAAATAAAAGTATGATAAACAATTTTATAATCCAAAAGCTTATTAAAAAGCATAAATAAGTTAAAATTACTTTTTTCTATTCTTAATTAATCCAAGAGAATTTTGCTTTTAAAAATCACAATGAAATTATTTACATTAATTGCTTATATTTATATAATATTATAAAGAATTAATTTAAATGATTCAGAGTTTTGCAATAGTTGATACTTCCTTGTCAATTTTTTCAAATGATTAAGTTCCATACTGATATAAGCTACCATATTATTATACTTTAAATAAAATTTTATTTTACTGCCAAGTATTGTTAAGATTCATTTTCAGCATATTATTTTCATTCAAGTATTCTTCTTTATAAACTACTATATTGTAACGGGCACAGACGACGGTACATTGTTTTTTTTTTATTAGTAAACATGAAAAGAATAAAAGTTCGCAAATAAAAATATCTTTTTTAAGAATTAAAAATTGAAAATTAATTCTATCTTAAACTCGTATATATATAAAATCGCACAGATGAAAAGATTATTAAAATAAAACTTTATTAAAAATAGAAAAAGCATTTTAAAAGCAAAAACTTAAAAAGATTTAAAGATAAAAATATATCTTTAAGTTTGGAAAACAAATTAATTAATGTTATCGAAAAATGGAAATGATTATTTTAATTAGTAAGCTAGCCCTTGGGCATTTCAAATGTATAAGCAACGGTCAGATAGGAAAGAAAAACAATGGAATCGGACCTCAGCGAAAGGACCATCACATCGTCGTGACGTAATGTAAATTGAATCCTTAAAATTAATATAAAAGGAAAAGTTTGGAAATTATTAGTTAGTTATTACAAGATGACAGATATGTGTTAAGTTGGAGAGGGTTGGAGGAGAAGGGATTGAAAGACGCACTTTCAATTCCTTCAGTTGTTCAAAAAAATGAAACATCGTTTTCCAATACTGCGGACCACAGGACATCAAGGCCCGAAAAAATACTATCAACCATAAAGGACCAACAGTTAACTGCACACCGATCTCCTTATGACTTCGTGGGAATTAACACCTTCCATTACAAAAAATCAGAGACTATGGACATTTTTCAAAACAGTAAGAAATATATAATTAATGAATATTTGAAAACATTAAGAACTTTAACATATAAACTTTCTCTGTATTTAAAAAAAAATAGAAATAGATTCCTATCTGACCAAACTAAATTATTTATTAATTAGTTATAATTTTATTTGATGTATTTTTTTTTTTAAAATCATTTCCATTTTTTTTTTTATTCTTTAAGTTTTATTTATGATTTTTGTTTTGCGATAAATTAAATTATATAAATGTTAAACTTAAGTCGGGCGTGAATGGCTATATAGATTTGTAAAGTTATATTAGGGGAGGGTAATCTTAGGTTATTTGTTTCGTAGTTGAATTAGGTCAATGGATTGGATATATTGGTGCAATTAGTAGATAAGTTGGAGAGGGTTGGAGGAGAAGGGATTGAAAGACGCACTTTCAATTCCTTCAGTTGTTCAAAAAAATGAAACATCGTTTTCCAATACTGCGGACCACAGGATATCAAGGCCCGAAAAAATACCATCAACCATAAAGGACCAACAGTTAACTGCACACCGATCTCCTTATGACTTCGTGGGAATTAACACCTTCCATTACAAAAAATCAGAGACTATGGACATTTTTCAAAACAGTAAGAAATATATAATTAATGAACATTTGAAAACATTAAGAACTTTAATATATAAACTTTCTCTGTATTTAAAAAAAAATAGAAATAGATTCCTATCTGACCAAACTAAATTATTTATTAACTAGTTATAATTTTATTTGATGTATTTTTTTTTTTAAAATCATTTCCATTTTTTTTTTTATTCTTTAAGTTTTATTTATGATTTTTGTTTTGCGATAAATTAAATTATATAAATGTTAAACCCAAGTCAGGCGTGAATGGCTATATAGATTTGTAAAGTTATATTAGGGGAGGGTAATCTGAGGTTATTTGTTTCGTAGTTGAATTAGGTCAATGGATTGGATATATTGGTGCAATTAGTAGATGTAGTATGAGGTTCGCTACGGGAAGAATCGCTGTATACGCCACACAAAACCTTGTTGCCTATGGATGGGATTGTAAGTCGGCAAAAAGGGCCACGGTCCCTTCCTATGAAGTTCTTATTTTATTGTTCTTCTTGCCATACAGATGTAATATTCCTGTATTGGACAAGAGTCAATGTCTTCTCTAACTATATTGTTCAGATGTCCATTCCTGACAGTATAGTATATTGTGCTGTTGTATTTTAATGCTACATTGAATACATCAATGTATCAGATGGATTGACGCTGGTTTGACTGCGAACTTTTGGCCTAAGGTTAAATAAGGATAGAATATTTTCTTTTCAAATGCAAATCTATGTAGTCAATTCATACTCAACACTCTAAATAAAAATGCATTAAATTTAAGTTGGGTATAGACGCTTGCATGGGTTCGTTACCGGTTAATTATGTTTTTGGTTTTCATATTTGATCAAAATGTATAGACATTCGGTAAATACTGATACCTTACGGTGAGTATCTAAGATGTATTTATGTCGGATGTCTTTTAAGTTATTGGTGTCTTGCGGCATTTTATGATGAATGCCATTGGGTTTCTTATAAATTCCCCTCTGCATTTCCATCCATGACTTTATATTTTGATCGTTTATGTTTACTTTGAAATGTTTTTGACCGTGTAATCTATGTAACCGATCTATACTCAACATTTATAAAACCAAGTATAAAAATTAAAATCTAAAATAAAAGTTAAAAATAATGTTAAATGTTAAAGTAAACATGCTAAAATAATAATATTAAACTTTATATATATATATATGTGCGTAAATAAATGTTTGTATGTTAATTACTGGCAGTGGCTTATTTTATTCTTTTTTTAAAAATTATTCTTAGATAAGAATTTATGAAATATAAATCTCGGCTGTTCCATTGAGCTAGTGACAATGGGCTAATGACCAGAATCAAAATGTATAAAATAAAATAAATAAATTTTTTTTTGAACTTACGTATCTGCCTACTATATACATTTTTCTAGGTTCAAATGCCTAGATGGCGCCCTTGTAGTGCTGATTACATTAAGCTCGCTTTCTCTGGATTGTTATAATATATTGCAACCTAAGTATATGCATTGCTTGAAGTTAAGAGGAAGTCTTTACAATGATTGTTTAGTCAATCTTCACCATGTGTGATTAGTTTCAGTATCTATTTCTTTTGCTCATCTTCACAAGAAGCTTCCAAAAAATGAAAGATTACTCATGAACTTGCAATTTTAAAAATATGATATCTTGTTCTTGCCAGTAGTTAAGACTTCATTATAAATTACTATTAAATTTTTGATTTATGACCAGTCTATTGATACTCATCTGACCAACACTAATTAATTTATAAATCTTTAACTTCCAGCTAACAACATGATTAGCTAATATGACTATAGATCACAATACTTTTTAAAAAACGTTGCAGGCCCTTAATCCTAACAAATAAATAAATAAATCCAAATTTCAACAAATTGTGGAATGGTAAGCCGATGTGATAATTCTCTTATTACATTTATTATTGCTTGATGGAACATCATTTTTTAGCATTTGTTATTGATTAACTACCATTTATGAATACTATCTTTCTTTCAAATTACATCTTTCAATTCAGACATAAATTAGCTTAAAATAATAATGCGGAAAGCTATATACTTTATGTTAAAAAAAAAAAAAATCTGAAAGTTAAAATTATATTCCTTTAAGATTCCATTGTATATAATAATCACTGAATATCTTTGATTATTCAGAGTATGCAAAGAAATTTTGGCAATATATCAAAACAAATAATATAATCTGTATTTGACATCTATATTCATTCCCCCCCCCCCAGAGCCTTTTTAGCAACAATAATCAGTCAAATCTTTATAATTAGTTTATAAATATTTGAAAACCAGGCACTCTTCACAAACCTGGAGCTTAATTGTAAATATAGGGGATTTGAACTCAGACTTTCAAGCACACTTCAACTATCCACATTATCTCATACAACTGATGCACATGACCACACACATGTAGAAAAGATAAATAATTACCAATATACATATTTCGTGGTAAAACAGCACTCATCAGTTGGTCCAGATTATCATACTGCCCATCCCTCTTCTATGTATTTAAATGGATATGGTCTTATGCATGAGGGATCAGTGACTTCGGGTCAACATGAGCATGGCAATAATATTGGCATCAGCATGGTATTTGGGTTTTCATCATCAGACTTTCAATGATATGGATGGCTGAAAAGTTGGAGGTTGGAGCCATTAAAGTGTGAAGATTTGCTATCTTGATATAAACTGAGCACTGATTATATATGTGTGGGAGATGATAATCTGGACCAACTGATGATTGCTGTTTTAGAACGAAATATGTATATTGGTGATTACTTATCTTTTCACAAACTGTTTTGTGTTCAAATTTTAAAAAGAATGAAAACTTCTAGTTATTTAGAATAGTATAATATGAATAAAAGATATTTTATAAGTGAGAACGAAAATCTAATTAACACTATTCATGTATTATGAATGTAATTCATGAAACGAGATTAAAAAAAAAGATTGCTGCATCCAATGAAATTCAGACAATATATATTTTTCAAAATGCCATATTTTTCTTTTTAATACTTTTTTGATAATATAACATTCCAATTATAAAATGTTGCAGCCCTATTCTTTTATTTATTATTCACTTTAAATTTCAGATTAATTATTTACACGTTATTTTCGCTATGTGTATGTAAATATATAAGTACTCTAATGTAACTAATTTTCAGAAAATCATTTTTAGAAATCATATGAAACTATATTGATTATTTTACAATAATTATGCAATTAGATATTTCAAAGTAATTAGTGATTTTTTAAAATAAAAATTATTAATTAAAGGTCACAGTATCATAAGTATAAAAAATAATTACATAATACTAATAAGAGTTTTTTTTACTTACTTGTTTTAAAAAGAAACAAAATTTAAACATTTACCTAGCAGCAATGGCCATAATGTTTCACTACCAAGTAGTATTGGCAGGCCTAGTATTTGAGATACTAAAATAGATATTGTCGTCACTAATTGGTGAATTGTTCCAACAGCTCCTCGAAGATTAGTTGGAGAAATTTCTGCAAGGTATAAAGGAGCTAAAGCAGTGTTAAGACCTATAAAAATAAAAACAAAAATAAAATTATTTAAATACAAAAAAATGATAAAAATACAAATATATTTTCAATGTATTTACACTTTTCATCTGCTTAGAATTAATGGTAGTTGTAAATTATGCACTGTACAGCGTGTGGTGGCACTGTTTCTGTGCATAAACACAGAAATATGTCATTTACGTGACCCAAGTCAAGGCATATAAAACAGTTCTGTTCATATTAGCCGTTAAGTAGGCCTAGATGGCCCACTGATGTTGTTTGCGATATTATGCGAATAGCGCGCACTTCACATATCGCTATCGTATGATTTAAGGGTGTATGTAATTCAAGTGGCCATAACTGTTTTAATGTTGATTCGAAGTAATGATATTACACCCTACCTGACATACTATTACATAGTAATAATTGTCAGGCCGGCCCTGTGTTTCCCTACACATGTTGGAAGGTGAAAATAATTTCAAAAACGTAGGTCCAAACAGCATTTCCCAAAATTCACGCGAATAGACACGTTTTCACGAGAACAGCTACAAGACAAATCATCATCTTTGTTGAAGAACGTACATTTATAAATAAAAAGCAAAAAGTGTTTTTGTTTTGTTTTTGACATTTAATGTAGAATGCTAAGAATAACATAAACTTGTTGGAGGTTGGAAACAAACTTTGTTGGATCTGAGTAATGCATCTTTTGGATGATGCTGTGGATCATCAAAAATAATCCCGCTATCCATAATAGCGCTATGCGCTGAAATTTAGTCAAATGTAATTTCATTTCATTCGGTCTGATTAGTTTGTTAATCAGGTTTTTTTTTTTTTGTTTAAACGTTTCATTTACTATTAGAAAAGTAACATAAATTGTTTTGTAAAATAAAAAGAAAATTAGTTTGTTTGTCCTGTCCCGTACTTTTTTTTTTGTAAAATAAAGAGAAAAGTATTTTGTTTTGTCCTGGCCAGGAAACATTATATTAAAACGTTTTTACACAGAAACAGCGCCACATGCTCTACAGTATATAATTTACAACTACCGAATTAGTTATGTATGCTTAAACAAAGTTCAATCAATGACATAGAAATTCATAAAACCATCTATCTGATTTTATGTAAATGGCAAAAATTATAAAAATTATGTTACTCAAATTCCAGCAAAAATAACTATAATATATGCAATCACATTATACAATAATTTATATTCTGTCAAAGTGTAATTAGAAGGGATTTAATTATAGACTTCCAAGCTACCTTTAACTATCCATTCCATCTTATATTAATGATACACATGACTACATACATGTGAAAAAGATAAATAATCTCCAATATATATTGAAACAGTAAGATATGCCCTACACAATCTTAGTTTCACCTTGCCTTCCTGTTTCCTACCCTCATGCCTTATTTAAAACCCTAATTTTATTGTATTGTGTGTGTACTGGGTATATTTACCGAAATCCCGCCTAAATTTATATGTCTAATGGGGTGCCCAGGGTTTTATAATAACTAAAATTGTTTTAAACGGTTTTATTTTCAAACCGTCGAGTATATATTACGTATATGCTTGTACAATAAAATAGGTCACATATTCTCATCTACACGCATACTGCGATAATATTTAAAATTTATGAAAGTATTTTATTTAAAAGTTGTTGTTTTGAATAGATTTATTTTGTGATGTTATTTCACTATAAATATTAGCATTTAATAAAATAATATCACTGATAAATATATTCTAGAAATTAAATTCAAAAGAGAGTTTTATAAAATAAAATGTTATTCAAAAACATGCCATTTTCTTTAAATCAGTGAGTGTAAGGAAAGAACAATAGTGGCTAATTTTAATCATATTGGCGCCAGTTTTACTAAGATTAAAAGTGTTTACGAACAGATTTTAATTAGAAAATGCAGTCCGTGTTTTCAAATGTATTAATAACTAAAGAATGGATTTTACCACCGCAGGGTTAGATTGTAATCAGAGAGAGCATATAAATAGGGCTGATTGATTGATGATTATTATTAGAGAGAGTTATTAGTTAATCTGCCTGATATTGTGACAGCGAAAAAGTTATTTTCTGAATTTTGACATTCATATTTTCCAATTGCTTGTTTATTCGCGTCATTGGACCGACCAGCTTGCTTTGACAGTAAATCCAGTTTTAAGATCATTTAACCTTAGAATGACAGGGTAACGGGGCAATAGGCTGTTTTCCCTAGGGACCCTGTGCCTCGGCCATCCATTATTCAAAATCCGATGTCCTGTCACCGTATCATCAAATCCAACTGAACCAGCCCAAAGAAAGGCTGCTCCTGAAATCTACTAACTGCTGCTGCGGAACAATGAACCAAGGAAACTCATAATTACTTAAGAACTTTGTTACAAATTTGGAAATGCCCACGGACAGATTTGAGAGAACAAGGTAATTAAAATCAACCTGAGATCTCGGAAACCTCCATGCTATATAGCTAATAATTTTTGTATATTCTTTAAATGTATCTATCTATTCAAGTGTTTTCTTATTAATGCATGCTGAACTTGTGCTTGCGTTGATTTTCTATTACATTTATCAATGTCTTATTTAAATGTAATATAATGAAATATTTAATTAATTTCTTTAGACAAATGCGAGTTATGTAGGGAAGTTAAATAATGCGTGGTTGCCATCTTAGTTTGTAAACCGCAAACACGCATTTCCCCCCTCCCATCTCTTAAATATGTTTTAAAGTATTTTGCGTATAATAATTTTGCTAATAAGTATAACTTTGTTAGAATAAATATTTATTTATCTTAAGTTTGTTGAGAGTCTGCTGGCCATTAAAATATAAAAGTTGAGAGCGAGCTACTTCTGTTCCTTAATAAATTGCCCTTTATTTTATTAAGTCTTTTAAAACTAAACTGTGTTGCTAGTAAATATGCATGGGTGCTGGAATCCTACTGTTGGCAAAGGTCATCATCGTTTAAATCCGTCCCCTTATTTTACTCCGCGGTTCCCAGTACAGTGCTACAATGGCACTTGGGAATTATTTCGTGTATGTCCCCACAGTTACGAAGCTCTTGGGTGTGGGCCAGGCTTGAGCTGTGAGTAGGCTAGAGAAGTCCCAAATAAAAGGCGAAATGCCTATCCATGCCAAGACCTTTTGTCATATTTTAAAGTTGCATACTCATAAATTGCACCCCTCCTCGGCATATATTCGCTGGTACCACCATACATTTCCCTTATTAATTATTTAAAAGAATTCTATTTAAATGAATTTTAAGTCCGTTCAGTATAGCTCGATCTTATAATCTAGTTAATCCCCTCGCGAGCGACTCTCGATCTCCATTTTTAAGTTTCCAATTATAAATATTTTAGAATATTTCAAACTGTTAGACTTTACTTGACTCGTATATGCCTCCCATGTCACTATGTTTTAGACACGTTATCTAAACGAACCCAAGTATGAGGTATCAGCCATCTTGTTGTTTATTATATAGCTATCCAATTTATATCGCTAAACTATTTTATTATCAAATTATTAAAATCTTATTTGTAAATTTATTTCTTTTCTTTATTTATTCGGGGTGCAATCTAAATTACATAGCACATTAAATTTATCTCTGGCACATCTATAAGTTATTGTTAAATGAACCTAGGGCTATTTTAATTTAGTCTTTTGTTTTCTCCCTGATCACCGGCACCGGCATGAAATTATACTACTAGTAGCATCAAATGTGTTATCACGTAGAGGGCGTAATGGAGTTTGGACTTTGGATTCGAACTTGGGATTTCGGGAGGTAACACTCCTAGTGTTGAGTTCTATGTCCTGGGTTTAAATTCTGCAGTGTGTTAGTGAGATAGACATGTTTTGACTGTTACAATATATATATATATATATTGTGCTGTATTTAAATCCCCTCTAATTACATCTAAAGTTTAGTATATACATTATACTTGTATTCAAATATTTTGTTAAAATGCATTTTTTTATTAACTGATACCTTTTGAAAACAGTCATCCCAAGACTATAAAAAAAAGATACATGAACAAAATATTCAAAGTATCATCTCAAAATAATAGTAAGTTAAAGACCAGGTTCCTTATTTTACTCAAAATACATACAGCAATCCAAAGTGACTTGTCACTACTAACTATTTTATATTAAGATTCAATATAAATCTTATAAATAGTTATACAAAAACAAAATAAATATAATTCTTAGACTTAATATATATATTTTTAACTTGCAATTTCATCTTTTCTTATTTTCACAAGCACCACATATAAAGTTAGAAAAAAATTCCAGGGCATATGCAAAATACCCCCCCCCCCCACTATAGTGATGTTTAGTATATTCCCCAAAGTCAAATGTTGAAAATAGGAGACGCATAATTTAAATGTAACACCAATACAAGAAAGTAATATTAGCAAAATAGTCATTATTGTGAAGTGCTTTTGCAAGTATATGGTATCTACATTTTATTCATATATATTATGATATCCATAATAAAATAAACATGACTAATTGAAACAGTCAAAATATAATCTACTCTATACTAATTAATATATTTAGCTAAAAATCTTGAATGTAAATTGTCACTAAGCAACCAAAATAGCTACCCATATAAAAAACAAAACTGTTGTTAAAAATCTTTGCAGAAATAGGGTATATGAAGTAAAAAATAGTTTTCTGAAAATATGTTAATTACTTATTTAACAATAAATTTGTAGAGCAATTAAATATATGTTAAAGAAAAAAGTTGCGTTTTATGAAATACTTAATGCTACTTAATGTGTGTGAGGAAGAGGGGGATATATCTTAATTTTGTAAATAATTTTTGTAGTTTTTGTTAAATTTCTTTAAATTAAATGTTCTACAGATCTTTACATAAGTAAAGGAAATGACAATTTTAAGTTGGGAAAAGCTTAAAATATTTAAACCTTTCAGCATATTTTTTTGTCTTAGAAAAAAAATATTTTGAAAACATTGATAATACTCTTTGTTATGTTCAAGCTTTCTTTTCTTTGGCAATAAATAATTTGCTTTCAGAAATAGAACTTGGAAATACATGTCTCCCCTAATAAATTTTGCAAAAAATCATAAGCAATGATGTTATATGAGGAAAATTTTAAATCCTATATATATTGAACCGGGTGGTGTGTAATTATTGATCACAGATCGATGAGGGAGTAAATACAATATATTTACTTTTGATTCTTTAATAAAATAACTTCATGAAATATAACTTGTAAAACTTTTATACAAAATATGATAACAATTATAACATATATTTGATCTACATCAATGCAATTTAAATATTGCTCCACCCCGGCCTTTAGACAGAGAAGAATAATGCCCAGAGGGCACCTGTGTCCAAGCCAGAGCTATATATATAACTAGGACCACGTTTGAAGGGCACAGACCTTCTAGGTTGCCAAATTCAACGCCTATCATTCAAAGCACTTTTTTGTTTCGAAGTAAACCCTGGGCGCCAGTTAGCTACAAGAACTAACATGTTTTGAATGATGACAAACTAATTCAACACCTAAGATATCCCAACTAGCTCAATCAAAAGTAATACAATAACAAATTGTTGCTTCAATTAGTGGTAAAAGAATTGACCGACAAATATTACGTTCAAAGATAATTTATTTTAACTAAACACTTATCATTCTAATTTTAAGTACTTTTATAAATGTTAACTAACATAAACAATGGTATTTTATATAATGACCATGCACACCCTCTGAATTCATACACTAAAGTAGAATATAACAAAACCATTGAATAATACATGGCATTTAAAAACACGCACATCAATAGTTCTTTATGCATGCGATAGAGTTCATTTATTAATTGACTATGGAGGCTTTAACAATTGCAATGGCTACATTAATTAGATATGGAAATAAGAAAAGGTTATTTATTACCTAGGATTTCAGAACATGGATACTTCTTGCCGTTTGTTGTGAAATTTATTTCCAATAGGATTTTGTCTTCTTGCTGGTTGCTGCTTCACGTGAAAATCTTTCCAACCAGTTGCATTCGAGGTTTTTGTGGAGGTTTCTATGCTTATTATCTCATGGCACTATTCTTTAAGACAGTTAAACATTGGGCAGCTTCATATTATTAGGTGTGCATTACTTACATCTCGGGCATGTCATTGGTATTTAGGACAGGCTTGGAGCTCATTGTATGCTCCTAAAAGCTGCTCAACACTGCATGGCCTTTATTAACAAATGCATGAGAAGACTGACTGAGAACTAATTAACTGATTGAATGAACTCAAATGATAGATTGAACTCAACTGATTGCGAACTCAAGTGATCCGTAAAAAATGATTGACTCTATTTATATGATGACCTGTTGTCACTATTAATTGTTTTTATATCTGCCAGCTATATCTGTTGTTGGAATTTGTCCACTGTTTTTGATTACATTCTGTTGATTACGTGTTTTCATTTGGTAGTCATTGCTAATTTGTTGTCTGTGGATTTTTAATTAGTAGCCATTGCAAATTCTGTGTTTATATAGCTTTTAATATATACAATCCTTGAGGAAATAAACACGAGAATATTTATTTTATCATCAAGCATACATTTTGCTATATATTTAAAATCCACTCGTCATTTATGCACATATATATTATTTCTTTTAAATAACGGGAAAAGATCTTTTCTTTCTTTAAATTAAATGACAAAGATATTTTTCATTTATATAAAAGATTTATATTTTAAGCATTTAATTTCAACTTGTCTTTCCTTTTTTTTCTTTAATATTTTAAATGAAGAGAGAGAGAGTAGCTTTAATTACTTGAACAACAAAGATTTATTTTTGAACTGTCATACTTTAACTTTTATTTACTTTTTTAAAAATTAAGTTAATTTTCCTCCCCTTTTCAATCAATCTTTAAACTTTTAGTTTTAATGTTTCTAAAGCAGACCCTCTCCCCCCTTTTAACTAATTAATTGTACTTTTACTGATAATAATTCTTTAGATTTTTATAAATTTAAAACATTTCAAACGAAATGTTTTTCTTTGTTTATTTCAATAATTTTTAGACAAAAATTATTATATGTACAGCTAAGATATCAGTTCAATATATGTGTTTGGTAACATTGGAATTTCAAAAATGCTCTCTCTATATATATATTGTATGAAAAGAACTGTTAGAAATGAATATTTTCCACAAACTCTGCCAGAAGGATTTAGGTGAGTGGAGCAATCCCCAAAAGTTGGATGCCAAAGATGACAATGGGACTATTCCTGAAATTAATAAAAATATTACAGCAGAATATAAAGGAGCTTATCTGGTTTAATTATATAATATTGTTTTATAATTAAAAAGAGTTCAAGTCTAAACAATTTTTATTGACTTCACATAATTAATTCTTTTTTTAATGCAGTTATATATGTATAAGTAAAATATGCTTTTAAATATATATATTACTTATGTTTGCATATTAATACAATATATTGATATTTTAAAAAAAAATCTAGATGTATGCATAATTAAGCCGGGTATGATATATTTATGATGTAAAATTGCATTATAGAATGTTTTCAGAAAAGATTCAATTGCGGATAATAGGAAAAGCAAATGGAATTACTATTCTAGTAGAATTTTGTTTCCTAGGAGTTAGCACTTAAATTTAATAATTTTAAGATTAGTAGATAAATAAATTGTACAAAATAAAGAGTATATTAAAATTATAAGAAATAGTTAAAAAACTATTTGAAAAACATGATGTAAAATAATAAATGAAGAGACTATACCAGTTATTGATTTGATGATAAGTGTAATAGAATAATTTGTTTTAGAAGAAAAGTAAAAAAACAGTTTAATATTAGCATTCCTGTAAATAAGTTTGTTAGCAATAATACTGGAAATTGTGCCATTGGACCTAATGATTGATTATACAATTACACACAATGAATAGCAATGACTATGGAAAAATATCATAAATAAACAAATAATTGAAAACAAATAGAAAATAGATATAAAGATATTGAAAAGCTATGATAGGTTAAAAAGTTAATATAAAAGGATATGCATTAGTATTAAAAAATGAGAGATAATAAATTAATAAATTCTTGCAAAAAATGCTATCATAATAATGAAGTCCACTTTAAAAATCAAAAAGATTGACTTACATATAAAAAGATTCAAGTGGTTAAATGAGTTACATATTAATTGGCAATAAATTTAAAAAATAGTTAAAAATTCATATGCACTTTTAGGAGTTGATAGGTTTAGATCATAATTTAGTAATGGCAAAATTAAAACTTTTAAGAAAGTAAAGATAAGAAAAAAAAATCAATTTTTTGAAGGGTAGAGATGGGAATAAAAAATGAATTAATTCAAATAAAAGATGGAATTAAAAAAAAAAAATTAAAAAGAAAACAAAAGAAGTTGCAAGAAGAGTATATATGAGCACAAATCTTGTTTTAAAATTGATACGACTAATAAAATGATAGAAAAAAGCTAAAAAACTATAATATGGAATTATATAAAAGTATTGAAACAGTAAGGTCTGCTTTGTAGATCTTCGTTTCACCTTTTCTCACCGACTTCCTACCCTCATACCTTAGTTTGAACCCCAATCTATCATAGTGTGTCTGCAATACGCTTATATTTCGAAAATCCCGCCTAATTTTAAACCACGAGTACAATGCTCGTATTATATATATGTCATTCCAAATAAATAAAAGATTATAGATTATGTATATGTTCACATAATTTTGCTTTATTAAAAAGTAAATTATATAAGTCGTAATTGCGCACACACTATGATATGCATTTTAAAACATATCAAAATTATAAATTGTTAAAGTTATTTTGTTTGAATCTATTTACAAATATATTACCGTCGTAATATATTTTGATTAAAATAAAATTCATTTAGTAAATAATATTTGTTTAGTAAATAGATTCAAATATTGCAATTTAAAAAGTAAAATCATTTTCTTTAATTTAATAAAAGTTATTCCAAATATTTCTGTTTAAATAAATCAGGGACAATAGTTTAATTAGTTAATGTTCTATAAGTTTATCTAAAAACAGCAGATGTCCACTTAAGGTTTTCTTTAATTAGTAAAAGTAATTTTTAATTAAATCTAGTTTGTAATTCGAATGTCGACAGGGAAATTAACAAAAGAAATTAATTAATGTTGAATTCCTTTAAACATTCGGATAGATTTTATTACAGCTGATAAGTCCGATATATTTTTGTAATGCTCCAGGGCAGTTCTATTGTTAACGTCTACTATAAAAAGAATGGTTTTCTTTTGTTCTGGAGTTTTTCTTCTAATGTTTCTAAGAGAAATCATTCTGAGTTTTATTGTAGTAATTTGTAAATCTTGACATGATAGAGTAGAGTGCAAGAAGGCTATTTCTCTCCAAAATGGTCATATGCTGCCATAGACCATCAGAAGTTATCACACGGGGAACCCTGGAACTGCTGCTGCTGCCAAAAATATGAACATTTCTAGATTTTGCTGTTAAATTATATAAAAACCTGCCGACCATCAATCTGCCTAAAAATGCTTCTCCAGAGGTAATCCTAAATTAACCCAAGAGCTCTTGTGATTCCTAACTAACATGCTATAGCTATTTAACATTGTTTTCTTATATTTCACATAACTTCATTATGTATTTCTTTAACGTGTTTAAATATACTCAACATTTTGCTCTCTATCCTTGGGTTAATATTTTCTATTTATAAAGCTTTCTTTTATTTTATTATGATAATGTGTCAGAATCGTCTTTGACCGAGTGAACTATTCCCTTTATTGAAAGTAAGACGCCGCTATTAAGGCATATTTTAAATTTATAATTTTCCAATTTTATTATCTTGCAAATCACTCGTTCGAAGGCAATTCTTTTCTTTAATATAATATAATCACATAGTTTAAAATCTACATGTTATTGATTTTAATCTACCATGAGAGTATGTGCGAGGTCAGTGATTTTGCGTATATAAATCTATACTTACTTTTCAAACCCGCAAGCATGCATTTTCCTATTTTAATTACCGTGTTCTACTTTAATTATAAAGTTCATCATTGATGTCGAGAATGTGGGACCCTTTTAAATGAATTTCGGGGAATTTGATTGGGCATTTCTCTTAATCCGAGTAAAACCCATTTAGTATGTTTTTATATACACTAGTCTCGTATTGCTGGTAAATGAATTGGTTGTTGAGACCACTTTGTTTTATTTTTCCAAGGATTCTTTACACGGCAAAGTCCGTTCTTTTCGCTTATTGCAAGTTTCCAGGCAGAGGGTGTCCCAAATAACACCCCTGGGAATTAAACGCAATTGTCACACAGTCGCTAAGTTTCGGCTGTTCATAAAATACTTTCCTACGGGTTAGCGGCGAGATGCCCTCCGTAATTATTCCGGATCTTCAATATTGTTTTATTTTATATTTATTTTACAAAGCATCCGTGACTTAAACATGTCACACCCTCCAACTTTAATAAATTCATTATCAGCAATACTGACCTCCCAATGCAATTCTATTATTATTCTCAAATAAATGCATTGATCACATTCCCACTTTGTTGCTTAGTAAGCTTTTGTCCGTGCTATTCTCGAAATCAATAAATATTTTAGAACACTTAATTTTCAAATATTTTCTTAGACTTGTATAATTACTCAAAGCACCTCGCACATGTTCCTATCTAGTCAAGCACATTATCGTAATGCTATTAGCCCGAGGAATAGAATATATCACTTTGTTTTAAAACCTTTTTGTCATTTATTGAAATATAATGCCCACAATTATTTAATACGCGTCCCTGTCTCATATAAGCAGACAGTGGTGTTATATATATATTATGAATAAATTTTGTGAAATTATTTAAAACTAAATTTGATCTCTTATTTTATTTGATTCCTATCTCTGTCTCGGTATATATATATATTTTCTGCATTTCTTTTGTAAATCCATAGACGTTAATTAGCCACCCAAACTTCTTTTAGTATAGAGTCTTTTGTTTCTCCCTGACCACCAGGCACTGGTCAAAGGTCATACTAGTAGTGGCATCAGATACGTTGTCACGTAGATGGCGCTGTGAAATTTGGGCTTTAGATTCGAACTTAGTATATCTAGAAGGCAACCCCTCCTAGAATGTTCAGTTTCGTGTCTGGGGTTTGAATTCTGCAGTGTGTTAGTGAGATAGACGATTCTGACTGTTACAGTATATACAGAAGATTGACAATGAAATGAGATATGTAAGAGGTAAAATTAGAGAAATAAAAAAATGCAATGATATATAGTAGAATTATATATGTATAAATAAAAGTGGGTTTGATTTAATTTATAGGAAAATAAAACAGTGAATGGCAAAATAATGTTTCAGGAATTAAGCAATAACTGGAAGCTAAGAACAATATGTTATTAGTAAAAAGGATAAATATATTGAAAAGATATGTATATGTATGTGAATGATTTGTATGATAGTAATAATAAGCTTCATTTGTGTTTTCTTTTTTTTTTTTTTTTAAAAAAAAGGAAGTTGATAAGGATGAAGGTGATTCTAAAAAGTTCTAGTTAAAATAAAAATGGTAAAGCTAAAAGAACTCCAGAAAAGGACTAGGTTTTATGGGGAAAGCATTTACAAGAATTAATACAATATGCTTCAATGTATAAAAGTGAAATTACTAACTTCTAAATCTTAATATTGGCTAAGCGCTTTCAGAGCCTGTTTACTCTATATTCATAGCCTTAATATGTATTAAACTCATTGTATGCAAATTTATGCAAAACAAGTCAGACCATCCATTTTTTTGAAATTGCAAAACATGTGTCTTTTCTATTTATAGCATTTATGTCACTAGCAATAAAGTAAACCTCCGTTATTTTCCTTTTGGCACTGTTTCTCTCAGTACACCCTATCTCAGCCCTGGAGGATTCAAATATATGATTGACTGCCTTTTGATGATAAACAAATATAGAATTGTCTTCAGTTTTGTTTAGCAATCTGTTATAAGCATATTATGCTGAAACAACCTGTTACTGACTGTGGCTCGAGTTTCATTGTAATATATTGCACTACATCCTGCTTTAGGGCATGCAATCTTGTATACCACCTGTAGTGTTGATTCTAGGTTTATTTTATCCTTAGTGTTATTAATTATTCTATTAGTGTTTGGCACAGTTCTAAATCCTACTTTAAATTCATTATGTTTTTCGCCACACTGGGAATGTAAGGTAAACTTACGTGTTGTTTATCTTCTTTAATGTTATTCTGGGTTAGGTTTTTGTAGAAAAGCTCGATTCTATTGGCAATTGTTCTATGGTTGAAATCTACACTTATCAAGTCTCTGACATAGCTAGAGATGTTTTTTCTGTCAGCTTGATATTTGTAATATAATTTATGAGTTGAGAGAGTTTGATAAATTTTATTTCAATACTTAAAATTCCTTACTTATTTATTTAATGTACGGATTAAGACAGCTTAATTATTAACAAGATATCATAAAGAAACTTATAAACATTCCAGCCAGGAGATAAATGGTTTTATTAATTCCATCACTTCAGCCACAATAGCCATACATCTGACAGCCATTAATGATATGGTTCATAGCCTATATTTGGTTATATTTATAAAAATCAACTGCTGATAATATTCCATTTATGAATCAGATGAGTATAGCTAACCTAAATCTACTGGTGAGATTCTAGTTGTCATTAGGCAAATCAAATTCAGCTTGGCCTTATTGATGATTCTAGAAACAAAAATTTATCCAGAATATCATAAGAATTCCACTTTTTATTCTATAATTATTCTTTGTTGAACATCCAAAATAGAGATCTTGATTTGATTTGAGTCTTGAGTGGTGAAACTATATCTTGAGTTATAGGACATTTTATCTGCTTAACAATTTTTTATTCATTTTCTGTGAGACAATTTCTCTTCTGAAGTCTAATGGAGAAATAAGTGAAAAACCAGGGAGCCACTGCAAAGAAGAAGTAAATGTACCAATAATATTTATCACGATAATATTTAATTGAATATCCAGAAGTTTCATGTGAGAACTTTTCCTCCAAACATGGGCCTAATATTAACCAGCAGAAAATACTAATGTTAAAGAAGCTGTCTTTAAAGTATTTGCATTACAATCCCAAGTAATGTCAACTAGTTTCTAAGGAGATTGCTCCTAGAATTAATTTTGATGTAAACTTAGGTGAAAAAATAAATTAGAATATGAATGAAAATAACTCCTAGAAACCATGGATAGAATCATATTTCACATTACTATTATAAATGTTATATTCAAATTAAGAGATAATTCTGTTATTAAGATGAAAATGTGAATAAAGTGTCATCATTGTATTAGAAATAAGACTCCAATCTTTGAAATACATTACCAATTGTTTCATGTTCTTATTGGAAGACTTTTGTATTTCAGGAAAGATTTCTTTTGGAAAGTCAAAGCAATATTGTCAGCATAGATAAATTTACTGCCTTCTGTATCTGGTAAATCACTGATAACTATATTAAATAAAATAGATAAGAGAAATGAACTCTGTCACAGTCTATCCTATAAAAAATTTACTTGAATTTTTCTATTGGAAAGCATTTTTTTATCAAGTAAATTATCACTTTTCTATGATTAAAAATTTTGGAAATTTTTAGAAAAAAATCATTTTTCCAAAAAGAATTATAAGCTATCATTAGATCAATAATGATAGCACCAGTTTTAATTTATTTTAAAAACCTTTTTTTCAATATGAGCTGTTAAAGATAAAAACTTGTGGACACAGCTTCTTCCCACCCTAAACCTGGTCTGTTTTATAAAATACTGGCTCTTGTTAATATGAATATTACAAAAAAAAAAACTTATAAGGAACACATAATAATGACATTAGATGATTAATTTTTTGAACCATTGCTGATTTTGTTTGGTTTTAAGATTGCTATAATTTTACTTATGTGACAATTTTTTTGGAATACTTTCTGTATGAATAATTCTGTTAACCTTTAGATCCTACAGTTTTTAGAAACTATGGTATGTTGTCTATTCCTGGGCTTTTCCTCATTTAAGATAATCAAAGGTGGCTTAGAGTTAAACTATGGTATGTTGTCTATTCCTGGGCTTTTCCTCATTTAAGATAATCAAAGGTGGCTTAGAGTTCACCAATATGCACACGTTTTATCAAATTGCTATGCAAAAACATTAAGATGCTTGTATCTCTGCTCTACTGATGCATTTCCTCATTCTATCAATCTTGGGGTTAGAAAAAAGATTTAATGTAATAAAATGTGATGATTCTTTGAGCAATAAATTTAATTTCATAGACAGCTTTTGCATTACTGAGATAATATTCTGGATATATTGATATTTTAAAAGTAGTTTCAATTTAAAAAGTATAGAGAAATTTAAAATGATAATGGAATATTTAATATTTGTTTCACTGATTTTGCAATAATAGTTTTTTTTTTTTCCATATGTCATAGCATCGGCCAGGACGTGAACCCACAACCATCTGCAACCAACTACTTGCTTGCAAGGCGGCTGTGATGACCTCCCAGCTAACAATTCTTGACATAATAGTTTGTTTTATTAGGTGTTTTAAAGAAAAAATGTACAAGCTGAAAAAGAAAGTGGTTAAAGGGAAATGAATCAAAAGGTATCAGTAGAATAAATAATGATATTCTACAAAACAGTTCAAGTACAATTTTTTCTTTCATCTATTGTAAGATTTAGTAATTAATAAATGCTGGATGATAGAGCTTATTAATTTCTATCCAGTACTGACCTATCCAATATCCTCAAATTAGTGTCAAGCTTATGGCTTTCATAAGTGAGGAGCTTTGAATCTTGTAACACTATACCCGAATCTTTAGGCTCTAGTACGCCTTCCTTCTAGGAGCCATTATTTATCTCTGTTTTTCTATCAATCTATCTATGTCACATTGTTTTAATAATCATATAGATCTAAAATTAGTTCAGTATCAATGTATTATGATATTCTTAATTTTTTAACAACTATGGGCACTTTTATCCAGTGACCAGGATTGGTAAAAAAAAACCAATAAAATATCATGACTTTATCACATATTGGAAAAGATAGCACTGATTAGGAATTTATTAAGCACTATTATGTGATATCTATTGGTCACCAAAGCTATAATAGATGATGTGGCTGTGATGAAAAAAAACCAAGCAATATGCAAGCTTGAATCATGTGATAGAGTCAAAAGTATACATCTGGATGGTTATTTATCTTTTGTATTTTTCTTACTATTAATTCGAATGAATTGTTCAAATAAGTGTTATTTTGATAAAAATATAGTTAGCATTAAAGTCAAAAGAATTCAATGCATCAGTTCTATATAGTACTGGTTGCAGATTCTGAAAATATATTTAATAAATGCTATAAACTGAAGCCTCAGGCAATGATTGATAATAAAATGGAAGAGGAACAACAAAAGAGTAAGCATACCATTTAGACAAAAATTTATAGAGAAAATTAGGTTTTTAAGCATTAAGTAATAATGTTAAAAACAATGATGAAACTAGTAGAGAGAACTGTTATGATTAAAGAGGCTTTTATTAAGGATAAGAGATTATATTGTGATTCATTCAAGTTAACATTTTTAAAAAAAAATCAAGTTAAATGATTTATTTGAAACATAGTTGTAGAGCAAAGACTTAAACTATTAGTTAACAAAATAAATAGACTTCAAAGATGTGAATTTTGAGATTCTAAATTGAAAGGATAACTAATGTTAAAGTGTTTAGCATATTCTTAGTAATTAAACTGAAGTGTCAGTAAGCAGAGCTAGAAAAATAGTTTGGCATCAATTTACTGGTAAAATAGGACTGATACAGCATTGGAAACATTGTGTGAAATTTTTGTTTTTAATAGCCACTATTAATATTATAATCATTGAAAAGATTATTATCAAAACATATTGCTAATTATAAACTTTATTTGGGTCTGAAACTGTCTTCAAAATGTAATTTCTAATGGGAAAAAATGGGGATAAAGCTCAAAGTGATTCTTCAGGAATAACTTTAGTAAGTCCTTAGCATCTTACCATATACACACCTGACTACCTACATGATGGATATTATCCTATAACTTACAAGTCACATAATGTTGTTTTTAATATATTAAAGGTTTTTTTTTTCATAATCTGTTGTTTAAAACAATTTAATCCTGTTTTGTGATTTGTTTTATCAATAATCTTATGTTATAATCAACATAATAATTAATATTTTTTTAATTAGAAATTTAGAAAAAAGAAAAAAATATGCCTTTTATAAAATCTAATTAAACAAAGTTTACTAATATTATCGATTTAATATTGGCAGTTTAAAATTTTACCAATTTCTAGCAAAAACAAACATTTTACTTCTCATAATTTATTTATATAGTGTATTTAACATCTCAAAAAGGCAGTTAACTCATCAACATTGTATCAGTAAACATTGTATTTAAATAAACTATTTGAGAATACATTGGTACTAGAGTTTCACAATATCTATAATATAAAAAAATATTAAATGTTATTAACTTTTTCTAATTTGTATTTTATTTTTAATAAAATACATTATTTGATTTACTTCATCTAGGTCTATATAATGAAGCAATAATTTTATTATACTTCAGCTGTTATTATCCATTTTTTAATTACAGGTATAACAATTCAATTTCTTTAGCCTATTAACTTTATTTTTATCCCTTGCTCGTATTTGCTACTAAAATTTATAATTACTACTGCTGCATTCTGCAAGACTAATTTAAAGCTATATTTTAAATATAATACTGTTTTCTAATTTTACACCATTTTTACTGAGTGTATTTCTTGATCTCTATGCCATCTCTTCAATATTAACCCTAAGTTTTTAATATTTTATTTACTAATTAATTATTACGAGAAATTATAGAAATTACAACAACAAAAGAATTGTATATACACTTACAAATAATGGAATTAATTAAAGATATGATAGAATGTACTATAGAAGAAAAAAAAGATAAAACACAAGAAAATGTTTGTTTCCTAGTATAAAAAGGAAATTAGTTTTTTGAAAAGTAGTGCAAAAAAAGGAAAAGGTTTGGGGATCAAAAAATATTTACTAAAAGGTAATATTTTAATATATGATCCCCCCCCCCCAATAGTACAGGCTTTTTCATACCTGCATTCCAATATGTAATATATAGGGGGCAAATGTGCTCATATTTTGTTATTCAGTATTTTATGAAAATCAGTAAATTATCATTTACTGATTAGAAATAGGTCAATGTACTAATTTTTTTACGATTAAATTTATTGCTTTAGTTATTAATTTTTTAAATAAACAAATTATTAAATATTGAATGACATTTCCTATGTAATTAAATAATACGGATATAAATCAAACAATACCATTTGATCACTAGGTTGCCAGGCCCTTAATACAATTTGTTCTAGTATCTTTAGAGTTAAATCATAATTTTAATGAAAGTAATTAATATATAAAGATAATTAAAGAAGATACACATACACATTGTGTGTATATATATATAGAAATATTTATAAATGCTACAATAAAAAATGTTAATGCTAGATCATAATGACCTTTGCAAGTTTTTATCTATAAATTTATCAGGAAAAAAAAACTTTACAAATGCTAATGATTTAAATAAACAGTAAATATCCAAATCACTTTCAAAAGTTTACTGTAAATTAAAAGGGAGGTTCCTTTTTAATAATATTATTGAATTGCAAAGTAGTTAAAACTGGTTGGAAAAGTTCATGAATAAAACCTTTAATACAGAAATTTTAGCTATATTTATTTGTATATATAAATAAAAGTACATATAATGTATATAATAACTAAAGTTTTACATTCACTCTCAGCCTGGGGCAGTTAATCTTGATTGGCTACTGTCCTAAATAAAGAGGTTTCTAATTAAATAACTATAATAACTATTTTTTCTTTTATTTTCAGTAAAAAACAAACTGCATTATATATATTCAAATCACATATAAAATTAAATGTACTAAAAAATATTTCTAAAAATAATTGTTTTTGACATTAAAAATAAACAATGAGTCATCATCATCAACCATTATCAATCCACTGCAGGATGAAGGTCTCTCCAAGTTTAATCCATCTTCTCCGATCTTTAGCTTCTCTTCTCCACAACACCCCTGCACCTTTTCTTATTTCATCCATCCATCTCGCATGTGGCCTCTTTCTGGGTCTTTTACAATCTCTTGGAATCCAGTTTAAAATTTCAATTGTCCATCTATTATCATCTCTTCTAGCAATATGTCCAGCCCAACTCCATTTCAATCTTTTAATTTTTTCAATAAGGTCAGTAACACCTGTTTGTTCTCTTACCCATACATTGCGTTTTCGATCTCTTCTTGTTACTCCCAACATACATCTCTCCATACTCCTTTGAGTGGTCTGAAGTCTCTGTATTGCTCTTCTATTAAGTGTCCAAGTCTCAGATCCATAAGTAAGAACTGGTAAAACACATTTGTTAAAAACCATCCTTTTCAAACACATAGGCATATTTCCTTTTAGTATCAAGTTATTTCTACCAAAAGCACTCCAACCAAGTTTAATTCTATGATTAATTTCCTCCATTATGTTTCCATCTGTATTAATAATCTGACCAAGGTATTTGTAAGTGTTAACTTCTTCTAATTCTTCATAATCAATCTTTATTTTCATATTTTGAGCAAATCGATTAAACATTACTTTAGTCTTTTTAACATTTATATTTAGTCCTACTTTTCTACTTTCATCTGCTAACTCCTGCAACATTTCCTGCAGCTCTGAAGCATTATTTGCAAAAACAACTACATCATCTGCGAAATCTAAATGACTTAAATACTCTCCATTTACTTTCACTCCTTTAGTTTCCCATTTTAATCCACAAAATACTTCTTGCAGCACTGCTGTAAAGAGTTTTGGAGATATGGAGTCACCTTGTCTTACATCTTTCTCAATGTTGATTTTTCCAGTATCATTATGTAATCTAATTCTTGCTGTTGCATTTTTATAAATATTCTTTAAAATATGACAATATCCTGGATCTATACCTTGATGATCCAATGCTTTAATCACTGAAGAAATGTGTATAGAATCGAATGCCTTTTCATAATCTACAAATCCAAAACATAATGACAACTCATATTCATTTGTCCTTTCTATGACTTCTCTCAATACCTGGATATGATCTATTGTACTAAAACCACTTTTAAATCCAGCTTGTTCTCTTGATTGGTGGAAATCCAAAGTTCTCTGTAGACGAGTTGTAATTATCTTGGTAAAAATTTTATATAAAACTGATAAAAGGCTGATAGGTCTGTAATTTCTAATATCTTCTTTATCACCTTTTTTAAATATTAATATTATTACTGCATTCTTCCAATCTTCCAGTACATCTTTATCATTTAGACATTTGGTATATAACTTTGCTAAAATTGTTTCTATTTCTTCACCTGCTTCTTTTAATATATCAATTATAATTCCATCATTTCCTGGAGCCTTTCCTTTCTTCATACACTTATTGCATGTCTCACTTCTTCATTTAAAATTCTGGGCAATTCGGAAGATGTAATAGATATAGGAGGTACTTGTTCTTTATTACTATATAATTCTTGATAAAAATCTTCTACCAATTTCATGATGTCATCTCTCTTTTTAGTAGTAATTCCATCTTTTTTTCTTATTGCAGATATAAATTTCCTACCAATACCAAAATGTTGTTTAACATTTTTGAGACTTTTATTTTCTTCTACAGCTTTCCTTGCTATTTCACAGTTATACTTTCTTATATCATTTTCAACTCTTTTCCGTACCATTTTACAAAATTCGAGATATTCAATTCTTTTTAATACATCATTTTTGTATATCTTCATATTCCTTCTTTTCTTCATAAATTCTCTAGTCTCAGTAGAAATTTTGTTAGTCAACTGCTGCTTTTTTCTACCACCTCTGAGTTTAAGATCAAGAAACACCATGGTCTTTCTTCTCAGTGCCTGATAAGGCAGAATGAATGTTTGTGTAAATGATAAATATTTTTCCAACACATATATTCAATTATGACAGACAAAAATAAAGCATGGCCCTTATTCCTAGGAGGCTGTAAAGTCACCAAACAAGGCAGCGGTTGGTGGCCGAAGGCGGAGGGTGCTAAGAATCCCCTGATTGCGGACCCAGGCTGTCATTTGATGACGACTTTTTATTTAGGTACTTACAACTGCAGATCACTTTCAAGTGAAGGAAGATTGCAAGAATTAGAAGAAGAACTGTCGTATATTAAATGGGACATTATTGGACTTTGTGAAGTTAGAAGAAAAGGAGAAGAAACAATTGATTTAAAAAGTGGACATATACTCTATTATAAAGGCACACATATTGGAAATACAAGTGGAGTAGGATTCATTATAAATAAAAAGTGGAAGAACAATATTGTGGAGATTGATGGTGTATCGGACAGAGTGGCAAGATTAGTTATACAACTTAATAGCAGATACCAAATGCAGATAATTCAGGTTTATGCCCCAACAAGTTCTCATAGTGATGAAGTAGTAGAAGATTTTTATATGGATGTACAAAAGGCTTTTGATCGGAGTAATCAACATTTTAAAATTGTTATGGGAGACTTTAATGCTAGAATTGGTAGACAAATGAAAGATGAAATTGCTGTAGGTAATTTTGGTTATGGTAATAGAAATGAGAGAGGACATAGACTTGTGGAGTTTGCAGAAAAAGAAAAACTTTATATTATGAATTCATTTTTTGAGAAAAATGTTAAAAGGAAATGGACATGGAAGCATTCAAATGAAGGTACAGCAGAATTGGATTATATTTTGACTAACAGAAAATACATATTTCAAGATTGTAATGTTCTTAATAAATTTAACACAGGAAGTGATCATCGATTAGTAAGGTGTAAGTTACGTGTTAATGTAAAACTAGAAAGACAAAAATTATTAAGAAAAACAATATTTACAGTTGATATTCCTAATCTTCAGAAACATTCTAATGAATTTAAATTAGAACTTACAAATAGGTTTCAAGTGTTAGGAGATTTTGAACATGATACAGATTTGAATGAAATTAATATGAAAATAACTGATACACTTTTAAAAACTGCAACAAACAATAAGAGTACTTTATACTATATGTATAAATAGTTTATAACATACATATTATACACAGGAGTCGAAAATATACAATTCTTTATTTATTTCAATAAAAAAAAACATTTAATTATATATGAACTATTTATAAAAAGAAAATAGATGATATTGATAAATAATAGTTAATAGAAAATATAATCAATTAAAAAAAAAAAAGAGGAATGACTTTTAGTATAATTAGTTGCCAGATTGTTTTGATAATGTTACAAAGTAAATTTTAAAAGTATTTATAATAAGAAAGGCTGAGAACAATACATTTCTTGATAACGGGGGGAGGGGGAGGTACAACGAAATATTAAATAAATTATTTTTAAAAAATAGTTATTAACAAATATTAAACGAGAAAATAATTGTAATAAATAGATTTGGCCTTTTCATATTTTTAAAAAAGTGGCAATTTTTTTAATTGAAATATTCTTGCTTCATAAGTGATATAAAGAAAACAAATTGGGCCTAGGGTAAAAATAAAATAAGAAGTAACTTTGTAGATATAAACATTAAATAATTATAATCAGTACTAGGTTAAGAGATATAAACTAAATTTGTAACACGGCTGGGACGATCAATTTTGATGGTTCAGGCAAGCACTAAAAACTGCACTTTTTATAATTGTTTAGAAAAGCCTTATGGTACAGAAATAGTGCATCTGACTGTTGTGTTTATAATTTGAGATTCAAATTCTTTTCAAGAGACTTAGAATTTTTTTTACTTATATTGTTAACCTATGGCTAACTTAGCTAACTATCAGATCAGAAAATGGACATCTAGCGAACCATAATTAGAGGATAAAACAAAAATCATTCAAACCATCACTATCCAGCAATGAGTAAGTTTAGGGATAATGGCTTTCTCCATTATTCATTCTGTTATAAGAGAATGTCAGAGAGGCCTTTGACTTGCAATTAATTATAATAAATAAAAGACATTTATCTATTTATTTAAAATGATCTACTAACAAAGCAATGGATGTAATAAGAAAAAATATATTAAATAAATACATAAATATATTTATTTTAAAAAAAAAACATAAAAAAATTATCAAATTAAAAAACACCCAAAAATGAAGATTTATAGTATAAAAAACACTAAAGAGAAAGAAAAAAAATATTTTAAATCATTCTTTGTGATTTTATTATTGCAAATAGCTAGATAGCATGTTTATGATTTGTAGATAAAAGGTTTTTCTACAGAAATTATTACTAAATTATTTTTAATTGATCTTCGGATGTTGTTATTTATAACTAATTTTAAAAAATTTTCAGTTTAGAAGAAATGCCTTTGGCTGCTGTCACATTTATAAATAAAGTCAATAGAATTTTTCAGCCATCAATAATAATTAGAAATATGCATTTAAGGTATATTCAGTCGGGTAGGGAGAAAAAAGGTGAAGCCTATTTCTTACATCAATAGATGTAAAAATAAATATTTTCAAGTATCTCTATACATTTTTTTTGCTTATTTTTACAAAGTGCAAAGAGAATAAGGAGAGCGTTGTCATTGATAAGATGTCAATCTTTGTTATCCTCATCCAGAGTATCTTCTAGCGGCCATCTAATTTCATTATCAAACTACTTTTTATAATTTAATTTAAAAAAAAATAATATTTGGAGTATTTGGGGCTTTTTTTAATATAAATTTATAATTTTTTTTATAAACTTTAATTTATAAAATAAAATACAAAAATACGTTTAAATTTATTAAATAGTATCCCTCCTTCTCCATCCTATATAACCGATACATATGAACATATATATGTGAAAACAACAAACGATCTCCCCATTTCCAATATATGTATTTTATGCTTAGCACTCATCAGTTGGTCTAGACCTATGATGAACTACCACTCATCAGTTGATCTAGACCATCATCTCCCCCACACATATAAACAGTGCTCATTTTACATTAAGATAGTAAATTTTCAAACTTTAATGGACAGACTTCAATCTTCTTCACCCTTCAATTCTTCAGCCATCTATATTATTGAAAAATTTGATGATAAAATGCTCAAACTCTTGTAGAAGCTAATATTGTTGTCATATCCATGATGACCTTAAGTCGCTCTAACACTTCCTATATATTACTTTAATATGTCCAACATATTAATATGGATAACTGAAGAGTTAAAGGATGGAAAAAATTGAAGTCCGTCCATTAAACTTTGAAGATTTGCTACCTTAATATAAAAAGAGCATTGATTATATGTGTGTGGGGGAGATGATGGTCTGGATCAACTGATGAGTGCTGGTTCAGTACAAAATATGAATAGTGAAGATCATTTCTCTTTTTCACATGTATGTATTCATATGTATTGGTTATAAAGGATGAAATGGATAGCTGAAGGAAAGTCTGTGTTCAAATCCCCTTTAATTACATCTTAAAGTTCGGTATTTGACAATATACTAGTATTAATTTATTAAATAGTATCTCTCTAATTTCTAGTAAAAAATTATTTTCTGAATCAATATACACCTTTACCCCGCTTAGCAATGGCAATTGGTCCTCCAAAACTTATCGTTAAGCAAGAATATGTATGGGTCTATGGGAACAAAATTGGTCGGTTCCAGTGACGTACAATATCCACATTGATTTTCAAGCTCAAAGATTTTTTTTTATTTTTTCATGACAATGATGACTAAATACGGTATCTAAAAAGAAAAGTTTTATATCACTAGGAAAAAAAATGTATATTTTCACTTTAAAAAGTACAGAACAGCAATGAAACTAAATTTGAATTTAAAAGTTTTTATATTCGTCTGCGGAAGTTTTTCATCGTAATGAAAAAAAAATCTATACTGAAGTGCTTTTTTTTAAAAATTGTATTACAGTATATATTACTACTATACATTTATTTTATTACTTATGTGAAATTATTCAAATTAAAAAACAATGTTTAATTATTAATTGAACATATAGAAAAAAAAAATCAACTTATTTTCAAAGTAAAAAATCTAACTTCTAATTTTCTAAAACATACAGATAGGTTTATTTTTCTTACTGTATATTTTTAGTAATGTAATAATGAGTAGAAAGATTTTTAATTAAATGCAATCTGTTTTTTTTTTAAAACTTTTCTAATTCGACATCGTTTTAAAATGTTGTTTTTCTTTTGATTTGAAATATCTTGAGTGTAAACAACATGTTTATTAATGAAGTTACAAAATCAATAACTATTTTTACATAATTATCCAAGTGTTCTAAAAATAATATATTGTATTTAAGAAACACACACACGCAGTTTAATATTCATATTTGGTGTTTTCCTGAAAGTTTGTGATGATGGTATTTTATTTGTCTTATACTGTATTTATATATTGGAGTATTTGTATATAGTATTATCAACAAATTAAAAATCCTCCTTTTTCTTTTCAAAAACTTTATTTTCTTATCTCAATACTGAACATATATATATATACTGTATATACAGTATTTATATAATATAAAACTCCGTTTCAACTGTTTATCTTCATACAGTCAACATTTTTAAGGATATCTCTCCCACTGCTATATTTTATTACTCTTTCGTTTACATTATTTAATTACAAATCAACGTTGAAACATTGGAGTTTTTGTATTATATAAATATATATATACTGTATATGTTCAATATTGAGATAAGAAAATAATGTTTTTGAAAAGAAAAAGAAGGATTTTTAATTTGTTGATATTATTGTAGAACATATAAACGTATTTTAAAAGAAAAAGTGGATGAACATTTGCTGTGTTATTTATTATATATGATGTATACAGTATTATAGATTCAGTAATTATAGATATTTTAAGGGTTTTATGAATAAAATATTGTATGTGTATACAATTACAGCAAATTCATTACCTGTATACATATTACAATAATATACTTTTGCTTTTGGGTAAAATGAATTTAATATAGCTATCTCTGATATCATCAGTGACGCAAAATTCAAGATGGCTGCCAAAAAAATTTTTTTTTAATTTTTCCCCGATCGTTATAGCGAATAATCGATTGTACATCAAGTAGTGGGTACAAATTGATGATGATTACTATTGCGAAATATCGCTAAGTAGACAATCGCTAAGCGGGGTAAAGGTGTATACTGTACCGGTCAAAACATGTTGATCCATCTAACATGAACTGGAAATCAATGAAGCTTTACTTCAAACCCAGTTAAGCCTAAGATTTAGGTCAGGGACCAACCTGAATTCAAACTCACTCCCTAAGCCCCATATCAAACACCTAATGAATAATTATATAATGATGAAACATAAGAATTTATTCTAAATCCAGCCCACTAGCAAAGCGGAAAAGACAATGAGACTTAACATTAACTATATTATAACTTAATTAAATAGGCATACAGATGGTTGCACATGTGGAAGTGGAGAAAATGTAATATGAATGACTCAAATAAGTTTTGACAATAAAAATAGTTTAATATAATGAATTAATTATATATATATTATGAATTAACTGCATACATTAGTATGTGTGTGAATGAGCAAGCGGTCTACTAAACGGTAGATAATTACATAGTGAAATTTATGCTAAGGGTTCTCATATGCTCTTTTACTAATTAAATAGTATATATAATTTAACACACATCTTTGGCGGGTACAGTATTAACATGCCAATCAATTATTAAAAAGATTACATAATATTGCCATTAATGCTTTGATTTATGGTTCTGAAACATGGTGACTAACATTATTTTGGAGAGTGTACTGAGATTCATTATATATATAAGAAAAACTATTTTCACACCATTGCAGTCGTGAAAATAAAATACATTTGACAAATTATATTTGATTTTATGACAAAATATTTATTGAAAAAACATTTAAGACAGAACGTTTGATTTTCCCCAAGGAATATACTCTTAAATACAGAAATACTAAATTTCGACAGTGGGATTGTATAAGACTGAAATAACATTATTAATTAATAAAATTAGTAATACTCGGCATTTTACATATATATTTTGAGCAGAACATAATTTTAATATTAGAGCACTAAAAACTGGGCCATGAAGCAAAAGAAATAATTGTACAAAGTGGCGGTACTGATATAATGGCGGAGAAATCAAAAAGAAGGATTGTGCTTCTGGATGAAAAATGAACTCTAAGACCCCCTTTCTAGGGTAATGCTTAGAAAAAAGTAGTTAGGAATAATATGGATTCATCGACACCAGAGACCTTTTTATACGAAATAAGTCCTGGGAAGCTCCACAGGATAGAACATGAAGAAGAAATCCATGGATTCGATCTTGTCGCAACCCCCAGATTAGAAGCTGAATGTCAGTAAAGGAGTACGGAAAAATGTCATTAATGACATAGAATAAGATTTACTGCTTTAATAATAAATGACCCCTGTTTGAATACCATAATTTAGATAAATAATATGCTATGCCTCTATAATATATGTATAGGTAAGATTTCATTTAATAAAATATATGTTCATTAAGGCTGTAGCCTCAAGCACATGCGTATAAAATGCAATAACAGGGACCTCTACAGGTCTAAAAACCACAAGCTTACTCTTTGGAAGAAAAGAGGTCCCTCCTATCGCATTTTATATGCATGTGCTTGAGGCTACAGCCTTAATGAATATTATTTACATAATCAATGTGTGTTTAAATAAATTTAAAATATGTTAAGATTTGACTCCCTCCTTTTTCTGCTATTTAAAATAATTCAATCCTACCTTCATGGATTTTGATAACTAGAATATTTAAACATTTGGGATTTTAAGAGTATGAAAAGCAAAAGAAAATTAGCAGTTGTATAGAAAACAACTAATAGGTCACCCATATCAGTATTTAAATAAATAACACTTTAAAAGATTTCAAAGCGTTAATTAGCTTGAGCGATGGATTTACCCCAGTAGAATTGCTTCATTCTATCTGGAGTTAAACAAATAATTTTTATAATAAAAACCAACATAAAATATTGATTCATAAAAGCAATCTGGTGAGCGTATTAATTAATCATACATTATATTTTGAGGGGGTAAACATGAACTTACCAGATCACGACAAAATTCAAATTTTTTAAGTTCTCTTTTTCACCAGAGTGTTTCTTGTTGAATTATTTTAAAATTTGTTGTGAAATATCAAATACATGGCTGCATAAAATTGTATTATAAAAAAATAATTAATAACAAATAATGGTATACCCAAATAATTATATTACAAAAAAATATCTGATAAAAAATAACTTATTAAAATAATAAACATATTTATCCTACCAATATTCATAATTACTGTCCATTACAGTTTTTGCTTATATAGGCGATAAAATTTGCAAAGATGGCATCAGTCTTATAACGAGTCCTAAAAACAAATTCCTGTAGGTAGGATTCAAATAAAGTTCTGCTGGTCCCACACTGATGTTTGAGCTTGCGTTTATATCTAATCCACATATTTTCCATCAACAGCCATGAAGTTCAATTTTCTGTGTGAATATCTGCAACATGTAATATTTCATTCTCTGGCACTACAACTTATTATCATTTACAGGAATCATTTTACTGTGTCTGAAAACTGGAAAACTCTTAGAAAGCTACGTCTTACAACTTTGAAAAACTTGTAAAAATGTGCCAAGACAATGTAACAATTTCACACTACCAGCAATACTTTATTCCAATCCTACCTACAGGAATTTGCTTTGTGAATTTTATCATTTGTATAAACGAAAATTACAATGGATAGTAGTTATGAATGTTGGTAGGATAAATATGTTATTTTTTATCAGATATTTAATTATTTTTTTATATATAATTTTATGCCGCCATGTATTTGATATTTCATGACAAATTTTTAAATAATCCGACAAGAAACACTCTGGTGAAAAAGACTTGAACTTAAAAAAAAAATTTAAATTTTGTGACCTGGTAAGTTCATGTTTACCTGTGAGGGGACGTTAATAATCTTAATTCATGGAGGTTTAACTAAAAAAAAAAGATTTTGAGAAATTCAGCTTGTCAGATTGCTTGAGATTGGCATTTAATAATAAAAGCATACATATAAAATCAAGTATTAAATAAATATAAATAAATGACCGCACCAACATTAAAGAAAGCAAGAGCATATGAGAGAGAATTAGATTTATCAAAATCATTTGAGAGCAATTTACATATTAAAAATATACAAAGTTAAATACTATATTAGGAGAAATCTTGATAGTAGGGTTTGAGATTAGGTGGCGGTATGAAAATCATTAGTTACCTTGCACAATTCTTAAGAGTCCATTTTAAAAAATCAGCTTGGTGCATAGCAGCAAGGAATCCATGCGAGTTCTTAGATGACAGCAAGTTTCTGATCAGAATTCCAAAGTTCTCGTCGGGTTTTTACTTCATTCTACAGGAGCATGATGACACAGTAGTGGCAGATGACCCACAAAGGTCAGAAAGGTGATGGGATTTCTACTCAAACATCATTTTTAGATTTCAAAGAAGCATGGGTTATGTTAACAGTACAGTTCTCTCAATAGTAGCTAATCTGTTGGTGATTAAAATCAGCCCATTTTATACCCCGCTCAGGTATTTGTGGAATGCTTTTAATTACTTATTTCTAGCCCAAATCTAATCTCTGATCTAAAAAAATCTTACATTTCTTTATCCATTGTTTTTAAAGATGCAAACGTTAGATAACATTCCAAAAATATATTCAAATCTATTTCCAGATTAAAAATAGATTTTTACAAAAATGTTTATACAAAAGTAAAATATATTAATCCCCATTCCCCATTTTATTATTAGTAAAACCTTAATTAGAAAATTCCTTCCCAAGATTAAAACAATTTTATATTTCCATCCCTTTAATTATTTTTGGACAAGGTTGCACCTTCCATCTTAGATTTTACAAAAATATATAGTTTAACCCTTTTCCCGCCTCTTACGAAGCTCCTCGTCGACATCTGACGTCACTCTAACTCTGCCAGTTCTTATGCTAAAATATTCGCTAGACAGGTATTGAATAGGTTTTTAAAAGTTCTGTAAGATGGTGCCCTCTTCCAAATTATTTTACAAGTAAAAAATAAAAAAAAACGCATTTAAACCTAAACAAAGAAAGAACATTACTTGTGATTGTTCTTAGCATCTCTCACCGAAGACATTCTGATTGGCTGGAAAGAACAAAGAAACCGCATCAAAGAAAATAAAAGCTAGATTCATTTTCATTTTGAATTTGAATATGATTTAAATTATTATAAAAGAATATTTTGAGAAATTAAAATTATTTTCAGAGAGAATACTTAAAAACAAAATTATTTTGAAAAATATTTAAGATTTTAGTAAAAATATTTAAGATTTAGTAAAAAGAAATATTTACTTTTCTATACATAAAAGACCTTTTTTTTTATATTATAGCTTTTATGTTGCCGAAATTGAATATTTTAGAATAAATAATAGCAATTTTTTTAAAGAACTTTCTCTCTTCAAACCTAAAAATTATAATATACCTTTTATAAACTTCTGAGTATTTAATATTATGGCGAATATGTTTTAACAATAGCTTTATCTTCAGTTTGTGAGTTGGCCAATTAAAAGATTTGATTTTTACCTCATACAACCAATAATATAATTAACGGTTTAAGGGTTAATAGAAAAAACAATTTTAAAAAAAAGTTTTAAAAATGATGTATAATAAAATATTTTTAAAAAATCAATATTTTGTTAGTATGTTTGCTCCTTTAATATATATATATATATATCTGAACTGCACCTATACACTTCAATAAAAAAGAATTAAAATTAATAATATTTAAAAATGTTATTGAAAAGTTAAAAATTATAATTTTTAGGTGCGCATCTCAAAAATATATACACACACTAAAGGAGCAGAATAGGATGTAGGATTTAAATATAGGTTAGTAGATACAACCATGAAGCTCAATCTTGGGCTAAGATTGACTGCTTCAATACAAATAATAGTTTTGTAAAAAACCAACACACTGCTTATTTATTTAATCTTGTATCAAGGATAAGAATACCATCGATCGAAAAAATCATAAATACATAATGTATATGCAAATATATATGTAATGTATATGTACAAATTAATACATCTATGCATCCAATTTCATTAAAAACTTCCAGATCTCTGTAAATTATTATTATTATTACTTAATATATGAATACTTTTTAGACAGTTAACTATTAGCAAAATAATGGGGAAAAAATCAATAGAGATTCTAATAAGGAGATAATCTAAGAGATTTAGGTTCTTTAACTTTGCTGCTGCACCCATACTGCATATATAGTTTGTGTGTCCATATCTATTAGATCAGCAACTATTAAATTCATTTATGAAAGAGATCAATGCAATGACCTTGACTTTTTCTGAATCTGTTGCTAAAATTCCAGTTATGTCTATAATAATCAAACCAGATGACTTTATTGGTGGATTTGAAAAAGAAATTTGCTTGAAAATCTCATATGAATTCCATTTTTTACACCATAATTCTTTGATTGTAGATTCTTGGTTGGACTATATCTGAAGTTATAAGCATCTTAAGTTATAAATAAGTATGATCTACATAACTTTTTCTGTAAATTTTTAAATTAAACATAGCTCAATGTATATCTATGTGGTGTATTTATTTTCAATGTTTAATCTAAGAATTTAAAAAAATAATTTGCTTAACGTGATGTTTTATATATATGTGTGTGTGTGTGTTTGACAAAGGATAACTGTTATTTGGTAATTACTACGTTAGGTATACCATAGTGTAGATTAGTGCAGGTGGTCTGTTGTTTGTAAATCACCCTTACTACTCCTTTTCCCAAAGTTAAAATTTTAATTTCTATTTAAAATTTTAACACTCATAAGTGTTGGTATGCCTCTGATGTAGGGCTATTTACGGACTGAATGAAGGGTTGTTGATTGCTTCATTTTTTTATTATAGCTGATTTGGAGCAATTTAATTATGTCTTATGGCTAGGTCATATTATTTGTGAGGTGATATAGGCTTAAGGGCTTTGATGGTTTTATGTGTCATGGTTGTAGAAGGCACATAGGTTTATTTATTAGCCTTCTTCCTGCTTCTTTTCGAGACTTACTGGATTCATGAAAGTCTAGCTAAATATCAGAGCATCCATTTATTGGTATAAATTGACTCCTGGATCTTAGTTAGACTTAAGATGTCCCAGTGATTGTGTTTGAGCATTAACTGGGAAATGCCCTTATCAAACTTAATATCCCTAGGCATATTTTTTTTCATTGATCACATATTTCTATTTTCTTTAGATGTGACTTATATTGCCTTTATACTTTGCTTAGTGATTACTTTTATTCTTTAGCTGCAATTAATTTATTGGGATCATCATAGATTATTATGAGCAGCCAAAGTAGGATTTTAAAATGCAGACATTTCCTGGTTCATCCAAAATGCATTGGGATCTGTTTGTTTAATGATATATAGTCCTTCATGTGTATTGTACATATTACGGTATTTATTTTCCTGTGGTGTACTTGTGTGTGGAGTTTTTTATCAGAACTTTATCTCCAATTTTAAATTTGTGTAAGGACTTCCTTGTATTTTGGTTTCTATGACTTGCCATTGTGCCTTGTATTTTGGTTTCTATGACTTGCCATTGTGGTTGAATCATTCATAAGCCTTTAGTATATCATTTTCTTCATTTATTTTGGGTTGAGTGGCCATAAGTTGCTATTCTGTGAATAGCAACGGTTTGATTAAAGTGTAATAGGATTGGCGCGAATCCAGTTGATTTTGATTCATTTACGCTGCAATTGATGTAGTTAACCACACATTTCTTCTGCTTCACCCATCCCTTATGCTCTTCCCATAGTGGTTCCTACCAAACATCCAAGCTCCTGCTTGATGTGTTCACATGACTTTAACTGTGGATTCCTAATGGAGGTTAGCACATATTTTATTCAAGATTTTTCCATCCATTTTTTTCATTCCTTGGATAGAAAAAGAATACCATGATCTGTTAAAATGGTCTTCAGCTTTCCTATCATCAGAAATAGCAGGGTGTCCAATACCTTGATTGCATGTCTAGTATTGTTTTGGGTATTGGATAAGCAGCAACATATTTGGAAAAGAGATCATAGGCTACTAACAAGTATTTTTGTTAAATAGGGGTAATGGCCCATAATAGTCAATCACTAGGATCTCATTTGGTCTTTCTGGTATGACTGATTTGGTAGACAATATAGTTCTGTTTTACTGGCTTGGCCCTTAATCAAATTAGACAGTCTTGGAGTGATCTCAAGATGTACATTTTTGGCCAGTAAAACCCAATTTTTCAGGACGTATTCCATTTTGTGGACACTATAATACCCATACAGACAATGTACATAGTTTATGAATGGGTCTCATAAGGATTTAGGAATTACTATCCTCATTGATATCACAATTAACTTTGTATAAGATCTGTTTTTCTAACGTAAAAGAAGTACGATCTTTTGGAGTATTCAAAACATTCTCTTCTTTTAAAACTACAATGATTGAATCTGGGTCCCTAAATTGAATCTCAGGTAGTCCTCCAAATCATTCCCTAAATTACTATCAGTCATTATCTATCAATAAGTGGTTCTGTTCTCACCTATATCAGCCATGACATTCTCAGATCCCTTATAATACTGCATAGTGTAATTGAATTTCTCTAACAGCAAACATCATCTAACTGGATGACTTTTGGTCAGGTGGATGTGATTCATGGTATTGGGTTAGCAGAAGATCTTTTGTGACTAACAAATATTTTTGTTTGTTAAATGGGGATAATAGCCCATAATAATCGATCACTAAAATTTCATTCGATCTCTCTGGTATAATTGCTTTCATGGTGTTACTGTAATTTTGGTTCACGATTAGACTTACAAGCACATCAGACAATCTTGGAGTGATCTCAAAATGTTGAAAGTACATTTGGTCAGTAGAACCAATTCTTAAGGGTATGTTGTCTTATGGGTACCATAGTGTCTGTTTATGAGTGGAGTTTGCGATGCTTTAGGTATTACTACCCTCCCCTCATTTGTAACTGTTTTTACTTTATAGAGTAAGACCTCCTTCTCTAACTTATAAAAGGTGAGATCTTTTGGTGCATGCTGAACTCTCCTTTTAAAATTTAATGATTAGATTAAGATCTGGGTCTTTAGACTGCACTTAGGTAGGTTCTCTAAATCATTCTCTACATTATTATCAACCAATAGATTGACATTAGTAATGTAGGCATTATCTCAGGAACAAGATCTCATTTACCCTCACTGTCTTATTAAAGAAAACAATAGTACAATTGTTCATGCGTAGGAAGTCTGCCCTTAAGATGTCCTCATGTATTTGGTCATTCAGTATGAGAAACAAACAACACAATTGTCTGGCAATTTTCATTTGAACCCACATTTTTTTTTTTTTTGATAATTTAGCCTTCCTATTGTTAGCCATGATAACCTCAATCGATTTCAGTGGCAGGGTTTTGATGATAGAACATATCTGACACCACTGTTATCTGGAAAACCAGTCTAAAAAAGCATTAACTGGCAAACTCTCAAACAAAATCTCTATCATGGGGCAACTTTGTAAAGTAAAATTAGATGTTTTCTCTTCCTATGAACATATTAAATTAGTGAATTCTTGTTTCATGATTTGGTATGCGTTCCTCATTGTCCTTTTGGATCTTGAGTGTGAGGAACATTGCCTCAAGTATCATTCTAGTTTGGATTGTGTTGGAGTTTAGGTATGTGGTTGCTGCATCCTGGCTTTGGGGATTTCCCTAGGTTATTGGGAGTGTTTGTCCTGGTTTTACCATTGTTGGTTCAGTTTTTATTGGGTGCCAGGTGCATGGGGAGATCTGCTGTAATGATTTTCCCCCTTTTCAATGGCTTAGATCACTATTATTTTTTCTCCTCTTGCAATATATGGCATTAATGATGGCTTCTTTCTATTCCTTGGGAGCCCTAGTGGATACATTGGTGGTGTTCAAGTCAATACTGTTTAATAACTCAGTCACTTGTTCAATGTTTTTAGCATTTGTACACAAAAGTGAGTGCTCAATCCTAAGGGGTAAATTTCTCATAATTATTCTAATTATTTTGTTCTCGCTTAGGTGATACGTATTTAAGTAATCTGGCGACAAAAGAATTTGGTCAATGTTTCCCCTGGTGTCAGTCAGTATTTTTTTCTTGAATAGTTGGTAGAGCAGGGCTTCTTCCTTGTCTCTGTTCCAGAGATTCTTTATCAATAGAGCCTGATAATCATCAAAGGTGGAGGGGGGTTGGAATGATGATTCCCACCACATTAACACTTGTGTCTCATTGAAGGTGGCTATAAGGGATGATTAACTTTTCCCTTTTGACAAACTGTGTTTCGCAGTGAAGTACAGGTTAAGACTCCTAAGGTGTTCTATAGGGGCTTCATTGGCCGATCCTTTGAAGACCTTGAGTCCACAAATTGGTTGATCGCATTGATCTGTGTTGCATGGATATGTACTCTGTTCATCTCCATGAGGTCAATACCTGGGTAACTGAGATAGTTTGACATTTATTTAAGATTACCCCTTCCAGATAATCTTCATTGCCAGGCATTGCCTGATGTGGGCAAGTGGGTTCCATACAGGGGTCACCCATTCTATTAAGATCCTTGGTGGCAATCTCTAGACTGTTCCCTGCATCATTCACCTTATTGTTCTAGGTCCTCTGGCCCATCTCAGACTGCTGCATCCCAATGGCTTGCATCCTTTCATATAGCTGGGAGTTAATAAGAATAAATCTTTGGTTAATAGCCTCATCCATATAGCTAATTTGATCACATGTCTCATTAGCATCTTCCATCACTCTCTCCAAAGTTGTTTTGTCTAGGATTGTTTCTGTTTCAGTTGAGGTTATTTTGCCTTCCAGATGCTTTAAATTTTGGCCCACGATTGCTAAAGTTTTATTGCGCATCTCTTTCTTGATATTTTTGCCATGCACAGAATTGGTTTTATCTTTGTGTGGATGTTCAGAATTCATTCTGGATTTTGACTTGGTGCTTCTCTTGGTCTGTGCATACCTCACCCCTAAATGTTTCATGGTTTTGGCGCACCTCTTCATATCTACAATCCAGTTGATTAGCAATGCCATTTGAATTCCTCAAATCATTGTTGGCATCATTCATCATTCTCATCTATTTCTCTTCTCATTTCTGCTTGCTTCAGTTCAGTATTGACCCTCTGGACATTACTTAGATTTATGAACAGTTGTTCCATGTCTGCAGATAGTCTAATTTCTACACTTTTTCTTTCCATTTTCAGATCTGCCTTCATTTTATTCATGTTCTCTTTTATTTCTTCCTTCGCACGGTCTGCCTTTGCTTTCATACTGCTCAAATTATTGTTCATTTCTTCTTTCATACTATCCATCTGTCTTAATTGCTTGAAACATTCAATCCATGGCCATCCTGGTTTCTGTAGTCTGTGCTACTGCAGTTTTGGCTGCCTGAGCCATGTTTCTTAAGTACAAGGTGTCATTTGGCCTGTCATGTATACCTGTGGATGGTTACTAATCCTGGTCATGGATCCTGCCAGATAACTAAATGCATGAAGACTCTTCTCCACTGTTAACAGCAGCCTCTTCAATTTCACTATCACTACTGCTTTGAGTTTCATCAAAATGTTTCACATCCTTGCTTGTCTCCCACTCCTTGAAACTATTAAATTTCCCGTTGACAGGTGAGTATAAAGTTAGTTCTTTTATAGAGATACAAATGGATACATGCCATAGGGCTTTATGCCATTCCTTGCCATTTTGCACTTATGTTTAACTTCCCCCCCTTTTTTTTTTTACTTTAATGTCTATTCTTTAGCCTATTTCTTTTACTTGCCTAACTCATCTATTTTAATTTTATGTCTATTCTTTAGCCTATTTCTTTCACTTGCCTAACTCATCTATTTTAATTTTATTTATTAATTCATTCATTTATTGTTGGTCTCAGTTTATTACTTCATTCTCTTTATTTAATTTGCATTCAATGCTTCATTCATGATCTCCTTCTGATGCATTTATTTGGCATTGATTTGAATCCAATCCCCTCCGGTCTTTCTCTTGATCTATATGTAGGCATTTCATGTCAGACAATGGGTATTCCTGCAGGTATTATAAGAATAGATGAATGAAATCATCATGCTCTCATAGTCAGAATAATGGCGGTCAATCCTATGGCACTAGTTAGTATCTAAGCCTGAATACATTGAACAGCAATTTATAATATAATGAAATTTTATCAAATTGTGGTTTGGCATTTAATGGTTTTTATATCAAAAAAGAAATTACTTCATTATTCTGTTTAGCTGGTGGTGATGTTTTGTTCCCTTTCTGTTCATGCTCGAATAGTATAGTTGTTTTTTTTCAATATCAGTTCAAAAACAATTTCCTTATTTTGTTTAAGCCGCACAAATCTTTGTTCTCATTTCAACAATCAATTTTAATTTCTTATAGTCTTCTGCTAATGAATTTATATGGAAAAAAAAAAATTTCAAACTTGCATCCATTTTCTTTAGCATTCAAAAATCCACTCTTCCAATGGTGCTTTCTCTTGCAAGTCCATTAAAAAAAATTTTTGTTTTTAAAACGATCCTAGATATAAACTGGATTTACTTTTGTACAGAGTATAGTTTCTGGTATGCAGTACACTAAATTTTTCATTTCATTCTACACTGCTGCAGTTACCTATTATTGTGTATCCTACCCCGGTAATAATTAATTTAAAGAATTACATAATGGAATTCTAATTTCACTTTCCACACTTGGCTGCCTAGTGATCAGCTTGGACATTGGATTATCACTATGCTTACTTAGTCTCTGGCCATTTTCTTTTTTTTTTCTAAAGTGTTTAATTTTGTTTCCCTCATTAGATGGGAATTTTTTTTTGTTATATAGAGAAAAATTAGTTTATTGTGACATTTGTTATTATAAATATTTAATAAAGTAAATATTTATCATGTATATATAGCTATGCTAAAAAAAAAAAAAGAAGCATGTATTCAATAACTTATTGGTTAAGCATGTTTTGAATGGACTTGATTTGGTGATATGGATTAAGGTAGGCTGGTTTGGTAAGATTGTAAGCTACCCTTACACTTGGGTTATATAAACCATTTGATAACCTTGAAATATTTCAATGTCATATTACAAACGTATCAATTAGAATCTAACACTACAAAATTTGAAGAAAATCTATTTGATAGAAATATATTAAACCTCAATTTCAAAATTTATCCTAAACAAACAAACAATTTCTTCTAAAAGTATTTAAAAAAATAGTATTGTTTTTAAAATATATAAAAAAAGTATTCATTTTTTATAAACATACATATACACAACAGGTATGTTTAATGCATATTGATGAAGTCATGATTGTGGAAGAATTTTAGTAAAAAAAAAATAATTTTCCCCCTAGTATTGTAATGTTATATGATTTTCTATTTTATTTCATACATATGTAGAAACTATTTTTAAAATCAACTGCATCCAAAAAAACCCATAACAAATTTTATTAATTTACCGTTATTATTAATTCTTCATATATGTAGAGTACATAGCATATACACAATATTGATTTTTAACAGTAATTATAATATATATATAGTTTTTACAAATTGATTAAATAGTTATGATGACTTTGAAACTTTTATTTCTGACCATATTCTATATGACATAGAATTTTTCACATAAATATATATTTATGAGTGAATCTTGAATATTTTGATAAAATGTATATTTTCAAGACTTTTATCTATATTGTTTTATTTATGCATTTGTACAGGAGCACATCTAAACAAACAATTAAAAAAATTATATGATTAGTAATTTGAATGGTGATATGATAATCAAGTAACAAAGTAACAGTTTGAAGACAATAGTATCATTCAACTGCTTAAACTGATATTTTTTATTATCTTATTAGGTTGATAATCAATTCAATTTCTGCAGCAAACTGCATAAGACAATATACAGATCCATAAACAGACACACAATAAAGTGGAAAAATAAAGCAAACTTTGATTGCATTATCCTTTACTCCCAGTACCAAAAAATAAACCATCACTTGAGTCAGTTTCCGTGTGTATGTAAACAAACACATACTTTTAGTCATATTTCATTTATTTCGTTTTCAACTTATACATATGTATGCTTATACACTCAAAACATATGTATATAGATACAATTAGAATATTTTTTGATGACTTTCCAAGTTTAATCTATGTTTAACAAGCTGAAAAAAATAAATTATTAAAAGAATCACAAGACTTGTGGTTAAATAACATTTTAAAGGTGAGGAGGGATGTACTGTAGTAAACTTTTCTATAATAAAAAAAAACAGGGAGATCCACAAATTGAATAGGTTATTATAATAGAACATGCTTTTACTTTATAAAATAGATATATAAATGAAACATAGGATAAAATATATATGAATATTTTTTTCTTGTAATTTTCTCAGGTATATTATTATTAATAACTAAAATATGCTGGACCAGGGAATCAAAAAAATTGGCAAACTATATTTGCCAATTTTCTATTCTTAAACTGTTTAAAATTGTATTTATTGTCATATGTATAGGATATATAAAGATATGCTCATAATTGATTTAAGCCAAATTTCTGAGATATTTTGAATGATTACCTTTTTTTAAAACTGCGAATTTTTGATTTCAAAATATTTAATTATGCTAATATATAAATTACAGTTTTCTCACTTTTATTCATTTAATAAACACATATACATATAGTGGCATTTCCAAAAATGTCTATCAGAATTACTTTTAATTGATTAATTAGTGGCCTGAAATAAAATGTTGCAAGTCAAAAATTGATCTATCTGCTTCAGGAGTACACAAGACATATCTTTAATCATATACAATGTAATCTTATAATAATAAAAAAAAAAACTTTATTTATTAAACACCACGTATAATATTTTATATTATTTTGCATTTTTAACAAGGTTAGCAATTTATTAAAAAAGTTTCAGATTAAATACATTATATTTAACAATTTAATTAAAATACAAAAGAATTATTATAACTCTGTTTCTGAAATATAATAAATTAACACCAATACTAATATCATAAAGCTAACAGAAACATTGAAAATATTAAATATAACCTATTGATCCCTGTCAAGGGCAACACATGCTTTTGAGATGGGTAACAAAATAGAAGTATATGGGATTAGTACTGCTGATGATGGTGATGATAATAATAATAATAATAATAGCAGCTCTGCTGTTGCTCATCTATCAACAAACCAGATTAAAAGCTCCAGTTTTGTTTGCTTAAAATTCATTTAAAGCTTTCATTTAACAAGATAAATTTCTTATCTCATTATAAAGTTTTGTTTTCAACTGATTGATAACTCATCAAATTTGTTTAAATTTGGCATTCAAAATTTACAAAAAAATTAATTTGTCTAATAATAATTTGCTGATTAGTATGGCGACTGCACTATCACATGACCAGGTGGCTGACGCTAATTTCACTAACACTGAGCTCCAAAGTTCAAAGATAATATAAATAGATGCTAAAAATAATATTCACCAGATCAAATCCAACAGTTATAAATAACAAAAGTAACAATATTTCAAACACTTCGAATTTCACTAATACTGAATTCCACAGTTCAAAGATAATACAAGCATATGCTAATGTTATTAAAAATAACTCTCCAATAATAAAATAATAATCCAATAGATGTTAATAACAAAGGTAATAATATTTCAACTATTCCCAAATCAGCTCCAAGATATAGAAAAAGCACTTCTAGTGACCCCCTCTATAGTTTGGAAAACAGATACTCTTATGATAATCAATGATAGTTCAATAATTCTATTCCCAGAGGATTATTTGCAACTTTTAAAAAAAAAATTCTACTAGGCCCATAATTCTATTTGTTACAGGCATTAACATTTCTCTATATGAATTATCTAGACATTATTATTTGATGCAATATTCTTACATATCATTGCACATATTGCTGACCATGCCAGTTTCAGGTATCTGATAATTAAATTCTTTCAGATCACACAGAGATCGATTTCACATAAATAAAATCATTCAGAAACTTTGCCATAATTACAGTGGATCCAAATCACTACAACCGTATCACAGGGGTGCTCAAAAACATCTACTCGGATACACCATTCAAGATTTCCAGCATATGATGCATCTATTTGGCAAAATTACAGCTTTTCATCTCATATATCTATCTAAAGAATACCTATAACAACTATGATTTTTAAATTGCAATTGCACCATGACATCAATCCCAAGACAATTCCAACACAAATTCTTGATCAAAAAGCTACCCTATGCCTATATATCAAAGGATTGAATCCCAATGCTACTTCTTTCACTAATGAGGTCATTTAGTGGTACAATGTACTAATTTCCAAACTGCACTTTCAGGAAAACCAGCCGATCACCTAAATCAACAAAGAACAGCCAACAGCAAATCTTTTCATGATTACATCCATCAATAGCCAAGAGTTTGTCCGTGCACATGCTACCTATCTACCAAATATTGATTTGACACTCCATGAGGCATATGATAATCATGCCAGCTCAACTGATATACAAACAACCTCTGACTCAGATATTGTTTCCAACATTCCTCACAATGCAACAACCAAAGCCAGCACTATCTCAAATAAGATTAATACTGCCCCAGAAGCTCTTATTTATATGCATACACATGACAATAAACCTCAACACATATATTGGAGACAATTTCTCCAGGTTTATCACCTATAACAGACATTTCTCTCCCCAGCACTTCTAATGAAACAAAAAAAAAAAAACCCTGGATGCTCCCCCAAAAATATTTGGCAACTCAAAAAAACCATGTGGTGGACTCTGTAAAAACCAGTCATACTCTCAAACAAACTGAATGTGTTAGCTGATGCCATAGATCAATCTATCCCTACCTCTCATTAACTAGAACAAACACATTTAACAGCTGGACTAAAAATATTGTTAGCTGCTGATCAACCACCATTATAAATTCATAATTATGTAACCAGACCTTCCTGAAAACATTAGTTTACATTCACCCTGACTTATAATGAACAAAAATTACTGCACTTAATATTCAAGGTATCAACTCAGTGTCTAAATTTTTTCAATTAAAAAAGTGGATAAGCAATATACAATCTCATGTGCTTGGATTGCTTGAGGCAAAAATATACAATAGATCTCATATTGACCCTACTGTTTACCTCAGTAGACAGGGCTTTTGTGCCTGTTTCAGGGACACATCCTCACCATAAGCTAAAATTGGCATTGATAACACTCCCAGCTGCCCATATCTCATCATTTCAAGATTTAGACTCAAATATCTCAATCACCACATTTACAGCCATATTTCACAGCACTAAATATTATATTTGTATATATCCCTCCTGGTCCTACTGTTATTTCAACCATTATTCTGACAATTAACTCTTTGTTTGCCTCTGTCAAAATGGCTTCATCTAATAACCTTTCCACTTATGAGTGGTCAAGGCTTTTTGCATTCCAACTCTGTCATGTTCCATACTAATCATTATGCCTCAGTCATTGCTTTTATTTGCCAATTCTACATCATTTAATTCAACTTGGCCTTAATCCTACTCCTTTCTCTGACCACTCTGGACAATATCTCATCCTGAATCTCGAACTATACATCACAGTCATTCATCTGCATAAAAATATTCTAGTCCTTCTACTCTCATATATCACAGACTTCTTATTCTCTAATACATACATTGTTCCGCAAGTTGGAACAAATAAAACTTGATCCAATCCAAAAATATCTCACACACAGTTTACCTCTTACTCCCTGACTTCAGGCATTGGTCAATAAGTTGCATACATGAATTATGCTAATGAAGCCTGTACATCATACTCACCGACAGTTATAAGCACTTTCTCAAGCTTAAGAAAAAAATCACCAACTAACTAACTTGAAGAATATCTTGCATTAAGGAAAGAAGGATTTGTCTTATTCATTCAACACACATGGATCCAGGGATATTTTTTTCTAGGCCTAGGACCATCCATCCACATTAAAAGTCTTTATGGCACTCCAAGTTGATGGTAATATGTGTGCAGGCTATAACATGATCAAACCTATGTAACAATATTTCAAGCAGAGATTACAAATTCACCATGAATTCACACTACCTTCAGACTTATTTGGGCCAGATGATACCAATACCCCATTGCTGACAAGCTTGCCACCATAATTAACTCGTGTCCAATACATGCTTTGGTTTTGCCCATCTTAGGCACTTTATTGCATTATACCTAAGCAATTACTATCCTTTAACCTCCTACCCTCTTTCAAATTTTTGACCAATCATAGATTTTTAAATTGAATTTGCATAAAACCGGTCATCTTACATATTATGGGTATTACATTATTATTTTCACCATCTTGTTGCCTTTAAAAAGATGTGTTTACTTTTTCTATACAATGAAATTTGGATTTTGCAATTTTTTAATATAGTTTTTTTCCTTTTCATTTTTTTGGATTTAGTGATCACAAAAATTTTTTACTACAGAAATGGATCTTCTCACTGTTTAGTTCTGAATACAGAGTTCACCATTGCTGATCCTTGCGTTTCTGAGGTTTCTCTTTCTAGCAGCTCACCGATGAGAATCCTAATGATAGCTCAGATGATAGAGAAGCTGCAGTGTCCAAAAAAAAAAGGTTTGTGAAGTCATCTGTAAGTAGGCGAGCATGGCAACCAAACGTATGCCAGGGCTTTCTTCATAACTGGAATCGGATTTGATTCGGGATAACATTTATGAGTCATGCATGCCAACTGAAAGTTTCCAGGGCTAAATTTCCCTACCACCCATGAATATTCAATTAATGATTTTTATTACTTATTTTTTTGATAAGAAAAATATATGATTATATATGTGTTGAAAGCAATAAATATGTTGTAGAATGGAAAGCAGTTCTGAAGTAGGCCAATCTATCACCCTGTGAGTTGAATGCATTTTTAGGCATGGTGATTCAAATTTGTAGTATATCACACATGACAAATTCAAATTCATTTGTTCTAAAAAAATTACTGCATCAACAGAACTTGTTAAAGTTATGACCAGAGATACATTTTATTGGAATTTTAGGAAATTTACATTCCAATGACAATAAAAACATGTTACCAATTACTAGAAAAGAGTATGACAGAATTGATAAAATCCGGCCAATTAGAGATCACTATAATATTAATTTCAAAACTGCATATCAAATGCACAAAGAAGTAGCATGTGATGAAGCCATTACTAAACTGATGGGTTGTAATTCCATGAAACAGTCTGATGCCTCAAAACCAATGGTGGGTCTATGCAGAAAGACATAACGAATGTGTACCATATGGAGTTGTAAACAGGTAAAAATGCAACTCCAGATGCTAACCTAAATTGGAAATCTGAGCTGTGCTGTCACTTATTTTGCCATATCTTCCTAATAATAATGATAATGTTCCATATCTTCCTAATAATAATGATAATGTTCCACAGAATGCAGTCCATTTGTCTACAACCATGTTAACAAACACTAGTTTCTCATGCTCCAAAAATACTCTAAACCTGGCCTGGCAAGGTAAAAATCTTAACTTTACATACCTTTTCAATTTCCAATGAGTTGATAACTAATTAATAATTTTCTGTTATATTTTTCATCCAAAATTTCAATTAAAATCAAGTTACCCAACAATAATTTAGAAAACAATATGGCAACAAAGTCATCACATGACCAGAAGAAAAGTCTGCTGACAATATTACCAATTCAAAATTTCAAATAAAGTTCTGTCAAACATACACTTATTTTTAATTTTATTGCAGCAATTTCCAATTTTTATTTGGGAAAAAAAAAAAAAATTCAGTTTCAAGTTCCCCAAGAAGCAGTTCACTCATTCACAACCAAGTTAACAAGCTGTGGTTTTTTATATGTAAAAAGTATTCAAAATCTTAGGCTAACACAAGAAAAAAAACTATCTTCATATACCTTTTTCAATCAGTTTGATAACTTGTAATTATGTGTGATATTTTTCATTCAAATTTTCAATTAAAATGTTTTAAAATGCCATCACATGACCAGTGTCTGTCAATTGTAATACCAGCACAAAGTTTCAAAATCCAAAGTTCAATCAAGCATATGCTTATTTTTAATGTTATTGTAGTAAACTTTGATCTTTGTTTAATAAAAAATATTTGATTTCAAGTTCCCCAACAATCAGTTCACTTGCTAACAATCAAGTTAACAAGGTCTGGTTTTTTATTCTTATAAAGTACTCAAAACCATAGGATAATAAATTTAAAAAAACTAACTAATGTTATATATCTTTTTCAATTACCAATCAATTGATAACTTATTTCCTATCTTGTGTTATATTTTTCATTCAAATTTTCAAGTTATTAATAATCATTTCAAAAAACATAAGACATTTCCAATGCAAAGGCTAACCCCTTACCCAACTTTCACATGTCTCACTATGTATGAATCTAAGAATCACAAACTTAAACACATCAGCTTTACTTCTAACACATCCAGGTCCAAACCATGACCGTGCTATCACAAACTCCAGCTAATTAATTGTAACCAATTCTAACATAGCTGTACCACTATCCTCCTCTGAAAATCTAGATCCTCTACCCAAGGATATAATATTTAAACCTCATCAAAAGGCTTACCCAGCCTCCATCTCTAACACAGCTAGATCCAAAGGGTGACCAACCTATCCAATTCAACAACTGTAGCCAATTCTAACACAGCTGTATCACCAACCCCCTCTAAAATACCCATCTATTCAAATGCACCAGAAAACAGGCATAGCATATTTAACAAAATCTCTTCACTAATTATGAAAACAATCCCATCATGCCTCCTACCCATATCAAAATATCCCAATTTACATCTCCAACAAAATCAAGAGAAAACTTGATCACTCAAGGAAAACCTTGAACCCTTAAAGAGTCAAAAATAACTGACATTGGATTTAATATCAGTGTCTGCAGACCTCACAGACAATTGCCACCCTCCCATGAAAACCACTAGTCTCTCACATGTTACCCAGGCAACACAATCACATAAAACTAAACCTAGTTTGCATGTTTAAATACAGTAATACAGAGTATGTAAAATTCATGTAATCTGTATAAATCAATAAACCAACTTTTACATATGTAAACCTATAACTACAGATTGTCAATGTAACTACAGCAATCCTAGATATGTAAACCTCTTGAAACTAATCTGTTCCTTGTAAAAATTCCTCCAGTCCTAGGTAAATCAATAAATCAACTTTTCCATACAAAAATCTACATCTATGGATTGCTTATGTAACCACAACAATCCAAGCTATGTAAATCCCTTGTTACTAATCCACAGTAGGTAAAAAGTCTGTAATTTCATGAAAATCATCTTTTCCATACATAAATCTACATCTATGGATTGCTTATGTAACCACAACAATCCAAGCTATGTAAATCCCTTGTTACTAATCCACAGTAGGTAAAAAGTCTGTAATTTCATGGAAATCAACTTTTATATTTGTGCACTTACAACTACAGATTGCCCATATATATCATATCACATCAATCCAATTATGTAAAACCCTTGTAACTAATTCACAACATGGAAAAATTTATGTGTAAATGAAAAAAATCAACTTTTACATATGTAAGCCTATAACTGCCGATTGCCCATGTAAAAAATATTTCAGATAAATTTGATTTTGCAATACCTAAGGGGTAATTCAATTTTTTTTAAACAGTTTTTCACCAACAGGTCTTTCATTTTAGCTATCACTGACACAGTATATTCAATGTATAAATTCCCAAGAGAATTGTCATATGAAAATCATCAGCCAAATAATATATGAAAAAGCATTCTACTAATAGCAAACCATCCAAATTATTAATACATTGTCTCAGAATTCTATGACACTGATAAAAAAAAAAACATTAAAAAAAAAAAATTACCACATTTGAAACTATTCACTTATCAGAGTATATTAACATAGACAAAACATAATTACAGGAGTTTTTAAAAATATCTATCTAAACTTCATGATTTTAAAAAACTAATAGAGCTCTTCAGTAACATTATATCTAATTTATTTTCTAATTCAATGATGTCAGTTATAACAAATAATCAACAGTTCTATAACACTTTAACTCAGTATATGCCACAAGTTCCAACAAATATAAATAGTAATCACAGCAAAAAGAAAACCTTGCACCAAGAAAGAAATATGAAAGAAAAAAGCAACATACATTATGAAATACCAGTGACAATGAAGATATTCCATTAAAACAAGACTATTTTTTAGAAAAGAAAAACATCTTCAATAAGGATGGTTATAAATTTTCAAATGTCTCAGAAAATGACACAATGGACAAGAGAATAGTAAATGTATCTCACAGACAACATGATAATTATTATGTACTTCAAACATAGTCATTTGATAACACTGACCTAACATACATCAACAATTATAAAACATACACACAATTAAACATTAGTAACACAAATAAATACATCTTCAACATTAATATTAGAATAAAGTTGAGAATATAAACAAAATAAGTATGTTTAACATTGGAGGATTTAACTCAATCCCTAAAAATTTCCAACTAGTGAGATGGCCAGACATTGTACAATTACATATATCCATTTTGGTCCAAACAAAAATTTACAATGGCTCTCAAATCGCTACCTCAAGAAAATTCATTATTCAGCTTTTTCTAGAATAACATCAGCATCTTCAGCAGGTACATAAGTGGTTATTATGAAGTCTTTCTCAATTAATTCATTTAAAATACAATATATTGTAACGGTCAGATTCGTCTATCTCGCTAACACACTGCAGAATTCAAACCACAAACATGAAACTGAACACTCTAGGAGGGGTTGCCTTCTAGATATCCTAGGTTCGAATCTAAAGTCTAAATTCCACAGCGCCACCTACATGATAACACATCTGATGCTACTTTACCGGTGCCTGGTGATCAGGGAGAAACAAAGAGACTCTATACTACGAGATAAGTTTGGGTTGCTAATTAACATCTATGGATAGTACAAAAGAAATGTATAAAATAGATATATAGACTGAGACAGTGATAGGGATCAATAAAATAAAAGATCAAAATTGGTTTTATAATGTTTAAAAGATTTATTTAGATAGAAAGAAAAATATAATGCCACTGTCTGCTTATATGAGACAGGGATGCTTAATAAAATGGCTGTTAGCATAACATTCCATAAAATTTACAAAAAAGGTTGTTAAGAATATATATTCTATCCCTCGGGCCACTATAGTATTACGATTATGTGCTTAAAAGAGATGAGAACATGTGTGAGGTGCTTTGAGTAATTATAAAAGTTTAATAAAACCTTTGAATATTAAGGTTTATAGAATATTTCTTGATTTAGAGAATAGTACGGACCAAAGCTTACTAAGCGATAAAGTGGGGATGTGATCAAGGCATTTATTTTATAATTATAATTAAAGTTATATTGGGAGGTCGGTATTGCTAATAGTAAATTTATTAAAGGATGGAGGGTGTGATACCTTTAAATCATGGATGCTTTGTAAAATATATAAGTAAAATAATGTTGAATATTTGAAATGACTACGGAGGGCATCTCACCGCTGACCCGTAAGAATGTGTTGTCACGGACAGTCGAAGGCTGGACTCATCCAAAACTTAGCGACTGGGTGACGGCTGTGTCTAATTCTCAGGTGTGACATTCGAGTATACACTCTGCCTGGGAACCGCAGAAAGTGAAATGGTAAACGGCGGTCTCGACAACCAATTCACTTACTAGCAATACTCGACTAATATATATATAAAGCATAAAAAGGGATTTACTTAGCTTGAGAAAATGCCCAATCAATTCCCCAATAATTATTTAAAGAGAGTCCGTCCATTCTCGACCTCAATTACGAACTTTGAAATTAAAGCAAACTATATTTTAAACTAGGAAAATGCATGCTTGCGGGTTTGAAAAGAAAGCATGGATTTATTTACGCAATCATGCATTTGGGACACATTTAATCATTGACCTCACACATACTCTCATATTAGGTTAAAATCGATAAAATGTATATTTTAAACTATTTAATTATTACACTTATTAACTAAGATTAAAATAGCCCTTGAACGAGTGATCATGAAATAATAAAATTGGGAACTATTTATAAATATGCCTCAATTTCGGCATCTTACTTTCAAAGGGAATAATTCACTCGGTCAAAGACTACTCTGGCACACTATCATAATAAAATAAAAGAAAGATTAATAAATAGAAAATGTTAACCCAAGGATAGAGAGCAAAATTATTGATTATATTAAAACATTTTAAAAGAATACATGATAAAGTAAAGTAAAAATAAAAGAAAAACAATTGAATTAACTATAACATGTTAGTTATAGGAATCACAAGAGCTCTTGGGTTAATGTTGGGGTTACCTCTGGAGAAGCATTTGCAGGTAGATTGATGGTTGGCAGGTTTTATACGATTCAGCAGCATAATCTGGGATTGTTCATTTTGGCAGCAGCAGCAGTCTTGGGGTTCTTTATGTGACAGCTTTCGATGGTATAGAGCAGCAGCCAGCCATTCCCGAGGGGAAAATAGCCTTCTTGCCAGCTCTACTCTGTCATTTCAAAGTTAGCAAATTTAAAGGTTGGGTGATTCATAGGTGAGACTGTAGACATGGTAAATTAATTTGAAGATGAAAACTCGGCTTCAAATTTAAGTTTGCAGGCACGTAGCTAGAAAATCTCAGGACAATATATTAGAAATCTTGCTCGAAGAAATAATGTTAGGAATCTTGCTAGAATAATTTCTAGCAATATTACTAGGACGATATTAGAATAATCTTAGAATCACTAGAATATTTTTACTAGAATATTTTCACTAGAATATTTTAGAACAAAAGAAAACCCTCCTTTATATAGTGGAATTGAACAATACAACTGACCTGGAGCGTTACAAAAATATTCTAAACTTTGCTTACTTATCAGTGGTAATCAATCCTATCCGAATGTCTAAAGGAATTCTAACAAAATTTTAATTATTTCTATTATTAATTTCCTTGTCGACATTCGAATTACAAATTGACTTAATTAAACAAACTTTTACTAATTGAAAGAAAACCTTAAGTGGACATCTGCTGTATTTTTAGATAATAATTAAAACTATTGTTCCTACCAGCCCTCATTTATTTTACAGAAAATATATGGTGTGACTTTTATTGAATCTAAAAGAAAATTATTTTACTTTTTAAATTTCAATATTTGAATCTATTTACGAAACGAAAATGAATTTTATTTTAAATCAAAAAAAATATTATGACTGTAATATATTTTTTTGTAAATAGATTCAAACAAAATAATTTTAAATAGCAATTTATAATCTTAACATAAGTTTTAAAATACATATCACAGTGTGTGCGCAATTATGACCTATATAACTTACTTTTTAAATAAATCTAAATTATGTGAACATACACATAATCCATAACATTTTATTGATTTGGGCATGAGTTATACAATTATATATAACACGAGCATTGTACTCATGGTTTAAAATTGGGCGGGATTTTTGGCATATAAGTGCATTGCAGACACACTACAATACATTGGGGTTCAAACTAAGGTATGAGGGTAGGAAATAGGTGAGAAAAAATGAAACAAAGATCTGCAAAGCAGATCTTACTGTTTCAATATTGATAATAATTTTTTAATGCTTGCAATACTGTATAAGACCACAAAATTCAAAATGGTGTTGAATGCATATTATATCAGCACCAAACAAATTGTATTAAGGGGTAATGAAAAAAGGCAAAGTACTACCAACAGTGGTGATCATGCATTTATGTTTAGTCATAATATTCTTTCTATTGCCATGTATAATTTAGCATAATGATAGTGTCAGGCTTAGAATTAAAGTTCTTTTGAATAAATTAAAAAAAAAAAAAACTCTTGTGATCAATTAAATGGAACTAATGTGGTCAACCTGCCATTTAACTCTCATATGTACATGACATTCCAAGCCACTCAAATTTTTAGTTGCAAATTTAGTACGCGATCTCTGCCATTTTGAATTTCAAAATCGACCAACAACATCGTCTGACACACCTAAGTGATAAAAAAGTACGCGAAAACGCAAAAAAAAAAAAAAAAACCTTACAAAATAGATATGAGATTGCATATTTTTAAAAAAAGTAAGGCCAAAACAATATGCTTTGAGATGATGGGGAGGGGGGTAAGAAAAGAAACTTTAAAAAAAAAACAACTTTTAAATTTTGTTACTATCGAGTTTAAAATCTAAGAGGTTTTGCTCTGCTCTCCCTCAAGAGGGGAAAACAAACTATTTAATTTCCCTCATCATTCAAAGTAAACTATAAAAAATCCATTTTATAACTTTTTATAGATTCTAAAATTAGTGAAATAAAGTTAAGCCAGTAAATATATATATACAGTCTAGTTTACAAAAATAATATTAATTTCTATATATGTTTGTGTACAAATAAGCAGTCTATAATAGCGGTATTCATATGAAAACTAAATAATCTTTAATAAATTAGCTGAAATTAATATTATTTTTGTAAACTAGGCTGTATATATATATTTACTGGCTTAACTTTATTTCAATAATTTTAGAATCTATAAAAAGTTATAAAATGGATTTTTTATAGTTTACTTTGAATGTAGAGGGAAATTAAAGTGTTTGTTTTCCCCTCTCGAGGGAGAGCAGAGCAAAACTTTTTAGATTTTAAACTCAACAATAACTAGATTTAAAAGTTGTTGTTTTTTTTTAAGTTTCTTTTCTCCCCCCCCCCCCCCATCATATCAAAGCATATTGTTTAGATTCTAAGAAATATGTATTAAATTTAATGAAGGATGGCTAACATTTATTAAGTTTTAATTTGACTTTTATATATATACCTTCAATTTTTCACGTTTTGGCCTTACTTTTTTTTTAATATGCGATATATCTATTTTGTAAGTTTTTCGGGTTTTTTTGCGTTTTCGCGTATAAGTTTTAGTTTGACTTTTATATATATACCTTCCATTTTTTACGTTTTGGCCTTACTTTTTTTTTAAATATGCAATCTCATATCTATTTTATAAGGTTTTGGTTTTTTTTTTTTGCGTTTTCGCGTACTTTTTTATCACTTAGATGTGTCAGATGATGTTTTTGGTCGATTTTGAAATTCAAAATGGCAGAGATCGTGTACTAAATTTGCACCAATTTTTATTTATTACTCTATCTCATATTTATTTCTATTTGCTTATGTGTGTCAAATTTACATTTTCAAATCAACGCTAACAAAACAAAAAAACTCAAAAAATAATATCATCTTTCTTATTGTAATACAGACATCACTGTACAATCTTCATAATAATGTGATATAAAATGTTTCATATAATATTTATATGTTCTTAAACAAATAATAAAATAATAAAAATATTGCCTTATAATTTATATAAAGATAAATAATCTAAAATTTTAATACAAATGTTTGAAATATACCCTTCATTTATTTTAATCACATTAATTTTTATATTATTTATTTACTGCCATTAATTGCACTTAATTTTAAGCAATCTTTATTCAGACTAATTTGGATTTATTTAGTCTAAATTATCTTTGAGCTTTACCCACCTTAACAAATTGATTTCATTGTTGTTTTTTGTTAAATAATCTGATAAGGCAAAAAATTTCATTCGATATCACACAAAAAAAATCTATTTGGTCTTTGTATGAAACTATTTCATTAAACCTTGCTTGGTTTTCAGATGTCATATAACCAAAAAAGTATTTTATATACAAAACAGAAAATGAATACATAAAAGCCGTCATAATAAAAATATTATAAAATACCATTAAGGATATATTTGAAATATATATATTATACTTCAAAACCCAGAATGGTAGTTATAAGAAAATATTGTATTTTTTTTTAACCAAAACATTTTGTAACAATATGAAAAGTCTAGAGGAACCATTTAATAAAGAATGATTATTAGTGTGGGCATAGACAAAACTTTTTAGTTTAAATACTATGATTTAATTTTTGACAAACTGAAAAAGTTTTTTTAAAATTAGTTTTAATTTATTGAAAAAAATAAATAAATAAAACTTAATTATGAAATGTATAATCATTTCATGGATATTTTTTTAAATGAGCAATTACTGAAATTAGTAAATGAGAACAAAAAAATGCATTATATAAAAGTACAGACATATATATAAGATGTGATATGTTGGACTATTTTCATCATTTAAGAATGAATGTTGAATGTATAAAAAATTTTAAACTTTATTTAAACTTTCCAATACAAACAACTTGTTAGTAGTAACACACAAATAGACAATACAGGTTAGTAATTACACAACATTTCGAATAGTATTATTCTCCACTCTTCTTCAGATGTTGCTGGCCTATATGCGCAGTGACAATATTCGCTTAGATTATTGAATATCGAATTTAAAAATCTAAAGGTGCAAGTTCAACTTCTAAGCAAATATTGTCACTACGCATATAGGTCAGCAACACCTGAAGAAGAGTGGAGAATAATACTATTTGAAATGTTGTGTAATTACTAACCTGTATTGTCTATTTGTGTGTTATTACTAATCAGTTGTTTATATTTGGAAAGTTTAAATGAAGTTTAAAATTTTCTATACATTCAACATTCACTCATAAATGATGGAAATAGTCCAACATATCACATCTTATAATATACCATCATTACAAACCTTCAGACAAATATATATATATATATAAAGAGAGTAAATCACTCTCCCTAGGGTTATGAATTAAAAGCACTCTAGATATGAACAAAGGATAAAGATTAGCATGAATCCATTTATTTGTGGAATTCTGATATTTATAAGCATATCTTAGGGTCATTAAATTCAGAGTGAAATTAATGTCAGCCAGCTGGAATATGACATTTAATTGTTATAATATATATATACTGAAATAAAGGTGCTCAGTATATTTAAACATAGTCAAAAAAAATATAACTTGGGGATATTTATTGAAAAATAAAACAATTGTTGTACAGTTTTAATTTTGTGTACACTTTGATTTAAGGAAATTTTTGAGTAATTAAAAATATATATATACAAAAACACACGTGCACAAAAATACAAAAGCGGAAGTTAGAAAATTCTGTATTTAACATAACTGTGCTAAATTTGAAAGCCTGTTTTTTTTTTCATATGTCAAGTGCTTGTATGGAATTTAATTCAAAGTATTTTAAAGCTATTACAATAAGATCTTTTCAAAGATTTAATATCAGTTATTTAAACAAATTGGAACTAAAAGTGATTAAATAAAAAATTAAATATAATGGAGTTGCAAAATATGCTGTGTTTAACTACATGACTTCAATTATATGCTTTCCAAAGAAAAATATAAACAAACAAACAAACATGTAAATTAAAAAATCATTAAAAGTTGCAAATTTTAATATATTTGGCAGCCATTTTTCCTTCTCTGAGTTCTGTTGTACATAAAAAAAAGAGTAAAATATGTAAATATATTTTATAATATGCCAATAGCTGTTTTAAGCCTCAAAGCATTCTCAATTATATATATATTAATAAAATTTATTTGATTTATATTGAAAGTACATATATTTTATTCTTTCTTTATTATTCTTTCCAAATTTAATATGCAATATTTTGTGTAATAAAATATTTTCTGAGGTACAAGCCTAAGTTTTACACAATTTTAGAATATATTTAAAGTAAATATTAATTTTAAATCATTAAAACAATTAGAGATTGCAATTTCTAAATAAAGAGACTAGTCTATTATATTTCTATAAGAGGAAAAAAATCAATGAAATATATATGTAGTCGCATATTTAATAGGATAAAATCAATGAAATATACATATAGTCACATATTTAATAGGGTGAAAGTCTGACATTTCATTTATTATCAACTATATATTATTATTATTACTATTTTAAATTGTTTATATTATAATTTTGATTTATGTATATAACCATACATATAAAAAAGCATCTGCATCATATATATATATATGTGTGTGTGTGTGTGTTGAAAAATACTATACACTTGCTGTTAAATAAAAAATATGTATTCTATTCTAATCAATGTTTCTCAATAAACATTTAAACACAAGGAGAGTTTGGAATAAAATAGTGTAGTTTGCAGCTCTACTATAATTATGATATTTAAACACATTTAAGAATAACTTGTTTATAAAAGCAGATAGTATAACTATGCCCAGCAATTATTTTATAAAAATGATTGATTTAGGTTTGTAAATAATAATTATTTTTGAAAAAACAATTTATATTTACATCTTAGGATGTATTCTATCAATAGTAGACTCCAAAGCAAAATACTTCATTTATATACATATGATAATTTCTTGTCAACTAAAGAGTTAAAAAAACAGACAGATGAAATTGCTGATACATCAAAAAAACAATAATGAAATTTTGTTAAGAAATTTACAATGCATTAATACATTGTAAGCATTTTATAAGTATAAAAAAAATTGTAAATTTTAAAAGGTATAGTGATAATTTTATATAAATATTACAATATCTGTTATTATTTTAGGAGAAATAATGGCTACCTTTTCTTTCATTGTATAAAATTTTTTCATGTACCATATTGTTTTAATGTATCACTAAAAGATGCATTTTAATATATTATAACAATAATTTTTAGTTTTTAAAAAAGAAAAAAATTGTCTTTATTATTGCATAGAAAGTTTGTATTTTTAATTTAAGTTTATCAATAATTAATATATGGCCCCAAATAAATATTTCTCAAAGTTTTCTAAAATACTCTATTTTTTTAATAACTATGATTGATTTCTTATGTGATAAATCTCATAAAAACAATCAATATTACATGTATATCTTCTAATAAATAATTAGAAATGATTGAATTAGGGAACAGAAATAATACTTTAGTATTGTAAATTTGAAGAGTATTGTGAATAGTGTTTGTTCCAATAATTAACATTTAAATAAATGATAAAGTAGTGTATTTCTTTAATATTGCAAGTTACAACTCAATAAAACTGATTTATTGATCTATTAATTGGTCACGATCTACTTTGGTTAAAAATTAATCATAGAAAAACCTGAACAACGACAAAGTATAAAGATGCAAGTTTTATTTAATTCTATGTTTAAAACTATGATATAATTAAATAAAATATGCATTTATTTTAATTAAAAGCTGATAAATTCCATACATATATGTCCAGACAGTGTAAATCATTAAAATTTTTAAGGGTTCCAAATAAGCTTAGAATTTTTCTTTCAAATAATAGATTCAAAGCAATCTATAACTGCAGTCCGATTATTGGTTAGTAAATGCACTTTTAGCTAAAAAATAAAACAAGTGGGAAATTGCATTTTAAAACCATTCATTTGATCAGTCTAGTGATAAGTAATGTTTTTTCCTTTATTGTTCATCTTTGGAAGCCTGTTGAAAAGCCTCCTTCCCAATAATGGTTTCTTTTAATGCTATTATTACCTTTATGTGTGTGTGTGTGACATTAACAAAAATACACTGTATTTACTTTTTCTAGAAATGAATTCGTTAGTGCAAGGATTAAAAAGATTATAATGCCTTACTTCTGGGAATTCTGAGCAATAATATTTAAAGTATGTCTATGAATAATAAATTAGTTCAATAATATATCAGAAAAAAATAATACCTTCTGATATTTGTAAAGAGCAAATAAGTTATTTATTGTTTTGATTAAAACTTGTAGTTCAAATAAATAATTTATGGTTGTATAGAAAACTTAAAAGAAAAAACAGATAACTAGAAAAAATAATGAAGGTCATTTAAATACAACATTTTAATTATTGCTCTGAAACAAAATCAAAAACTCTTGTTATTTATTATCTCAAGAGATTATTTCAACATCTAAAATCAGCTAGTAGAAAGAATAAGTTTGTTTTAAAAAAAACACATCTAAATGTTAATACAAATGACCAGGATAACAGTTTGTTTTTAATGAGTTCTTCAATAATAAAGTGACCATAATTAAAGCTTACAGTAGATGGCTCTGGAATAGAGCAATATATGGAATTTACTGCTGCTGTCGCAGACACTTAACACTTAATGTATGTCATTCAAATACTTTTTTTTTTTTAATCCTTGTTAATCACATTACATTTCATCAACAACTATCAAATTTTGAAGAAATGATTGATACTATGATGTCAATGTTTAAAAAATTGAATGCTGAGATAATATTTATCTACTCTGTTTAAAATTTATAGGTATGAATGTATATGTGCAATACATTATATATTATACATGTTTTATATTAGCAACTTCTCTAAGTTTAAACCAGTTTCCCCAGTTTATAATTTCTTTCACTCTCATAAACTTCCATATCTCATCTATCCATTACAAGTGTTACCTTTGTAGGTTTTTTTACAATCTCTTGATACTCAATTTAAGATTTTAATTATCCATGTGCTGTCACCTCTTCTAACATCATGTCCAGCCAGTTTGTCTCATTCATGTATTTTACTTTTTGATTCCTTCTGATTTTTCCCAAATATATGACAAATTATATTTCTTTATATGAACTGAATATTTATACTTCTTTTCTATTAAAGATCCAAGTCTCAAATCTGTATATAAGAAATGATAGAAAACTTTCTTTTCAATTACACAGATGCATATTCCTTTTAATATTAAAATGTTTTTATCAAAAATACTCCTTCAAAGTTTAATTCACTCCTCCTCCTGCTGCTGCTGCTACTACTACTACTACTATTATTATTTTCAAAGCACTTTATTAAACTTTCAAACAAAATATTAATTACATTGAATAACAAGATGTAGATTAATATTTTACATATATCTGACTATTTAGCTACATTAATGCCAAAAAAAAAAACAACATTATTGACTTACAATAATGAAAGATTAGTTACATAGATAATTGTTATATGTTTACAAAATTTGATCATTTAGCAACATTAAAATAAAAAACAATAAAATTATCAAAAAACAAAAAAATTATTAAAATAAAAAACAATGTTATAAAGATGGTAAACGATAATGATGACAATTGTTATATGTTTAACATAAGTGAAATGTAACAGTAATATGTACAAATCAATGACAATGGAAAAATAACAAAAACAGGTAGTTGTGACTTACACCCAATGTGCCACTGGGCGATACTGCAATACCATCAACAACTCACAAGAAGCATACAAGTGATAAATTTCTATCTGAAAATCGCTGAAATCAACAAATTAAAATGCCAAAGGCAAAAACAAATCGAACAAATCCTTATAGAATACAAATAAAAAACACAAGCAAATGCTATAAAATTTCAAATTACAAAAACAGAAATCAGTGAAAATGCATCAAACGGAAACACCCCCCCCCCCATGAAGAACTTCTATCCAAAAATTACTGAAATCGACAAGTTAAAATGCCTAAATCGAACAAATCCTTCTAAAATCCAAATTAAAAAATAAATAAGAAACCGCTATGAAATTTGAATTACAAAAACAGAAAAAAAATTAACAAAACTTCATCATAGCATGCCTAATTTCTTTCTGACCATTATATATGCATTGCAATTCATATTCCTTATTTTCCAAGTCACCTACTCTGTATTTGACTTTACATTTCCTCTCCTACTCTTCAAAGCCATTTGCATGGAAGGATAAAGACTTTACTTTCTTTCAATAATGATCGATCGATAACCACAAGTTTTCCAACCATAGGCCTCCAAAATGTTATCTTTTTTCCTTAAATAAATCACTTCCTTTCTTAAATTAAAAAAAAATTCTTTAATAGCAAACTTACTGAAAAACCAGTTAACCTTACATACAACTTAGTTATAAAATATCCTTATATTAACACATTCAACAAAATAATTTTTTTTTTACTTCTATATTTAAAATGGTGAACGAAATACTTTCTAAACATTAACAATTCCAGATCTTTCAAAATTCAATTATATATATTGTGACGACTATGTAAAGTCGTCGACACACATATATATTTATTAATAAAATTAGAAAGTAATAAAGGTGAAATAAATTAGCTAATAAATTTTTTTTAAAAAAAGAAAGGAAGGAAAAGAAAAATTGAAATTCTAATGTCAAAATTACTGTGGATTTTGTAATAGTAAGAGAAGGGGAGGGGGGTGCATAAATAAAGAAATGCGTCTCTTTCTCTCTTATAAGTCAAATGCTAGAAATTATTTTTGTTTATTGTGGGAGAGGGGAAGTGGATGCATAAAAAAAAAATGCGTTTCTTCTCTCTTTTAAAAAATATATTATAACAAATTAAAGTAAATGTAAAACGTAAATGTGAAAAAAATGAATGAATTGTAAACTTTAAATAAAATAAATGTAATATGTGATATATAAAAAGAAACAATATGGCCGTAGGTGTGAAAGTCTGTTGGACAAATTAAATTCCACGAACAAAGAAAATGTTAACAAGGGAAAGTTTATAACTAAATCAATTAGGACTTACATTCCAGCCACTAATTAAATAAAGAAACGTAATGATAAGAATTGGTTGGAAATCTAAGTCTTAATTAAAAATTTTAAAAACAATGAACAAAAGAAAGACATTAAGAAAATTACAATTATTATATGGCATTGCTAGTAGAGACTTTAGAGAAGCAACAGCTAAAAGAAAATGGAAGAAGTGCATGGCTAGTGGCATTAAAGGGACGTGGGTTCGGATTCAAGCCGTCTCATCACTAATTCGCAATGTAAGATCTTTGCCTGACCTGCTAGAGGGACCGCCGCTTCTGTAGCTGTCAATTGAAACTCAACCTAAAGAATCAACCAGCAAACTGGATGAAATAACCCCACAAACTAAGGAAGTTAATGGAGAACCTAAGGAATCAACAAGCAAAAACTGGAACGAAAATAACCCCACAAACTGAGGAAGTTAATCAAGAGCGCTCGGAAGAAATACCCATGGGACAATTACAACAAAGCCTAGGTAAAAGCATGCATGCATTTCCATTTGTCTACTATTCATAACTAAATATAAAATTAATGATTTGATAAAATAGAACTCTATCAACAGGACTTTAAGAACTTTAATATTTGATCTATTGTCATGTATTTATTATAGCCATGTATTTATAAGTGTGTGTTTATTATTATTATTATTATTATAATGTAATTTTTTATATAAAGTGTGAATATTATTATTAAACATATTTGTCATTAAATTTTGTATCATTGCTTTATTCTCCTATCACCAAGCTACGACAGGGGGGAAACTGTAATTAGTGATTAAAGGGGGCATACTGATTTGTTTAAGATATTCATGTGCTGCTTGTTCGTGCGAAATCCCAATTCTAAAAAATAAATAGCAAGCGCTGGACATTCGCGAAGTTTCTTTGAAATAGTTTGCTCTGTTCAGCAGCCGAGAGTTCTTGGCTGGGAAAAATAACGCCAAGATAATATGTACGTATTGCCTTGGGGTTCAGTCAAGGGTATAGATATGAAGTTAAATTTGTATCTGTATTAGCTCTCTGCTTGTATTGTAACGGCATTGGTTAAAATAATGAATAAGATAATAAAGAATCTAAGTTGAAAACAATAAATGGATAGAAATAATAGTTAATAAAATAAATAAATGAATAATAGTGAAACTATAACGGAAATGGTTTATTCGTACGGTTGCTTAATTATTTGTGTATTCAATTATATTTATTTCGATTATTTTATTCTATATTATACTTATTTATTATATTTTAATTCTTTTTCCGACTTTGATTCTTTATCCATTTATTGTTTTCAACTTAGATTCTTTATTATCTTATTCATTATTTTAACCAACGCCGTTACAATACAAGCAGAGAGCTAATACAGATACAAATTTAACTTCATATCTATACCCTTGACTGAACCCCAAGGCAATACGTACATATTATCTTGGCGTTATTTTTCCCAGCCAAGAACTCTCGGCTGCTGAACAGAGCAAACTATTTCAAAGAAACTTAGCGAATGTCCAGCGCTTGCTATTTATTTTTTAGAATTGGGATTTCGCACGAACAAGCAGCACATGAATATCTTAAACAAATCAGTATGCCCCTTTAATCACTACTTACAGTTTCCCCCCTGTCGTAGCTTGGTGATAGGAGAATAAAGCAAGGATACGAAATTTAATGACAAATATGTTTAATAATAATATTCACACTTTATATAAAAAATTACATTATAATAATAATAATAAACACACACTTATAAATACATGGCTATAATAAATATATGAAAATAGATCAGATATAAAAGTTCTTAAAGTCCTGTTGATAGAGTTCTATTTTTATCAAATCATTAATTTTATATTTAGTTATGAATAGTAGACAAATGAAAATGCATGCATGCTTTTACCTAGGCTTTGTTGTAATTGTCCCATGGGTATTTCTTCCGAGCGCTCTTGATTAACTTCCTCAGTTTGTGGGGTTATTTTCGTTCCAGTTTTTGCTTGTTGATTCCTTAGGTTCTCCATTAACTTCCTCAGTTTGTGGGGTTATTTTCATCCAGTTTGCTGGTTGATTCTTTAGGTTGAGTTTCAATTGACAGCTACAGAAGCGGCGGTCCCTCTAGCAGGTCAGGCAAAGATCTTACATTGCGAGTCAGTGATGAGACGGCTTGAATCCGAACCCACGTCCCTTTAACGCCACTAGCCACGCACTTCTTCCATTTTCTTTTAGCTGTTGCTTCTCTAAAGTCTCTACTAGCAATGCCAGACAAAAATTGTAATTTTCTTAATCTCATTCTTTTGTTCATTGTTTTTAAAATTTTTTAATTAAGACTTAGATTTCCAACCAATTCTTATCATTATGTTTCTTTATTTAATTAGTGGCCGGAATGTAAGTCCCAATTAATTTAACAGATCAGGCAAAGATCTTCCGTTGATAACATTTCTTTGTCCGTGGAATTTAATTTGTCCAACAGACTTTCACACCTACGGCCATATTGTTTCTTTTTATATATCACATATTACATTTATTTTATTTAAAGTTTACAATTCATTCATTTTTTTTCACATTTACGTTTTACATTTATTTTAATTTGTTATAATATATTTTTTTAATAAGAGAGAAGAAACGCATTTTTTTTATGCATCCACTTCCCCTCTCCCACAATAAACAAAAATAACTTTCTAGCATTTGACTTACAAGAGAGAAAGAGACGCATTTCTTTATTTATGCAGCCCCCCTCCCCTTCTCTTACTATTACAAAATCCACAGTAATTTTGACATTAGAATTTCAATTTTTCTTTTCCTTCCTTTCTTTTTTTTAAAAAAAATTTATTAGCTAATTTATTTCACCTTTATTACTTTCTAATTTTATTAATAAATATATATGTGTGTCGACGACTTTACGTGGTCGTCACATTACACTCCGCCCGTTTTTGAGAATTAAAATCGGGTCGAATCTTATTCTGAGATGAGAGCCTATTTTAATTCTTTGCTTTCAACTCTTACTTCTGCTTTTATTACATACTTTCCCACTCTGTCATGACGAGTGATAATGATGATGAGGATGACTGCAGAGAGACAGCTAGGTAAAGCTACACAATTCTTTCCGATCGATTTTGGCTGATCAACCAATTTAATCTCAACGCATACGAGACCATGGCATAACTTAACTCTATCAAAAAAAAAACATAACAGGGGTTTAAAGCGTGTGAACAGCAGGATATTTCTACTGCCTGCTCATCTTGCGCAAACAACAAATTCTTATTCTTTATTTATTTATTTATTTTATTCAAGGCACTAATTCTTATTTCTTCATTTATTTATTTTGAGACACTAATTCTTATTATATTGGGACACTAATTCTTATTATATAATGAGTCCAGGATTCTTACTGGCGCTTCATTTAAAAGTTTAACCATCGAGAGCCATGAGAATCTAAAGTGCGAAGAGACGGCTGAATCAAGCTCAAAATACGACCCAACATAATGCATACACACACACATATATGCCTCAATCTGCAACCTCATACACCTATCAGTGATATCTATCATTTAAGCATTATCACTGTTGTTCATTTAGTTTATTTTATTAATTATTAAATGGCTCTTTAATGAGCCTAAACGATTCTTATTTTATTTTTACTTTTATTTATTTGTCAATTATATCTGCATTTATAACTGACAGATTGTGATACGAATAAACTATTTATAGATTTCTTTTCTTTTTTTTTTGTTATTACTTTTATTTACATTGGTCTTGCTGTGCTTGACTGCACATAAACACTCATTAAGTCTATCATACACATGAAAAAAAAGTCTATCATTAATTTCCCTCCGTGAACACTACTCTTCTTTTTCCTTTTTTTTTGTTTATCATAGTGACTTTAATTATTGTCGTGAGACGATTTGCCCCACCTGTCATATATTTTTTTTAAAAAAAATTAACTTTATTTCTCATGATCCCATGACGTTATCCGTTTCACTGAACCGACATTTCCGTCCGTTTATTTCTTTCGGCTTAGTTTTTGTCTGGAGGTTTCTTATGCTTTTTACCATACATATTTCCACTTTCGCTTGGAACTGGAGCAATGTTCCGATGTCCTCTAGAGTCAACCTGCTCATATGGATAATTGAAGTCTGAACTTCTTCCGGTCTGTTCGGACATTTCAGCCCTTTCGGATCTATCAGGAAATGCCTGGCTCCCTTCCCAATAATCGTGATGAGGATTGTATTGCATTCTCCCGATGTGCGGATCGTTGGGCTGGGGTTTAAATCCCCGATCCTCCGCCTTGTAATTAGGCCTAGTGCTGTCGAACGCATTCAGCAACTCGGCACTCAGCCGTTTTACCGCGAAATACCTCTCTAGGCTGCCAAGATGCTCTATTGGGCTTTCCCCAACGTAACCAGAGAAGACCCGAATTTTTACAAACTGGTTCACTGTAGCAGGATTCACAGGGTTATTTCCACTGCCTGCGTACATGCATTCGCTCACACCTCTCGGCTCTTTATTATTAGTCTTGGCTACTTCTGTCATATTCTCCCCTTCCCCTACCTTTACTTCTAGCTTCTCAACTGTTCCTGCTAACTGAGTTACCTCTAGTTGTATGTTTTCTATAGCCTTTCCGTTTTCATTTTTTATTACTGGTTCAACCCTTTGGCTAAAATCCTTACTGTGTCGTTCGCCCAACTCTTCTATCTTCCTACTATTTCTTTCACCTATTTCCCTCATTTCCATAAACAACCTTTGCTGGCCTTCCATTAATTTCGTGAACATATCCATTATATTATAGCTTTCTATTTTATTTTTATCATTAACCACTGTCTCCATTCCCTTTCTAATTTCTATATCTCCGTCACTAGCTATTTCTCCGGATGGTTCCATTAGTTCTTCGGAGGGTTTTCCTATTTCGCCCACTAGAGCGTCCATTTCTATTTTTGCTCTGGTGTGCATCAAATTTATTTAACACACACACACTAATTAATCACTTATATTTTATTCTACAGCTTTACTATCTAACCTTATCCTTATAGGATTATATTACTTTACTAACTTTATATTTCACGGACACTAGGTACGTTTGTTCGGCTCTCCCCGTCTCACTCACTAATCATCACTCACCCACGCCTGCCTTCAAGACCCCTCCGCAACTGTCTCCAATTTACAACCTAACTTCCCACGTTATATTACGTTCTCTTTCTCTCCTTTTACCCTCTAATATTTATTTTATTTCTTGCTTTGTCTACCACCAAGCTATTTTTTGATTTGTTTATTAATTATTGCATAAACTATTAATTTTGTTATACTCGAATTCAAATGGGCTGAACTTGTAAACGTGACAATATATCCCGGACTGGCCCCCAATTATAACGGAAATGGTTATTCGTACAGTTGATTAATTATTTGTACCTTCAACTATATTTATTTCGATTATTTTATTCTATATTATACTTATTTATTATATCCATTTATTCTTTTCATAACTTTTATTTCTATCCATTTATATAAGTGATTAATTAGTGTGTGTGTTAAATAAATTTGATGCACATTAGATCAAAAATAAAAATGGACGCTCTTAGGGGCAAAATAGGAAAAACCTCCGAAGAACTAATGGAACCGTCTGGAGAAATGGCTAGTGATGGAGATATAGGAATTAGAAAGGGAATGGAGACAGTGGTTGATGACAAAATTAAAATAGAAAGCTATAATATAATGGATATGTTCACGAAATTAATAGAAGGCTAGCAAAGGTTGTTTATGGAAATGAGGGAAATAGATGGAAGAAATAGTAGGAAGGTAGAAGAGTTGGACGAACAACTAAGTAAGAATTTTAACCAAAAATTTGAAGAAGTAAATGATGAGATGGAGTAGATGGAAACGTTAGGCCAAGAAGTAGAAAATTTGAAAACGGAACAAGATGAGAAATTAGAGACGATAGCGGATGAAACTGAGAAAATCATAGAGAATATGAGAACAGGCATCAATCAGTTAGCAGGAACAGTTGAGAAGCTAGAAGTAAAGGTAAGGAAAGGGATGAATAGGACAAAAGTAGCCAAGACTAATAATAAAGAGCAGAGAGGTGTGAGCGAATGCATGTACGCAGGCAGAGATAACCCTGTGAATCCTGCTACAGTGAACCAGTTTTTAAAAATTCGGGTCTTCTCTGGTTACGTGGGGGTAAGCCTAATAGAGCATCTTGGCAGCCTAGAGAGGTATTTAGCGGTAACCCGGCTGAGTGACGAGGCCATGATCGCCATTGCATGTAGTCATATACAAGGGGCCGCACAATCTTGGTTGGATTCGTTATTTAACAAACCAAATATGTTTATGGAGTACAAAGATGCCTTACTCGCCAGCTACTGGAGTGAAGATCATCAGGAAAATATTTTACATCGGACAACACAAGACAAATGGAGGCCTGGGGAGCCGTTCACCCCATTTTTCCTTCGCCAAGTGGCGAAGTTACGGGCGCTAACAGCCCATCCTTTGTCGGATCGACAAATCATTCGGATAACAAGGCACAATTTTCCTCATAATATAGAACAGATGCTCATAGGCACTGAAAGGAAGACTGTCGAGCAGGTTGCCAAGTTGCTGAATGCGTTCGACAGCACTAGGCCTAATTACAAGGCGGAGGATCGGGGATTTAAACCCCAGCCCAACGATCCACACATCGGAAGAATGCAATACAATCCTCATCACGATTATTGGGAAGGAAGCCAGGCATTTCCTGATAGATCCGAAAGGGCTGAAATGTCCGAACAGACCGGAAGAAGTTCAGACTTCAATTATCCATATGAGCAGGTTGACTCTAGAGGACATTGGAACATTGCTCCAGTTCCAAGTGAAAGTGGAAATATGTATGGTAAAAAGCATAAGAAACCTCCAGACAAAAACTAGCCGAAAGAAATAAACGGACGGATATGTCGGTTCAGTGAAACGGATAACGTCATGGGATCACGAAAAATAAAGTTAATTTTTTTTTTGAAAATATATGACAGGTGGGGCAAATCGTCTCATGACAAATAATTAAAGTTACTATAATAAACAAAAAAAAAAATAATGATATTCACGGAGTAAAATCAATGATAAACTTAATGCGTATTTATGTGCAGTCAAGCACAGCAAGACCAATGTAAATAAAAGTAATAACAAAAAAAAGAAAAGAAATCTATAAATAGTTTATTCGTATCACAATCTGTCAGTTATAAATGCAGATATAATTGACAAATAAATAAAAGTAAAAATAAAATAAGAATCGTTTAGGCTCATTAAAGAGCCATTTAATAATTAATAAAATAAACTAAATGAACAACAGTGATAATGCTTAAATGATAGATATCACTGATAGGTGTATGAGGTTGCAGATTGAGGCATATATGTGTGTGTATGCATTATGTTGGGTCGTATTTTGAGCTTGATTCAGCCGTCTCTTCGCACTTTAGATTCTCATGGCTCTCGATGGTTAAACTTTTAAATGAAGCACCAGTAAGAATCCTGGACTCATTATATAATAAGAATTAGTGTCCCAATATAATAAGAATTAGTGTCTCAAAATAAATAAATGAAGAAATAAGAATTAGTGCCTTGAATAAAATAAATAAATAAATAAAGAATAAGAATTTGTTGTTTGCGCAAGATGAGCAGGCAGTAGAAATATCCTGCTGTTCACATGCTTTAAACCCCTGTTATGTTTTTTTTGATAGAGTTAAGTTATGCCATGGTCTCGTATGCGTTGAGATTAAATTGGTTGATCAGCCAAAATCGATCGGAAAGAATTGTGTAGCTTTACCTAGCTGTCTCTCTGCAGTCATCCTCATCATCATTATCACTCGTCATGACAGAGTGGGAAAGTATGTAATAAAAGCAGAAGTAAGAGTTGAAAGCAAAGAATTAAAATAGGCTCTCATCTCAGAATAAGATTCGACCCGATTTTAATTCTCAAAAACGGGCGGAGTGTAATGTGACGACCACGTAAAGTCGTCGACACACATATATATTTATTAATAAAATTAGAAAGTAATAAAGGTGAAATAAATTAGCTAATAAATTTTTTTAAAAAAAGAAAGGAAGGAAAAGAAAAATTGAAATTCTAATGTCAAAATTACTGTGGATTTTGTAATAGTAAGAGAAGGGGAGGGGGTGCATAAATAAAGAAATGCGTCTCTTTCTCTCTTGTAAGTCAAATGCTAGAAAGTTATTTTTGTTTATTGTGGGAGAGGGGAAGTGGATGCATAAAAAAAATGCGTTTCTTCTCTCTTTTAAAAAATATATTATAACAAATTAAAGTAAATGTAAAACGTAAATGTGAAAAAAATGAATGAATTGTAAACTTTAAATAAAATAAATGTAATATGTGATATATAAAAAGAAACAATATGGCCGTAGGTGTGAAAGTCTGTTGGACAAATTAAATTCCACGAACAAAGAAAATGTTAACAAGGGAAGAGCTTTATAATCTTAAATCAATTAGGACTTACATTCCAGCCACTAATTAAATAAAGAAACATAATGATAAGAATTGGTTGGAAATCTAAGTCTTAATTAAAAATTTTAAAAACAATGAACAAAAGAAAGACATTAAGAAAATTACAATTATTATCTGGCATTGCTAGTAGAGACTTTAGAGAAGCAACAGCTAAAAGAAAATGGAAAAAGTGCATGGCTAGTGGCGTTAAAGGGACGTGGGTTCGGATTCAAGCCGTCTCATCACTAATTCGCAATGTAAGATCTTTGCCTGACCTGCTAGAGGGACCGCCGCTTCTGTAGCTGTCAATTGAAACTCAACCTAAAGAATCAACCAGCAAATTGAATGAAATAACCCCACAAACTAAGGAAGTTAATGGAGAACCTAAGGAATCAACAAGCAAAAACTGGAACGAAAATAACCCCACAAACTGAGGAAGTTAATCAAGAGTGCTCGGAAGAAATACCCATGGGACAATTACAACAAAGCCTAGGTAAAAGCATGCATGCATTTCCATTTGTCTATTATTCATAACTAAATATAAAATTAGTGATTTGATAAAATAGAACTCTATCAACAGGACTTTAAGAACTTTAATATCTGATCTATTGTCATGTATTTATTATAGCCATGTATTTATAAGTGTGTGTTTATTATTATTATTTTAATGTAATTTTTTATATAAAGTGTGAATATTATTATTAAACATATTTGTCATTAAATTTTGTATCCTTGCTTTATTCTCCTATCACCAAGCTACGATGGGGGGGGGAACTGTAATTAGTGATTAAAGGGGGCATACTGATTTGTTTAAGATATTCATGTGCTGCTTGTTCGTGCGAAATCCCAATTCTAAAAAATAAATAGCAAGCGCTGGACATTCGCGAAGTTTCTTTGAAATAGTTTGCTCTGTTCAGCAGCCGAGAGTTCTTGGCTGGGAAAAATAACGCCAAGATAATATGTACGTATTGCCTTGGGGTTCAGTCAAGGGTATAGATATGAAGTTAAATTTGTATCTGTATTAGCTCTCTGCTTGTATTGTAACGGCGTTGGTTAAAATAATGAATAAGATAATAAAGAATCTAAGTTGAAAACAATAAATGGATAGAAATAAAAGTTATGAAAAGAATAAATGGATAATAAATAAGTATAATGTAGAATAAAATAATCGAAATAAATATAGTTGAAGGTACAAATAATTAATCAACCGTACGAATAACCATTTCCGTTATAATATATATATATATCTTGATCACAATTTATTCTCCACTTTCATATAACAAGCAAATAATCTTTGTATCAATGATCTCAGGTAATTAATTGCATAAAAAAAAGTAAATAAACTTCAACTTAGCTTTCAGCACAGAATAAAAACGTTAACACAGGAAAGCAGCCAAAGTCACAAATTGATGTGCATGTAAAAGTATATCACTCGCCCTCTAATGGTGATTATTATTATTATTATAATAATAATAATAATAATAATAATAATAATAATAATAATAATAATAATAATAATAATAATAATAATAATAATAATAATAATAATAATAATAATAATAATAATAATAATAATAATAATTATTTGGCAAAGGTATTTACAGTTGTTAAGTTCTAATTATCAATCTTTCTCTTTATATGAAAAAACGTGGAACATGACTTTAGACTTTTTAGTTTTTATCTTTATACTTTCATGCTTCAAATTCTTAATTCTTGCAACGTTTCTGGAAATTTTGAAGCATTATTTACAAAAATAACCATACCATTTGAAAAATCTACATGACTTAAATAATCTCCATTTATTTATTTTTTCTTGAGCTTTCACAAAATACTTTCAATAAAACTACTATAAAATGTTTTAGAGTTATATAATCAACATGTTATATATTTTTATTAACATTAATCTTTTTAATATAATTATACAATCTAATCACTGCTGCTGCATTTTGATAAAATAATTTGACAGTATCTTTGACATATTTTGATATTCTAAAGCTCCAATCACCATAGCAATGATTATATAATCAAATAACTTTTCATAGAGTACAAATCCAAAACATAATTAACAATTCATACACATTGGCCTTTTTTATAAGTTCATATTATATCTTGAAGTGCTCCACTATACTAATATCATGTTTAAATTCAACTTGTTTTTCCCCTCCTTGGGTTGGATTGAGTCCAAAGTTTGCTTCAGATGAATTATAATGATCCTTATAAAGATCATATATAGAATTGATTGGTTTATATTTTCTGATATTTTATTTTTTTATTTTTCTTAACTATTAACATCTTTACTGCATTCTTCCAATCATTTGTTATATCTTTATTATTTAGATTTGGTATATAGCTTTGCCAACAATTTCTTTACATGCTTCTTTAAGATATTGATAATAATTTCATTACTTTCTGGAACATTTATTATAAAAAAAAAGTTTAAATTGCATATTCCACTTTTCTTTCTAAAAACATATTTCAAAGGATGTTACAATTATAGAACTATTTTATTTATTTTTTCATTACTAGATAGCTCTCTATAGAACTATATCTCATACTTCATGTACTCATCTCACTTTTTAATAATAATGTCTTTTTTTCTTTCTTATTAATAAAATAATGTCTTCCAATGCCAAAATGTATTTTTGAAACTTTTATTCTCTTGTATAGCTTTCCTATCCTAGTCAATTTACAATTATATTTCCTTATCATTTACTGTTTTTCATACTATTTGCAAAATTTCAGATATTCATTTCTTTTAAATGGATCAATTTAAAATAATTTAATATTCCATCTTTTCTAAATACACTGCCTCTTATCAACCAAACACAATTTACTTGTAATAAGTGGTGCTTTTTGTATTGGCTATTTGTGTAGCTAACATCTTAGTAGAAAATCAATTATCTTTTTATTAATCTCACTCAAATGAGAATCATCTCTGAAATCTATTAATATTTTGAAATGATAACTACAAAAGCTAAATTCATTGGAATATTTTTGAAAGTTAGAAATCCTAACTGTTAATATTGTCTTTCATAATAGCTTTTACTTTTCATCATGTAATGTATATTTCCTTAAACTATATTCACTTCTTGCAATGAATCTACAGTTTTGAAAAACATATTTTTCATTAAACAAAATATAATCTCACACTGCTATGTCTTAATAGTTTCATGGCCATTTTCATTTTGAATTCTTTTAATAATAATAATAATAATAATACACAGATTTTATTTTTCTGCAAATTCCATGGATCTAATTAATCTCTCATTTTTGTCTCTATAACTATTTACTCAAGCATTTCATCTTTTAATTGTTCTTCAATTCTAGCATTAAAATCTCCCATGACAATTTTAATATTTGTTTATTCTAATAAAAAATGTTCACATATCTGCATAAAAATTTTCTTTTTCAGTAGAATAAGAACTTGTTGGGCATAAATCTGAATTATTTACATTTGCTATCTTTCATTATGTACTATATTCAAAGTTTGTTCATTATTGTTTTTTTTTCTTTAGCATTCAAATTGTACAGACTGGTTCCTTTTTTAAATTTCTTGAGATTAGACAACATTTGGAAGAAGAATAATTTTTTTCCCAAATTAATTCCTTGCTGATTAGTATTAATATGATACTACCATTAAAAGATCAAGTATTAGACTTTGATCAAAAGTTATTGTAAATAATGGTCTCAGGACTGTAACTCAAATGGATTGTTATTGAATTTTTACATAACATATGGATTATTATAAACTTTTTAGCAGAAAAATCATTGCAAAGGAAGATGGATGCACTTATGCTCAAAACATTAGCATTTAATTGATCACATTATTGTTAGGAATCAGAATTAATTAAAAAAATAAAAATGTATAAGTAGATCAACGATTAATATGTTCCAAGATTTAAAATGTTATTGCATTAAAAAATAATGCTTATTCCAATTATATTTGCAAGAAATTTGATATTTCTTCTTTAGAAGGATCTATTATTTATACTAAATTTCAATAATAAAATATATTCATGAGGTCACCCAAAAAAAAAAATTATGACTAATTTTCTGTCAATGACCTTATAATTAATGACTTGGTTAAAATGAAACAAAGCATTTTTTCCTTGGCAGAATAATAAATTAAAATGGAACTTAATAATCAATATGAAGATTTAAAGAAAGAAGCTCAACAACAAAAAGCTTAAGAATATATGGTGAATGACTACTGCAAAATAATTCAGATATTTGCTGTATTCACATTTAAAGCAATATGTGGACAAAAAAAAATACCATAATTTTTTTGAATCCATCAATGATACTCTTTTTTATCATGATAATATGATCATCCAATAAATAATGATAAAGGAATCGAGATGACAACCTTTAATAGTATATCCATTTTATCTACTCATTTAGATATATACAAAGATATCAAGCTCAGCGAAGGCAAAAAACAGCTGTTTGTAATCTAAAAAATGGAGAGAGTTCAGATCTTGATAAAATATCTGGAAAAGTTTTAAAATATGGTGAAGATATATATGTTAGCTTCAAAAATATTATAATTTTTTAGAAAATATGACTCATAATAAATCTTAAGGATGCTTCTATTGTTCTAATTTTTAAAACAGACAAGATTGCAGTAATTATCATAAAATATCTTATTAACTTTTGCTGCAAAGATACTTTCAAGGATTTTTCTGAATAGGTTGCTTCCAATCATCAGAAGTCTGTCTCAAAATGGTTTTAGAAAATCAAGAATTGTGGACAGAGAAGCACAAACAAGGTGTCTGGAACAAAAGAATGATTTATATATTGCTTTTACTAATTTAGTCAAAGCATTTGACTTAATTAACTTAAAAGGTTCATGGTATTGTTTAAAATCAATTGATTGTTTGCCAAAGTTTATTCATATTATACAGCTTCTACACATAAAATGAGAGGGAAGTTTTATTGTAAGTGAAAAATCTGAGACACTTAAATGAAAACTTGCTTCAGTAGTCTTAATAACGTGAAAGGTTGAAACCTTTGACAGATGCACCTTAAAAATGCTTATGTGACAGTCAATCAGATATAATAATGATTGCATATAGAACTCTCAATTCAAAAACACAAGGCAGAGATTTTATAAGAAAAAGATGGAACCCACCTTCTTCTCTACTTAAATTTATATATAAATAAGCCAGACTCAAGCATTTTGAACTAAGAGCATGCTTAAAACACCTTCACATTTAATTCACTAAATATTATATATAAATAAACAACATGAAATCTTTCGATTTACTATTAAATAATTTTCAAATCTAATGAAAGGATAGTAACAAATGTAAATTGAATTGAGAGTTCCATGTGCAGTCATTACTACATCTGATTGCCTGTCACACAAGCATTTTTAAGGCACATTCTGTCAAAGGTATCAGCCTTTCATGTTATTATTATATCAGTAATCTTTGAAACTGTTTCTAAGTGCCTTAATAAATAAGAGATAAAAGTGTGATATAGGTTTGTTAATGCGATTTTTAATTTGAATTAATTAAAAGCAAAAACAAAAAAATTCACTTCTTGGATTCTGGATTTACTCTAAGCTGATAATTATTTTGCTATCCTTGTCAATTTAAATGGCACTCTATAGAATGTTCTCATTGCAAGATATAGACTTTAGTAATTAATGTTTAAAAAAACTTGGTATTTTATTACCCAGGGATAGAAAAAATATCTTTAACAACTTTTAGCTTGAACAATTATCAACTTGAGATTGTAAGCCAATTTAAATATCTTGGTAGCTTTTTAAATAGAAAAATAAACATGGATATTGAGAGTAGTGTAGGCTCTAATGTGCTTCTGATTGCAATAAGTTGAAAGATATGGTATTTCATCACAATGAAATAAGCTGCATATAAAGCTGTTGTTATTTTATTTAATTTATTGGATGGAAAAATTGATGCTATATTGATATAACATAAAGACATTAAAAAATTTTAAATTGATTCATAAAATCAATAATTTCTTGCATGATGTGATACTATAAAGCCTACTATTGTAAAATCACACCTTTCTTAGATTGGACATGTAAAATGAATGAACAATGCAGTAATTCCTATAAAAATATTTTAGGGTAAATTTGAATATAGTTTTCATAGGAGAAATAGACAATGATTTACATTATAAGGATTATCTTGTAGACATTTTAAAGAAATGCAATGTTAATTGTTTTCATTAAGAAGATATGGATAAGAATAGAAAACATTTAGAAGCTACAATTAGACATGGTTTGATGTAATTCAGAAATAAAATTTTATTGCAAAAAAAAAAGTTAAAAGATAGCATCGCAAAATATCAACTAAGCAGAATAATGGATCCTTTGTTCTATATTTGCCAGCAGATTGGTTTGTATAGTCATTGCAAAACTCATCTTTAATATAAGTCTTTTTTTTTCTCTGTTAGAATTGAATGGCCACAACTATTTAAAAATGGTTTCTATTGCTGCTGCTGATAATATAGCAGCAATAAAAATAGTGAATCACAATAATACTAAAATAATATTAACATTAAAAAATCAGAAGCTATTGCTCGATTGGTGTCTCTATTACATTAACTTATCTTCAGGCAGAAAGATTAACATGTACAAAGTGCTTAATGCATAGTGTGACTTAGATATATATTGTAACTTACATGATAAGAGTTTATATACATGGTTTTTTGTAAAATGTATATGCATTTTTTTTTGTCCTTTAAAATGTTATAAAAAAAACATGTATGTAAAATAAATCATTAATGAGTTTTAAAATAATAATAATAATTATTATTAAATGGCAATGTTATTTAATTTGTTTATTGAAAATATAAATGAAAATAAAATAGACTATTTTAAAACACCAAGTTGCTATGGAAACCAGTTGCAAAATGAGCAAGCGGGGATAAATCTTTTACATCGTCTGCCTTACAAATAAAAGGTGGAGAAAACTTTACTTCTTCTGCATGCTGCTTGTATAATGGAAGCAAAAAAAATTTAATGCTTATTTAAGTGAATATAATGCAATTACAGAAGTAAGGTGTCAGAATACTCCACCCTGAAATTTCCATTGCTGTAGCTTATTATGAAGCTGTAAATAAATAGCCTAATAATTGACTAAGGATGCTAAAAATATATGATACTTGATCGCCGATATCCGATTAATTGTTTGTCAAAAGAAAATAATCTATCATAAATAGATTAATAAATTATGTAGATTAGATACCTTCAATCACAAGGAAAGGAACATGAGGAAAATAAACCACAGATAAATTGAAATATTAAATGAGGATCCTTATGGCATACACATCTCGATTCAAAATCCTTCCAGTGTGGAATAAAATTGAGCTCAATTGGATATAAAATAGATAAATTAATAAAACGTGTATAAAACTTTTATGAATTATTACAAATAAAAAGATTTTCTGTCATGCATGTTCTCTGTATTAGTATATAGATGTAAATATGTAAATACAAATTGTTATATTATTTTCATCATAATTTTTTAATTAAAATTAGTATTATTATTAATAGTTTTGTTGCTCATTTATTTCTCATCAGATTCAAAGTACATTATTTTACCTTTTCTTATAATAATATTATTAAATGTAGAGAGGATAATGACCAGGAAACATGACTGGAACTGCAAAAAGACTTGTCCTTCAAGTGGGCCCAGTCTGGTTATATTCCATGACTATTATAAAGTAGTTAATAAAAAATAAAAATTGTATTATCATTCCACAATGTATGTGGTAGCCCGTTTCGTATTCATTTCCCCAAGATTGAATTTATTTGTGAATATTTTACATTTTCTTATGTCTTGTTCAATTATCATTTTGTTAAAATTATTGTTACAATACAGAAATAAAAGCCTTAAAGAGTTAAATGTCTGAAAACAATCTCTTCAGTATCACTCTACAAGGAAAGAGTGAAAAAAGAAAACAGTACTCATAGGTCTAATTAATCATTGTTTAGTGAGGATTTATGATTTCCCTCTCCTATTTTCTAGCTCAAGAAAGCTAGATGATAATTATTTTACAATCAACAATTGAGTAGGTAGCTAAGTTGATTATAGACTGATTTTGAAATCTTTAGATTATTTGAAAAATTCTAATATCTTTGAAACACATCATGAATATGGAAGGTTGGTGTGCTAATCATTACACAACAAGTTTCTTCACAACTAATTCACAAAGTCACAATAATATGGGTAAAAAGAACGGCATGAATGTGCAGGTGAAAATGCTGGAGTAATCATTGTTGCTACTGCTATTGCTATTTCTACTACAATAATAAATGATGATAATAATAAAAAATAATAATAAAATATCAGTACTGATAATAAAAATGTTATAATAATAAAAATAATATAGGGAATAATAAAAATGGTGTTATCAGCAATATGCTATTTGATTTCAATCCTTAATATGAATTTCAGAACCAGTGGTTAATAGTACACTTTATATAACCTTTATATGACCTTTGAAGAGATTGACCATATCATTATTATTAAAGAACCTATTGTGCTTAATCTTATCATTTTGATACTGGAAAATATTTAAGGTATGTCTATTACAACACAGATATTTTAAATATGTATAGACCAATGATGAAGCATTACTTTTTTAGTAACGTAAACACACTACATCTTTTTTTATGTTTTTATTTTACTTGCCACAACAATTTTTATGTAATAGCTAATCTATTCATATTACATACATCTAGAAAACTCTGGAATTATCTTATCTATCTGTAAATCAGTTAGTATAGAGAATACATTATCAAGATATTTTTATTTTCTAAATGTTTATAACATTCTTAAGTTTGAACTATTAATTATACTTTAACACTGTTTGAACTTCTTATAATCAATGAATAATGCAATGGTCAAACTCATTATTTGATGTATATAAAAATAGTTCAACTATTGGTAAAAAAAATTGAAAGTTAACAAAAATTCCATACAAAAAATAATGAGTTTGAATTGTTCATTCTTCTTTTTTATGTTTGGATAAATAGTTTAGAGCTTTTTTTTTTTTTTTTACGTTTGTCAAAATAGTTTATATAGACTAATGCACTTATTGTTCTTACTACACTATTGTATGTGCAACTTGTTGGATCGATTTTGTGAGATTGAATATGTACATTGTTTAGTGAATTTTTGAAATTGAATTTTAGTTAAAGCTTTTGAACTTTTTAGTGAATTCTTCTACAGAAGTACTCATTCCATTCAATACATGAAGCCTTCGTCCCTGGTATAGGTATAACTATGATACAATTTAATTTTAAAATTAAATTCATTAAGACATCAATAATAATAACAACAACAAAACTGAATATTGCAATTATGTAAAAGATAAGAGAAAAATAAATGGACAAAGAAAAACACATTCATGTATATGTCTTCTATAGTCAAATCCTTTTTGTTCATTATTTTTATAACAAAAACCAATAATATAATTTTCACACAATATTTTTAAATTTATATTAATTTCTGAATCTTTATAATCATCTCCTATTTATAGTAAAAAGCTTGATATTATTGTTTTGATAAATCTTCTGTTAAAATCTTCATACAAACTCCATGCTTTTTGATGCAATACATTACTGTTTATCACCTCATGCTTTTTCTGTCCACAAATTTAATGCTTTTTAGACCCCATTAAATACCTAACACATAATGAGAATGCAATTTTAACATTTTCAGGAATAAAGTATTATGCAAATTTTCTTTTCTAATTTTATTATTTTGTGAAATGATGACTTAGACTTTGAATACGAGCAACTTCAGCATATAATTTTTCTTTCAAAACTACGACAATTATTTTCATTTTATCATATAAATAAAGATTTAATAGCATCTTTTAAGATAAGCAAAATTGCTATCATCATGAATTGTGTACTTTGGTGTCAATTTAAACTAAATTTCAGTTTCCTAATTTTCATCAAAGAAAAAATGACACTTGAATCACAATTATAACTAAGGGAGTGCATATAACCTAAAAGACTAATAAATATGAGATTACGACAATATGTGAGATACAAAAATGATGTCTGTAATACAGACTAATATCGCACATGTAAAGTCTACAAAAATTTTAATTTTTTTTCTCAAATCACTGAATATATGGTTATTAAATGTGAATGGAAAAGTCCTACTTCAATAGTAATATACCAACAATAATGATTTAAATATTAGTAATGTCAACAGAAAAAAATAAAAATAACAATAGCAACATCAATAAGCATAGAAACTATAATAATAGTAAAAATATTATGACATATAATAATTGGCCAATCTTTGATTTGAATTCAGACTGAATGGAAATTCTTTCAAGTTAGAAGCAGACTTACAATTTTTATTTCAGGTAAATCAGTTAATAACAAATCCAGCTAGCTATCCAATATTGGTGTGTCTAATTATTATTTACTATAAAAAAAACCCAGATGATATTGTTGCACAGATTATAGAAAAATATGACTGTGATATATATAAGTTTCATTAATAGAGGTATCATACTGAGCTCAAGATTTATCTTTTTACCTTATGCAAATTAACAATCATAGCTTTAAAAATAATAATAATATTGTCAGTTTCTTGGAGATTGGGGGGGGGGGAGTATTTTCCAGTATCAAAATGGTAGACTAAGTACAACAGTTCCATCAATAATAATAACTTGGTTAATCCTGTCAAAGATCATATAATGTTCAAGAAACAGAAGTGATATGCTTCAATTCAGAAATCTTTAGACTTTTTGTCCATAATTTTACCATTATTGCTAAATCACATAGAACAATAATTCCATTTACCTGACCAAAGTGAGACTTGATTTTTCTTTCCTTGGCAGGGAATCTATCCACAAAACTTTAGTTCACCACTATATTGAACTATACAGGGCATAGTGATAATAGCAACATTAATAATAAACATAAAAATGGTAACAATAATGAAAATATTATTTGAATGTTATTTGTCAATACATTTATGTTTTAAATAAAAAAGGATTACATTAATATTTCAAATGTATTTTAATCTATAACGTATTATTTTGTTTGATTAAAAAAAGAAAATAATAAATAACTTTTAAGTTTTATTTTTTAAAGTAAAAATACAATTTATTTATAATGTCACTAAAGAAAATAAGTAATAAAATCTTGTTCCAATTTTAACATATCCTTCCCACTCACAACAACAAACCTAACTAAATGCACTTAAAAGAAATTGCAAAAATTTTTTGAATGACCAATTAAAATTCTGGGTATTTTAATATGAAAGAACTTTGTAAGAAAACTGAACTTATTTTTAAAATTCCAAATTTAAAAAAAAAATGAAAGTGTTAACTCATCTTCTTTTAAGGAAACAAAGATAATGTTTATATAATTTTTTTGATATATATTTTTAAAAAGGTTTAAAAAATATATTCTACTAAGATAAAAATATTTTTGTTGCTTTTCTCCAAATGAAAACGTGACTTTATAACAATGCACATACACATATTTATCAGAAGTGGTCTTTTTTTTTGTTGTTCTTATATATAGTCTTTATTTAAATTTATTTAATTATGAACTTATTTGTTATTATTAGATAGTTTATCTATTAACAAATTATTATAAAAAAAATCTGTAGAGACTCTAATCAGGGGATAGATTAACTAGTGGCTTTATTAAATCTTCATTTCTGCCATTGCACCTAGATTCAACACTGACTTATATAGTTTATGATTTGTGTATCTCCACATCTATAAAAATCCATAATTGTTTAATTCCATTTACAAAACATGAACATAATGATGATGGATTATCTGATTCTAATTGGGTCTAGGGGAAAATCAAATTCAGCTGGCTGATTAGATTTGATATATATATATAAAAAAATAATTGAAACCTTACAAGAATTCCACCTTTAAAGCAATAATTCTTTAATTGTAGAATTTTAATTGAACATCCAAAAACAAGATCTTAATTATATCTTAAGTTATTAGCAAATTTTATTTGCTTAACAGTTTTTTAAATACTTTCAGTGAGACAATTTCTTTTCTGATATGGTGTTAGAATATGTAAAAGAACAGGAAACTACTGTAAAAGAGTAATTTAAATGTACTAGAAATATTTCTCATGTTAATTTTTGAGTACCCAGAAGTTTAGTATGGAGGAAGGAACCCTGCATTGTCATAGGATCTTCAGTTTTTTTTAATTATGTACACATATATTGAAGCTAATTAACATAAGGTTAAAAAAAAAATCCTTTTGATTTAAAAACATTTTTCAAACAGTAATTAATAAATAAAAAAAATCAATATTAAATTCAATATATATATTATGAAGTATATCCACAAAATATATAATCTTTCCCGAAATGAAGTCTCATTCAATGCCTATTATATATTCTAGTAAGTACTTTTAATAATATATATTTATTTATAATGAAAACTTTTACATATAATCAGTCATTAAACAAGGTCTAGTGCCTCTCATTCTATTGAGAATTATAATTATGAATAAGACAATCAATGATGGCCAGAGTATATGGTCCAAGAGTGCAGTGTTCAAGTATGACCATGTGTGTTCGATCATTATTCTTATATTTTCTGATGCTTTACATATGAAAGTCAAAAAATAAAAATATCTACTTTCTTAATTTCTCATCTATTTTAAAAAAATTACATTTGCCAAAGCTTGCCACTTATGCATGCTTGCCCTTCACATGCAATATAATATTATAAGAATAGTCTGATAAAATTGAAAAAATGCGCTTTTTTCTATTTAAACAAATTCATGCCTAAGTTTTTTAACTACAATTTTACATTTTAATATTAATTTTTCATGTCAAAAATAAAAATGAATACTATGGTCATTTTTCTTCCCGAAAAAAAGTCAAAGGAGAATGAAAAATGAAAGATCAGTTTTGATATTGCAAAATATTTTCATTTTCCAAATAATAATATTACAATACTAGTTTTCTACTTCACCTTTGAGTAGTAAGTAATTTAAATTGCGCTTTACGCAAAAAAGTGAAGCTTGTCTAAAATATTATTAAAGAGTTATATGGCTAAGTGCTTTCAGAGAACTTAAGTCTCCATATTCATAGCCTACTTTACTTGAAGTTTAGCGGTGATTTATGCAAAATCTATGCAAATTTTCTTTATAAAGACCATTTTCTGGAGATTGCATTATGCAGTGAACGTAATGATATGAAACAAAAGATTAAAAATGCATGCTTTATTGCAAATGACAACTGTGCAAGTGCCCCTGCCACTATGGCAAGGGCACTATGCATTGAACGTAATGATATGAAACAAAAAATTAAGGAGGCATGCTTTATTGCAAATGACAACTGTGCAATAAACCGAAAAGAATTGTGCTTTGCAATCTCCAGAAAATGGTCTTTATAAAGAAAATTTGCATAGATTTTGCATAAATCACCGCTAAACTTCAATTAAAGTAGGCTATGAATATGGATACTTAAGTTCTCTGGCAGCGCTTAGCCATATAACTCTCTAATAATATTTTAGACAAGCTTCACTTTTTTGCGTAAAGCGCAATTTAAATAATAATAATAATAATAATAATAGCACCATCATTACTACTACATTTCAAAGGAAATTTATTGAAAAAAATTCACAATAGATTACAGATTAAATGTCTAAAAACATATTTACAAAGACAAATGTTAAGCATTACACTGCTAAAATTAATAATTAAAAAAAAATTAAATATGAATATGTACAAAAAAAAAATAGAATAAATAACCTGAAAAAAAAAAAAAAAAGATTACAATGGAAAAAATATACTGTAAAATTATATACAAAGATAAATAAAAAAAAACTGATTATCAGAGACTAAAATGTAAATAAAAAAATACATATATATAGAAAATATAGTATATGCTTCTATTATAAAATTTCATTTGCATAAGTTTACATTTATGTGCATTCTTTTTTTTTTTTTTTGCAATACTGTATATCATATCACAGATTTGAAGTAAGTCACATTGGGGATCATATATCAATATATGTTTGTGTTACTTTCTTATCTCTTTATTGGATACTTATTATTTTATTTTATTGTTTTTGTCTTCTGGTATATGTTTATACTGAAACTACATCTAGTGCATCAGAATGCATATAGAATAAAAGTACTGGCCCTAATATTGGAAAACATACCTTTCTTATATACTTGTAATAAATGTCGGATCGTTATGTTTTTTAGTGTTGTGATATTGCAGATAGCTTTACGAATGTTTTCAAATCCTTGACAAGTGAATAAGAAATGATATATTGTTTCTGATTCTTGATGCCATAGGAAACATATGTCATCTATGTTATGGTATTATCTTTTATATTTTAAAAAATTTAATGTTGGAAATGTTTCAAGGTTTATCTTTATCAGGAAGTAAAAATATTTTAATTCCATTGACCAATATTTATATCTTTTAGTTAATTGCTTGTTGTTAATAGATAATCGTGTTTCTGTTGTAGAATGTACAAACAAGTTTAAATGTTTCTCAGTATTGATATTTAGTACTATTTGTTTGAATAGACTGTATATTTACATTTATTAATGGACTTCAGATATTACCATGGAAATTCTATATAAAACTATATGTCTTATTAAACTTGACAATGGAGTGCAAGAAGACATTAATCATGAGAGTTAGTGATATGCCAATCGTAGCTATTAACAATCCTATTATATCCAAACCTAAATTAGAAAATTTAAATAAGGGTTTAAATAAGGATATAGCTTATCCCCCCAAGATGAACCATTACCTATTAAACTAGGTGGGGGAGGTCAAGAGATTGTTGATGAATGTCCGGATAAGCAGTTGTTATTATTGGAAAAAGCAGATCGAAATGAAAATCAAAGTAATTCTACTTCAAGAAGTCAGAGAATTAGAAGACCCCCAGACAAACTCAGGGATTATTTTCAATATTTATTTCATATAGCGATGTTTTTAAAAAGTACAATCATTTCAATATATATATTTAATGTAACGATTTTTACTTTTAAGATAATATTTTAACAAAACTATAATTATTTCAATATATATTTCAATAATGTAAACTAACATTCTCACATATCACATATCAGGCTAATGAACCAATTTACTATTATCTCAAATTTTAGTATTTGTTAGTTATGAGAAAAATGATATAGTTTATGATTTTTTTATTTTGTCAGTATGTATATAATAGGACATCCAAATGTGAAAGATATCTTTAAAATTATAGATAGTTTTATTTAAGAAAATAAACTTGATTAAATTGAAATGCGGATTGAACAAAAACTATATTATTTCTAAATAACTTTATTGTATCTATTCAGGCAATTGCTTTATTTACAAAATCTATATATTATTTTTTATACAGATGTTTATACGAAACTCACAAAATAATAATTTAAGGGAGGCCATTCATTGAATACAGGGACTTTTTTTTCTTAACTATGCAATGCAAAGAGCATAAAATTATAAATTTCTTTTCCACACCATACTTCATAAGTTTTAATATTATTTCTGGAATTTCAGGAAAAATTACAAATTTTATGTGCAAATGAAATTGAACTCTAAAATTATGGTTGTGTCTTGAATTACAGCCAAGTTCAATTAGCAAAGCTGATGTGATAGTGTACTGCAAATTGTGAGATTGCATTTAGAAAATTTGCAGAAGAAACTTCATGTATTTTTCATGAAGTGGATCAAAAAAAAAAAAAAAAGATTGAATAAAAAATCAATATGATACTATATCTAAAGAATAATCTATCAGAGTAGTGAAAAAAGTAATTATTAGAATTGTCTTCAAATGACTTTTCAAAAATAAATATAATAAGAGTACATTAAAGCTATTTTATCTATATTTAATAATGAATATTATAAAAAATTCTAAATTATTATGTTTTTACCAGCTTATCTGTACAAAGTTGAAAAATTGAAACTAATGGCCAAAATTAATAACATTAAAATAAATGTTCAAAATAAACAATTTTATTTATTCCATTAAAGTTCTATTAATAGGTTTTATGATTCATAATTTTTATTTTTATATTGGGTATTCTATATGCATTTTATTAATATTTACTTCAAATAATTTTTGCTTGAGAGAAGAGTCTCTATACTTATGAATAATTTAATATAGGTGCTAAAACTTTAGAAAAAGCTACAATTTTAAAAATACAGAGCTTTAAATACTGGTATAACTTTTGAATATTATGAAATTTTTATTTAATTGCTGTATTCACAGGGCATCTCTACCCAGTCATGGTAGCATAATGTTAAATAAAATAAAAAAAACATGAAACTAATCAGACTGATAATAAACTCACCACCTGTAACTTTCCCACTATCTGAAATACTCCAGAAATAACAAAACAAATGAAAAGGATAAAAGTTGTGATTGAACAAAAAATGTTTTTTTTTCTTTGTTTGAAAATCAGTAGAAACAGTGAAAGAAAATCAGCACGAGACATCTTTTCCCAGAATCTCAGCTCCTGCAGATCAAGCCAATAGGGACTTTGAAATAGCCTGTCCTAATCTTATTATGTTTTAGTAAACCTCTAGAGCCGCAAAAATTAAGGTAGTAGAAATCTACTTGCTATTATCTGTGTGTCTAGTATGGTATAAAATATTAGACAGTAAATCAATAAGAACTGTTCATTATAGTAACTTTTGCTAACCTGATAATTTTAAAAAGTAAAAGACTATTACACCTGGGTCTCTTTTTATGTAGTAGATAGGTTCCACAGAAAACCTGCACTAAAAAAAATAGCACAAAAATAGATTTAATTTACCTTGAAAAAATGTGGGATATGTTCCAAAATTTTCAGAAAGCGCATAAAAGCAAAGCAACAAGATAAAATTACTTTAAAATTTGCATAAAAAAAAATAAGGAAAAAAGTATGATAAACAGAGCAAAACTCTCCATACAGTATTGCCACCTGTGCTAAACAGAGTAATCAATGGATGCCAGAAGGCTTGTGCATAAAATCCCTATCTCATGCCTACTCATCCAATATCCCCAGACTAGTTTCTGGCTTGTGGCCTTCGTCAGTGAGGAGCTTTGGATCTGAGAGCACTGCATCTAGATCTTAGGATCTAATGCAACCCTCTAGCAACCACCTTTTATCTCTACTTAACTACAAAACTATGAGAATGAAATTGAAAACACAAAAAATATTTTCAATCTAAGCTCAATAGCTTATATAGTCATATGGGTCTGAACTCAGTTCAGCACCCATACATTTTGGTGTCTTTGGCTCTTTTACAACCATAGCCACCACTATCCTATTAGGCAGGATTGGTGTTAAACCATTAAGCATCACATGATCACATTTCCTATACTAGCACATTAATTGTTGATAAACAGAGCAAAACTCTCCATACAGTATTGAGCTTAGATTGAAAATATTTTTTGTGTTTTCAATTTCATTCTCATAGTTTTGTAGTTAAGTAGAGATAAAAGGTGATTGCTAGAGGGTTGCATTAGATCCTAAGATCTAGATGCAGTGCTCTCAGATTCAAAGCTCCTCACTGACGAAGGCCACAAGCCAGAAACTAGTCTGGGGATATTGGATGAGTAGGCATTAGATAGGGATTTTATGCACAAGCCTTCTGGCATCCATTGATTACTCTGTTTAGCACAGGTGGCAATACTGTATGGAGAGTTTTGCTCTGTTTATCAACAATTAATGTGCTAGTATAGGAAATGTGATCATGTGATGCTTAATGGTTTAACACCAATCCTGCATAATAGGATAGTGGTGGCTATGGTTGTAAAAGAGCCAAAGACACCAAAATGTATGGGTGCTGAACTATGGGTGCTGAACTGAGTTCAGACCCATATGACTATATAAGTTATTGAGCTTAGATTGAAAATATTTTTTGTGTTTTCAATTTCATTCTCGTAGTTTTGTAGTTAAGTAGAGATAAAAGGTGGTTGCTAGAGGGTTGCATTAGATCCTAAGATCTAGATGCAGTGCTCTCAGATCCAAAGCTCCTCACTGATGAAGGCCACAAGCCAGAAACTAGTCTGGGGATATTGGATGAGTAGGCATTAGATAGGGATTTTATGCACAAGCCTACTGGCATCCATTGATTACTCTGTTTAGCACAGGTGGCAATACTGTATGGAGAGTTTTGCTCTGTTTATCAACAATTAATGTGCTAGTATAGGAAATGTGATCATGTGATGCTTAATGGTTTAACACCAATCCTGCCTAATAGGATAGTGGTGGCTATGGTTGTAAAAAAGCCAAAGACACCAAAAAGTATGGGTGCTGAACTGAGTTCAGACCCATATGACTATATAAGCTATTGAGCTTAGATTGAAAATATTTTGTGTGTTTTCAATTTCATTCTCATAGTTTTGTAGTTAAGTAGAGATAAAAGGTGGTTGCTAGAGGGTTGCATTAGATCCTAAGATCTAGACGCAGTGCTCTCAGATCCAAAGCTCCTCACTGACGAAGGCCACAAGCCAGAAACTAGTCTGGGGATATTGGATGAGTAGGCATTAGATAGGGATTTTATGCACAAGCCTTCTGGCATCCATTGATTACTCTGTTTAGCACAGGTGGCAATACTGTATGGAGAGTTTTGCTCTGTTTATCAACAATTAATGTGCTAGTATAGGAAATGTGATCATGTGATGCTTAATGGTTTAACACCAATCCTGCCTAATAGGATAGTGGTGGCTATGGTTGTAAAAGAGCCAAAGACACCAAAATGTATGGGTGCTGAACTGAGTTCAGACCCATATGACTATATAAGCTATTGAGCTTAGATTGAAAATATTTTTTGTGTTTTCAATTTCATTCTCATAGTTTTGTAGTTAAGTAGAGATAAAAGGTGGTTGCTAGAGGGTTGCATTAGATCCTAAGATCTAGATGCAGTGCTCTCAGATCCAAAGCTCCTCACTGACGAAGGCCACAAGCCAGAAACTAGTCTGGGGATATTGGATGAGTAGGCATTAGATAGGGATTTTATGCACAAGCCTTCTGGCATCCATTGATTACTCTGTTTAGCACAGATGGCAATACTGTATGGAGAGTTTTGCTCTGTTTATCAACAATTAATGTGCTAGTATAGGAAATGTGATCATGTGAAAAAAAGTGACTAATAAAATATTTCAAATATTTAAAAAAAATTGATACAAGACAAACTTTTTTTACTTTTTTTATTATCTATTTAATTTTATTCAAAACAATATGTTTTTACGTGTAATTTATTTTGCATTTTTTCATACATATTTTAATCATTATCATTATTTGACAATATGCTGGTTCGTTTGTGAACTTGTAAGAAATCAGATTAGTCACAAGAGGAAATACAATTAGCGCCAACTTCAAACTCGTGCTGCGTTAATGATTTTCTGTCGACAATGTAATCAGTAATGAAACTTTGAGACAATGATTTTATTAATTGTTTATGAATCTCATGATATCCAGACTGCTATATCTAGCTGATAGAAAATGCACTTCCACAAGTGCAACTATACATACGTAACACGCTTCAATGAATGTGTTAATAATGACTAATGGTTAAATTTTCTTTTATACACATATATACATGGAGAAACTTTTAGACAAAAAAAAGTTACAAGTAAAAATATTTAAAAACTTTTAAAGATATATTCTTTTTAAATAGAAATTAAAAGTTTTTAAATATTTTTACTTGTAACTTTTTTCTGTCTGACAGTTTCTCCATGTATATATGTGTATAAAAAAAATATAAACATACACATACATAACAAAGACATATAACTATTTAGCTCTTATTGGAATTTAGTTCATAATTTGTGTCATTAACAAGAAAATGATTTTCCAATTGATTAAGAAGTTGAAGATTTTCTCAAATCATTTTTGCTGTGAAACGAACAGGTGCCACTCCTGTTTCATTATCTTTTTCTAAATCTTCTACGAGAACTAAATTTATTGCCAAACCTTTTTCCAACAGGCAATTAAAGTATGTAAAATTTAATGCATGTACTGTATATAAAATGAGGAAATCCTGATTTTAAGTGAAATATGTACGAATTTCTTTATTGCAGAAAAGAAAAAAACGCTTAAAAAGATATTAAGAAGAAACATTAATCGCATTAAAAAAAATCTGCACAAAAAGAGATCCAAGTGTATTTGAAATGAAATGCATTACAGACATACATTTTCACTAAAGAAAGCCATAAGCCAGAAATTAATCTGAGAATATGGATATTTTCATAGATTACTCAAGTTTACAATGGATAGATCTGAAGTAGAGTGAAGATTATTATTTTTAAAATAGATCTTTAAATAATAATATATATATATAAAATGTGCTATTAGAAAAAAAATAGCTAAATTGTATATATCTCAATTATTCAATTACAACAGTTACAACTCATTGCCTAAACAATCTATTTCTAGACTGATTAATCATCATATACTATGTAAAATTTATAAGCTACAACAATAAGAAAGCAATTCATTTTGATACTAAACAAATATATTATGCATTTGAACCCTGATTGCAGTTTTATTTATATAACTACAGATGTTTTAGCATTATAATCATATTATAAATTGTATATATTGTAACGATCCGGAGAATAGAACTTAACGTGATCTGCACTACAGGGCACCATCTAGGCATTTGAACCTAGAAAAATTTATAAAGTAGGCAGATACGTAAGTCAAAAAAAAAATATTTATATTTTTTTTTAAATTTTGATTCCGGTCGTTAGCCCAAGTCACTAGCTCAGGGAGTAGCAGAGATTTAGTAATATAATATCTTATCTAATTATATTTCAATATTAAAAAATAAATAAAATAAGCCACTGCCAGTAATTAACATACAAAAATTTATTTACGCACATATATATATAAAATTTAACATTATTATTTTAGTATGTTTATTTTAGATTTTAATTTGATTTTATAATTTAAATTTACATTTTAATTTTTATAATATTATAAGTTTACATTTTAATTAAGTTCGCACAGATGGATTTATGAAAGTTTGTTTAATAATGTTGAGTATAGATCGGTTACATAGATTACATGGTTAAAAACATTTCAAAGTAAACATAAACGATCAAAATACAAAATCATTGATACCGTCAATTGCATAGGGAATACAAGAAACCCAATGGTGTTCATCATAAGACCCCACATTAACACCAATAACTTAAAAGACATCCGAATAAATACATCTTAGATACTCACCGTAAGGTATCAGTATTTACCGAATGTCTATATATTTTGATCACCTATGAAAACCAAAAACATAATTAACCGGTAACGAACCCATGCAAGCATCTATACCCAACTTAAATTTAATGCAATTTTATTTATGGGTGTCGAGTATGAATGGACTACATAGATTTGCATTTGAAAAGAAAATATTCAATCCTTGTTTAACCTTAGGCCAAAGGTTCGCAGTCAAACCAAACTTCAATCCATCTGATATATCGATGTGTTCAATGTAATACGAATACGGCAGCACAATTAGGTTAAGAGAAGAAACTGCTTCTCGTCAGATAGGAATACATACATCTATCTGACAAGAAGAGCAATAAAAAAAAAACTCCATCGAAAGGAACAGCGTTCTACGTCTTATAATCCCTTCCATAGGCAAAACGGAAGTGTGCGGCGTATAATAGCGATTCTGCCCATAGCGAATCTCGTACTACATCTACTAATTACACCAATATATCCAATCCATTGACCTAATTCAACTACGAAACAAATAACCTAAGATTACCCTCCCCTAATATAACTTTACAAATCTATATAGCCATTCACGCCCGACTTAAGTTTAATATTTATATAACTAGTTTAATGAAAAACAGAAATCATAATAAAACTTAAAGAACAAATAAATAAATAAATGGAAATGATTTTACAAAAGAAATACATTAAATAAAATTATAACTAATTAATAAATAACGTTGGTCAGATAGGATTCTATTTCTTAATTATTTTAAATACGGAAAGTTTTTAATTTAATGTTCATTAATTATAAAGTTCTTACGGTTTAAAACAGTTCATCTTTATCTGTTGCTTGCCATTTGAACATGAATTCCCATGCTGTCCTAAAAAGATTGTTTGAGTTAGCCGTTGTTTTTTTATTTATTTATCCGGAGGTCTTTTAGTTTAGTTGGTCCCTAATGTAGAAAAAAAAAACGATGTCATTTCTTTTTTTTTTTTTAGACAAAACTGAAGGGATTGAAGAGTGCGTCTTTTCAATCCCTTCTTCTTCAACTCCACACTAACACATATCTGTCCTCTCGTAATAATTAACTAACTCTTTTATTTTCAAGCCTTTCCTTTTATAATAATTTTGTGGATTAACTCAACATTACGTCATGATGGTGAAAACCTTTTCATTGAGGTCCGATTTCCCGATGGATTTCTTTCATTTGCTAAAAGTTTCTATTGTTTTCCTATCTGACCAATGCTTATACATTTAAATGCCCAAAGGCTAGTTTACTAATTAAAATAATCATTTCCATTTTACAAAAGATTAATTAATTTGTTTTCAAACATAAACATATATTTTTATCTCTAAATCTTTTCTGAAAATTTAGTTTTAAACTACTCTTTTTTTTAATAAAGTTTTATTTTAATAATTATTTATCTGTGCGATTTTATATATATGCGAGTTTAAGATGATTTTTTAATTTTCAGTTTTTAATTCTTAAAGTCACTAGCTTTTTGACTCAAAAAAAAAAGATGATTTTTTAATTTTCAGTTTTTAATTCTTAAAGTCACTAGCTCAGGGAGTAGCAGAGATTTAGTAATATAATATCTTATCTAATTATATTTCAATATTTTTTTTTTATGTTTACTAATAAAAAAAAAAAATAGAACTCTTGTGGGGAGGAGGTGTAGATGTGGATGTAACGGACACATACGTACGTTACAATATATACACATACACACATTTACATAATTCTAAAAAAAAAACAGTAATTATCTAATGCAGAATAAAAATTTAGATTAAAACCAAATCTCTCTTATAAATAATATAAACTCTTACCTGAATTTATGCCGATAAAAAAACGACCAGCAATCAACATTTCATATGACTTTGAAAAATAAGAGAAGGCCAGTAAAGTAGCAGCAATGAAGGCAACAATATTATTTAATAATAAACCACCTTTCCTAGTTAAAAAAAAGACTACAAAATTAATTATTTTATATATTATCATATTTATATATCTACATATTTCTGACAAATCTATATTTATATATTAGTCTAAACAAATGATACAAATATGCACAGTGTTAAAGAAAAATGATTTCAAATTTATATATTTATTGATACATATAAATATAAAGATTCATACTAACCAATGTGTGTACTGCTCTTCTTAATGGCAAAATGTTTTCAGGGAAAAATCAAAACAAATTATGACAAAATAAGAAAGCTCAATATTGCATAAATATTGGAAGTGCAAAGAAATTTAGAACAAAATATTAAAAAAATACAATTATCATTTAAATCAATATATATAGTCAGAACAGATGTGACAATCTATTGTTCATTATACATTGAAAAGTATGTAATGGGACTTAACATTTTGTGAATAAATTAATAACATAGTACTTACTGTATTACATAATATATTTTACTCTTTTTCATATAACAATACCTACAAAAATACACTTCCTATATACAAGTTAAAGTCATAATGGTAATATATTCTTTTGTCTATAAGTGTCTGCAATAACCTACTCACTATATAAGCAAATATGCATTGATTCAAACCATTTGGGGGGTTTGAAATAGCATGATAGAAATAAAAGATGATTGCTGGTAATAATTTTCCTTATTACTTTGAGAATCAATGTGACGTTACCATCTGGTCTCGATCATAAATAGTGATGTGAGGATATTGTTACTATAGAATGCAGATTAAATGTATCATAGAGAAATCTATCACTTTCAAGTGAAGGAAGATTGTAAGAATTTGAAGAACTGTCTTGTATTAAATAGGACATTATTGGACTTTGTGAAGTTAGAAAAAAAGATGAAGAGACAATTGATTTAAAAAGTGGATATATACTCTACTATAAAGGCATAAATATTGGAAGTACAAGTGGAACAGCATTCATTATTAAAAAGTGAAAGAACAACATTGTGGAGATTGATGGTGTATCGAACAGAGTGGCACGATTAGTTATTCAACGTACAGATACTAAATGCAGATAATTCAGGTTTAAGCCCCAACAAGTTCTCATAGTGGTGAAGTAGTAGAAGATTTTTATATGGACGTACAAAAAAACTTTTGATCAGACAAAACAACATTTTAAAATTGTTATGGGAGACTTTCATTTCTATTACCTTAAGCAAATTTACCTACAAATGAAAAATGAAAGTGCTGTAGGTAAATTTGCTTAAGGTAATAGAAATGAGAGAGGACATAGACTTGTGGAGTTTGCAGAAAAAGAAAAACTTTATATTATGAATTCACTTTTTTTGACAAAAATATTAAAAGGAAATGGACAAGGAAGCATCCAGATGAAGGAGCAGCAGAATTGGATTATATTTTGACTAAAATAAAATACATATTTCAAGATTGTATAATGCAAAACTAGAGAGACAAAAATTATTAACAAATACAATATTTATAGTTGATATTACTAATCTTCAGAAACATTCTAATAAATTTAAATTAAAACTTGCAAATCAGTTTCAAGTGTTAGTAGATGTTGAATACGATTCAGGTTTGAATGAAATTAATAGGAAAATAACTGATACACTTTTAAAAACTGCAACAAAGATAGCTGGAAGAAAAAAACAACAGCTGATCAATGAAATGCCTACTAAGACTAGAGAATTTATGAAGAAAAGAAGGAATATAAAGATACATAAAAATGATGCATTAAGAAGAATTTAATATCTCAAATTTTGTAAAATGATGCAAAAAAAGAGTTCATAATGATATAAAGAAGTATAATTGTGAACTAGTGAGGAAAGCTGTAGAAGAGAATAAAGTCTCAAGAGTGAAAACATTTTGGTATTGGTAGGAAACTTATATATGCAATAAGAAAAAAAAATGGAACTATTACTAAAAAGAGAGATGATGTCAAGAAATGGGTAGAAGAGTTCTATCAAGAATTATATAGTTATAAAAAACAAGTACCTCCTAAATCTATTATATCTTCAGAATTGCCCAGGACTTAAAATGAAGAAGTGAGACATACAATTAAATTTATAAAGAATGGAAAAGCTCCAGGTAATGAAAGAATTATAACTGATATATTAAAAAAAGCAGGTGAAGAAATAAAAATTTTTTTGGTAAAGTTACACACCAAATGTCTAAATGATAAAGTTGTATCAGATGATTGGATAAATGCAGTATCAATATTAATATTTTAAAAAGGTGATAAAGAAGATATTAAAAATTACAGACCTATTAGTCCTTTATCAGTTTTATGCAAAATTTTTATCAAGATAATTACAACTCATCTACGGAAAACATTGGATTTCAACCAACCAAAAGAACAAGCAGGATTTAAAAGTGGTTTTAGTACAGTAGATCACATCCAAGGACCAAAGAATAAGAGTTAACATTATGCTTTGGATTCGTAGAATATGAAAAGACATTTGATTTTATAAGCATTTCTTCAGTCATTAAAGCATTGGATCATCAAGATATAGATCCAGGATATTGTCATATTTTGAAAAATACTTATAAAAATGTAACAGCAACAGTTAGATCACATAATGATACTAGGAAGATCAACATTGAGATGGGTGTAAGACCAGGTGACTCCATATCTCCAAAACTTTTTACAGCACTGCTACAAGAAGTATTTTGTGGATTAAAGTGGGAAACTAAAGGAGTAAAAGTAAATGGAAATTATTTAAGTCATTTAGATTTTGCAGATGATGTGGTTGTTTTTGCAAATAATGCTTTAGAGCTTCAGAAAATGTTGCAAGAGTTATCAGATAAAAGTAAGAAAATAGGACTAATGGTAAATGTTAAAAAGACTAAAGTACTGTTCCATGGATTTTCTTAAAAGATGACATTAAAGATTGATTGTTGAGTTAGAAGAGGTTAACAACTACAAATACTTTGCTTTTTGTAGAAATATCTTAATATTAAAAGAAAATATGCCTACCTGGTTGGAGTGCTTTTTGTAGAAATATCTTAATATTAAAAGAAAATATGCCTATGTGTTTGAAAAAGGTTTTTAATATATAGGGTATATAAGCACAGACTTTCACATGACCCACCACTCTCCACTCTATCTCATAACACTGATACACTTGAACACATACATGTTGAAAAGATAAAAAATCACCAATACACGTATTTCATGCTAAACCAGCAATCATCAGTTGGTCCAGATTACCATCTCTACACATATATGCTGCAAGTGCTCAGAGGGTTTAAAGCAATACAGAGACTTAAGATCACTCAAAGAAGTATGAAGTGATGCATGTTAGGAGTAACAAGAAGAGATTAAAAACACAATATATGGATAAGAGAACAAACAGATATTACTGACATCATTGAAAGAATTAAAAGACTGAAGTGGAGTTGAGTTCGACATATTGCTAGAAGAGATGATAATAGATGGACAATTGAAATCTTAAATTGGATTCCAAGAAATTTTAAAAGACCCAAAAAGAGACCACATGTGAGATCAATAAATGAAATAAGAACATGTGCAGGAATGATGTAGAGAAGAGAGAGGCTAGAGATATCAGAGATGGATTGAACTTGGAGAAACCTTCATTCTGCAGTGGATTGATAATGTTTGAAGATGATGATGAGAGAAATCTCTGCACTATATTGTTTTTAAAACAGTCAAAAAAATATAAATATATAAATTAAGCTGTCACTCTATCTTATTTATAGTCTGCTAAACATAAGATTGGGTAAAAAAAAAAATTATACAAATCATTCACAATCACTATGATTATAAAAATCTGTCTTTGATCAATTTAAATTAATATCTTGAAATAACAATGAAGAACAATAGCATGTGGATAATGCTCTTGAGTGCATCCAATATGACATTTTTGGTGATATACTTATTTAGTTTCTATTTTGTTCAGTATTTATAATCTAAATGTTGTATCATAAATGTTATATTATTTACTAGGATACTCTTGTTAACAAAAATTTGCTTTTTGCACATTTTATTTGTATTTATAATTTTTTTTAAAAAAAAGATAGACGTTATTCTACATAAAAGCAATCAAACAAAAACAAATAACCAAAATAAAATTTAATATAATATTCAATTTTTTTTTTTAAAAAAAACCCTCTAAATTATTTTAAAGAAATCTGCTTTTTTAAAATTAATTTGTGCATTAGATATTTTAAAATAAAAATGTCGTTTTTGAAACATAAATAATTTGTGCAGTAATGAATATAAATCTCAAAGATATGTCTAGGTCTTATACTGCTTCCTAAAAGTTATATATATATTGTAACAGTCAAGTTTGTACATTCGCGTAACAGAATTCAGAATCCAAGCAAAAGAGACCGAAGCTGACCAGACTAGGACTGTGACATCCCGAGTCCAACCACACTTCAACTCGTAAGCCAGGATTCCAAGACTCAAGACCCTACGAATGACCACCTTGAAATTACACATAGTATACCTCTTTCCACACGGCCGACATAGGTCACGGAGAAGCAATAAGACTCTGATAATTAAAAGAGAGGTTCTTAATTGACTAAAATATATCACTAATCTAATTTAAATTAATGCATAGTTTTCACATATATAGGCTATAAATAGTAATTAGAATTGGATTGAATTAGATCAATAATGAGACAGAGAATGAAATACATTAAATTAATTATATATTTATTTACAATTGGCATGAAATTGATCAGTTTTACACATTTCAGCGTCGAATGTACAAACATTGGGTGGATAAGAGAACACATTCTCTTTTTATATACAATTCAAAATCACTTTACATAAGTAATCATTAAATTTCATAGAGGGGTTTAACATATGCCCATCTTATGAATTGTTGACATTTAATACATAATTAATCACTACGTTGTGTCTATAAGTCTCGATAAGCCAAATCCTATTACATTTGTGGCTGGTATATAAATAATTATATTAAACTTTGATCATGAATTCATTTACTAAAATATACAATATAATTTAATAACGAGCGCATAAACCAGCTCAAGTAATGATCGATCGAATATGGCTTTCGAGAGAAAATTTCAGAATGCTGAAAGCCTTATGTTAAGGTGGGAGAGTTGGCTGCATAAGATTTTACCAATGCGCTATGGCACAGGTAAACAATAATAGGAAAAGTCGCTCTGCGGATGGATGAAATAACTTCAGGGTTCTTGCGACAAACGCCGGTACCCTGTAACCGATCGCAATGCTGCGTGAAAAGGAACATTTTGTTCAGGAATGGCGGGGGACTTACGTGCTAACCTGGCCTTGGCTCAGGTTTCGCTATTGCTCTACCCTATAAGAGAAGATGTGCTGGCAATGCCGTGGCTCCATCTTGAGATACGTATATTACGTATAGCAGCAAAACGAGAATAATTTTATAAAATAATATCACATCCGCCAAGCAAAGAATAGTATACGAGTTAATAGCATATTAGTTCTATCAAATTGGGACCAACTCTTGTGTGGCCTGATAATAAACGTCTATGCTACGAAAGAGAATATTACTACATCTGTACTTTGACATCTCGATCTATTAAGTTACTTATAGATAATAATTTAAGGAGGGAAAGTATATTTCTATGGACTTAAGAATTTAAATGTCAAACATACTTATAAATACGATCAAGGCTAAATTTAATTCTAAATAAAACTAAAAGGTTAAGTTTTTAACTGGTTGATTATAAAAGAGCCACATTTCATATATTAAATCATCATAATAATAAAAAAAAAATAGGATTTCAAAACAGCGCAGAAAGTTGAGGCTATAAACAAATTACGCGAAGATTTTCAAATAATATCTTCTGAAAAGATGAAATTAAGTGCCCACTGTTTCGAAATATTGGCATATAAATTATAAATGCATTTAATTAAAATAAACAAAGAAATATAGACACAACCGCAGTGATACAACTTTAAGTTAGACACTTATAATGTACTTTAAATGAAAGGAAAATATAAATTAGTCAGATTATTTAAACTTTAACAACATGAAATTTTGGATAGCAATTGACATATTTAAAATATTAATTAAATGGATTTAAGTTTTGGTTACATTTAGCTTTATCATTATTTTAAAAGAAAGTTAGCTAACTTAGATAGATATTATTTACATTTACACAGAATTACACAGAGCTCTGCGGTTTGAAAAATAAAACGGTACCGGTATTATTTATCTGGACTGCAAGTTCTTGGCTGTTGGTTTGGTTTAGTTTGACTGGGTGGCATCATCTTTCCCATTATGTTAGGCTCGTCTCTTCCATCGGCATGATGGTGGTTTAGGCATTTCGACGAGAGAAATCTCGTTCTCCCGCGGAGTAACAGCAACAAGATGCCCGCTTTTAGCCGGACATGTTAAACATTAACAATTGTGAAGACTGGCTGCAATTCTCACTAACAATATGGCTCTCCTTCTTGTTAAAAATACAGAGTATTTATCTCTTTTCCTTATCGGAATCTATCGCCTCAAGACTCACTAAACTCAGGAATTTAATTAAATATTTTTCAATTTTACAATCCAGATTTTTAAAATCTTAGATAACTTATGTTAGAAACATTCCATAAGCTATTATAATTAAGATTTTTCGTTGCAAACAATTGTCCAATTTAGATTTTAAAATAACTTACTCTTATCTAAGGAGATTTTAATTAGTAAATTTTGAACTAGTTTTACTTTTTACGAATTCCAGGTGTGGTCGTTAATGACACTTGTTTACAATCAGAAATCTTTTAATTACTTGACCAGCTTTTATTTTTAATCTTACATATAATAGAAACTCTTTCTATTTAAAAACAACTTTTTAACATTTTTTTTAAAACGAAAACATTTTTAACATATTTATTTAAAATAATTTACAAACATTTTGATATAGCTTTTAAATATATTTTCGAGAAACTTTTTCCCTGAAATATATTTAAAACAAGAAATCTTTTAACAATTTTTAAAGAAACATTTAATAGTATTTTTAGATAATGGCTTTTACATATTTTAAATCATGTCTTTCTTCTATATAGCACAGATTATATATCCACATACGAAATTACAATATTAAACAACAAAATTAATAATTTACTCTTAACTTAAATAACATAATAAACATTTTTAGAAATATTAAATAACTTTAGTACGCTATAATTTTACTAATCCTATCTAATTATAGCGTTGGTTCGCACGCAAATATATAATACTGTTTATACAGACATGAGCGAATTTTAGATTTATTAACATTTAAATAGGTTTGAACTTAGCACAGATGAGAGTGTCATTAGGTTTGATGGTGAAACGATAGGGGCTTGGAAAGTTATCGTTTCAATATATGAATATTTTGGCAGGTAAATGATGGTGCCCCCCCCCCATTTTTCCATGTACAAGAATAAGCAGATTCCATTCAAGTGTAAAAACATCAATAAGTAGATAGTCCTAAAAAGATTTTGATCAGTATTGTAGTCATGCATGTTGTTCAAGACAACTTGGTAATATTTCAATATCGGATATTTTCTTCAATTCAATAATGACAGGATTATATATATATATGCATCTGAAAGTAACTGTATAATGAGGTAGAAAAAGACTGTTACAATACTTGTATTTTTATTTTTTTTTATTTTAAAATAATTTTTGTATAAGCTTTTCATGTGACTAATATATTTCATAAGAACAAATTATCATTGTAATAATAGCTTTAAAATATAACTATTGCTAATCAAAATTTTGAGTTTTCACTTAACTAATACAAATATCTGATTTGTCAGCCTAGAATATTTTTGTTTTTAACAATTTCCTTAAAGAAAACTTTTACATTACTATAGTATTAAAAACTTTATAAGAATCAAAAATGAAACTATAAATGAGAAAACAAAAGTTCATAATTAGAATCTTTGTGAACATTTGTTAGATGTACTCATAAAAATTTATGAATAAATTTACCTTTGTTCATAAATCATATTTAGAACAATTCAAATGATTTACTTTCTGTTACAAATTGTGATGACTGTGCATATTGCAATCATGATAGCACATCAATATTACCAAATTATAGATTTATTCTCTAGATAAATGCAATTTAATAATGATTTAACAACTAATATTACATGCTATATAAGATGAATATAGACAGGTCAAATGTCAAAAAATCCTGACCATACAAGGTAATTCTTCAACTGTGTGAAAATTCTTTAGTATCACACAGAAATTATATTCTAGATAATGAAAGATTGCACAACAAAACTCTTAAGTGTATGCATGTAATAAAACATATATTTAGAAAACATTTTTTGAAATCAAATAATTTGTAATATATATTTCATGTATGAGATAATATCTTATTAAGAAATATACTAATATCAAGATTACACATGATATTCATTAGATCTAAGTTAAATGTTTATTATAATAACATATTTGAATCCTTCTCTTTGTAAATATCTGCAAACATGTAAATCAGTGACTTAGCATTCAAACTTCAACAATTTGAATAACTTATTTGATATGGTTGGGTGAAAAATAAAAAACAAGTAGTATGTATAATAAATTTCTGACAATTTTGAAATAAAATAAAAAAACAGAATGAAAAGTTTACTATATCTAGGCAAGAAAACTATTCTACTCATAGGAAATAGAAGTCAAAAAGAAGTTACCGTAAATATTATCTGACTGTGAATCAATAACAAATAAAGTTATTGCAAAATTTAGAAAAACGAAGTCCATATTGTATTTGTTACCTATATAAAAATATCTAAATTTTGTCAATATTGAATATCATAAAGGGCATATAAAAATACTTTTACAAATAGAAGTTTTTGTTTTGTTTTTGTGTGTGTCTCTCTCTCTTGGGGGGGGGGGGAGATCACAAACACACACAAAGTCACACTAATAAAGCTAACACATGAATATGCTTCAGAAATAAATTTGTTCGGATAACTTAAAATATAAAAAAAGTAATAATTAATTCTTCATAAATCTTTAACTCTATTTATTGTAAAAAATGAAAATTGAAAAATGATCAAAGCAAATAAAATAGATAACAAAAAACACATTTTATAAATGAAAGTTTTTCACATTCTTCTATCAAATATCAAAAATCCACTTCAATGAAGCATTGAATATTTAAAAAAATTTATAAGATTTGTTTTTTATAATGTCATTAGCCTAATATCTGAATAAATTTGGATAATTTTAGGACTCAAAAAGTGATTATAGACTGATTCATACATCTTGCATATATAAATTTTTTTTTGGGTTTTGCTACATTGGGTCTCTTCAATATTTTAAAATCAGAGTTGTTTTAGCAAATGGTTTTTTTATACTATGTAAAAACAAAGCATTTTGCAAAATAAATATATATATTGAAATGTAAGTGGTACTGACACTTCAGTAGTTAATCCAAGACTTTTTAACCTTTTGTACTAAGAAAGAATCAAATCAAAATTAAATTTCAGTTTATTCCCAATGAGAGCTGCTTTATTAATAATACAATATAGAGTACAGTACAATCTAATGCTAAAAAGAGTCATTTAGTTCTTTGTTTTGGGTTTTGGTGTATTTTAAATTAGATTAAATACATTCACATATTTTTCTTTTTAAATTAGTGCATTAATTCAATCTATAACAATTGTCTTTACCAATCTTATTTTTATTCTATGAACTACATATTGTAACCTATGTTTTGGCTCAATGATAGTAAGTTTTATTCAGTGATCCAGTATGTAAAATTTTAAATTTTAATTAGTAATAATTTATTAATATATTGAAAATCAGTGTGTACAAATCAGTTATATATATTGAAATGCTTGTTGGATTATACTTTTCCAATTAAGCAAAAGCTCACCCATAAAAATACTGAAAGTGATGATGATTTGGACTGTTTGTAATGCACTGGAAAATCTGATAGAGTGGATATTATCTCTTAAATATTTTATCACAAGTTCCAGTAGCAGCTATTTCAAATAATATTTTAATAGTATTAAAATCAATTTAGAAGTATGAAAATATTTAACACTTTATTATTATTATTAAACAGTAATTAAAAATAAACAAAATCAATTTATAATTCTTCTAAATTTTCTTTATAAACAATCTTTAAATATATTATATTTTAATTTAAATTGAAATGTAACAGTTTAGATTTTTTTTTCACTAGAGGGATAAAAATATTAATTTATTCACATTTTACAGTGATTGAATCATTTAAGACCAATCAGGCATTGTAACACAAGGAATAAATACTATAACAAGTTTGTAGGGAGGGGACTACTAAGAGAAGAAAATCGGAACAAGACTTCAAATCTCCACGTATAAAATAAAATAAAAGGAATAAGCTGAAAAATAATAACCTGGAAAATTAGTTTGAACAAAATTTCAGGATTATATGGAATTAAACAGGATGGAATAGAAACTTTATAACTCTGTAATATTTCAACACTGTTTTTCATCGATTGTATGATTCTTAATTTTGCCTACTGGAGAAGCTAGAATGACTGCTATCTGGATAAATATTTGCCTCAACATATACTATTTGAAACGAAGAACAATTTCAGAAAACGTAAGCAATTATTTTTGTTTTCTTTATCTTAATCAATTGTCAGATTTAATAATAACACAAAAATTGTTTAGAATGAAGAGAAAAAGATTAAAGTATTTTGATTTTCACACCGCCCTTAAGCATAAAGCAGAAAAATACGTTTGTTTATAAATTATCATCTCAGTAAAAATAATTTGAAATCATTTTGAAGAAAAGTTTCAAGAGATAATAAACAAATCAAAAAGTCAATTTTAAATCATTTAAAATTTAATCAATTTTAAAAGACAAATGCATGAATTATTTCTTATTTTCATCAGGGAAAAGAACTCGTCTGCGCTGATGTTTCAGCGCGAATTTATTTAGTGAAAATAGAAAAATGACATTATTAATGCCAAGTATATTTTATTGATAATTGCTTACTATTGAATCAATTCTTCTTAACATTATTAAACACCTATTAATTTGCTGATAGAAGTGAATAAATATTTTTTTTATCTTGATTATGCAACATATAAATTAGTAATATTTTAAACTGTTTTAAAATCACCCAGATCATTTAAAATTATGACAGATATCTTCGCGCGGATGGAAAAGCAAAATAAACAAATCAATAAATAATTTTAAATATTGTCTCATTATACTGACATCAGTACATAAACCAATAAATGATTTTTATTGCCTTTGGAAAGTATTTAAATATCATCTCACTATACTGACATCAGTACATAAACCAATAAATAATTTTTATTGCCTTTGGAAATATTTAAATATCATCTCCATCGAATACATAAACCAATAATTTTTATTCCTTTGGAAAGTATTTAAATATCTCTCCTATACTGACATCATACATAAACCAACAAATGATTTTTATTGCCTTTGGAAAAGTGTTTGAATTTTGTCTGAATATGCTAATATTGAACAGGATAATCAGCATATATATATATTTACATAGGAATATTTGCTTATAATATCCGTTTTCTTGACATTTTTGCTCATAAAAACGGATCAAATTTTGACTACTAAAATAAAATCTAATGGGAGAAAATGTTTATTTATTTTGTTATTACTATATTTAAGATTGTAATACTTTTTTTTTTTTTTTCTTTCATGTATTATTCAGGGGTTATTATTTTTATATATATTTATCATGGTATAAAATATACTTAGTAAGGATGTAGAGATGTATAAAGATATATATACATCTATTACACATATTTTTGCTATTTTCCCAATTAAGGGAAAACATAATATTAAATATCATTTATCTGGGAAGAGAGAGAAATATTTATCTCTTGCACTGCTAAAACAAACGTTAATATTATATTGAAGGGGGAACAAACAGACCCAAACTAGTCAAAATTATACACATAATGACACAATTGTTCTATTATATGAAATAATTTAATAAGAATTTCTTAATTTTGCCTATGAATGAAAATGTCCACTTTATATAAAATGTAGGTTGATCTTCATTGTTTATGTGTGCATGGCTTGCTATAACAAAAATATAATTATTTTAAAATAATTAATGGTCATTTTATTTATATGTTGGTGGTTTGTTTATAAAACATTAATAGTTTCTGCATTGTGAAATGGAATATTTATGTTTCCACTTTTATTATTAGTGTTGTTTTACCTTGCTGTTGTATTGATCAGGATTTGTGACAGCTTTTAGCTGATGAGTTTGTTTCACATACAATGGCATCAAATATAATAATAGTAATATTATGCATGGGCTGATGGAGAATTCCCCATTGCTGATTAAATGAGGATGATATTGTCGAGGCTGATTAATAGTTAGTGCTTAGAGCATAGTTAATCCCAAGAGAGGATGATCCCCATGGTCTGAATTCTATTTTCCAGTGATGAGGCACTGCCCACACTTTTATACCTATGAAGGTATTGGAATTGGCCATATTATTATACAACTATCATGTTGTTTTGTAGAGCCTCCCTTTATTGTTAGATCCCTCATGAAGTTATATAGTTAGTTTTCCACCGTGTATGGTGAAGTTTAGTATTTCAAAATCAAATAGCAAGGATAAGATAAAGTTAGATTAAGGGACACTGGTATATCTATAGTGTTGTCTAATTGGAATAGTGTCTTTATGATGTTGTGTAATTTTCATCAGTTTATAAACAAACAAACCAAAAAACTTACTAGTACTTGTAGAACTTCTATATAAAAGAGCATGGGATATATCTTCAAGTAGTGATTCACCCATGGATCGGTAAGATCAGTTAACTATTAAATGATTAGATTGTGGACATAGGCAATGTTTTGATGTCATGAGTGCATTTAACTTATGATGTCTGTCCCACATCAATACAATGAATCTTTTTATAGTAAATGATAATAAATTACTAATTGTACTGAATATGATAATTGCCCTTATTATATTCTAATAAATCAAATAGCTATAGTTTAATATACTAAATTATAACTTAGAGTTTTTACATTTAAAAAGTTGCATATATCCCAAAGACCTCAATTCCTTTGTTTTATAATTTAAATGCTAAGTTAGCTTAAATAAGGTAATTATCTTATTCTATAAGATAGAATAATAGTAGAAATATAGCCAATAATAATAGTGATACTATGAATATCACTATATTAGTTTGTCATTACTTACTATGTGTATAGTCAATGGGATACCAATTAATTTCCATCCCTGGTTTTAGTTAATGGATTTATCTTATTTCATGCAATGTGTCTGAAATAAAGTTGTAAATAAATCTTGTTGTGTTAAAAATTTATTTAGTTGTCAGTAGTCTTATTGCTAATCAACACACCCACACATTATTATTGTTATTGCTATCGACATATCCTATGATTATATGGAAATCATCATTGATCAATATTGTATAAGTCACTATATGTTGGTATATCAGAATAATTTTGTTAAGCCCTATAATTTATGAGTATATCTAGGGCACATTACGTAATAATCAAAATGGTATTAACCTAGAGTACATATTATTTAAGTGATATACTAAAAGATTAAACACTTAATATTGGTTTAATCAGTTTACTTGAACCCGCAGATCTATCATTCACTGATCATGATCACATTGTTAATATTTATTTGAGAAAAGGAAGTTAGTAAGTTATTGTGTTTAGCTATTGAAAAATTATTCCTGTTTATTGAAGCTTAAAGTTTATTATAGTTAGGGAATTTATAAAGTTTCTTTGAAATTACTAAATATTGTTTGTTAATTCGATTTTGTATTAAGAACTGTTTTGTGCATTATATTTGGGTAGTGGCAAAATCCCTCTCACTGACCCAAGTATATCTTGTATAACAATCTTTAAATTATGTGAACCCTGAGAAGAATAAGTTATATTAATTTGCAATGTAGAATCTGAGTTTATGGTAAATTTTATATTTAGTTATTTATTGTAGTTGGATTGGAGTTATGTTACATTCACTATTTTATAAAAGTCAACCAAACTTTAAAGTATCAATTGCTTCTTTTATCTGAAATGTATAGCTTGTTTTGACTTTATGGTGAATATTCTGGTTTTGTTAAGCTTGGAATCCGTATTTGATTTAGTTGTCTCATTATCATTTAATTCAATATCAAATTTAGAGTTCTGGACATTATCTTTCATCATCATCATTTTTCTCATATGTCATTTCAATTTTTCTTTATTCTTCTTTCATCCTAATTCCTTATCCTAATTAACTCACCATTCATTAGATCTTATTCCATTATCATCTTAATCATCCATTAACTCTTATTCTACCATCATCTTAATCATTCATTATTCTGATACATATTCATTCTTTTCTCTTCATTCTCAGACTCATTTCATTTTATTATTTAATTATTATTTATTTTCATCATCCATTCAGTCATCTACATCCTAATTTACTTATTGCCTAATTTATATTTTAATTTCATATTCATTCCATCGATCTAATTATTATTTATTTATTGGTTTGACAAATATTAAGTTTATTTCATAACCTTTTGTTTGTTTGTTTGCTTGTTAGTGGATTTTGAAGCTAGTTTGACCAGACGTTACTAATCACCTTGTAATCTTCTCTAAGTTTATAGTTTCATGCAAGCTTAGTCAATAAAGAAATCGTCTCTTTAGTTTAACATTTATTTTTAGGATTATATTCTAGACTAGTTGCAGCTAGGAAGGTTGCAGAGGAAGATATGGTTCCCAAACGTGGAATTGGACTAGCTAGATGAGTATGATAGGTTACATAGGAGGATTTAGTTGCCCTAAAAACATGCTACATGATTCATTTATGACTAGTTAGATTAGTGGGTAGGTTACAATATATATAAATCATCAATTATTCCACCAATGTTTCAATCACATTCAATGGTCACTTTTTAAGACAGATATTTTTCTGTTTATTTTTTTTACTAAAATAATAATTTAAAAGAACATTGAAAATGAAGATAGTAATGTAATCGAAATGTTGGTGGAATAAATGATAAAATATTTAAAATACTGAGCATTGAATTGGACAGAAGTATGAAACCAATCAAATTAATTCATAGCATTCCAGAATTGCACTCCATAATAATCCTGTAAGCTAATGACATAATGAAAAAGATAACATATTGACCTTTCTCATTGTAAAAATATTTCTTGGGGAAAAATCCAATCATCTGAATCCCCCTATTAGAAATGCTAAGATTTTCTATTTAAATACCATCACTTTTTATAGTTTGGATTTATACTATGAATCTGTTCACAATCAAATATTCATATATACAATGTTAAAATTTTTCATTTAACTTATAAGCATCTTTTAATGGATAGGAATAGTTTATGTTTATATTAAAATGTTCAATAAAATATTATTTATTATACTTTAAGAAATGTGTGTGTATATATATAAAGAATAAGCACTAAGCTGGAAGAAAATATGAAACCAATCAAAATTAATTCATAGCATTCCTGAATTGCAATCTATACCTTTGTAAAGTATCAACTTAATAAAAAAATATAACAGACTAATCTATCTTAATATATATATTCTGAAAAAAAAAAAACCTTCAATAATAAGATTTATACATTTGAATAGCTCCACCAGAAATGAGACCAAGACTTTCTATTTAAATACTGTGATTGCATACTGGTTAATTTTAAAATGTGAATATGTTTATAGTCAAATGTTCATATATACAATATTAAATCTTTTTAATATAACTTATAAAACATCTCATAATAGATGAATATATTTTTTTTTACATTGGAACACCCAAAGGAATATTTCATATCATACTTAATGTTTAGGCATATACTGGAAGAAAATATGCAACCATATACAATCATGGTATTTAAATAAAAAGCTGGGTGGGGAGAGATTCAAGTATTTAAACCTCTAGCCTACCTAATAATTTAAATTTTATCCAAAAAATATATACATATAATGAGATAAGTCAGCCTGTTAACTTTTTCAATAGGTTGATAACTAAAAAAGATTAAGAGGTACAATTCAGGAACATTGTGTATTAATTTGATTAGTTACAAATTTCTTCCAATTTAAGCTTAATCATTGTATATATATATATTCTTTACATTTAAAGAATAATATATAATATTCCACTGAATGTATTAATGTCGACAGAAATCATCTTCATCTATTGCAAAATGTTTATAAGTTACATTAAAAAAGTTTAGCCAAGCATTGGTAGTCGAGAGGTCAGCACAGCTGCCTTACAAGCAGTTGTTCCAGGTTAGCAGGTTTGCAGCCTGGCCGATGCTATGACACATGAAAAAAAAAATTTTAATATGATATATTGAAGTGGTCAATCTGAGTCATATTGCGCTTCACAGCTCCATCTAACCTCTCACCACCAAACCAAATTCAAATCCCATCTGCCATGTAAATATACGCACTCATCTCACTAGAAATTTAAAAAAATAATAATAATAACCTTCATGGGTGTATCTATGGATGTCTTGCACAAAGAAATAAATAATAATAATAGTATTAATATACCAAGAGTCGTGTATGTGCATAAATGACATGTATATATAATAGGTGATGGGAGATGATCTATAATTATACGATGTATTTGAAATATTACTGAATGTTATTTATATTCTATAATGGCGGTCAGAAGGTCTGATGCAATCCTGTCAAATATTTTAGAATGCAATTAGAATAATCAGTACAAAAATCCATTAGGCAAATTTTTAAAAAAATCGTATGATTTTTATAAATACAATATAGCAACCACTAATGGAAAACTTATCCATTTTAAAGTTGGTTTTAAAATCTAAGATTAGATTTTAAAACAATCCACTGGGGAATTATCGTCTGGTTTGTATTGTTTTTCTGACCAACAAAATAAAAGCATTCATCTGGTCCGCAATTAAACACAAGTTAATGGTATGTAAATTGCCTCGGGTTATAGCAACTAAAAAGCAAACTAATAAAAGATATAAATAGGACAAAAATTGAATGCAAGAGAACTTAGTGACTTACTTGAAAAGCAATGGCCAATTTATTCCATGCCTGTCAAAATTTTAATCTAATGTGTATAGAGTAGAGAGAAAATCCACATTACCCATTCATTCCAATGCTGTCTCCCACAAAGATACCACCCTGGACCTGTCAACCTATGAACTATGTCACTATGCATGAAACTAATAATGGAAATGCTACCTGCCTGACAAAGAAGATAGATAACTAGATCTACTACACATTTGAATTACCTAAGGAAACCTTATGGATGCTTCAATCAATCAAGGACCTCCAGTTAATAACTAAGGTAATAAAACCATTCCGCCATCAAAAGTTTATAAACTTTCCTATAATAATCTAAACCTTAGTCTAACTGCCCCTGTAAAGATTTCATAAATGTAGTTTATACTTTTTTTGTTGATCATGAGATCAGTCATTAATTTTTAATAAGATTTGTAATTTTCTTTTTTCAGTTTAAATTTGTATTTGACTCTCTATAAAACTCTTATTATAATATTTCTCATATCATTAAACCTCGATAATATCATGATTTTTTTATTTGGTGCGGCAACAGTATTTATTATTACTCTTTATTGTTCTATATTTTGAATTGAATTAATATGCCGATAACCTCTCAAGCTCACAAACACATTCACTTTTTCTTAAACACCATTTTTTGAAGAGAGGCTAATTAATCACAAGTTAAATTTTTTTTTTTTTTATCGTGGACGCTTGCCAGATTGGGAGAACCAATGGCAGAACAGAATTCTGTCTCCCAATTAAATAACTTCATGAAATTTATCAATTAGAAAAATTAATAGCGCTAATACTAGAATCATGAATGTATTGATATGAAATTAAATGATTATGTTTACTCTATCAATTAAATCTCAGTGACCACCGTCCGTTATAAGTTTTATTATCTTCTAAGTTATTACTGCGCACTTATGATCGCAAATTTGTATTTTCTCTAACGTCTGTAGGAAGTAGCTATGATGGTTGATAAATAGGGGAAGGGGATCTCAATTTGATTTAGATCAGATTTTCCACCATATAGATTAACTTATACAATGCTCTTCAGTGATTCGGTCATACCATTTTGCAGGAAATTCCAAATATATATAGTTAATAGTTTAAATAACTTTGATTATTAATTTTATATTATCGTTCCAAGCACTGCCAACATAGGCCTCCTCATCCTTCAAACTCGCTTTATCCCACCGGGCATTTCGAAAAACCGAGCCCCATTTCCTTGTATTCTGGTCTTTGAATGAGGGCATGAATCACCCTTGAGACTACTTTTCTCCACGTGTAGTAGCTGTGCATGGGATGATCCCAGGATGACCAGCCCATCACATCTCCCACTGGGTCACTCTCGTCAAATGAACCAATGCTGCTAGAGTCACAGAAAAAAAAACCAGTCTATATTTCTAAAGATAAAAAGGATAAAGCATTTCTTCTGATCCATAGACTGGATCACAAATAAAGTTGCCAACATGCTTGCACAGCTGTTAATTACTAAATTAAATAAAAGCCTATGAAATATCTATTGGCTGTAATGTTGTGACCTTATTGAAATATTTCTTTCTAAATTGTTAGTATCCTTGTGTGTACGTCTTTCTGTGACACCTTTTACTTATCTAAAAAAATTTAACTCTCTCACATATGTCTATGTCTCAGTATATGCTGAGGTAAATTATTTTCATTTTACTACTATCAAAAGCATTTCTGTAATATTATAGTAAAAACCAGATGATATTTGCTGGTTTAAAGTGGATCAAGTGTGGCTATTTCTCACTAGAGGGTGAGTTAAAGAATCTCATTTGTACTTATATTATAGCATTAACTGAGTTATATACACATTATGTAATCAATCCGTTATTGGCATATTAATCTGCCGGCCTCAAAGTAACACGTTTGCTAAATTGTAAAATAAAGGTCTCTGTCTATTAATAAATTGCAAAAGGAGGCTGATGAGGAATAACTGGAGAATGACTGTATCAATCATGTTGATTAAAATATATATAACCCAAGCAATCGTATTGAATCATTGTTCTTCACTTAGCAAATACCATTATAGTTAAGTGTGCAAACTATGTTAGCGATGATTAGATGATAAGATCCTGCTAGTATTTATATGTTAAATGATGTAAAAGATCATGATCCTCTAAACACGTTCAAAGTGATGCGATTATTTATATGTTAAATGATGTAAAAGATCATGATCCTCTAAACATGTTCAAAGTGATGCGATTGTGAGTATGCTAATGGCTTCACTATGATGTCACTTTCTAAATAGAATCTCCTTGATTCTCTGTTGTGTCTCCAGCCGCGAAAGATAAAATAGATCGGGTATCATCGGGATTGTTGTTCATAAGCTGGTAGATTTGGAAAATAGGCAAACAAAGCACATAAGTGTGCTCTGGACATATTTTCAAGCATGATTGGACTTGATGTACTAATGCTTAGAATCTAGATTTTGTTATATGAACATACAAAACTGACCGGTACAATATACATGATTTGATTGAAAATGTGTATTCAAAACTTTAGAACAAACCAGTATTTAAAAAGTAAGTTGGGCTATCACTTTTAATAGAAAGATTCAAATGTTTAAACTGCTAATTCATTTGATTATTACAGATATTTTCAAAGAAATATATATATTTGTGAAAAGGATCTAGACAAGTTCAATATAGTTCATAAGATTGTAAAATGCATTTAAAGAATGCTGCGATTAATTTAATTACTTTTCTGTAATATATATATATATATAATTAGTTCATGTAATAAAAAGTAGATTACAAAATTGTTTTATAAATTTGGGTAGTAATATATATGTACTGTAATGGATAAAGTAGTTTGACATGAAACTTCAACAGAAGGCAACATTAGATAATAAATCTAGATCAAAAAGCAATAGAAAGACTAGGAAGAGGATAGAGATACCATTAATAGGTGGCAAGGGAGTATATACTTTGTTGGGTCTTTTTTTTTTGTGGATGATATCTTTTTGTGTGCAGAAAGAAGAGAAGATATGGAAATTATGTTGAGGACATGTGCCAGGGTGGGTCAAGAGATGGGGATTAAATTTAGTGAAGAAAAATCAAATATAATGATAGTTAATACTGGGGAAAGAGAAGATGTAGAATTCTTATTGGGGGATATAAAGTTAAGTGTGGTGGATAGATATAGGTATTTGGGAATCATCTTATGTAATCAGAAAAATTGCTTGGATGAATGGGAGAAAAAATTGGTAAATGAAGCAAAGAAAAGAAAGGGTTTGGTAAAGAAATTAAGAGTATTTTCATATAATAAATATGATGTAGATAGAATTGTATGGAAGGGAGTTGTAGTAGCAGGGTTAACATATGGAAATGATGCATTATGTGTTAGTAAAAGGGTTTTAGATTATTTAGAGAAAGTACAAAGGGAAATAGGAAGACATGCATTAGATGCAGAGATGTGGACAGCAAGGGAGGCAATTCAAGGAGAAATGGGATGGTCAAGTTTTTATATGAGAGATGCAAAAAGTAAAATGAAAATGTTTGGTAGGTTGCAGTTTATGGATAGTAAAAAAATAGCCAAAATAGTGTTTAATTGGGTTATGAGCAAAGGGCAGGTAACAAGATGGGTGAGAAAGATAATGCAGTATGCAAAGGATTTGGATAAAGAATTTATATCAGTATACTTGTATAAAAGGTGGGATGATTGTGTTAGGAGGATTGTTGAGTGCTATAGTGGTAAGGAATGGAATAAAAGAATAGAAGCATTAATAAAAAAATAGGGAGTTGGAGAGATGGGGAACTAGTATGGAGGGTAAGAAGAGTTTAAATATATATAGAAGTAAACGGAACATTGGATACGAGTTAATTTATGATAATAGTAAGGAAAGTAGTTTATTGTTTAAGGCTCGAACAGAATCTTTAGCAACAAGAGAATATACATGTAAATGGAAAACTATGGGTGATTTAGTGTGCAAATTGTGTAAGGAAGGTATAGAAAATATTAGGCATCTGTTGATTGAATGTAAATGCTTGAAAGCAGAAAGGGTACAGATAATGAAGTTATGGGAGAATAGATATGAACAAAATGATTATACAGAAAGTGAGTTATTGGTTTTTATGCTGGGTTTGCAGAAAGATAAGGGGGATTTAGATATAAAGGCCATAGAGTTGACAAAGATTATGTTGTGGAAATGGGATGGGGCAGAATATGGGAAGACTTAGAGTGGGAATGGAAAATAAAGTGGCTAACAGGTTTTGCTGGGCATAATTGCTGAGATATTCTTGACTTCGTTTAAGGAGAAGCCAAAATACATCACATCACATATTTATGAGGGACAATACACATGGTCTAGAAATAATATATTCCATAAAATAGATTATGTATTAGTAGAGAAAGAGAGAATAAATAAAATACAAAAAATTAAGGTGTTTGATAATGAAGAGAGAATATATAATAGTGATCATAACTTCTTTATAATAGAAATGTTTAGTAATGTGATGGAAAATAGTAATAAAAGTAGAAAAAATAGTGATAGATATGGATTCAGAGTGAATGATAAGAATAAGTTAGAAGAATATAAAATAAAAGTTGAAGAAACCAGTGAAGAGTTGGTTGGGAATGAATATAAAGACTTGTGTGGTGAAATAGAAAAAGTGGCAAATAGGATTTTAGATGAGAATATTCAGAAGAATAAACATAATAGGAAAGTGAGAATTAGTAAAAGTGTAAAAGAGGGGGGGGGACATGTAGAGAATATAAGTGTGCTATTAAGAACAAAGAAATTGAAAAAGATGTTAATGATAAATGGGAAAAGTACTTAAAAAAAAAAAAGTTGTCTAAAATAGATAATTATAGAGAGAGAATGAAATTGAAGAGTAAATTGTTGGAGAATATTAGTAAAAGTGGGAGAGATGGGAGTAAAAAATTTTGGAAACACATTAAAAGAAGTAATGTAGGGGAGAGAGAAATAGTATTACTAGATGATGAGGTAATAGAGTGTAGCTCTAGAGAAGAATTAGAGATAATCTTAAATAAGTGTAATGGATATAGAAAAGATGTTAGATGCAAAGGACAGAGTGATAGCAAACATTAAAGCATATAGTAATGGGAATATTAGGTTTACAGAAAATGAACTGAATGAGACAGGTAAAAAACTGAAAAGTGGAAAGGCAAGAGGTTTGGATGGATAGGCATCAGAGATGGTAATGAATTTAGGACATAAGGCAAAATTATAACTATTATCATGTTTTAATAAGATGGCACTGAAAAGAGATTTTCCAGGTAGTTGGAGTAATACAAGAGTAAGGCTACTATTTAAAGGAAAGGGTAAGGATCATAGAAAGTTAAACAATTATAGACCAATAGTAGTAACATCAGTGCTCTATAAAGTTTTCTCATATATGGTGGCAGGAAGGATTGTAAATCGGATAGGTGTATAGGAGATAGTTTATTTGTAGTTATACAACTTATGGATATGAATAAGAATACAGATAGACAGTTATATATGGTTTTCATAAATATAGAGAAGGCATATGATAGAGTAAATAAAAATACATTATGGGTGAATTTAGATTTTTGGGAGTGGATGGAGCTTTAGAGAATATTATTAAGAAATTATACGAAAATAATTACTATATGTATCAATTAGGAAATATAGAATCAGTTAAAGTTAAAAATGGGGTGGGATTAAGGCAAAGATGTCCTATGTCACCTATTATGTTTTGTTGTATTTTTGAGAAATGGAGAGAGCAATAAAAAGACTAGGAAAAGGAATGGAGATACCATCAATAGGTGGCAAGGGAGTATTGCATTGTCAGGTCTTTTGTTTATTGATGTCTTTTTGTGTGCAGAAAGGGAAGATATGGAGGATATGCTGAGGACATGCACAAGAGTGGGGAAAGAGATGGGGATAAAATTTAAGTGTGGTGAATAGATATAATTATTTGGGAATCATCTTAAGTAATCAGAGAAATTGCTTAGTTGAATGGGAGAAAAAATTGATTAATGAAGCAAAGAAAATAAAGGGATTGATAAAGAAATAGAAATTAACAGTATTCTTATATAATAAATATGATGTAGCTAGAATTGTATGGAAAGGAATGGAAGTAGCATGGGTAACATATGATAACGATGCATTATGTGTTAGTAAAGGGGTATTAGATTACTTAGAAAAAATACAAAGAGAAGTAGGAAAACATGCATTAGATGCAGATGTGTGAACAGCAAAGAAGGCAATTCAAGGAGAAATGAGATGGTCAAGTTTTTATATGAGAGATGAAAAAAGCAAAATGAAAATGTTCGGTAGATTGCAGTTTATGGATAATAAAAGAATAGACAAAACAGTATTTAATTGGGTTATGAATAAAGGACAGACAATAAGATGGGTGAGAAAGATAATGCGATATGCAGATTTGAATAAAGAATTTATGTCAGTATGCTTATACAAAAGGTGGGATGATTGTATTAGGAGAATTGTTGAGTGTTATAGTATTAAGGAATAGGATAGAAGAATAGATGTATTAATAAAGAATAGGGAATTGGAGAGATGGAGAACTAGTATGGAGAACAAAAAGTTAAATATATATAGAAGTAAACAGAATATTGGGTGCGAGTTAATTTATGATAATAATAAGGAAAGTAGTTTACTGTTTAAGGCTCGAATGGGATCTTTAGCAACAAGGAAATATACACATAAATGGACAAATGTGGGTGATTTAGTCTGCAAGTTGTGTAAGGGAAGCACAGAAAATATTAGGCATCTATTAATAGAATGTAAATGTCTGAAAGCAGAAAGAGTACAAATAATGAAGTTGTGGAAGAAATAATATAAACAAGATGATTATACAGAAAATGGGTTATTGGTTTTTATGCTGTGTTTGGGAAAAGATAAGGGGAATTTAGATATAAAAGTTATGGAGTTGACAAAGATTATGTAGTGGAAAAGTGATGGAGCAGGATAGAGAAGAATATGGGGAAACTTAGGGTGAGAAATGGAAAGGGCAGTTAAAGTATCTAACAGGTTTCTCCAGGCATATTTTCTCAGAGGTTCCTGATTCCGTATAAGGAGAAGTCACAGTGCATCACATCATTTCACATCACACCTTTTTCTTATATCAATTATCTAATATTCCTAATTAAAACAAATTCTAAAAAAAGAAGTTTACCACAAAGTCACACCTACACACAAACTTACTAACTATACAAAGTTATTTTTCTTTTAAATAGTCCATTAGTCATGGAGATCAGAAACCCTTTTATAATATTATATATAATTAGAAGCCATAAATTATGAAAAAAAATTCTTCTAACTAATAATAAATCCTGTAGAAAAGAGACAAGTTCACCCAGCATTAGTTAAAATTTGGACACATATTTATTAGCAATTAAAGATCATTATAAATTTAAAATTATAAATGATTCTCATTAAATACAAAGATTATATCTTTAACAACATGATATGATATCACTATACTTTCATAAATAATAACAAACTATTATTATTCAAATTTATATCATATTTTGACTATTCCAATAGAATATTTGAAAAGATTGCTTTGCAATTTACTAGTAATTAATATTTGTATAAGGGAAAATATTTATCAGAAAGTTTACTTTAAAAAATATATTTTTTTATAAAAGATTTATATAGTGATTTTATTTACTGTGTTTTGTTTACCAGTAAAAGTTCTGTTTTCCTTCTGCAATTTTAAATATCTTAGCACATGATTTTTCCATTATGGCACTCTGTTTTAAATATAGACTGAAGACAAGCATGTATGAAGTTGAAGAAAATCATAATTTTTGCAGCAATTGAAGGTTTAAAAAGCGCTCCTACTCATTGTTGATGAAGATATGGAAGAATATATTATCCATTTGAATTTGGATCCCCAATTCTTTGGATAAAAACTAAATATTTAGAAAGTCATTTTAGGAGCTTAAAATTCAATATTTTTCTTTTTTAAAAGCATGATGATCTCCCCCATTCAAGTAATCAATTAGTATTACAAGAACTAACAGAACAACAAATGATTTTGCAGTTTATAATTTAGAATATTTAGTAAAAAAATTATATCAGTTCTTTACAGATTAAAATTTTAAATCAACAGAATTAATTTCAACAAAATAATATTTTTATAAATAATATTTATTTTATAAAGCGCAGACGGTATTGAAATTAAGATTCATGCTTTCAGATCTAAGTACTTTAGACTGGCTTGGATATATAGAAAGACAAGTAAAGAAGAAGGTGGAACCCCCCTTTTCTTGTTAAACTCTCTGTCTCAGTGTTTACAATCTGATTGGCTGCTGATAGTCATAAGCGCTTGAAAGATTTGCAGTCTCTCAGTTAAAATAATATTTTGTATAATTATAAAAACACTGACTTTCTTTTAAATTATATTTTAATAAAATCAACTTTTATAATGTTTTTGAATAACAATAATAATATAATATTTCAAATATAATCAATGATGTCATATTTTTACATCATTAAATAAAATTTCATATGAAATGTCATTTCAATATATATATATTAAATAGTGGTGAACAGTTTCCTAAGTGTTGAGCTGAATAAACAACAGTTGTTTTTAATAATAACTAAAATAATTTGCAGCGTGAGACTTGTTCAGGTTTTCATTACATATAAATGTAATTGAATGACAAATCATTTCTAAATGAATAATATAAATTTAGAATCAATATCATGTCTTTAATTAAAGCACATATCACAGAACAAACTCATAATTTTTTTTTTTTTACTTTTAAAAATATTTACTAAAGGATTGTCTAATGACAATCAAGATCATTTAATCAATAATGTATTCAATAACCAAAAATTCTTTCTGTGTGTTCTCACATATTATGATTTTCAGGTACAAAGAAAATATCCAATAAAATTAACATTAAATATATATCTTGGATAACAATGCTACATTTCTTTGACAATATCCCTAGTTCTGAAAATGACTACATACTTCAAAATTGACATGAATTAATGTACAAGTATTAATTAATTTTCTCAAATTGAATTTTTAGAAAATATAGAGGATCCATTAATTATTTGGATTTTTAAAAAAAATAAAATTCAAACACTTTGCTAAAAAATTAATGATGTAATATATAATTATGGTTACTGTTTAAAATATCAAATATATTAATTAATTATATTCTAAATATATGTGATTGTTTAATTTCAAATTACTACTTTATTCTTTTTATAGCATAATGTTATTTAAATTATATTACAAGATATTAAAAAAATTTCAATGATATAAACCAATTTACCTTCCAAATTTGTCTGCTATAAAACTTGTTAAAAATGCTCCCACAATTCCACCTGCACAGAAAATGCTCACAACAATTGACCACATTACAACTATCCATTGACTTGATGGAAATTCAGGGCCTGAAGAATTTGTATAGTTATGTAATGAATTTAAATCTCCACCATTTCGTTCAAACTGTGTTTTGTTAATCCATTGTTCTAAAATCTAAAATGAAGGAAAACAATCATTATTTTATATAAGAATCCCTTAAAAGATTCACTGATAATAAATTATATTCAATTAATGATAATTAATATATAGATACAATTAAATATTAAATTATCTTATAAAACTTGTTAATGAAAATACACCATTTTTATAAAATTAACAGGTTCTGAAAATTTTTTTAACAAAAATGTATTTTAATAAATTATTTAAAATGTTCTTTACTGTCTAAAAAAGATTTTAATTACAGTTAAAAGAACAAAAAAAAATTACTCAGTTCAATAAATATTTACATTTTTGAGATTAAATGTACTATATATATATATAATTTTGATTTTTCAGAATTAACCTTTACTACTATCATGCTCTTTACAATTTTTCAATAAATAAATCTTTTCATATTGACAGGCCTATAACTATTAGACATTATTCGATACCAATTTAGAGTGTGCTCATGGCCATTTTGAATTCTAAGAGCCGCACAAAACCACTACTGACACATCCAGCAATAAATGACATTGAATAATCCACACATGGTTGCAATATGACTATTCATTACAAAATCACAATTTATATCAATAACTAAAAAATTAAAGCCCAAATTTCATAAGGACCTTACATGATAAAGTATAGATCCAATATCCACATCAGAAGATCAAATGTGAACAACGCTATTTTTTCTTATCTCCATTTTTTTTTCTATACATGTAACAAAGAAAAAATGCAAGAAAAAATCCGATTAATTATAAAATTAATATGCTTTATTTCAACATGTAGTTATAAACATATATTGTAATAAAATTTGTATTTTAGAGTTATAAGATTTTAGTATTTTGAAATTATAAGCATGCTTTGATCAATTTTATGTTATTTCAACATGTTATAGATATATATAATAATAAAATTTGTATTTTAGAAGTTTATAAGCTTTTAGTATTTAAACTGTGCTCACCACCATTTTGAATTCTAAGGAGCACTCAAAACCCCAGCTGACACATTCAAGCTACCCTGTGTGGATTAGTCAATATTATTTATTGCTTAGATGTGACAGCATTGGTTTTCGGCGGTCCTTAGAATTCAAAATGGCAGTAAGCGCAGTCTAAATCAGCATCCTTTATTGTTTTGCAACGTTTCTTCATTCTTGTAGAATATATTTTGATTTAGCTACACACACATATATATAGCTAGTTATTTTCTTAAACATAGCTGATTTTATTGGGCAATGACACCAAGTGATTATGAATAGAAAAACAAATCTCTCAACAACTTGTCAAATATTTTCCAAATCAACAATGCTTTTTTTTCAAGTTTTGGAAATTAACAAATTTCCCTGCTGTCAAATCTTTGAGCAAAAAACAAAGGAGAAAGAGAAGGTGTCACAGCCTGAAAATAAGACACACAGCGTATGCTGAGTAAACATTGTTACTAACAATTTTTTATAAATATAAAATCAGATTCTATACAATAGTGCCCATATGTAAGTACAGACATTAACCAAATGTTTAATTTTATATTTTAAGTTTAGAAAATCTGATCAATATAAAACTGTTTTTGGTGGGATAATCCAATTAAAGACATGCAATTCCTCTTAAATTTTTCCTGCAATTTTACAATTTTATGAAGATAACCAAATTGATTTGCAAAAGCTGCTTATGTTTACATCTCATGGTGCATCCGTAATGCTTGGAAACTAAATTAAAGCAGAATGCACCACATTTGGTGCAACAACATTGTGTTACACACTGAGAAAATTTATATATTTCGGATGCATGAAAAGAAGTAAAAGCCACAAGAGAAATCGAAACAGTGGTGAGAACTGTTTATATATTATTCTTGAGATCCGTGACAAAAACAAGTAAATTTAAAGAGATTATTGAAGCTTCACAAAATAAATCTATAGCTTTCCAATATATTAATGAGGTGAGGTGGTTGTCAAGACATTTTGCAATAAAAGCAATTATTACAAATTATGAATCATTAATTGAATATTTTAATCAAGATAAAGATGATCCAATTTCCAAATTTTGTTTGAAAAAGTTAAGCAACATTGAATTTTAAATAAATTTAGAACTTTTGTCTTCAATTTTAGAAGAACTCAGTGCTTTATATCAAACTTTTCAATGCAGTGAATTAACACCCATAGATGCTTTTCAATTTGCTCATGCAAAAATTAATAAAATCAAGGAAAAACATCTTGGAAACATGACATGGAACAATAAAATAAGCGTGCTTTTAAAAAAGGCTAATGATTTAAATATAATTATAAAAACAGATGATATGTTAAAATTTAGTAATTTATTATGTGAAAGTTTGGAAGAAAGGTTTCCAATGGATGAAGTAGAAGAGTTGGATATCCTTTGATGTTTCCAGTTTACTATCCTGCAATTTTAATTATGGACTAGCGGAAATTGAAAAATTGTGTTTAAAATATAATGCTTTTCTTACAGATAAATCTGTTATAAGCGAACAGTATAACGATTTTAAATATGCAGTGCGGGAAAAAATTAAAATTAAACAAATAAAAGATGTTGAAGCAATCAATGGTTATGTTTAGTTTGAATAATGAACAATTTAAAGATCTATCCAAATTACTAGATATCGGAGGCACTTTTCTGGCCAGTAGTGTGGATTGCGAGCGCGTTTTTAGTTTGATGAATTTGATTAAAACGAAACAAAGAAATCGATTGCAAGAAAACCATATGGATATGCTGATGAGAGTAAAAACATATATGAATGACGTAAACAATGCAAATTTAAGTAAAGTTTATGCAGAATGGTTAAAACCAAAGACAGGAGAGAGAAGTTATAAAATAAATGCCATTAATAACAAATGTAATCCTTAATTCTAGAATATTTCAACAATAAGTAATTGTGAATTGTTGTTCTTGTTTGTTTGTTTTGACAAATGTGTTAATTGAAAAAATTAGAAGCAGACAATGTTTTTACATTGTAGGTATTTAAATTTTATTTTTCATTTGAATGGAAAAGGGAAGCCACAGTAATCAGCTAAATTCTGTCTTCACGAACTAATGATTTGACTTGATTTTAGAGTAGTTTTTTCATTGTGTTCTGTTGTAATGTATGTAGTACAAGTGGTATGCTGTAAGATCGAGTCAATGCATATAAGTAGGTACAAAATTTGGCTGAATATTAATACTATTCTTGTATTGACTTTTTTTTTTATTATATGCGCTTTTTTAAATTGCCGCACAAAATTTTATTTTTGAAAAAACTGCACACACTTAAAAAAGTGTGCACACAGGTCACAAAAAAGTAGAGGGAACACTGCTCATAAAAACATCCTTACTAACAATAGAGAAAAGACTCTTGTAAATTAGAGATCCATTAGAGTCAGGAAATCTAATTAAAATAAACATTCTCCGAGGGGCTAAAAACTGACATAAATAGAGCTAAAAATCTATTATATCAGAGTTTGGTCAATTGTTGCTAGTCGACTTCACGTCTGTTCAATTTTTGAGGGGCCAAGCCACCACCCTCCATCTTCAGCCTGACTCATGCCGAGATGTAGCTCCAAGAATGCTGCCTGCCACAGAAGATTAGACAACACTTCACAGAATCCTGAGATAACCAGCCCAAAGACTGTATAATCGCCTTAACCCAGTTTAATGTTGTAATTTAATTTGTAAATTAATATTTTATTCATGTTTAATGTTTTTAAAAGCTCTGTTAATCTTTTATATCAATTCTCTACAATATAATTAATCTGTCATCCAACTCACGCTTCTAGTGTGGTTATAATTTAATTTTAATAATATTTTTATATTTTCTCACTTGATTTTATTTATAAATGCCACTCAAACTTAATCTTGCGAACTTAGAAAGGGGGGGGGTAATGAGTTCTTGTTATGTATTTTAGATATTTCATAAGATTGGGTTTATACTTTAAATGAATACCTTTTTTTATGTTTTATCGTAAATTTATACAAAATGTATAAATACTTTTGCAATCTGGGGTGGATATTGGTGTCCGTTAGTTTATAAATTTCTTATTGATTATCATCACCACAAAGGCTGGCGACTTAAATTTGTTTTGTAATTTGCATTATTTTAGTTTTTGTTTCCTATGTTAAAATATTGATTCAAGAAGGGAGGAGACAATCATAAAATAGCTATGGTAGATCGAATTCATGCTCATGAAAATTTTAATACAATGTGCAGTGAGTAGGGAAAATTTCACCTTTCCCTCCATTCCAACATGCTCGTTTCCGCGATCAAAACTGCGGATTCCGTACCTATGAACTTTCCAATGACTATAGATTAAATAAATAAAATGCTACCTGTTTGATGATCCCAAAAATCTAGATCTAGTATGTTAACTTTGATAAACACTAAAAGCATCTGGAACCGCCACCATATTTGACAAGGTAAAATAACTTTAGCCGCTATATGAATCTCTTAACCTCAGCCTTCTGTAATAATAATCCTGACATTCTACTATATAATCTTATGTAAAATATTTATAATTTATGTATCTCTAGTTAATGGTAACTCTATATAACTTAACTTCCTTTATCATTGAGCCTCTATTTAATCTGTTTTTCTTTCATTTTCATGCGGCAATAATCTTTTATTTTATTATTATATTATATATATATTTGTTTTAAATATGTCAATAATCCATCAAACTCACTAGCATGTAATTCCTTTTTTTATTTTTCTTCCCCACCACTTGCAGGGTGATTAAAAATTCAGTTTAATTACAATAAGTCTTATTCTATTTTCGCAGATGCTCACGAGTTTGGGGAAATAAAGTAATTATCTTCTAAGGTTATTGTAGAAAACAGATCAACATCTGTTTTTCTAAGAAATGTTTTTTCTTTTTAAATAATAATGCGCTAATCCTAAATGTTAAATTTATTCTATATAAGTAAAATCTATTTATTATCTAAATCATCATTACCACCCCATTCGTTTCTGTATAAACATATTTATTTTAATAATGGCATTTATCAACCAAAATTTGTACTTATTTAACAGTGTGGGAAGTTATAAATAATGTAAAGTAAATGGAAAGGGGAATCTTTATATCTTAAGAAGTATGTAGTCTAACTAATTTAAATAATCCAGGTCTGTTTAGCAATTAAATCATACCTTTAAGCGGGATGTTTCATAATGTGTGGGCATTAATTAATTAAATAGTCTTTAAAAGGTATATTTTGTTGTTCTAAACACTGTGTGCATATAGGCCTCATCGTTCGTGTTATATATATATATATATTTGTGCTTCTTTTACCCGAGAGTATCAGAAAATCGAACCCCGTTATGTATCTCCAAGTCCAAGAACCAGGCTCTTAACCCCCCAGGGACTTATTTGGCTATATGAGCTGGCTTTACATGGGAATAGCTCTGAAAAATCCAGCCCAGTAAAATGTACAGCTGACCGCTCTTCTTTCAAGAACCGATTCTGCCAATGTCTGCAGATTTATATCGGTCTCTTCTTCAAATGAATTCTCTGAAGCACCTGCTAGGATCCATGACTGGATCACAAAATAAGCCACTATGTACGCACCACCTTTCTATTATATTTCTAATAAACCCAGGAATATCCATAAGCCGTAATGTTGTGATTCTACTAACCAGATCTATTTGTACTATTTAAAATGCGCGTCTTCGTGACGACATTATTATAAATATATTCACTAACTATCCCACACACATTTGTCACTCCACAAACTGAATATTAATAAAATGTAGCTTGTATAAATTTAATACTTCGTCCTAAAATGATAATTGTCATCTAAATTGGTTAAATGCTTATTTTTGAGCCTTCTGGGGGTGGAGTGGTACCTCAAACGTATATTTCCTAATAGCGCTAAGTCATTTATCCATTGTTATAGTTATCCATTATTGGCATAGCCGCAACCATAAACCAAAGTAATTTGTTAAATCTAATTCTATAAGTTATGAATAAAATGTAATATGATTTCTCTATGGCCGACTGTCATATAATATATTTATGAGGCCAATGATTAATAAAATAATGACACACACATTTAATTGTTTTGCTAAATTAATAAACCTCAAATATATATGTTATACCTTTTTAGAATCATTGTTTTCTTTTAGTTATAATAATATCTTAATTAATAATTTATGCTCATACTGACTAAATGATCTCCCGCTAATATATAATTAATATGAAAGATCATGATTTTAAATTGCTTCCAATTCATATTTCATGGTAAGTTATTCCATCATTAAATTTAAATTAGAATCTTTTTGTGTCTCTGATGTGCAATGCCGGCGGAGAGAGATAAAATTAGATCGATATCATTGGGATTGTTGCTTATAGGTTGGTATATCTGGAAAATGGGAAAATAGGGCAGAGTTCATGAGTGTTCCTGATTTATATAACTTGCGCATGATTGGATTCGAGGTACTTTTGCCTAGATGCTAGATTTTGTTATATGAACAGACAAAACCGACCGGTACAGTATGGAATTTCAATTTGATTAATAGTCAGCCTAGAATATATAATGTTGAAAAAAGATTTAATAAATTAATAATGGTAGAATGTCAAAATGTTAAAACAGTATTGAAAAAAGGAGAATATTTAAAAAAGTTAATTGATGGGAAAATTGATGTTAGTAACTGTATATTGAAAATTGAATTGAAAGTACCTAAGTCGTCTATTAAGAGAAATGCATACTTTCATGGTTAATAAATGTAAAAATACTTTCTTCAGCAAGTCAATTATTAGTATATTGCAAATAGTATATAATCTAACTTTTAATAATATCGATATTTTTTATGATCGTTTTATTATGAATGTTAGAAAACAACTAAACTTATAATTGTGAACGTATATGTATATATAATCTTATGTATGTAATTTGTATTTGATTATTGTTTTGTTTTTTTTTTGTTTATTGTGTAAGTGTAAATGTTGAAATGCACATAATAAATAGATATTAAATTGAATAATAATAATAAAGTAGCAACAGTAGGAGCAGTAGCAGTAGTATTATAGTAATAGTAATAATAATAATTATTATTATTGTTTGTTTCTTCTCTACCTTAAGAAGGTTCGTTTCTTTGCATTTAGATCATAAACAAGGAAACCAGGAGCTGTAATGGAACATAGTGGCTAAAAAGGAAAAATAAAACTTTCAGTGTAGGTTATGAGTTATATATAATTTTTGTTATTTTAAAAAAAAACATGTTTTGTTTATCTTTATTTTAAAATATATAATTTATTTATGAATAAACAATGTGTATATTTAAGAGTTAATTGATAAGCTATCTACACAATAAAAGATTGGAGATATATGTATATTTTTAAGTTTAAACTCTTATCTGATGAAAAAATAATTCCTGACTCAATATCTTCAAATATTCATTTTTAGGGAAGATATATTGAAAATTCTCCAATGGTTTATATAGTTCATTGTCATACAACATATTTTGTTCCATATATATATATTTATTTATTATTAATTTTTATAAAGTAATAAACAATCAAATTTATTATATATTAAAAAGAAATAATATTTGTACTTCTTAACTGGCTACTATTTTAGTCAATTGCATACGTTTTTTTTAATCATATTATTAATTACTTTTTATAAATCAATAAATTTAAAGTTAATTGAAATCTAGTAGACTTCTCTAATTGTTTTATAAGTATACAAACCAATTTATTACAATAAATTTATAGAAGATGAACTGTCTATATAAAAAAAAAAGCTTCTTTTTTTTTTTTTTTTGGTCATTGAATCACAATCTAAAAATCAAACCAATATCAGTAAGTGAAGTATGATTATGTATGTTTTATTATCTGATTATTGTTAGGCCTACTTAGATATAAATTTTATATTGCCAGTACATTGAAATAATTGTTAACTTTACATGAGTTAATATCAATTGTATAAATAATTTCATTAGTTTATGGTTAATTATTAAGAGCTTATCTTGTTCAGTTATAAAGATCTTGATAGATTTTATTCTGTCCTTAGTCAGAATGATTTGCCTTAATTATCTTTAAGCTTCTTTGAGGTGGATCATAAATTTAATTAACTCTTAAATTTTAATGTCTACCTTTGAATTAAATAAATGCCAATGATTGTTTTATATGGCTTAGTAGTTCTAAAATCCATTTTAATAGTCTTGCATTGGTGGTCGAGAGGTCAGCGCGACTGCCTTGCACTTGCAGGCAGTTGCCCGGGTTGCGGGTTCGCGTCCCGGCCGATGCTATGACACTTAAAAAAAATAAAGAAATAAAAAATCAATTTTAATAATTGACTTACAGAAAATTTAAATAATGGATAGGATTCGTTGATTATAATTCAGTAAATATTCAATAGAAACCTACTTTATATTTGATATAATGGTATGATTAGATATTAAAAATGCAAGATTACCTAATAGGCCCATTGATAATATGTTCTTATTAAGTATTTCATTTTAATATATAATTTAAACAATAATAGTATGTTGATGTAAAGTATAGTGGAGATAAATTATTATTATTATTAACATTTTATTAAACTAGATATAGAACTGACTAATGGGTTATTTTATTTAAACATTATACATATTGTAGGTTTATAAAATATTATTTGAATGTTATCATAACCATTTATAAATGAGTTCATTTAATTAGAGACTATCATTAAATTTTATCATAAATTTACATTACTATATATAATATTTGATTAGTGGAGTATATCAGAACTTAGTTGTTTATTGATTTGAATTTGATTTTATTCAATTACAAATTGAATGGATATCTTAGGCATATATCATTGTTTAGGACAATGATATTTGATTTCACTGCTTAATGTAGTTTATTTTGGGATAATGAATAGATTTGGTGATATCTGAAATGATGAGCTTGTTTGATTTCTTTTGCTTTAAATGTTATCTGAATAAATTAGGTTTTAATAAATATTGTCATCAGTATTTTATTTTAGTGTAGTGAACAATCTAAATAATTATTTATTGGAAACTTTGTTATTGCAGAGTATAATTAATGACTGAGCTAAATAATTTTATATCGATTATAACAGAATTACCATTTATTGGTACATGATTTACTCTGTTATAAATAATATTTAAACCATAAGGGCATTTCTTCATTATCTTTGATTTTATTTTTGTGTAAGTAACAAATGATTGTCTAAAACCAGTAGGACAATTTCTTTTGTTTCATGACAAATGTTGACCAAACCAATACAGAGATAATGGGGTAGAAGATCAATTATTATCCCATTGCAATATATATAAATAAAACAAAACTTGCTAACAATATTCAATAATAAGTTTTATTCATTTTTGGTAACAATGAGGTTTGATGAGATGGGTGTGATTAGATATTATTACAGAGACTATCGATAACTGACAAAATATTGAAATTGCAACTCTTAAATTTTTTCGGTTTCTTCTGATACAGATGATCTATGTTTATTCTTAATTAGTAAAAATAATGAATAAACAGTTTCACATAAATAAGTTGAAGCAAAAGAAATCAGAATATTTATCATTGACTTAGAAATGGTAGAATACTCTTCTTGTCAGCAAATCCAAAATTCTGATGTATCAGAATTACAAAGTTTTGTTTCAAGAGTCGAATCTGCTCTTATTTCTACTAATACTGTAGTTGGATAACTATGGTAGATGTTGAAATTCTACTAAATATACAAATGGCAGTCTTATCCAATTTTGTTCTTTGTTTTCATCTACATTGGAAAAATACTTTTAAAAAAATCATACAATTCTCAAGGTGAATAATTATGATATTTCTATTATCTTCAGATAACAAAATATTATTTTCTTCAATAAATTCATGAAGAGATGGGGACATTTCTGTATTACAATTTTTAAAATTGAGTGACCATGCAGATAAATTTACTTTGGAAAGCTTGTAATCATATATTTAGGCATAACATATTTGTACTTTTTCCATGCAAAGAGAGATTAAATTCATTCATTTTTCAAAAAAATCCATCAACTAGGAAATTAACAGCAACCATCTTTTAATAATAAAACCCTTTTGAGAACTTTTCCATAAGATAGCCATCTCACTTCTATATGGTTCAAAAGTATTTCATAATTAGAATCCATCTCTGGGCATAAAATGTGAAACAGTATTGTATTGAATAGCATTGTTTTTTATGTAATTCACATTTGAAACTTCTGATAGCCACTTTACTAAGAGATTTTTCCATTTGTCAAAAAACTAATTTTTCTCTATGAATAATGTAATGAATTGATCTTATATTCTGACAAACTTTTTTGGCTTCTGTTACAAATCCTGATATTCTGATAGTCATGGTTGCAATACAGTCAGTGCAAAATTCCAACACATTTTTTCCAATCATTTTCTATTAAAAAAAAAATTATTTACTTTTTCAAATATATCTTTTCCCTCGGTTGTATCAAAATTTTTGCTAAATAGAAGATCTTCATGAATTTGAAAAGTGCAGATATCTCACAAAAAACTATTAAATTACCATTGTGTTTTAGTGTCAATTGATTCAACAAACTGAATAGCAAAAGAACTGCTTTGTCTTATCCGTGACTTTAAAATAAACATAACATTTTCAGTAATAGAATCTATTCCTCTTATTGTATAGTTGAACAGGGGAATATTCTTTAATGATTCTGAAACTTCGGAATCATAAATAGTCTCACAAATTTTTATCACTGCTGGTAACACACAGTCTTCGGTAATTTTGAGGTTACGAGGGTTTTTTTTTTTGTTTTAGCTACCAAATAAGCAATTTCAATGGAAATTTTCAGTAATTTGTTATTTAATGTGGTTTGTTTTGAAAAAAATGTGATTGTCATTTAAATTCTTCAGCTTTTCTTTGGAAAAACTCAACTGTTCAATTTTTATATATAGCATGAGGCAAATAAGTTTTCCCAGCCACATACAATCATTTAATAATTGTTTTTAGCAAATGATGCACAATGGTTTGCTAGGATCATTACTTAAATGAATAAATCTGTACTGTATATAAAACAAAATTGAACTTATATTCAGAGACTTTTAATTTTTGAATTTATCATTCTTCCTCTGCACTATAAATCATACTCTATGCCCATAGAAGTATGCTGCAATGCCACAAAAGAACCTGACATCATGGCAGCCAGCAAAGAAACCATGGGAGAGAGTACACATAGATCACGCTGGACCAGTGGATGGGAAAATGTTGTTGATACTTGTAGACGCACAATCCAGATGGATAGAAGCACATAAAGTATGAGACACGACGGCGAATGAAGCAATCAAATGCCTTAAAAATATTTTTGCGATTCATGGATACCCGGAGGTATTAGTATCAGACAACGGTGCTGCATTCACTGGAACAGAAATGCAACAATTTTGTGAAGAACATGATATTCAACAAGTGTGGTCACCACCATATCATCCTCAATCAAACGGGCTAGCGGAAAATGCAGTACAACAAGTGAAACAAAATTTGAGGAAAACTGGAACAAAAAATATACAAGAAACGCTACAAATGTTCATGATGACGCAACACACAACACCATCAACAACAACGGGTAAATCACCAGCAGAAATACTATGCGGACGGAAATTGAGAACAAAATTAACTGCATTATATCCAAAGGAGAGCAATATAATACAACATGACGAAATGGATAAAGAATTCAGGAATCAAGAACCAGTCTGGTTCAGAGACATATTAAGGAAGACATGGATTCAGGGAACAATTAAACAACGGATGTCAAACAAGATATATGAAATAAATGGTCCAAATGAAAGAATATATAGAAGACACATAAACCACATGCGAAGAAGAATGTCAGATGAATGGGATTGGATACCAAACGAGGATAAGAAGTTTGACACTAAGGAGAGTGGAATTAATAGTACAGGGAAAGAGGAAGAAGAGAGACAAATTGCGATAGAAACAAATTGTGAAGACAAACATGAACAATACAAGAATAAGTCACCCAGGCCTACAAGAAATAGAAGATTACCCGAACGATTCAAAGACTATGTGTAATGGAAATATTTCGACTTCTGAAATGAGGGGAGGAAGTGAAGTGTTTGATAAAAGAAAAAGAAATATTTCAGAAGTGAAATTACAACATATATTTTGTTTGTTAAAATGGCGGAATATAAAAATATAAAACGGATTATAGAAGACAAAGGATTACGTCGAGAGAAATTGATAACAAGCCAGACCACAGAGAAATTAGGAGTACAATTTGATTGGTAGAAATGCAGAGGAACAGACGAATTGAAATAATGAGATAATTAAACCAATGAACAGATAAATCCGTAAAGGTGTGAACTTTTCGACACACAGCAAATAAAAAGACTTTTTCATGTATATAATTTTGTAGTTTAATTAGTTTTAAAAGCAGAGTGTACCGTAGAAGTTTGTGTTTAAATAAAGCATTATGGTATTATAAATAATAACTCGGAGTAAAGATTTTGTTAATACACGGCAGTTTGCTAGGATCATTACTTAAATGAATAAATCTGTACTGTATATAAAACAAAATTGAACTTATATTCAGAGACTTTTAATTTTTGAATTTATCAATCTTCCTCTGCACTATAAATCATACTCTATGCCCATAGAAGTATGCTGTCATTAATGGTAGAGGTAGGTATCATTGCATCTATGTGTATAGTCCCTATAAAAAAATGATACCAATGCCTGTGGTTGTGAAGGTTAGATTAGACTGTAAGAGCATCTCTTTTTTTTTTGTTTGTTTGATTTTATAGATAGTGCAATGAGAATCATTTGCTAACTCAGATTAATCAGAAACAACTGTCTTCTAGCTAATAGCTAAATAGTTAATTATTCCAAACCATTCACTAAATGGCCAATTACTTGAATCGATTAGTTAGTTATGTGAAAGAAAAATCCTAAATCTACTTTTGACTTTAAAAAAATTTTCAAGGTTAATTTGACCTAAACTCAATCCTAGGTCACGGCCATAACAAGTAGATAACTAATAACTAAACTATATCATAAGACTCTTCAATAAATGAGGTTAATATTATTGATAACTATTTTACTTAAAAGTGCACTGTGTGTTCTTACCAGAATGATCATATATAATATAGTATAATTAAAATAAAAAAAAATTATAAGAAACCTTTTTGTTGTTATTAAAAAAATCCAGCCTATTTATTTTTGTTTTATGCTGACATGTACAGATCAATAAATTATATTAAAGTTGAGCAAAATAAAAATCTGCAAGAATGTTGTAACCTGGGAATGACCTTAATTTAAAGACACTAACAGGTTTTGCAAGGCCTCTCATGAATACGGTTAAGGACGTTCGTTCGCATAAACAGATATTAAATATATTCACCACTCATTCTTTTTACTAACAAAACATACACACAAATTAAGATAAAATTATGCATTAAAGGAAAACTAAAAATCTCCCCCTTCCCTCTCCCAAGTTGGGGAACAAAACAATCGGAGAATATTAAAATAAATTAAGGTATTATTTCAAAATATTATTTATAATAATAAAAATCGCGAGTGCTAAAAACTAACGATATAAAACCTCGTTAAAGTATATGATGCAAGTCTAAAGCAGAAATGCTAAAATCAATTGCATGTGGAAGACAAAAATGTAATACTACAATAATAATAAAATTGTTATATGTTTGATCACAATATTTTATTGCTTAGTTACTCAACCTATTTCTAGGCAGCAATAATTACAGATATATGTATCCATATGGAAAGAGGAATGCTATTATTTTTTGAAAATATTCTGTATCCTAATTAAGTCTTCTCAAAAGTGTTTTGCAGATTAGCCTCTCTCTATACAATAATTCTACAATACATCTTTTACCATTCCATTCCAGTCCCACGCATAAAGTACATATTGCATATAGCTGTGCTGCTTGATATACACAATTGTAGTGTTGTGTATATAATGTTAAACATTTATTTTTATATTGGTATAATAAATAAAATATATAAAGTTATGATGCTTCTATCAATTAAAATGCAAAGTATTAATTTACAAGTAATTATTTAATTGGAGATAGGGTAATTATATGTATACTTATTTTGTATTATCTATAATTATAAAATCCATGTAAAAATGTATGTTTGACCATAAGGCTCTAATTTAATTGGAGATAGGGTAATTATATGTATACTTATTTTGTATTATCTATAATTATAAAATCCATGTAAAAATGTATGTTTGACCATAAGGCTCTCATGTGTCAAATTCACAACCAATTAAAAACTATTACATTTGTCCATAATGATGTGAAAAACCAAAAAAAAAAAACCAACAACTTTAAATTTGTTTTTATAAATAAATAATTATACCTAACTAAACCATAATTTACATTACGAACCTTTATATTTAATAATCCATCATTTTTATTACGAAGCATATGGAAATACCATTAACAATAATAGCAGTTGTTCGTAACATTGACAAATCCACATATTCAGATATATTAAAAAATTTTAATTTAGCTTTATTAATACCTTGTCGGGTATATTTTTGAAGAGTACCTAACAGACAATGTTATTCCAAACTTTTTTTTTTCAATTTTCCAATTCTGAATTTCTCACATTTATTTATATAATACTAAAATCTTTTGTTTAATTTACATTAAATCATATAAAAAAATTTTGTTAAAGCAACCAATTAAAAAAAGCAATGGTTTTACAATAGGTCGGGTACAATCAAGTGTTAATTATATTTCTTAATGTGATTATTCGGGATTAATTAAAAATTATTTCTTAAATAAATTGTAACTTATACTAAATTAAAAAAGTCTAGTAGTCAAGAAAAGACCTTTCATGCAAGAGATGCTAAAGTATCAACAGTTATGAATGTGTTATTGCATCTTTACATAAAATCTTTATAATTCTTTCCTTTAATTTATTGTGCAATAGTCTATGAACACCATCTACAATAAAAACCTCTTGCAAACAAGTATGGCCATGGCAACTACAAAAGAAACAAAACTATTCTAGAGATGAGTTTTGCAATGACAATACATACCAATCTGTGAATCACAAATATGAGCACATTTTTTGTTTGATATTTTTGATATAGTCTTTTAATTTCTTTTGCAGAAAATTTTTCTTTTTTTAATACTGTATTTCAACATCACGTCTAACTGTAACTCTTCGATATATTCAAATTCTTGCTATAACCGCCCAACAATGCATTTCTTTAGAAAGTCTTTAAGCTTTATAATGCAAATGGGGTCCATCTCTTTAACAAAAACCATATTCAAGTTCACAATAAAATACTTTTAGGAAGTTTTGCATTGTTCATTCATTTCACATGTCCAATCTCTACAGTATCATATCTAGCAAATTGAAGAAAATATTAATTTGTGTTAAGATCTTGCCAGTTTTTTAATTTTACGAAGCCTTCTTAAGTAAAATTTTTCTCATACTTTTATACTGCTTTAATATGTGTCCAAATTACACTTCCATTCAATAAATTAGATAAAATAACAGTTTTAAACAGCTAATTCAGTTGAATGAACCGCTCTATCTTTTAATTTATTAAACGCAGCAATAGTATATTTGAGTCTGCTGCACTTTTACATTTAAATTAACTTTTGTATTGTAATTGTAAAATTGCCAAAATATTTAAATTGGGTTGGTATGTATTTAGCTTTAAAAAGTAAAATCTACGCATTTATATTTAACAAAGAATTATGACTTGTACGTGTAATTAAATAATATCCAAATACTTCTCTCCAAAATTTCACATAGGTGATATAGTTTATAAAAAATTAATATTATTATAGAAAAAATACAATATATTTGGGATTTTGTTATTGTCAAAAAAATATATTATTATTCTCATTATTAGAAATTAAATCAAATTTTGAATGACATTAACATTAGTCTTTTTATACCAAATGTTTTATCCCTACTGTTCTCTAATTCATGTTTGATTTTTTTGATTTTTATCTGAAAAACAAATTCATATCTGTCCATAAATATATTTGAGGATTTGAAGTCTTTATGATAATTTAAAACTAATTAATGAGAATTTTAATTTCTTTTAAAAAAAATTTCTCAAAAAATTTATTGTGCAGAGATCATTGCAGCACTTAATAAAATTAGTAATTGCAAAACTGATCATAATTATTGATAAGATAATAAAAAAAGAACAAAGTAAAAGATCATTTGTGATTCTATGAAAAAAGTTAGCCGTTATAAAAGATAATCTGACTGGCAATCAACTGAGACAGTGGTAATGCGAGCCATCAGTTCTGTTACATCTCCATAATCATGGCGTTTAAATAATTTAGAAACTATGATTAAGCAATGTCCCTTCATATTCACTGACTTATTTCTTTGCATTTCAAATTACTCTAATATTAAGTAATGAAAAATTGCTGTGATACTTTCTACTGTTTGAACAATTAACAAGAATTATTCAGAAAATGCAGACACATTTTTAATTTTCTCCAATAAAATGTTTTATCATTTAATTCAGGAATCATCAAAAAAAGATTTATAATAATATACTAGTAGATATATAATAAAAGTGAGTAATAAATTTAAATCAATTTGAAGAAATAAAATGTATTTAATTTACTGTGAACTTGAAAATAATAGAAAATATTAATTAATTTATTTAAGACTGATGTTACAAAACTAAATTGTTGATGTACCCCAAGTTAATATATTTTATGAAAGGCATGAGCAACTCTGCAAAAAAATTTAAACACCTTTTGTTCATCTATAATATAATCTATGGTGTTTATTTTAGCATCTAGAAAATATTACCCATCTGAAAGCTTTAAATGCCCACTTGTGGAAGGTAGAGACCATGTTGGCAACCCTTGATTTAATTGCTAAAACAATACTACATGATTTTCAAACAATTATCCCAACTTCCTATTACATTGTTTATGGCACATAAAAAACATTAAATCCGACATGTTTTAGTGTAATGATAGAATGCCAGACACTCTCAAGATTCATGGATTCTGGCATAAAAGTCATTTCCAATTCTCAAATTTCTTATAATTTCTTACGCAATAAATCATTCTTTTTTTTTTAATGACAAAAAAAATCATAATGACAAGATAAATAATAATATACAAGATGTAAAGATATAGATTTTCACTGACATTTTATGCCATACTAGTACAATATAAAATAATTTAGATGAACTGAAAAAATGTCAATATTTAATCAGTATATAAAATTTATTCAATAAAAATGTTTACATAAAGAAAAATTAGAAATCAAGGTTAGAATTTTATCTTTTAGAAAAAATGCTATGTATAAAAAAAGAAAATGTACTTTAATGTTTTTTACCAACAAGAGTGGGTTTAAATAAATGATAAATGTAATGAATATGATATATGTAAAAATATATGAAAATAAATGCAGGGCAAATTCAAAGCTGTTATAAGTGATAAATATGAAAAAAAAAAAAGATTATTCTTCTTGATATTGAAAAAATAATTAAGGAATAATAGTGATAAAAAATAAATCAAAATACAAAAGTTGCAATAGCTAGATAGATATTTAAAAATATTTTAAATTACTGTAATTTAATTTACAATTGCCAAATTTCTTACTCTCATTAAAATATTTGGCTAATTACCTCTTAAGCTGGACATTGTCATATTTTTGTTCAATTATAAAAATATTTTAGTTCAATTATAAAAAACTTAATTAATGTGATACCATTAATCCACTTCCATCTCATATTTTAAACTCAAGAATAAAGTTATCTAAAAAAAGGGAGGGAGGGGTGCTCTTTGAGAAACATTTCTGGTTGAATTAGCACTCTTCAGTCACCCACTTCACTATTTCTAACATGTCATCATCATCTTCAATTGGAATTTATCAACATTATTGCAATTTAATCTACAAGTGTCAAATTTTTTGCAATTACACATTTGACAACAATCTCTTTATATAAAATATTAATGATTTCATGCAATGGTAGAGTGGCAGATTCTGAAGCTCAAGATCCGTGGATCATGATTCCAGCTGTATCATTTCCAGTGCTTAAACCGTTTATGAACTCTCAAGCATCATTTGATTGTTTTGTCTTGCACAGTTTAATGCAATGATAAAATGTTCTGACTCTAGAGCTCAAAGTTCATTGGATTATAGTTTTAGCACCCTCAATGCTCAAACTTCTTATGAATTCCCAAGCAATAAACCATTTAATCATTTTTAAGAATTGATGGATGACAGCCTTCTTGCAGACCACACTTCAAGTAGCATATATTATTGTATGAAACTAATTATTTTCACAATGAAACCAGACTTCATGGGCAGCAAATTTACCCATATGCAACATAAATAAATAATCATTTATTATGCTAGATATTATCATTATTTTTATTCCAGATATAAACTTTAAACTTAATTAGTTTTTAGTTTATTTTCAATAAACCACATAGTTATGTTTAATCAGAATATATATATATTAAATTTTGATTAAGTTTAAAGTTTATGTCTGGGTTAAAAGTAATATGATAATCTCTAGCCTAATAAAGAATTGTAACAATCATTTAATGTATTTAACTAAAGAGGATGATATCAAATATGTGAGTGCAAAAAATTTGTAGATTAAAATTATAGTAATTTTATAGAGGAAAAATAATAAACACATGCAAGAAATTATGAAAACTATTGGTTCGCCAGAAATGCATCTTGTAAGACTTTATCTTTGAACATCTTTATTCATGTATTTAAACTGTGTGGTGAAATAGAAGTTTTAATAAATTGTAAAAAAATATTTTGATAACTGTTATGAAAGGACGTGAAAAAAATTGTTTAGTCATAACTTTATATAAATTAAATCATAGTTTATAAAGCAGAACACCAAACAACTAAAAAAAAATAAGTAAAAATAAATAACTATCTATTTAAAAAATAAAAAAGGAATAAAGGTAATTCTGAAAATAATAATAAAAAATATGTAAATAAAATTTTTTAAAAAAAGGCTATTAAAGTAATCCAGAAAAATAAAGCAAATAAAATTAATACATTTTATTTTAAAAAATAAAAATTTAACCTGGAAGCAAAATCTGTTTTGTGTAAAGTAATGATAATAATATCAGAAGTGAATAGTCAATATTATGACTACAATAAATGATACAGAAGTTGTTGTTGTTGTTGTTTTTTTTAAATACACTACTCCATATTGATATCTAATTATTTTTACATTTTAGATTCCTTTGGGATTTATTTATTTAAATCAGTCTAAATTTATATCACCAGAAAAGGTGATAGACTGATTTACTAGAAACTTTTGTTGAGAAAAAAGTCAGATAAGATTTCAAAATATATTACATTCCAATACTTAGAAAACTAAACAAAGGCAAGATATCAATTTCAAAAATTATTTTCTTTATCATTTCCAAATTTATTTACAAATCCTTAAAAATTAAAAATCTAAAAGTAGGTCAGTGGTGTTATTCTTTAATGGGTTTAATATGTAAATAGTTGTTAAAAAAACAACTAATAAATATAATTTTTTTTCGTTTATGACCGACTGATTTCAGAGTCTTCACCCACCCCCCCAAAAAAAAAAAAACAACCAAATGTTCATCTAGCAAATTACTTCCCAATTCAAAAACACTTAAATTTCTTTAACAAAATAAAGAATAACTTTATTATTATTAATTAAATATAATACTATTTTGCAACATTCTTTCAGAATTTTCATGATTATAAATTTAAAATGGTTCATTTTTTACTATTTATTGTATTTGCATTAAAGCTTTAAAACAGAAAAGATTTTTTTTTTTAATAAAAATAAAAAAAAAACTTGCCTCATTGGCAATAGCACTTAGCAAACAAAAATTCTGGAAGACCTTATATTTTTTTACTTAATTTTAAATGCAGTCTTTTATTATTTCTTAGCATATGTTCTGATGATAATGCACACATGGTATTGCATTTTCAAATAGTAATAGATGTTAATATCTGCTTCATTTTTGATAATTTCTAATTTTTCATTTAAACGTTTGACAATACATTCTATTTTAAATTTAAAAGATATGTTTTTAACTATTAATGATCTTCAAAAATTGAGCGTGGTCAAAGTTTCATTTATGAGTTTTCATCTTAAAGTAATAAAAGTTTTTAATATCATTATCTTTGTGTCTACATGGATATACTTATTAAATGCAATATGAGATTATTTCCCAATTAACCACTTATAATAATTATTTCAGTCTAAATTCACTCAAAATAATAATAACTTGATAATTCAATTATCAATGACCTGGTGAAAACTTTCCAAAGGATTTATAATACAAATAACATTTAATTGAGACCATTAACACAAGTTTGAGATACATTTACATTCTATATAAATGATATACATTCTATATAAATGATAAACACTGATTTTTTTTTTTCAACATTTCTTTCCAATAAAAGCAATTAATATTGTACTCTTCCTTAATATTCTTTTTAACAACTTTCATAATATAAATGAGGTTTAGATGATTAAAATAATCTTCAATTATTTTTATTCCCTTATCTGCCCATTTTATCATAAATTTACTTTCTCTAAAGCTGCTGTAAAAAGTTTTGGGATTATAAAATATCTGTCTGTATATGTTTATCAATGTCAATCTTAGTATTACTATTTAATCTTATCACTGCTGTTACATTTTAATAAATATTCTTCTTAATTTTTGACAATAATCTAGATCTAGAATTATATGTGTTGAATTATTTCAGTCATCTGTTAATAATTTTTTTAAAAAAATTCAAACTTTAAACTTTTCAAATACACTGAGTTATAATAATAATAATAGTCCACTTGTTAATATATAAGACACTGTTATGACTATTACTATTTCTCCTCTCTACATCAGGTGTTATTGGCTGGACAAATGAGTTGCAACAATCTTAGTAAAGAACTCATACAGAATAGATAAATAATTAAAAGATCTGATCTTGCTTCTAAAATGTTCTTTTAATCTTTTTTTTTAAACCAAATTATGGTTATTATACTTTCTCAATCATTTAGTACATCTTTGATCATTTAGACATTTAGTGTGTAGCTTTGTTAACAATTTCTTTATTTCTACATATCTTTTTTTAAGACTTCAAAAACAATTCCATAATTTTTTGAAGCTCTTTGATTCTTTAGATTTAATTACATATCTCTTTGTACTAGCATGGGAATCAAATCTGATACCTTTAGATTCATGAAATTAAATTTAATATGACATTCTAATCAATTAAAATACTTTGTCAAAGAACAAAAGACAGGTAGAAGTTTCATATACTTATCTATTAATATCCTTCTGATTTTTCCATTTTTTAAGATTAATGAGTGGTTTCCAAATATGAGTTATTACACTAGGTTAATTTATGGAATTGTTTATCATTCTCATATTTTTTTTCCTTTTTCCAATCAAATATATGTCTACTGATGTGAAACATGGTCTGATATTTTAGATATATCTGGGGGATTTTCTTTCTAATCACCAGTTTGTACTCTTTTAATCACATTGCATTGGTTGATGGTTTCACCAATATATAGTATATGTAATAGTAAAACCAATTACCCTGATTGAAAAGTGATTAAAAAAGTACAAACTAATGATTAAAAAGAAATATATGTCTAAAGTAGCAGACCATGTTTGTGTGATTAGGAAAAGACAAAAATATTGGACATAGAGAAAAAAGTATAAAAAAGATTTTAAAAAGCTGTTCCCATAACAATGGCAAACGACCCCATAAGTCAATCTAGTGTGATAATTCATAATATTTAGAAACTATTCATTAACCTTGTCTTTAAAAAAAAAAGTGGAGAAATCAAGTATATGAAATTTCTACCTCACTGCTGCATTTGACAGAATAGCCTAATAGACTGGAATGTCACTTTAACATCAATATTCACAAACCGAAAAGTCTCAGATTTGATTTCCATGCTACTATTATTACTGGTCAAGATAGCATTATCTGAAATTGTGCTCTATTACTAACAGATTAATGTAATATTTGAAAAGTTTAAATCTGAATTTTTCTAAAATGTTAACAATTAATGCCATATAATGAAAATACTTCAACATGCAAATATGACTAAAATATTACCATCACCCAATTTCAGACAATTCCCATGTTTATGTTTTGCCAATCCAAAATTTCAATCACTGCAAGAATGCTATTTGGTTAAATGCATTTCCATAATCTACAAATTCAAAGCAAGCAACAATTTACACTTACAACCACTTTTAAAATCCAACTTGTTCTTTTGGTTGGTTTGAGTGCAATGTTATCTGCAGATGAATTGCAACAATCTTAGTAAAGAACTTGTACAGAACAGATAAAAGATCTGATCTTACTTCTAAAATTTTCTTTTATCACCCTTTTTAAATCAAAATATCACTATTGTTACTTTCCCCAATCATGTAGTAAATCTTTGATCATTTAGACATTTAGTGTGTAGCTTTGCAAACAATTTCTTTATGTCTTCATATCTTCTTTTAAGATTTCAATAATAATTTCATTATTTGTTGGAGCTTTTTGATTCTTTAGATTTAATTGCATATCTCTTTGTTTAAAATATTTTCTTATCTATTTAAGGTTAAATCTAAAAGATTTTTTTAGGAATAATTTCATGCAAAAGCTGGCTAGTATTACTTGGCCTTGCAATGCAAACATTTATTGGCAAATACAATGTTCAAATTGGGAGAAAAAATATTCATATTAAACTTCAGAATTCTTAAATATTACAGGCATATTCAAATCTACACTTGATATTAGTTTCAATTTTTTTTTACAAATTCTTCCATCAAATACCAAACAAGCTGTTGTTTCATAAAAAATGTCTAAAAAAACTGTTAATTAAATCACTTACCAAAAACTCAAGATAGTTTCAGCACTTAAGACTAACTCAAATCAAGATTTCCTTCCCTTTAATCAAAAATCTCATCAAACAAACAAAAAATTGTGGTATAAAAATGGACTTCTTATGAAATTAAAAATAAATATATTTTTCCAGATTGGAAATCAAAGCCAGTTGGATATGAACTTTCTATATATTGCTGGAATCTTATTAACAGATTCAGGACAATCCCATAACTATTGTGCTCATCTGCTTCATAAGTACAATTTAACAGCCACTGATTTTGCTAATGTAAACAACATAGTCCATGAACCACTTAGTTAATAACTGTCAAATCTATGGATAAAATAGTCGAATTAAAGGACTTAATAAAACTGCTAGTGAATCTAACTATCTTCTGAATGGAATCTCTACAAGTATCTTTCATGATATTTTGAATATTAACCTACTTTTAAAAAAAATCCATAAGGTAAATAAAATAAATTTAAGATGTATGGCATTTCAAAAGATATTATAAATGTATAGATTACTTTATTTTATCATTCTTTATTAATTCCTTTTGTAAAACAGTTCTAACATTTTATGATGTCTTCCCTCTTTTTAATTATCTTATTGCTAAATTTTTTTTTTTTTTTTTATGATATCAAGATATTTTATACTTTTGAGACTTTATAGCTTTTCTTGCTAATTCACATTATACTTACTTCCACCATAATTAACTACTTTTTTCGTAATGAACTGCCAGTTTTGCATTGGCTAATTGTATAGCTGATCTCTGCATAGAGTCAGTTATCTTATTGATCATATTCAATTCTGAATTACTACCAAAGTCTAAGATTTTCAAAAGTTCTGTAAGTACCAGCTTAAATTCAAAGAAGTATTTGATGCTTAGAAAATTCAACTATTAACATCCGTCGTCTTTAATAGTATTTAGACATTTTCTATGAAGCAACAGCTTGTTTAATTAAACAGTATATCCTTAATTGATTATTATTTTGTGGCCATAAAAAAAATTTTTGTCAAAATATAATTCAATTCTTATGGACTTTCAATTGAAAGATTCTATATTCATTTCTAATTTAAATTTTTCTAAAAAAAAAATAAAATAATAAATTGATAATTCATAGATTATCTAAAAACTTCACAAATCTATGTACTCTTCTATACTGTCTCCAAATCCAAATTTATCCACAGCACTTTTATCTTTCAATCATTCTTCAATTCTAATACTATCTCTTGTGATGATTTTAAGAAGTTGTTTGTTCTGATGAAAATCAATCTGAAATTTATATAAAAATACTCTACTTTTTCACATTTGCTTGTTAAGATAGAAATCTGAATTATTAACAATTAGTATCTTCTATTATATTGATAATCAACTAATTTTGCTGTTCTGCCAGATATATCACCAATCTTTATAATGAATCACATTCCACTTATATTTCTAATATTTCTATCTTTATAATAAGTAAAGTAGAGATTTAATTTTCAAAGCAATTTTCTCTTCAACTTTTCTTTTAATTTCAAAAAATTTGGACAATGGCCTATTTAATATCAGTTTTTCACATTTATGCAATCTTCTTTCACTTGAATGTAATCAACAGTTATAGATATCTAATTAAAAAATTACTGAGTGGCATACAGTCTGTAATCCAAACAGTCTGTAATCCAAAGATTATTAGTACTCTGCTTTGACTGATGACAATAGTTTCTGGGATATGGCAACTAATTTATTTTTGTCTTTCATGACTGAAAATATAAAAGACAACAAAAATATGTACAATCAATAATGCTTTCAAAAAAATCCCAATATATCTCTGTTAAGAACTATCAGACTTGAGAAAGACCATGATGGTAATAGACTCAAATGTAAACCAATAAACTCACTGAGCTTGCTGATACACGTTAGTAAGTAATCTAGCCATAATTTTAATAACTCTCCAGCAATGTCAAGAATTATGAACTAGACATAAGAAATTTCTTCTTTAAGACTTTAAAGAGGAATCAAAGAGTTTTTCATATGAAGCAAGCGCCTTTTGCACCTTCAAGGTAAATTACTTCACCATAAAGATATAAATTTGTGCTGAAGGAATGATGTAATATAAAAAATAAAAAGTTAAGAAATTGAAAGTAAAAATAAATATGAAGATAAAAAAAAATATGAAAAAACATTATAGTACTAATAGATATTAATATTTTCATAATAAAACACAAATTCAACAATTTGAAGCCAAAATGCTTTTAAAACAATTGTTAGCTGAAACTGCTTTTAATAGCAAATCCTTTTTTGCAATGATCTTGTGAATTTATATACAGTATTCTACAATTAATCATGAAAGCTTAAATTTTGATCATAATTACAATTTATCAAATTAATAAATTCATATTTTTCTGGCATTCTGCTGCCTTTTATTTAGATATGTAAGTTCACAGATTTTGTTATTTTCTTATGTCTGTTTTTTATTGCTTCTTCACTTTTATTACTTACATAATATCTACTTTCCAAGCTTTTAGATTGACGCTGTTACTCATTCTTTGTATGTACCAATGCCAAATTGGATATTTTCTCCTTACACCATTTACCAGTGACCCCTGTATATTTATTTAATCATTTGTTTTATTTCCAGTTTTTAATTATTAGATTAATGATGAAATAAAATACTGGTACCAAGGGTGTAATATATCAATGCTAGCTCTGACTAGACTGTGTCGCTCACTCAACTCATTTAAAGTTTTAAAGAATTGGTAGACTATTAATGCTCACATAGAACTAAAATCCCTTGATTAGAAAAAAAAAATAAGTGGACATCAGCTTTCTTTTTCAATAATATACTATCAGATATTTATACCTAATCAAATTCATAAAATCTATAATGATGTGGTGTTCGGTCAATATAAATCTTATGGTGTGCTAATAAAACATCTCTGCCTTCGTAGCGATTCTAAAGTTCAAATCTGATCTAAATAAATATTCTATGTTCTGATCAGTCTATTACCCATATTCAATTTAGTTAACCATTGAATAAATATCTAACTGTACTTAGCTAATATACTATAAGAATGGAAAATCACTCAAATTCTCATCCATTAGCAACTGACAAAGTTGGAAGGTAATGCTTTTACTTTGTTATCCTTCATGAAAAAGTGTATAAGGGGTTGTTTGTTGTTGTTGTTTTTGCAGTAAATGTTTTATCTTATTCATGATGGCAGTTTTACCATGAAAAATATTGATGAATAATACAAGGGGTATGTAAATTATTCATTTCATAATAAGCTTTAATAATTTTATAACTATAGAAATTTTCTTTAAACAGTTTGCTAAAATTAATTAAATTCTACAAAATAAATAAAAATTCTTGAATTTTCAATTCAAGAATTTCCATTTTATTTCTTAAGATGTTCTACTAAATGCAATGAAGAAGCAAACAATGTGAGGCTATGTGAAACAAAATCTACAGAAAGTATTAAAAAATATATGCAAAACTGTTTCAACAAAGCAATCATCATTCATGTTGTTTTCTTAATTTAATTGCCACAAATTATCATAAGATAGTTTCTACAATTACTAAGTCATTATGTTTTCTTTACAAAATCTAATGATTTGTATACATTTCATCTAATATCAATATATTTCGGTTCTGTTTATTAAAAGATGGGGGGGGAGGTGCTAATTTAATAAGAAACATTCCTTACTGTTTTTACTTAATATATGTAAATAATTAAAACCTTTACTGCTTTACAATATCCTATACATATTACAGAATGACTCAAGAATGTTTTAATATCAATAATTTCTTAATTAATAAACAATTAAGTTGAAAATTTGCTTATAATTTTCAAACATATTTATCATACTTTCCCCCTTATTTTAATCACAAAGGAATGCAAATAATTGAAATAAATTAATTATAGATACCCCTATTTTAGTCACAAAGAAATGCAAATAATTGAATTAATTATGTATACCTTTTTAATTAAGAAGATATTAACAAATAAGAATCAATTTATGAAACAAAATTCTATCAACAATCAAATTAAGAAAAGTAGAAATGTTATTTCCTTCTAGCTATTTTTTTGTATATTAAAGATTTAAATTTTGCAGCCAAATACATATATATATTTCATAAATTTTAGGTGAAAGAGCATAATATATTCAGAATATAATCAAAACAAGTAATGGCCCAAATCATCATCATCATTGATTTCAACCATTATCAATAGGTTGCGAGATGAAGTTCTCTCCAAATTTAATTCACTTATTCTGAACTCTAACCTCTCTCTTCTCACTATCACCCCAGCACACTTTTTTATTTCATCCATCCATCTCGTGTGTGGTGTCTTTCTGAATCATTCACACACTCTTGGAATCCAGTTCAAAATTTTAATTGCCCATCTATTTTCATTTTTCTAGTAATATATCCAACCCAGATCTATTCGCCATACTTAGTTGAAAAATCTGAAGTCTGCATTGTTCTTCAGTTAAGTGTCCAAGTCTCAAATCCATAAGTAAAAATCAGTAAAAAACTTTTATTAAAGCCTTCTTCCTTTTCAAATACATAGACATACTTTTTTTAATATTATGTTGTTTCTACCAAAAGCATTCCATCCAAGTTTAATTCTATGATTAACTTCATTCATTATGTTTCCATATGTATTAATAATCTGACCAAGATATTTGTAGTTGTTAATTTAAAATTTATTATTATCAATCTTTATTTTCTTCCTTTTGAGAAAATCTGCTGAACATTATTTTCGTCTTTTTAGCATTTATTTTTTGTATTACTTTTATTACTTTCATCTGATAATCTTTACAACATTTCCTGAAGGTTTGGAACATTATTTGCAAAAACATATTTTCTGACAAATTTAGATGATTTAAATAATCTCCTTTTGCTTTTACTCTCCTATCTTCCCATTTAAATTAATAAAATATTTTGTACAAAACTGTAAAAAGTTTTGGAGATATGAAATCACTATCCTATACCCATCTTCTTAGTATCATTATGTAATCTAATTATTGCTGTTGCATTTTGATAAATATTCTTCAGAATATGATAGTATTTTCAGTCAATACTTTAATGATCCACTGCTTTAATTACTGAAGAAATGCTTATAGAATTAAATATTTTTTAAACATAATCTACAAATCTAATGCATAATGGCAATTCAAATTCACTGATCCTTACTATAATTGATCTCAATACTTGGGTGTAATCTACTATACTAAAATCACTTTTAAATCCAGCTTTTTCTTTTAATTACTTAAAATCTAAAATTTGTTGTAAATGGGTTGTAATTATCTTGGTAAAAATTTTATATGGAACTTATAAAAAACTAATAGATCTAGGATTTCTAATATTTTATCATCTTTTTTAAATATTAATATTATTATTACATTTTTCCAATTATGTACATCTTTATTATTTACAAATTTTGTATATAATTTTGTCAACAATTTACAATTCTTCTATCTCTTCACATCTTTTATTTTAAGATTTTGATTATAATTCGATCACTACCTGGAACATTTCCCTTCTTCATAAATTTAATTACATGTGTCATTTCTGCAATTAAAATGCTGGGCAATTGAGAAGATATATTAATTGTAAGGGATACTTTTTCTAGTTTTTATTGCTATATAAAACTTTTCCATACATTTCATGACATCTCTTTTTTTAGTAATAATTCCATCTTTTTTTCTTATTACAGAAATGTTTCCTACCAATATCAAGATGTTGTTTTTCAATTTTGATACTTTTAATCTCTTCTATAAATTTCCTTGCTAATTTACAATTATATTTTCTTATTTTGCTATTAACTTTTTTTTGTATAATTTTACAAATTCTAATATGCAATCCTTCTTTGTAGATCATTTTAATATATTTTTATATTCCTTTCTCTTTTCATAAATGGTCCTGACTCAGTAGAAATTTCAATTGTTAACTGTGAGGTTTTTGTACTAGCTACTTTTTATGCAATTTTAATAATATATTGGTTATCTTTCTATTAATTTCATTCAAAGATGAACCATCATCAAAATCTGTTAATATTTCAAAACAATTTTCAAGTTCTAATCTAAATTTATTGAAATATTTCTGAAGATCAGGATATCAATTGTCAATATTTTTTTCTTAATAATTTTTCTCTCTCTAGTTTTGCATTAACACATGACTTACATCTTACTAATCAATGATCACTTTTTAATAACATTACAATCTTGAAATACATATTGCCTGTTAGTCTAATTATAATTTAATTCAGCTGTTCCTTCATTTGAATGTTTCTATGTCAATTTCTGTTTAGTATTTTTTTCCAAAGAAAGAATTCATAATATAAAGTTTTCTTTTTTTGCAAACTCCGCAAGTCTAAATCCTCTCTCATTTCTAACACCATAATCAAATTTGCCCACATCTTTTTAATCTTTCAATGCTAATAATTCTAGCATTAAAGCATACCATGACAATTTTAAAATGTTTGATTTGATCAAAAAACTTTTGTACAACCATGTAAACATTCTTTACTTTTTCATCACATTGAGAACTTGCTGAGATATAAACCTGAATTATATCAATTAGTATCTTCCATTAAGTTGAATAACTAATCTTGCCACTCTATCTGATATGCCACCAATCTCCACAATGTTATTCTTTCAATATTTATGCCTTTGTAGTATAGTACATATCCAATTTTAAATCAATTGTCTTTCCATATTTTTTCCAACTTCACAAAGTTCAATAATGTTCCATTAAATATTGGACAGTTCTTCCAATTCTTCAAACTTACTTCACTTGGAAGTGATCCAAAGTTGTAAAAGGTCATCATCAAATGATAGACATCATTTATTTTTGTTTGCAATGATTGTAAATATTTGTTTTTTAAAAAAATTACTCACATACCCATTTATTTTTTTGCCTTGAAAAAAAATCAACTGATATTTATTTCAAATAAGAACTTTCAGGCAATTGAAAGACCAATGTATTTCTTAATTTTAATTCAACTAGGAAGTAAAAACTCAATAAATTTACTGCCCAACCATGTTTAGTAATAACAGCTACAAAAAAAAAAAACTTATGATAGAGGATATTATGAATTTGCCTTGCTCTTTAAGACCTCAAAAAGGAATCAAAGGGTCTCTCTTCAATTGACAGAAAATTCCTTTCTGCAGCCATCATCTAATTATTCTTAGCTGGACAATAAAACAATGAAAAAAAATTAATAAACTGGGTGAATATTACTTCTTTATGACTCCTTTTTAGAAAGAAAGATCCTTAAACTTTTTACTCTAAAATGGTTAGGAATTAAATCCAATAAAAAAATAATCCATAAAATAATAAACTTTTTCAATAATAAAATAACTATATAAATAACTAAAACACTACACATTTTTTTCAAATCTTGTATTAAAAAAAAAAAAAGACAAAAAAAATACAGCATCATAAGTAAAAAAAAAAAAAATTAAATATGAACAAAAGTTTTTATTTGCAGAACATGCTCAATATGTCCAAAAATAAATTTCAGTTTTCAAATCTAGATTTTCATTCAGTCAATAACATGAGATTCTTTATGATTCACCTACAATGAGCAAGTTCATTGCATGATTTTCCATTTATCAGGCTTGTTTTCTTAAATATTGCAACAAATCAGCTAGCCAATTATAACATTTCTGTCATAGTTTGGGAACAATCTTAAAAATTTAAAACCTTTTCTCCATGACTTTGATTTCTTAAAAACAGAATTAAAACTCATTTTATCTTATTCATATACATCATAATTAAACTTTAAATTAAACATAGCTCAATGTATATGTAAACAAAGGGAGTAACTCACCCTCCTTCAGGCTATGGTTTGAAAGCACTCTGTTAAACAAAGAATCAAGACTAGAACGTCAACGTTGTTGGTAATTCAGAGTGAAATTAATTTATCAACCGGACAGAATATTGCATTTAAAAGTTATTAAACTTATAATTACTTATACAAAGCTGAAGGTAGAATCTCACTTTTATCATCTTTATTTTAATAATTAAACAAGATTTAAATTAAACATAGCTCAGTGTATATGTAAATAAAGGGAATAAATCACCTTCCTCCAGGCTATGACTTAAAAGCACTCTAAATGTTGAACAAAGAATAAATAATAGGTGGATTTATTCTATTCCCGATTCTTTGTTCAACAGTTAGAATGCTTTCAAGTCATATATTGGAGAAGGGTGATTTACTCTCTTTTTTACATATACATTGAGCTATGTTTAATTTAAATCTTGTTTAATAATTAAAATAAAGATGGTAAAAGTGAGATGCTGTCTTCAGCTTTGTATAAGTAATTATAAGTTTAATAAATCTTAAATCCAATACTCCATATGGTTGAGAAATTAATTTCACTCTGAATTACCAACAATGTTGACAAAGATATGCTTATAAACATCAGATGTAGATTCATTCTATTCTTGATTCTTTGTTCAACATTTAGAATGCTTTCAAGTCATAGCCTGGAGAAGAGTGCTGACAAAGCACAGCAAAATAAATTACATATCAAAAATTCTCAATCTACACTTAGGGTGTTAAAAGTGATCCTGAAGGATGACACACTTCAAAACTAAAATATATACTATACCATACATGGTGGTAACTACAATATAAAGAAGATTCCTCCAAGAGGAAAAACTAAATAAAGCAATGAATCTAGTGATGGCATGAACCCAAAACACACACATCCTTTCTTAGGGCAAAAAATATGTTAGGTCTCTTGTCTCTAGACATATATAATAAAATGGGGATGAACCACCACAAATACTAGGAACACAAAAAAAACTGCCATTAATAAAGCATTTTACAATCATAAAACATGAGAAAAATATCAACAACACTGGAGAGAGTGACCCTCTATTTTCATATATAATATCTAAATTATTTCAATAGCAATTAATGAGACAGCCAAGCTCTATCTCCAAATCATCAAAGTGGAAATAAATTTGCATAACTTGGAAACATACAATGGTCAGATAACATATATCAAATATACAAGAGAGAAATTAATTTTAAACTCTCAATAAACGTAATACCAAATTGATGCATAAAACCAATAAAGTAATAATATAGATGTCAAATATGACTGGATAAATGTAGAATTAAGCAATTAAAAGGACAAAAAATATATATCATCTTTCATAAACATATAAGTATTCATTATTATACTTGTCATAATCAAAGACAAAGCAATACTCTTTAAAATAACTTAATATCATTTGATAATATTATGAATAATAAGTGCAGCTCTATCAGGTACTTTAGACCATAATATTTAAAATATTAAAACATATTTATATTTAAAATAGCATATAATAATAATAAGTTATAAATGCATGACTTAAACCTAAGACGTGAAATTTTATCAAACTTTTTTTATTATTTCTATAAAAATATATAATATTAAAGTTCTTAATCGGTTTGATAGCAAATAAATTTAACCAGTATGTTTCTTCAAATGCTGGCAACATAATTTGAAAAGATGCATATGCATTAACAGTTTTTATTTTTATAAAGATTTCATACACTCACACACACAGAAAATGGTAATAAATGAACAGATGTTATTTTGTGAATCATCAACATATAATGGACAAGACTTCTCAAAGCATTATTCTGGTTTTCCATTTTATTTAAAACAGGTAATTATTTAAATATAGCAATTAATCACACATTCTTCTTTTCAATTTCAGCAAGTTTTTCCAAGCAAGATATTTTAATATAGCAGTTTGGTCATAAACCTTCTCCAAATTTAAGCATGTTTTAATAAATATTTACATATAGCAGTTTTCAAAGAAAAGAGTAAGCTTCTACTAATCATTTAGTACTTAATAAAATACATAAATTCTATAATAGTAATTTTTGTCGAAATTAGTAGCATTTGGTCCATAAATGTAATTTGCTAATACTATAAACATAGCATTTCATAAGACAAAAAGTTTTAAATATTTTTCATTTGAATTAACTTCTTGAGAACATAAATTAATTTATCAGATTTTTTTTTTTAGTCAAGACAATAAATAACTATTTAATGATGATGATTTTGCAGACATGAAGAATGCATTTGAAATAAAATATTATTCACTTTATTCTTTTGATCATTGTAATGTAAAATGGCAATTTATTTAAGTAAGACTGCTTTTATAACCAATCATTGTCTATTTTCATTTAATAAAATTTATTTATGTTGATGAATATTTTGAGTGGCCATAAAATCCTTTTTCCATCTTGGATTTTGAATACTATCCTAGAAGATGATTGCATTATTCCAAATTTAGAGTTCTTTTTAATTAAAATATTTTATTAAAATTTTTATTATTATTATTAACTTGTTGACTAAGTATATAACTTCTCTTGTCTATCACTAGGATATCAACCATTTTATTAACATGTCTATAAAAGCAAAATTGGTAATAGTATGAATACTGAACCCTACCGTGTGATGGCATTGCTTTTCACAAAACGCACATCAATATACCGTTTTAGCAGCCTTAACTTACGGCTGACACTACAATAGGTGTTTTTTAGCCATAACAGGCCGCCTGATGGTGAAATATTCTACGATTATGTAACTAAATACTATGCCCATTGCGACAGTATTCGTCAAGTGAATGCTCTTGAACTCTTGCTATGGTTTGATTTGATTGATGGTGGCCGTATTTGAAAGAGCTGAAACTGCAAAAATTCATTGTCAGAAATTTTTTAGAAAGCATAGTGGAATTAGTATTCCATATTAAGAATTGTCATGTCGTCACACATGCTTCCCTATGCTTTTGAACTGTGCACAACTTGAAAAAGTTCTTTTCAGCAGTAAAATGCCCGTTTGGGAAGTTGGTTCGAGGGCACCAAAATCCTGTAACTTACAGCTTTGAGACTTTCCTGTTATTTTATTTGCGTGTTACATTTCTTACGGCTTTGAGGCTTCCCTGTTATTTTATTTGCATAATTACTTTTGGGTTTTTTTTATGCCCCTGAAAATGGTGTTTTTTTGTTACTTGTTTTGGTTCACAATTTGTCCAAAGTTTCATTTATTTTTGATTCAATAAATTATTTTATGGGAAACTGTTGTTGTTGTTCACATGATTAGAAAGTAGGTAGATAATATTTGATAAGTTTCATTAACAGTTAATTAAAGTAGGTAATATTTTATTATACCAAAAAAAAAAAAAAAGAAGTGTTTAAGAGTTTATTCAAAAAGCCCCACCCAAAATATATATATAAAATAATAATAAAGAACTGTGAGGTAACATAATAAAATGTTAAAAAAAAAATCCAAAAAGAAGTTGATAATTAAAAATCAAAACAAACCTTCCTCGCCATCCCACCTCCCCCGGCTTAAAAAAAAAGTGTTCTTTAAAAACAAACTGTCTTTTTTTAAAATTAAAGTCCCAAAAATTAAGGAAGAACTTTTTGCTATCATATAATATAGCTTTCTAAAGCCTCGTTATAAATTAACCAAAAAAAAAAAGACAATTCAAAATCAAAACAACCCCTCTCCCCTCCACCCTCTAAAAAACCAAGTGTTGGTTTATTCAAAAATACCAAATTGTTGAAGTCTTTCAGCAAATCAAAACATCAACAAAAGATGATACATTAAAAGCAACAACCAACCCTTCTTCACCATCTAAAAACAATAAAGTGTTTGTTACCATATTTTTGCGTAAACAAACTGATGGAGCATTAATCGATAATTTAAAAGCAAACCAATATCCCTAACACCATCTAAAAACAAAGTGTTTGTTTCTTTAAAAAATGGAGCAAAAAAAAAACCGGGTGAAAAAATAAATTTTGGTTTTACCGTAAGTAATATTATGTAAAGAAACTGATCGACAGTTAGTCGATAATTTAAAACAAACCAACACCTCTAGGCCATCTAAAAACAAAGTATTTGTTTATTAAAAATGAAAAAAAAAAAAACCCAGGTGGAATAAAAAAAAAAAACTTTGGTGGTTTACCGCAATATTACGTAAACCAAAAAGACGGGCTGACGACAAAAAAAAAAAAAAATTAAAAAGGGGTTGAAAAAAAAATCTTTTACCGTAATATTATGTAAACAAACAGGCAGCCCATGAATCGGTATATTGATGTGCATCAGGCAAAAAAGAGTGCCATCAAACGGTAGGGTTCAGTATTCATACTATTACCACAAAATATTATGAAAATTTAGCATTAAAATATAATACAAGAACCCTGAAAGCATAATACCATAGTTCTATAAGATAAGAACTTATATTTATTGTTAAAGAAAAAACAAAGTGTCATAAACAAATCAATAAGATTTATAAAAAATTAATAAAAAATGATTATTTTATTAAATGTGAATCTAATCATGGCAATAAGATGATGAAGAGGGAATTGGAGGTGTAAGACTATATTGGCGAGGGATAATGACATTTTTTTTATTATAAATAAAAAAATTATTGTACCCTTGCTACTTTTTTTCTTCATATGTCATAGCATCGGCCGGGAGGCGAACTTGCAACAATCGTCTCCAACCAACAGCTTGCTTGCAAGGCGGTCGCGCTGAGCTCTCGGCTGATGAGTGCTATAAATATTGAGAGCTTTGAAAGTTTTGCAAAAGTGAGTTGAAGCTTCTCCTCCTCTTAAAATTTTATTGAGTTATACTTTATAATGTTTAATTATTATTATTATCATTATTATTATTGTAGCTCTCTTTATTGTTAGCATAAATTGTAGTTGCAAACAATCCTGAGCTTCACCTAATTTCTTGATTCACCACAATTCATAATTTACATATTGATCCCTCCTTATGTCTCTTTGTTTACTAATACATTATATTTGTAAAAATATAGAAATATTTATTAATACTATGATGCTGAGTTTATGAAACATTCTATATTATGAGTAAAAACTCAGTTAAGAAAATAACTTGCATACTACTATAGAAAATGATCAAAGTATTGATTATGGCTCTTATTTAATCCATATTGCTCTATTTGCAATTCCATCTATTTTTCATCTATTAAATACCAATCAAAATAATCATCCAATTAAGAATGTTTATAATTTAGATTTTTTCAATCATTCTATAAGTAACATTTTCTTAATGACCTTTATAAGATATTGCCATAATCATTATTTGTTTTTGTTTTTCCTAAATTTGCTATCTTAATTCATTCTACTCCCAAAAATAATTCTCCCATTCACTCTGTTTTTTATCAATAGTCTTATGCTGTATTTCTAAATTGGAAAGACTCTTGTACTTCCTAATTCTGAATAATCTTTTTTCTTCATAATATTCATATAAGCAACTTTTCACTTAACAATCTCTTCACATAATATTCAATTTTCAAAAATAATTAATGCAACCTTCTCCTTTCTAAGTAGTTTTTAATTTCACTCTTTTTTTACTTCTTAGTACTCATTATTCTTTGAATATGATTCTAAACCTTTTCATAATTAACTTCAAGAAAGAAAAAAAATGACAATATTATATCTATTAAAGCCATATGCTCCATATACTGCTTTGGCACTGGACTTCATTAATTAAAAGCACAGTTGTACTATTCACAATTTTAAGACTTTTCCATTTCTTTTTTGGCTAATAAAATCTCCAAGATTTGTCCATTTACAAGATACTATTGACTTGATGGCTATTATAATACAAAAACTATTTATTTTTTTCTATATAGGAAAGCTGTATGGAAATATTTTTATTACTAGATTTCATTTCAAAACATAATTTATTCAAAAGGTATGTTACATTATTAAACAAGAACAAGACAAACAGATGATATAAGGAGAAGAGGTTAATGCTGTTATACATGATTTGCTAATCCTGAAAGTTCTTCTATTACAAGTCTTTAAATTGTTATAAGAAGTACAAGAGTACATAGTGGTCAAGATTGCTTTGATAATGAGTTAGATATATCCAAGATTTACCAGGTGGAAGCATTATTGGATTTAGTGACCCAATTGCAGTCAATTGTGTTGTCGAAAATAGAGACCATGTGTCATTGAAAGTTTTGATTGTGGAGAAGAGCTCATCTCACTTTTCAATTTCTTTGATTAGGTGTATGAATAGGTGCTTAGGTTTGGTTGTGGCAATTGAATTAGCATTTTACTAGATTTGCTTTTTTTTTTCAACCTTTCAAATTATTATAATACTCTTCAAAATAAATTGCATAGTGAAGTTTACTACTGACAGCTTTAGATTTAAAAGAGATTATCTATTTATAGATTTTCTCAAAAGAAAATAAATCTTCTATGATTTTTCAACTTTTATTATAAAGTGACAAAAGCTTGTAGTAAGGACTAAATCTATATGTAAATAAAAATGTACATGTACTATTTACATACACATAAAAATATTTGAATTATCAATATAGTCTAACAAATATATTATTAGAATTTCTTTAAATTAAAAAGATTGTCTATTATATGATTTTTTTCTTATTAATTCTTAAAACCATAATACCATAATCTGTTGAAAAAGATTATTATCTCCAAAAATTATGTGCATTATTCTAATTACAAATATATTTCTAAATATTTCCAAGTTTTCGTATTAATGTGTAATAAGAAATGTGGACTTAATTAGTGAAGTATTGAATAGATTCATGCTCTCATATCGAACCGCTTCAGCTTCACCTATTTAAATAGAAAGTAGGTTGAAGTAAAGAAGGGTTCCCCTCTTTTCTTCCAAAGAGTAAGCTTGTGGTTTAAGACCTGTAGAGGTCCCTACTATCACATTTTTATACGCATGTGCTTGAGGCTACAACTTTAACAAATATTACTTAGGTAATCAATGTGTGTTTAAATAAATTTATAATTACAACTTTAAATTATAGTAATAGATTTCTAACTATAAAATCTTTCCATTGACTCGTTGTAAATCGAAAGTTTTCACGAGTATTAATGTGTAATAAGAAATGTGGACTTAATTAGTGAAGTATTAAATAGATTCAAGCCCTCAGATCGAACCGCTTCAGTTTCACCTATTTAAATAGAAAGTAGGTTGAAATAAAGAAGGGTTCCCCTTTTTTCTTCCAAAGAGCAAGCTTGTGGTTTAAGACCTGTAGAGGTCCCATAATAAAATAAAATAACCAAGGTAATGAATGATGTATTGAAAAACTAATTGTTGTCTCCAAAAAAATCTATTAGCAAACAGAAAATGAATAATCAATTAAAAACATCAAAATAAAATAGTGCAATGAATTCTCTAACCTTTTAAAAAATATTGCATTTCACTGCACCAATTCACTTTGTATCATTCTACTATGTAAATGTGAGCAATTAATATCAAATGGTTCATCAAACCAAATTGTCTTGAATAAAGTAACAGAAATAAAAGTGTTTACTGGATGGAAATAATGTGAAAATGTGCACCCTACTAAGAAAGAGCAATAGCTAAAAACTAGCATAGATATCAACTGATAGGTATCCATTAGTAACTCAAATTTACATGAATAGATTATGAGTAGAGAGGTAAGATTACAATAATAAAATAAAATATTTGACCATAATCAGAATTAATCCATTCCGCTAAAAACTAGCATAGATATGTCAAGCGTTGTTAGCCGAGAGATCAGCACAGCTACCTTGCAAGCAAGTAGTTGGTTGCAGACGGTTGTTGCGGGTTCCCCTCCTGGTCGATGCTATGACATATGACAAAAAAAACTAGCATAGATATCAGTTGATAGATATCCATTGGTCACTCAAATTTACATGAAAAGGTTATGAGTACAGAGGTAAGATTACAATAATAAAATTAAATATTTGACCATAATCAGAATTAATCCATTCTGCTTTACCTCTCTCATATGGAAAAATACTACTAAGTTTAAGTATATATAATCAGCATTAATCCATTCTGCTTTACCTCTCTCTTATGGAAAAAGATTACTAAGTTTATATATTAAGATTATTTACTTCCAATCCATTTTTCATTTCAAAATATACTTCACAAAAATTAAAAGCAAATATTATCTAACTTTGTTGTTTTGCTATATCTTACTACAAAAAAAAAAAAAAAATCAATATTTATTTAGAATCCTTAGCTTTTAAATCTGAAATGAGAATATGTCATTTAATGTATTTAAAATTTTTTTGTTTGTTTCTTATTAAAAACTGTTTTAAAACTGTTACTTTTCAAAGATTTTTATTTTTTTAATCAGTGTATTTTCTTTGAATTTTTGTTTAGAGGTAGTAGGTAAATATTTGAAATGCCAAATTTTTTACATTTTATAATATAAAATTAATAAAATTTTATTTATCTAAAGCAATCATATTTTTAACTATCTAATCAAGAGATTTTAATAATAAATTGGTATACACATTAACAAAGATATTTCTAAATAAGAAGCTCGTTAATGAAATTAAAAAGTTATTTTAAATTTTTTTTTTTTTTTTAAATATATATATATGGTATTTGTAATAAGATTTAGAAAAAACATTTAAATTTTTTGAGAATAAAACATTCACAAACTATAACATAATATTTTTTTACATTAAAAATTCATGCAATATTAAATCTATAAATAATAATAAAAAACTGCAATGGCTACCTGACAACATCAACAAACAAAATCGTGATTTGGAAACATACATAATGCTAATTGTGAATGGGACAGCAATGCAAGATCAATATAATAAATCATGAGAATGTGGCTCATTTCTAGGATCCACTAATAACTTCAAAATTCTGTGCTGACCACCTATTTTGGAATGATTTGTTAGTTTATATTTAAGAAATAGTGGATATGCCATATCAGAAAGATATGATTTAAATGATCATTAGATGGTACATATAATTCAATCAGTAAAGTAGGATAAATTTAGACTATGCATGCTGAAGTTTAGTTGTTTTTTTTTTTTTGTGTGTGTGTGTGTGTGTGGGGGGGGGTTAACATCAGAATCTCCATTTTAATTTTTTTTTTCTAAATCATTGTTACTATTTTTTTCCCCTCCAAATAAAATCATTTATTATTATTATATGTTTAATAATACAGTTCTTTAACATAATATCATCTTTAAATCCAAAACAAAATTATAAAAAATTTTAATAAGCTGTAGTCAATTCAATTTCTTATAAAAACAACTCTTTCAATATGCTTATTATTATAATCATATACACCTGGGTCTCATTTTACACGATAGATAGGTTCCTCAGAAAACACGCGCAAATGAAATCGCGCAAAAATAGACATAACTTGCATTGAAAAGGGGGGGATGCGGTCTGTGATTTTTCAAAATTCGCGTAAAACCAAAGCACCAACGTAAAATTACTTTAAAATTCACGCAAAAAAAAAAAAAAATATGGAAATAAAATATGACTAATAAAAAATTTCAAATTTGAAAAAAATTGATTCAAGACAAACTTTTTTTAACTATAATATTTAATTTTATTCAAAATAATATATTTTTGTGCATAATTTACAGTACAGTAATTTCCGTTTTTTTTATACACATTTTAATTATTATGATTTTCTGGTGACAACATAATTAGTAATTAATCTTTGAGACGATGATTTTATTAATTGTTTACAAAGCTCGCGATATCCAGACATACAACCATTTAGCTCTCGGAATTTAAGAGCATGTTAATGATTAGTGTCATTAATAAGAAAATAATAATTGATTACGTTCTTTTTTAAAAAGCAAAAACAGAATGTGATTTAAAATGCAAAATTAACATGCACAATGTTTGAACAAATTTACATTATAATCTTGTAAAATTTAATATGTGTATACATAAAATGTGGAAATCATGATTTTAATTTCATTATTGCATAAAATCTTACTATTATAAAGCACTGAAAATATTGAAATTACTAAGATGAAAGTCGAATTCCAATAATGTGCTATTACTTTCAATATAACATAAGTGCGCGAAATTTATTATTTAAAGTAATAGCGCATTATCGGAAATCAACTTCCAGTGAAACACGAATCGCGTAACTTCAAAATCGTGTTAAATAAGTCCGCATAAAAAGAGACCCAGGTGTAAACCTGAATAGCATTTTCTTGCTATTTATCTCAGATCAATGTTGCACTTAAGCCAAAATTTCTAAATTTATATCCATTAAGGATTATAAATTTTTCAAATATTATTGATATACAGATGAAATAACAAAAGCTTCATTTTCTTCTAATTACTATACTTTTGTTTCAAAAATATTTCATACCATAACTTGTGATCTGAATGCGATCAACTTTTTTAGTTATAAAACTTTTTTGGTATAAGCATACTTTTTAAAATTATTAGATGCAAATCTAAATCTTTAAAAGAATTCTAGATTACCTAGTAATAATATATGGTTATTAAATTCTCTATTATTCTCTTATGCATATGCAACAAAACATCTACAATCATATTAAATTTAGGTACATTCAGTCAATAATTTCATTATTCTGCTTACTGATTAAAATTTCTTATTCTAAGACTTTTTGTATCACTATTATTACAATTCCAAGATACCCATTTTCAAATATTTCATATTTATTTTCAAGATTTAGATATATTGTTTCTCTCAATTTCTTTTATATTTCATTAGTTACAGTCTCTAATAACCTGATTATTTCTTATATTCCAAATTTTTATAATAAACCTTGTAGATAAACCTACAAACTGTAATCAAAATCATTTTAGTCATTCTTCCCAAAATGTCCATTTTAAATGTTGTACCTGTAAGAAAAAAAATGAAGCTTTTGACAATTTTACAAGGAATAAAGCACCAAGTTAAAATAAAACTTAATGCTAAAATTCTTTAGAAAAATAGAAGGTATTTATGTTTCATACAAGAACTATGGCACAACTTAGTGCCACACTTAGAGGAATTTCATCAATGCTAAAATTGATGATAAAATACTTGCATTCTACAAAAATAATGGCAACTGTATCCTGCATAGTTTAGTACGATATTAAAGTACTGGATTCTGGAATGTAAAATCCTTAAAATGATTGCAGTTCTGAAACTTGTGATACTCAAGCTTCTTATGAATTCTACCATTCAATTATTTTTTATCTGCTTGCTATGTAAAGTGTCAAATTGTGGAGTGAAAGACTCTGTCTAGATGATCAAATTTAAGCAACAAATCCATTTGATTTTTCATGCAAACTGCAATAATTAAAATGGCATTTCTATTTTACATATTATGAGTAAATTTTTAATATGAATTATTCTAAATGTTATGGAAAATAATTAAACATTTAATCAGTAAATGATTTTAACTTTCATACAATTTTTTAAAAAAAAAAAACAAGTGTAAAAATTAGGATAAACTCTTAATATCAATTTTTACAGATTACAATGGCTGACTACAAAGATTTTAATCACACAATACCTATTGCTTAGATATCAATCTTTTTTTAATTCAGACATATTTATGGTTCTAATAATAAAAAAAGATTCTTTTAGTAACATCTTCAAATATGTAAATGTTAATATATGTGATGTGATGTAAAATGGGTTTGTAAAATGGGTTTCCTTAAACAAAATCAAAAGTTTCTGTTTGTAGAACATTATACATATACAGCAGTAATATATTTTGTTTTATGAATTACAATTTTTTATATTGAAGCAGTCAGACTTTGCTTCAAGATCTATCTGACTTATCTAACTGTTGTAGAATCAAACAGGGTTTAAATCCTATCTTTCCCCGCAGGTATATGCACTCGTCACTTTAGATTTTTTTTTTGTTTGTTTTATATACATATATAATAGCTAAGAAAGAATGGATAAATAGTCGTGTATGAGCAGAGAAACATATATATATATATTTTACCGAGGGACATCGTTACAGATTTTAAGAGTAAAAATACTTAGGAAATTTTGTTTAAAAAAAAAACGAAATTAAACAAAAGATAAAAAAATTAAAGTAAAATGAGGTTTAAAAGTTTGAAGAAAAAGAAATTTAAGAACAAAAGATTAGGGTAGGGGGGGGGGTATTGTTAAATAAAAAAAGAAAAAAAAGGGGGAATTGAAATAAAATTGATTTAATATTACTTTTAATTAATTCGTAATAAAACTAAAAAGGGAGTTTGTTTTGTCTTATAATAAAAAGATTAAATGTGTGTATGTATAAATAGATTTTGAAAAAAGGAAAGGAATTTTAAAGGACAATGGAGAGCTAATGTAATAAAACAAAAGGAAATCTAATTAAACGGCTAACAAAATGACAAAGAAACTAAATATTACTATTCACTTAAACCAATGACCAATGCAAAGGATCAGAGACTTTAAATAAAAAAAAACAGAAGTACAATCAGAGCGAAATAGAATGTACGATGGATCCGTAAAATAAGAAGCGCCAGGTATAAAAGAAGAGAACTTTGTATTGTTATAAATAATAGATATAAAAGAAATATAAAAAAAGGTTAATAAATTATTATTAATTCTATTAGAAAATAAAGTTGATCGGAAATAAATTGGATCAAATAAAATATTAACGAAAGTAGAAAGAAATTTAATCGGAAATAAATTGAATAACAAACTGATTGATTCCAGAAAATTGCAGAAGTTACTATTCGAAAAAAATGATGCGTTACTGAACCCATCATATTGTACGGCCACCCTGGGCCTTCTCTGCAGTATCTTCAGCAGACAGTTCGAAGGACAAACCATGTTCGGGTGAAGTCTAAGGAACAGCGGAGTGTCCACAAATTAAGAAAAGATCTATGAGGAATTAGTGCTAACTGGTTGGAACAAACAAATTACAGAAGCTACATTTTATCATACTCGTGTCAGATCAAATTCAAATCCTAGGCAACATTTCATTTTTCTTATTCTCCAATTCTTGATTTATAAGCTGTGGTAGATAAGTGAATAATAAAAAAAAACTTTTAACTTCTTACGAATTATTATCTTCAGGATATAAATTATATTAGCTCCATTGTCCAACTTTTATTCAGTTATTAATTGTGTGTGTGCAAATTTTAATTAAATATGTTTTGTATTTTTTATTTTGTTTCAAAGGTATTAAAATATTTATTTAAATGAAAAGCGTGTGTGTGGTTGTATTATGAGACAAAGCGATTATTTTAAGAAAAGAGAGCGGGGGTTAAATTAGTATTGAAATATTTATTACTAGAATGAAAAGACGAGATTTAAAATGTTATTGAAATATTTATGTTAATAGAAAGAACGTATATGTTTACTATGAGATAATATGTTTAATTTATGGAAATAGGGTGGGGATTGAAATATTTAGTCATTATTAAGAAGTGATTTAAGTTGAAGCTAAAAGAATAGGGAGTATCTTTTAAAATAAAAGATTTTGAATGACGCAAAAGTTTTGTGTGGAAAGTAAATTTTTTAATATTAAAAAATAGAATTTTGGAATGGGCAGAGATTTCTAAGACAGCTACAATTTGATGAGCTAGCTGGGATTTCAAGTACTAGATTCGTTTCTGGTCGAGCAAGCACGTTAATTACATTGTAATTGACTGACACCTAAAGGTTTTTCCTTTAGAATAAATAGAGTGCTTGTTTGGCCAGTGTTTTAATTTAGTAGCCTAGTGTTTATGTTATTGGTGGCTTGCTACAAATGTTATTGATGGCTTGCTACCAATGATATTGTTCACTCCACCTGAGGGACCAGAAACTGTCAGAGATAGTACAGCTTGTTAATGAGAAAAAACAAACAAAATATATTTATATTCTTTATTCTTATTAAAGAAAGAAGGTGAGTGGTTCAATATATATAACAAACAATAGAAGAAGTTAACATATATAATCCTATTTTATTTAGATCTTGTATTAATATTTTATAGTTTGGTTTATATTTAAAATATTACATTCAAATGCATATTCATTTAATGATAGTCACAGGATGATGCAATCAGCTTCAAAGATTCTAGAAGCATTCCAAATCTTTAATTTAAAAAATGCATTAGTCTTATTAAAATAGTAAATGAGTACAAGGCAAAACTCTCCATACAGTAGTGCCACCCTGTGCCAACCAGAGTAATCAATGGATGCCAGAAGGCTTGTGCATAAAATCCCTATCTAGTGCCTACTCATCCAATATACCCAGACTAGCACTAGATAGGGATTTTATGCACAAGCCTTCTGGCATCCACTGATTACTCTGGTTGGTACTGAGTGGCACTACTGTATAGAGAGTTTTGCCTGTGTTAATAACAGTTATGTGTTAACATAAGAAATGGTGATCAATCTTATAAAATCAAGTCAATGTCCATTAACAAAAATTTATCATTTAAAAAAAATCTATTTCTAAACTAGAAATAGATTTTAAACAATCATTTAGAACTTATCAACTCGATTGCATTGTTTTGTCTTGCCTGTAGAACAAAAGGGGATTTCCTGCAAGTAAAAACCATCTGGTAGCAGCATTGCACAGCGTCTCAGGAAATGTATCTTAAAAGCATTCCTGACATAAGGGATCAAACAAATAGGGCTCAAATTTAGTCAAGTCAGTTCAGTGCCTAAATTTTTGGAAGCATTGGCTTAACTGCTGAGTAAAAGGGAAAAGTGCACCTTTTCCCTGTCATTCCTGAACCAATTCCCATCAGCACGTGACTCTACATTTGAACAACCATGAACTGCTATGCTATGCCTTAAAAAACTGATCCATGGAAATCTACTTGCTTTTAAATATGACTGTGAAAGACATTCGTGCTTTAAATGAGACACATTGAAATATTATGGACTTTACACCAAATCAGAAACCATGAAAGACTGAAGGTAGTCCATTGAAATGCCATGCTCATAGATTCTAACCTTTCTCTCCAGTAATTCACAAATATAATCAAGAATATAATGTTTAATGTCTTATGAATAGCATGTAACCTTTTTTTTAAAGTTAATTAATCTTCTAAATAATATGTAATCCCTCTAATGTATTTGACTCTCTATAACACTTTCTAAATAATCTTTATTAGCCTCATAATTTAAATTTAATTTGGTGCGGCAAATCTTTTATTTCATGTTTTTATGTATCATATATGTATTTTAAATTCAATATGATATGCCAATAAATTCCCACCCTCACAAGTATAATTACTTTAGCTTATTTCCTTGCCATTAAAGGGGAGCACCAATTTATTAATCGTTTTGTTATTACTTTAAAGTAGGAACACTTGCTAGGTTGGGAGAAGATTTCAAATGTGTGGGTTTTTTAATTATAAATTTGCATAAACAATAGGGAGGGGGGGGGGAATAAAGTTCCACCTTTGATCAATTTACTTTTTAGACAATTCTTAATCCCTTCATGATTATCTATTAGCACAATTTTAATTTTTTAATTCTAAGGAATAATACTCCTTTATATTGTTTAACTTATAATCAATAAAATATGATATAAATCTTATTATATTATAATAACAACTAGGGAATACATCAACATAATAATTATATATATATAAAAGCCTTTTTCGGTAATTCTAAATTTTTTACCCTTTTCAATATAATATCTCCTACTAAACTAAGTATATAGTGACATCTACCGACATTTCCTATAATTTGTTATCTCTATCATTTTATTTATATATATTTCTTTCCACGTCTCTTGATCCTCACCCATCCAAATTTATATTTTATTAATTGAAGTATACCTTATATTCAACATATGTCGAGGTTATATGAAGAATAAAAATGACAAGAGAGGAGAAATCTTAGTTAACATTAAATTTAAATATAATTCTAAAATAATCTACATTTAGCAATTCGATCACACCATCACACTTGATGTATTATTGTTATAGGCAATAAGTAACTAAATATATTGAATAATTATTGATCATTCCAAGCATTGCAAACATAGGTGATTCTTCGTTGATCAGGCTTTATCGTAGATGTGCGTCAAAAAATCCAAGCCATATTTTTGTTTTAGGTCTTTAAATGGGGTGACACGTGACCATGGATCATACCCTCATGCAATGAGAGCTCTGCATGGGATAATTCCAAAAAAGCTGGCCCATAGCACCTCCGTCCAAGTTCCTCAACTTCATGAAGCCGATCTCACGAAAATTGTGGGTGTGGCAAGTCGGCGTTCTCAGTCAAAATGATGAAGCACTCAAATTCCCAGGAACGGATCCAAAATCATAATTGTCCTTATTAGTATTATACTTCTCTCTTTAAAATTTGAAACCTATAAATATCTGTAAGACGTGATGTTGTGATCCAGGTAAATTTGGTCCTTAGCTCAATTAATTTTCTTTCTAGTATGTCGCTCATCGACTCTAGATTGTTTTCACTTAGAATTACTGCTTCCACATATATTATTCCATCAAATAAAATGAATAAAATCTTAATTGCATATCTCTCACAGATGTAATGAGCTAATGATGAAATTGAAAAGTTATTTAACTGATATATATATAAATAATATTGAGAACGACTGAGAGTTCCAACTTATATTAAAGGCAAATTATTGAAATTGTACATGTTTATATAATAGCGCTAGCATAATTATTGACATATCATTAAACCATACCAAAACTAATGTACTATATAAATTTATATATATATATATATTTTTAATTACAAAATGAGCACATAAGTACTTAAGCTTGTAATATGAGGCTAATTATTTAATGATGAGTCAGTGTATAAAGTCACAATGCAAGATGGTTGGCCCATGGGCCTCCCTATCAGTGGCGTGTTATCCAGTATATACTTAAATAAATATGAACAATCCATCATTCCAAAATATTTCAACAATAACCCAGACTTCATATATATACGATATGTAGATGATATTTTCGTTATAGCATCTAAAAATAATATTTTAAATATACAACGCGAATTACAAAGCACAACTAAACTATCTTTCTCTGTTACATATGAAAACAGTAATGAACTCAAATATCTCGACCTTTCCTTGTCAAGAGACCGCCATTCAATAGATTACAAAATGATTGTTAAACCATTCGAAATCCGAAGCTGCATCCATCCTAATTCTAAATCACCCGCATCGCACAAATTCGCAGGTCTCAAAGCATTTATGTTTAGAAACTATCACTTGTGTAAATATGAAGCACATAGGAAGGAAAATATAAACAATTATATTAAAGACCTACTAGCAGCAGGATTTAAATACAAAACCATTAGGGGGAAAGTCATGAAATTCAACAGCACAATAGATGATAAATTGCCTCGCGCCAATCTACCTAGAATAACGGTCCCCTACATCCCTAAAATATCCAGCAAACTAACGAAAACCTTGAGCAACAAATTCAGCATAATATTCAGAACTCCACCCAACACTAATAGGTTGATCAATAACTCCAAAGACTACATTGATCCAGCGCTCACCCCACGTGGTGTACTCCATTTCCTGCCCCCAAGCCGGATGCCACCCACATTCTTAGTTGCAGAAAGTATATTGAGAAAGCCACAATTAACACCAGATTGGCTCAACATCGGTACACCTTCAACAGAGCCCAAACGAACAGCAGTACATCTTCTGCATTTTTTGAACATACTAAACAATCAGGGCACAATTTCATCCCCGCTAACCCCGTTATTTTATGCTCAGAACCAAACGACTACAGGAGGAAAATAAAAGAGGCATTCTACATTAACAGAGACATCCATGCAATCAACAGAAGAGACACGTGCTTCGATATCTCGAAAAAATGGGCTACGTAACAGTAACTCATTTGAATATTCTCATTTACATATATTAAGTACATTTTCACAAAGGCTATGAGTATGAGGCACAGTTCCTCGAAAACGTTCAGCCAAATTTATTATTAACTATATATTTTTTTTCTCTAATAATTTACAATTAAGTATTTTTATTATTACAAATAAGGAGAAATTAAAACCACATTTATATTTATTATTAAATATGATACAAAATTAAATCTCTAATCATTGCAATTTCTTTTGTTGAGTTTATTCAGTTAATTTTGATAAATAATTTGTCAAGTTGTTTATGTCATGATGAAGCTAAATAATAGGATATCACTAATTATGAATATATTGTAACGGTCAGGTTTGTACATTTGCTCAACAGACTGAGAGTCCGAGCCAGAGAACCAGAAGCTGACCAAGTCGGGATAGTAATCCTACGTCTGATCATAACTCAACTCTCTTACTCGTGCTTCCAAGTCAACCCATTGTGAATGACATGCCTGAGATTACACTCGATATCTCTTTATTCACGTTCCAGCAATAGCAAAGCAGTAAAACATGAGACATCCCCCCCCCATTACATATTATATAACTTAATTAGTAATTCATAAGGTAATGAGCAAAAATTTTGAGAGTGCTCTAAGATTTAAATAAATTTAATATAAACGGTTTAATAATATTAAATCGTGCTTTCACACTTGAGCGCTTTCAAAAAGATGTACTTCTCATATTCATAGCCAGTTATGATCCTTTCTTTGAAATCATTATATAAATAAATCTGATATGCAAATTATATGCAAATGAGTCACTAAGACCATCTTTTAGATATCGCAAAACATGCATCCTTACGATTAATGGTGAAAGAGTCCTCTGCTATAAAGTATGCTTCTTTTACTTTTCGCCTAACATCATGTCGCTCAGTACAAACCAATTTTGCTGTGGTGGGTTCGAACACATGTCCAGACAATTTTTGATGCTGAGCAAAAATTGAAGGGCATTCTGGATCTGTATGTGCCTTATTGTATCTATACCTGTGTTGTGATATCCTAGTAGTTATGGTGGCTCTCATTTCACCATAGTATGATGCCTTACATCCATTATGAGGGCATGCCACTCTGTACACAGCCTGTGGGGTCTGATCAGAAGCTATAGTGTCCTTAGTGTTGTTAATAAGCCTATTAGTTGAGTTAGGTGTATGAAAACTCAAACAAAATTCCTTAGAAAACGTCTTATAAACGGTTTAGTGTAACATTTAAATGATATAATTAATTACGAGATTGATTAGTTAGCTAACTTTTAATTTAGAATGGGTTTAATAATGGAATTAGATATTCTGCAGAATGATTTACCGGTAAAGTCTTTTAAGGCATTCTTTACTGTGCTTCTCTCTATCAAATCAGGCTGTGGCTTTTCTAGGTTTGAGTCTGGATGCAGCTTTATAAATTTACTTGGTAGCAGCTTTCCTCCATCACTTCGTTCAAGGAATTCTCTGGCATTTCAGGTGTAGCTTCTTTGTCCATAACGGGCTGAGCTCGGCTGAGGTTGATATTTTCCCTTATTAGGTAGCAGCAGTTTGGGAAGAGTAAATGGCTGTCTATTGTCTTCTAGCCAACGGTCTTCATTCTGACAGCTGGGGTGATGGCTTGGTAGAATTTAGCTTGCTAAAGTACGGCAGAAACAGCTTTTTAATGAGTTTTTTTCAGCACTGGTCTTTCAGAAATATTTTTCAACAGTAACAACAACTTTTTCAATAGCAACAACCACGAGTATATTGATGTCTACCACCGGCCCTTTTTTATATTCTACTTTTGACAGTAAGTCCCTCCTCCTTTTATTCCTGCCACATCACTTGTTTACTGGTTCAACCTGTGCCTTTAACCAAATATCCACTTAGTAAAATATTTGCTATAGTTAAATCTGGACTTAAAAGTTCTATTCCGATTTGCATCATAGCTACATCTAGAGTTAAAGATATATTCCCAAGAGTTTTCCCATTTGCATCATAGCTACCTCCAGGGTCAAATATATTCCCTAGAGCAGTGGTCATCAACCACCGGTCCGCGACTTGGTGCCGGGCCGTATAAGTTTTTTGCTGGTCCGCGATAGACTGGCAAGAAAGTTTTAATAACAAAATAATAAGATTTTAAACTTTTAATTAATATAAACAATTTTTTTTATTTTTTTCGTCGCACTTTTACCTGATTAAAAAAAAAGAAACAGAACAAAATCTAATCAGTCATACATAAATTAATTTGTTTTTCTAGTTATCACAGATATTTATGGAGGGGGGGGGATAGAATTGAATTTTTTATTACTTTTCTAAAAAAATTCAAAATTAAAAAAAAAAAGTTTTTTATTATACAAACTCCATATATATATAATTTCATCTAAGGCTAAGCTGTTTACATCTTTAAGAAAATTTATCTATAGACTTCTGCTGGTCCATGAAACCTTATCCTTATTTTTGCCAATCCGCGAAACCTTATCCTTATTTTTACCGGTCCGCAGGTGTGAAAAGGTTGAAGATCACTGCCCTAGAGTTTTGCAAAGCACTTAGTGTGGATTTATGCCTGATTGAATTTTATAATTTGTCTTAGTTATAATTTTAAATGGGTCAAATTTTAGCCAAAAGATTTATTTTTAGATGAAATGTTAAAACTCGTAAACAAATTACCAGCTTGTGTAATTTTAAACAAACAATAGAACTTGAAAATTATTTAAAATGAATATTGAAACTTAAATAAGTAATTTTATAAATTTAAACTTATTCTGTTATATACATAAATTCTAACTACACACCGTTATGTTTACTTCAGTTTTAACAAATGTAAATGAATATGCACATATATAAATATTTAAGACTATTTTCATATTATAATTAACAAGACGATTATACACGCACATACTCGGCAATATTATAAGCACCCTCAAAGTTTTAAATTAAAGAAACACACTCAATCTGAGTGAAACGAAATGCACTACTATAGAATATAATAAATGAAACATCTAACTGCTTCCATATATTTCTCTGCCGTATGAATGAACGCACCTATGATGATTTCAATAGTCTCCATGATTTTCCGCTGTGATGTCAGCCAAAGATAATCAAAATGATCAGGTGCCAACGGAATTGCTGCTCATAAGTTGTTAGGGTCTGAAACTAGGCATATAATGCAAAGTGGTGAATGCTCCGGACCCATGTATCTTGAGCGTGATCTGACTTAAGGTACTTGTGCTTAGATTTTAGATCTTGTTGTATGATCCCGCAAACCAGCCGGTACAATATATACAGGTAATTATCATGCAATAAATGAAAATATTGTTAAGTAACCTACTTAGATATTTACTTATTTATATGCAAAAAACACACACACACACTGAACACAATGTATTACATTTACTTTAAATTTTACAATAATATTTATATAAAATTAAATATTCTTATATAAAACCGAAAAACATTCAGTAAATCTATTTAATTTGTACTAGTTTGTAATTTAGTTTCAGTTAAGCATACAGTGTAGCCACAGTATTCACTATATTTTATTTCAAGTCCCATTCCATTAATCATGTATAATAGCTCACATTTTATTGATAACCTTTGATTAGAATAGAATATGTATTGTTATGGAACTGCAAGTATATAGTTCTTTTCAATACACACCTATATATACATAACACAGCTGCTTTGTTATATCTATATTATGCATAGTTAAATTAAGACTATCGTATAAATAAAATTTCAAAATATTAATATAGTTATCAATAATAAATTGAATGGATATATTTGTATATATTTTACTGTGTGGTCACTTATCCATTCACTAAAATAGCAAGAATAAGAAAAACTATCATATTTTTATTTTTAAAAAATAATAAATAGCAAAATATCTGACTTTCAACACAATTAAATATGCTCTGGGTGATAATCTTTTTTTTTTTCCAATAACTTTTTTGTAAGACTCTTAGTATTGCACTTAGAAAACATTTTATGATATAAAATACTGCACATAAAATTCAAAATAGATAGTAAAGAAAGAGTAAAATGCATGTGCTTTCAACATGAGCCAAAAAATTTTTCATTAAAAAACATAATCGCATATGATGTCGCCCTTAAACAAAAAATGGTTGTTGACATATAAAATTTACTTTACAATTTTTTTTAATAGTTAAGGCTTTACTTCATTAGCGTTTGAAATCAATTAATATATATATATATATGTGCTCTGCGCACAGATAATGAAGCTATTAAACGTAAATAAAATTATTAAAAGTACCGCCAAGCGCTTTCAGGACAGTAATAGTCCCATATTCATGGCTACTTGTATTTGGTTAAGAACTGTAAGGTTAATGCAAATTCATATAAAGATACTACATAGACCATTTTCAAGACAGAGAAAAGCAGGCCTCTTCTATTGATTGCTGCTGGGTCGCTTACAATGTAGTAAGCTTCCCTGACTTTGCGTTTAATATCGTTCATTTCAGAGCAAATGACACTGGCTCTCTCATGCTCAACGAAAACCGAATTGCCTTCAAGCTTTGTTTTAGTTCTGTTATAGAGATATCTATGTTGAGCTACTCTGGTAGCAATGTTAGTTTTAGTTTTTCCATAATATGTTGCCATGCAATTTCTTTGGGGGGCAGGTGATTTTGTACACAACTTGAGGTGAGTTTGGGTTTGATCCTGTCTTTGGTGTTATTGATAAGTCTATTGGTGTTAGGAGGTGTACAGAAAGTGACTTCAAAGTCACTTGATAGTTTATTAATAAGGCTTTTGGCTGTTGAGTGGATGTATGAAATTAGGATTCTCAGTTTGCTTTCTTTCTTGTAATTATGGTTTATTTTATAAAAGAATTGATTGACTTTTTTGTTAATGAATGATTGAGTGTGTCCTATTTTTTTTAAATCTGTGATATAATTAATAAGATTATTTCTTTTATATGCCTTATATTTGCACAAATTATGGTTTCTAAACATGAATGAAGAGAGGGCTGCGAGTTTGTGAGAGCAAGGCGCATAAGAATTAGGATGTGTCAGACCCCGTACTTCCAAAGGTTTAACTACCATTCGGTAGTCCAGCCTATCTATATTTTTACTGACACATATGTCAAGGTATTTAACCTGATTATCTTGGTTTCCCCAAGTTGTGGTGAAAATAAGCTTGGTTTTATTCTGGAGGCTGCTGTGGAGATTAGTAATGATGTCTTCTGGGGCTGCAATAAATGTATCATCAATGTAACATGCATATCATGTGTGAAGTTGACCTGAAGAATGTGGGTAGTAATTGCTTTTCATAATGGTCGAGTACAACACTTGCTAATATAATTACTATTTTCAGGGATAAATGGTTTAGCATGAATAATGGTTGGCCAATGGGTCTCCCACTAAGTGGTATAGTAGCAAGTGTTGTACTTGACTATTATGAAAAGCAAATACTACCTATATTCTTCAGGTCAACTCCACACATGATATACACACGTTACATTGATGATATATATACTGCAACCCCAGAAGACATCATTACTAATCTCCACAACAGCCTCCAGAATAAAACCAAGCTTATTTTCATTACAACTTGGGAAAACCAAGTTAATCAGGTTAAATACCTCGACATATGTGTCAGTAAAAATATAGATAGGCTGGACTACCAAATGGTGGTTAAACCTTTGGAAGTACGGGGTCTGACACATCCTAATTCTTATGCGCCTTGCTCCCACAAACTCGCAGCCCTCTCTTCATTCATGTTTAGAAACCATAATTTGTGCAAATATGAGGCAGATAAAAGAAATAATCTTATTAATTATATAACAGATTTAAAAAAAATAGGACACACTAAATCATCCATTAACAGAAAAGTTAATCAATTCTTTTATAAAATAAACCATAATTACGAGAAAGAAAGCAAACAGAGAATCCTAATTCCATACATCCACTCAACAGCCAAAAGCCTTATTAATAAACTATCAAGTAATTTTGAAGTCACTTTCCGTTCATCTCCTAACACCAATAGACTTATCAATAACACCAAAGACAGGATCAAACCCAAATCACCCCTCAAGTTGTGTTAAAAATCACCTGCCCCCAAAGAAATTGCATGGCAACATATTATGGAGAAACTAAAACTAACATTGCCACCAGAGTAGCTCAACAGAGATACCACTATAACAGAACTAAAACAAAGCTTGAAGGCAATTCGGTTTTCATTGAGTATGAGAGAGCCACTGGCCATGCTTTTCTACCTCCACGGCCAGTGTCATCTGCTCTGAAATGAACGATATTAAACGTAAAGTCAGAGAAGCTTACTACATTGTAAGCAACCCAGCAGCAATCAATAGAAGAGAGGCCTGCTTTTCTCTGACTCGAAAATGGTCTATGTAGAATCTTTATATGAATTTGCGTAAAATTGCATTAATATTACAGTTCTTAACCAAATACAAGTCGTCATGAATATGGGACTATGAACTGGTAACTTTTAATAATTTTACTTATGTTTAATAGCTTCATTATCTGTGCACAGAACACATATATATATATTAATATATTTTTATGGATGGGTATTCGCATATTATAAAATATATTAAATTTATTAATTTTAATATTTTATACATTTTTGTTTGTTTGTCTACATTTTTCATTGGATAACATAAAAAAGTCATGTATACTGATATAGTGTCGTTTGCAGTTTCATGTAATTTCAATGTTTTATCGCATAATCTTAGTTTACAGATTGCAAATACATTTATACAATATGATCATTCATTGTTTTAGAAAGTTCAAAATTTATTTAATATTGTAGTTTTATTGATCTTTTAATAAGAAGATAATAGAAGAATAAAATGCCAATGTATCTGATAGTTTTCAATAGTATAGATACAATACTGTAATAAATATAGCAACTCATATAGTAACACTTTTATTTTTTAAAAAATACAAGAAAACTGTTCACCTTTTTCCAATTACCAGTTATTATTTTAGCATAAGTTACAATTTACTTAAATAACATTTTAAATGTATCCTTGAATACATACATATTAAAGCAATAAAAGTGTAGAGAATATCTGGAAATGAATACTGTATGCTTGCTTAAGGTGAGCATCATATTTTCATTTTGTTTTTCTTAATTTGTTCAACTGTTTTCCATGATAGGTAGTATTTATAAAATTATTATTAAAGCGCTAATATAACTCATCAGAAAGCATAAAAAACTTTAATATCTCAATGTTCTTTTTAAAAAAAACTGTACTAGAAGAAAGCAAAAAAAAAAAAAAGCTAACTATGAATAAGCTGTCATAAAACCTACCTTATTAAAAAGAGAGAAAACAACAACTAATAAGTAAAATTTAATTTTAAATTATACTGATATAAAAATATGATATAATATATAGAATGCATATCCAACAGTTATTCATTGACCACTGAATTATATATTCTTCTTATAATGAATGTAACATATCAAATTCGCTTTGCTTTTTTTTTTAAATTCTTTTAAGCATATGTAAAAAGAGGTATTAATTCACCCATTTTATTTTACCCATTTTTTACATTTAATATCATACTTTGTAAATCTGTCTGAGACTGTCTCAGCAATTACACCAACTCCACATTCTTAACACCTAAACAATATATTATTATTATTATTGTTTAAAAAATAATAATAATAATAATAATAATAATTCATTAACAATGAATAGATCTTATTTAACATCAACATCTACCATAGAAGTTAGAAAGAAGCCTTTCATAACTTTCTTAACCAAATGAACACATACAAATAATATAAAATTAAATATATAAATAAAGGTTTCAGTTTCTTTTTAATGTAAATTATTACATTCCTTACTGATGTATTAAATTAACTTTTAAATTTGAAGGTCAAATTTAAAACAGTGAAAGTTGTAAATAACAAATTATTTTCAAATAAAATTATTTCAATATACCTGGAACGAAATCAAAAAATTTGTGAAGTGATACTTTCCATGAAGTATTCATGAAGAATTGAATTCAGTTTTCCTTTATTATATATTTTTCTTCTTTAATATTTATTTAATTTTATAATTATAACATGGATACATCTTCCATATAAAACATTTTACATATTTTTGAATTAAAAATTAAAATAAATTATATTTTTCCTTTCTAATGCAGTAGCTGTTAGAGATCATACATATATGTATGGACTAAAGAGATAATGTTTATACATTTTAAGGAAAATTTTGTTTTGAAATTGAGCAAATATAATGTAGTACTGACATGACCCCTCCCCCTCTTCATTTTCTTCATCTCATTTCAAATAAACAAAAATGACTTTTTATAAAGTTCTTTAATTATATTAATTAATTTGTATAAATAATGTTTTTTTTTTCCTTTCAGTTTTAATATAAAACAACTAAAATAACTGAATTAATTTTCAGGCCAATTTTTTTCTCTCCTTCTAATCTATTAAATAAATTTTAAACTATAGGAAATGCTTGATATAAGAAAATAGGACAAAAAAAAATTATAACACATTTCATTCTACCTTGTTTTATTATCAACCCACCTGCACTAATCTACACTATGCTAAGCCTAATCAAATAACAGTTACCCTTTATTAAACGCCCATATATATGTAAACATCGCCTTAAGCAAATTACTTTTTTTAAAAAGAGATAAATTTTTAGATTAAACATTAAGACAATATTAAAAAAAAATACTCATACATATATATAATATGACTAACCACAACCAACATTATGACTTGACCGTAGATAAAACATAAAGGCTAATGACCTAATGTCAAGCATATTGCTAAGCAACAAGGCTTGAAAACGAAAAGATAATTCCAATAAATATTTATCTTAATATTATTTTGATGTACACTACGCAAGAATAAACAATTACAGTAAGCATGGGAAATGAAAGCTATCACGCGATCCTACCACTTATTTAGTTATAATTGCAAAGATTGTATGAGAAAGGCAACATCTCAAAAGATACATTTTTAAAACAAAACAAGATGAACGTGCTCAATTCTAGAACGAATTTTGATCGCACAAGAGTGAAAAGGAATTGGTTTCATTCACTAATAGAAATCAAAATGTAAATATGTCTAAATGGTGAAAGCAAACCGAAAGACAAACTAATTGTAAAGAACTCTAAGTTTGAATGAAATTATTGAGAAAAGAAATAAACAACAGCTAGAAATCGTCAAGAATAGTTTTTTTTTTTTACACTATTTTCTTATGCATAGAAACAATCATATAAACAACTATATATATTAAAATGAGTATTGCAATGTGGTCTGGCCAAAAGAACTATGCTGTAGAAGACCAATGCCAGCTTACCATGCCCATAGAAGCATTGGAATTGAGTATGATGCCTTTCTTGAACACTGATCGAGAATGATGACATTCAGTGGATCTGTTCGGTCTTGTTTAACGGAAACAAATCGGACAGTGCTGATGATCCACAATCCTGAAGGGAGTGCATATCAACCAAACCTATGAACATTACACCGCCTGAGGAAATCTATCATCAAGAGTAAGAGACTGTGAATATAATGAACAGTGCTTGCCAGATTCAGGAATTTATTTTATTAATCCAATTGATTTGTATTTTTTTCTAATTTGTTATTTATCATCTTATTTTAATTTTTTTTTTCTTTTTGTCTTCACGTATGAAAGCTTATGCTTTGGAAAATGGAAAAGTTTATTTTAAGCACAAAGGGAGGGAAATGTTAGATTGAGTAAATATTTTGGTGATATTAAATAAAATTTAAGTCTACATACCCCTCTAGTAGCTTGACACCGCCAGCCTAGAGGTAAGATTTTGATGATGTTCCACATTAAGAGCATAGCTTAGTGGCCAAATCAGAGTTTTTGTTATTTATTAAATGTTATAATAAAATTAGTTAATAATAAAATTAGTTATATATTTGTTTTTTTCTGTGCATATAATTAACTATTTTTGAATGGATGATCTTTCCTATTAACATTACAGGATCACATATAGTTATAGAGGGTGATCATAATCACTGTGAATCAGAAAACAAGTGTTACTTTATGATACATCTGTAAATAAATTAGTTAGCAAGTCAGATTCACGATCTTCTGAAATATTTTTTATATATTATTTTAAATTAAAAATAATGATTAACCAGGGTATGGACTTTTATCACAGGATTTGGTATTAGGTTATCATTGTATTTAACTCTTAAGGTAATAGAAAGCCATCCTTGACTCCTGCAATTGTATATATGTTAACATTGTTATATTAAATTTGTTATTTAATAAGTTATTTCGATCAATTTGGTCTCTACCTTGTCATCATCATCATTATGCATTCGCACGACTAAACATATATGTCAAACATTAATATCCACACAACTCTCCTTATGTCATCATCATCATTATCAACCATTATCAATCCACTGCAGGATGAAGGTCTCTCCAAGTTTAATCCATCTTCTCCGATCTTCAGCTTCTCTTCTCCACATCACCCCTGCACACTTTCTCATTTCATCCATCCATCTGACATGTGGTCTCTTTCTGGGTCTTTTACAATCTCTTGGAATCCAGTTTAAAATTTCAATTGTCCATCTATTATCATCTTTTCTAGCAATATGTCCAGCCCAACTCCACTTCAATCTTTTAATTTTTTCAATGAGGTCAGTAACACTGTTTGTCCTCTTACCCATACATTGCATTTTCGATCTCTTCTTGTTACTCCCAACATACATCTCTCCATACTCCTTTGAGTGGTCTGAAGTCTCTGTATTGCTCTTCCATTAAGTGTCCAAGTCTCAGATCCATAAGTAAGAACTGGTAAAACACATTTGTTAAAAACCTTCCTTTTCAAACACATAGGCATATTTCCTTTTAGTATCAAGTTATTTCTACCAAAAGCACTCCAACCAAGTTTAATTCTATGAATAACTTCTTCCATTATGTTTCCATCTGTATTAATAATCTGATCAAGGTATTTGTAACTGTTAACTTCTTCTAATTCATCATAGTCAATCTTTATTTTCATATTTTGAGCAAATCGATTAAACATTACTTTAGTCTTTTTAACATTTATCTTTAGTCCTACTTTCCTACTTTCATCTGATAATTCCTGCAACATATCCTGCAGCTCTGAAGCATTATTTGCAAAAACAACTACATCATCTGCAAAATCTAAATGACTTAAATAATCTCCATTTACTTTCACTCCTTTAGTTTCCCATTTTAATCCACAAAATACTTCTTGCAGCACTGCTGTAAAAAGTTTTGAAGATATGGAGTCACCTTGTCTTACACCTTTCTCAATGTTGACTTTCCCAGTATCATGTAATCTAATTGTTGCTGTTGCATTTTTATAAATATTCTTCAAAATATGACAATATCCTGGATCTATATACCTTGATGACCACTGAAGAAATGTTTATAGAATCAAATGCCTTTTCATAATCTACAAATCCAAAACATAATGACAACTCATATTCATTTGACCTTTCTATAACTTTTCTCAACACCTGGATATGATCTACTGTACTAAAACCACTTTTAAATCCAGCTTGTTCTCTTGATTGGTGGAAATCCAATGTTCTCTGTAGACGAGTTGTAATTATTTTGGTAAAAATTTTATATAAAACTGATAAAAGGCTGATAGGTCTGTAATTTCTAATATCTTCTTTATCACCTTTTTTAAATATTAATATTATTACTGCATTCTTCCAATCATCCGGTACATCTTTATCATTTAGACATTTGGTATATAACTTTGCTAAAAAAATTTCTATTTCTTCACCTCCTTCTTTTAATATATCAATTATAATTCCATCATTACCTGGAGCCTTTCCCTTCTTCATACATTTAATTGCGTGTCTCACTTCTTCATTTAAAATTCTGGGCAATTCGGAAGATATAATAGATATAGGAGGTACTTGTTCTTTATTACTATATAATTCTTGATAAAAATCTTCTACCAATTTCATGATGTCATCTCTCTTTTTAGTAACAATTCCATCTTTTTTTCTTATTGCAGATATAAATTTCCTACCAATACCAAAATGTTGTTTTACATTCTTAAGACTTTTATTTTCTTCTACAGCTTTCCTTGCTAGTTCACAATTATACTTTCTTATATCATTTTCAACTCTTTTCCGCACCATTTTACAAAATTCGAGATATTCAATTCTTTTTAATGCATCATTTTTGTATATCTTCATATTTCTTCTTTTCTTCATAAATTCTCTAGTCTCAGTAGAAATTTTATTGGTCAATTGCTGCTTTTTTCTACCAGCTATCTTTGTTGCAGTTTTTAAAAGTGTATCAGTTATTTTCATATTAATTTCATTCAAATCTGAATCATGCTCAAAATCTACTAATACTTGAAACCGATTTCTAAATTCTAATTTAAATTCATTAGAATGTTTCTGAAGATTAGGAATATCAACTGTAAATATTGTTTTTCTTAATAATTTTTGTCTCTCTAGTTTCACATTAACACGTATCTTACACCTTACTAATCGATGATCACTTCCTGTGTTAAATTTATTAAGAACATTACAATCTTGAAATATGTATTTCCTATTAGTCAAAATATAATCCAATTCTGCTGTACCTTCATTTGGATACATACTGATATTAAAAACATTCTGAGAGTGCGTTAATTGATCCTCGCTTATATAGAGGTGCAGTAGTTGTCAACCTGAGTAATATTGAGTTAGCCCATTAAAGGTAGATGTGATCATAGACTAAGCATTTTGTCATGTCATCATCAACCTTCTACCTGAAAACCCCAAGTCCAACTGTAGTTACATGGGCTCCCCCTTTCTTGTGACAATGATGGGCCCATTACATCTAGCGCTCTAATTTTAGGGGTATAAAATAAGAAGTTTCCAGGGATATCTAGCTTCAGAACTTGGAATCTATATATTTAAAAAAAAATTTTTTTTTTAAATTTTCCTTCACCTTCAAACTTCAAATGTTTATAGCCACATTGGACTTACTCCCACAATGTACTAATACATTCAACAGTTATGAGAATGGATAAACATATCAATTTTATGAACTTAAACACACACATTAAAAAAAATATTAAAAGTGGTAAATGCATATATAATGATAGAAACATCATGATAAGCAGAGACCAATAATAAATCAATAATTAACTAATAAATTGTACTAAAATAGGAGAGTCAGGCAAGTTAAAAACACAGACTTAAAGGTATGCAATAAAACACACATATCCAAAAAAAGGGAAATCAAAATAAATGCAAAGTTGCAAGAAACCTACAGTATATTATATTAATATTTATAGGCAAATACAAAATTTATAACCACATATGTTTTTTAGAAAAGTATATTGTTCAGTCTGATTACTCAAAAAAGTTTTGAATGTTATGAATACCTATTATTATTAGGAACTTTCTTAACAGTTTTGATTCTCTGGCTTTGTACTAAGACAAATGTAATATATCACTAATCAATGATCACTTTCCCAACCTGTGGTACGCGAGTTGCTGATTGGTGGTACACGAAAAATAATCAATAATGGCGGACATAAAAAAAAATTAAATCATAAAAATAAACGTTTTTTCCTATAATTCATAAAAATTATTTTAATTAATAATATTATACAATAAAGTTGTTAATATGTACAGTCGATAATGATCTTTAATGTTAATGATAAAATTGAAAATATGATTAAGAAATTAGATTTTTGGAAACAGTAATATATATAAGTATCGAAAACAATCAACTGGAAGTATTCGAAACTTTACATATTTTTTGTTTGAAAATAAGGTTAGTCTGTCTCAAGATATAGGAGAAAATATAATAGCACATTTAACAGGATTAAAATTGTCTTTCATGGAATATTTTCCAAAACCCGAAAACACAAATGATAATTGGATTTCAAACACCTTCTATGCAGAAAATTTAGAAAAAGCTACATCGTTATCAATCAAGGATAAAGAAAATTTAATAGAATTACCATGTGACAGAACTTTACAAGTAGAATTCAAACGACACAATCTAATTAATTTTTGGTTAAACATTAAAGAATATGAACAACTTTCTGAGAAAGCTCTTAAATTATTATTACCGTTTACTAGTACGGAATTAGTAGGAAGAGCTTTTTCTTCATATATTTTTCTAAAAAATAAGTATCGAAGCAGGTTGAACGCAGCTGTAGACTTAAGAGTATACCTCGCATCTTTTGAACCAAATTTAAAAAAATTATGTTGTTCGAAACAAGCACAAAGATCTCATTAAATTTATTTTATAAAAATATTTGATTATAAGAAAATATACTAATTGGTTTTTTATAATTTTGTTTTTATTAAAACCATTTATTAGTAAACGAAATATGACAAAATAGTAGATAAATAATGAGTCGAATCAAGGCGAATCAATCTAAATTATTTAATTTGAAAAAATGTATCAGAAAAGGATCATATCCAGAAATTAGACTCATTAATTCTTGATCATCTATTGTGGATTACTAGATGTAAGCTAGTATTTAATCATCAAATTTTAATCCTATTAACTTCATGCTGAACAATATAAAGAAAACAAGAACAAGAGATAGCCTGATAACTCCTGATATTTTTACCATGACTTGGGACATGCTGGATTTATCCTCTCCATGGCCCAATCAATAGCTAGATGCTCCGAAAAAGAGAAAACAGACTCAAATTCGGGAAAACCAAATGAAGGAATGAGAAAACACTTTGAACAAAATATGTACCAAATAACCTTTAATGTAATAATGTATAAATTATTTTGGAAAAAATATGAAACTTTGAACAAACACATACATATAAATATGTTTCAGTGAGTTTATAATCTGGTGTGACGTTTAGGCGTGTTTCAATGTAATTTGTCTCATTATGAGATGTAAATACATACATGGTCACCCTATAATATTTATAATGCAAATAAAATAACACACTAGCAATAACAAATTTCACGAAATATAATCATTTTTACGAAGTGGTACAATTTAGCGTGATGTACTACCAAGTGGTACGCGAGCCAAAAAGATTGGGAAACAGTGTAACGAATCTATTAAGCATTTTAAGAGTTTTGAAATACACCCAGGTCTCGTTTTATGTGGATTTCTTTAATGCAATTTTGAAGTTATGTGATTCATGTTTCTTCTTAATATCTTTGTATGCGGTTTTCTTTTATGAGATAAAAATTATCAGATCAGAAGTCAAGCGAAAATTTCAATATTTTCAGCACTTTATAATAGTATTGTAATAGATTTTATGCAATAAAGAAGTTCATAATTCACTTAAAATCATAATTTCCTTATTTTATATACACATTAAATTTTACAAGATTATACTGTAAATCTGTTCAAACGTTATAGATGTCTATACTATGCATGGTGTTGTTTTTGCATTTTAAATCACATTCTATTTTTGTTTTTTAAAAAAAGAGTACATATTCAATTAATTATTTAGTGTCCGCAAGTTTATTTTTAAAGGGTAACAGCTGTGGGCACAATTAAATTTGACAATTAAAAATTAAAATCTGATTTTAATTGTAATTAATGTGATGTGAAATATAAAATTTGATTTTTAAACGGAATTGAAAATTAAAAAATTAAAGACAAAAATAAAAATTTAATTTTTAATTGTTAGTTTTAATTAAATTTTGTTCAACAGAAGTGAGTCAGTGTCTTTTTATTATCATAAGTCTAAGTTCTTATTTTCATTTTAAACTTTTACTTTATTCTAATGGAGAGGAAAAAAACACCCAAGAAAATGAATTTCTTTGGAAATAAAATTTTCAATTTTAGATCACTTAGTGAAATCGGAAGGATCAACAGTGATTGGAAAACATTTTAGTTTGGGCGAGTCCACTATAAGAGCAATTAAAAAAATATTGACACTAGTTGTATTTCCTCTTAGGACGAATCTGATGTCTTACTAGTATATAAACAAACTTACATATGATCAAATAGCGATAATGATTAAAATACTAACATATATGAAAAAATGTAAATTATGCATAAAAATATATTGTTTTGAATAAAATTAAATACTGTAGTTAATAAAAAAGATTTGTCTTGTATCAATTTTTTTCAGATTTGAATTTTTTTGTTAGTCATATTTTATTTCCTTATTTTTTTTATATGAATTTTAAAGTAATTTTACATTGTTGCTTTGCTTTTATGCGGTTTTTGAAAATTACAGTACCTATCTCCCATTTTTCAAGGTAAGTTAAGTCTATTTTTGTGCAATTTCTTTTGTACGCATTTTCTGAGGAACCTATCTACCGCATAAAACAAGACCCAGGTGTACATACTTTGTTAGACAAAATATAATCTTATTCTACTGTGCCTTCATTTGGATGGTTTCATCTTTATTTGCTTTTATTTTTCTCAAAATAATAATGTAGATTTTTTTTCTTTTTCAAAAAATTTTATAAAGCTATATTTCTCTCATTTCTGTCTTTTATCTAAATTTTATTTATAAGGACATAATGTTGATTATTTGTATTTGTTATTTCCCAGCAAGTTAAACAACCAATTTTTCTAATTTAATGATAAAAGATCAATTTCCACAATATTGCTTTTCTATCTTTTATTTATAATAAATCCTACTCAATTTGTATTACTAATATTGTTGCATTTATAAAAATAATCATCTTTATTGCCAAATAAAAAATATACATATGCAATTTAATTTAAAGAATGGCATAGTTCAGCAAAATAGATTATCTTTCACCAAATCCTAAAGATTCACAAAATATACATACAAAAAAGGATATAAATAGAATATTAGTAATAAAAAAATAATAACTTTTCAACTTTTTTTACACTTTCTTTTAAAGCAATCTCTCTAATAATAAATGGTGTTTTTTTTTAAAGCCAAAATATATCTCACATGAAGAGGAATTATTAAAAATAAAACTTTTAGTAAAAATAAGACTTTTAATTTTAAAACTTTTTTTTTTAATATGTCAAATGCGTTGACGGATTAAATTTTAAAACTTGGCACATCTAAATTACATTTAGAACAAATATTATATTTATAAAGATGACTTCTCTCTTAATGTAGTAATGGAATATTTTAGGAATTTATGCTTCTATTCCATCTTAAGCTAAGTACATAATTTTAAAAAGTGGTTACATAAGAAAACTTAGGCAAACCATAGCACACATTTTTCAAATAAATTATTTCTTTGTCATTCTTCATATCCCATAGAAAATGTGGTAATTGTTTTAATTTTATGCATCTTTTCATTTTAAAATACCTATAGTCAAATATACTCATCATTAAATAACAACCTAAGTCCTAAACCTATGCATTTTTCAAACTTTCCTTTTCCATCACCAACTTATTCATTGACACTGATTTACACATTATTTAGTCAATCCCATTTCCAAGTTCTTGAGTAGAATAAAAGCAATTATTGGTCATTATATCAACCCTATCACCTGATGACAACCACAACTCTAACAAATAATAACAAATGAACTCACAATACATTAACAGTAATCTTATATCCAAGCACATTAACATCTAAATACATAAATCCAGTCTGCCTTCAAAAAAATCTTTAATAACTCAGGAATTAATCAAACTTCTGAGAAAACCCAGTGATTTCTTGAGTAGACTCATCATAATGACGTATGTGTTGACTAGCTGCTTATTTATATCATGAACATTAGCTTAATGGTAAAAGCTAAATTATAAAAATGTAGGGTGGATACTAGGAATTTATTTTGTTCAGTTCCTTGAAGACTTCAATGAAAAATTATAAGATCTTAGTTGAAAATAAACTCATTTCCCCAAATGTTGGGGGGGGGGGTAGAATTTTAGAGTAAAAGTAAACATGGATGTATAATAAGAATAACAAGAAATACTGAGGAATAAAAATGTTACCTCAGAAAATATCTAAAATTATTTTTTAAAGTTCTAAGCATACACAATGTAAGTTTCTATTTATTTATATAAGTTTCATTTATGTCAAAATATGATTGTTTTAAAGAATGTAATTCTTTAGATAATCTGGAAAAATGATGAGATCTGATAGTTCAGATCTTTGCTTTTTTTTTGAAATGATAATCAGGCTATCTTTTAGCACTTAAAAATAATCATTACAATTAAATTCCAATAAATTAATAATTAATTATAACTGACAAAAATCAAATAAATGCAGGGAAATAAAAAAATAAGCATTTTTTATTCAGAAAAATTTATTGATTTTCAAAATTAATTGAATAAACTCAGGGAAAATGAATAAAAATAATTATAAAACAACATTTTACTTTCACTATAAGAACAAACACACACATACAACACGATCCATCTGGAAAATAAAACTAGTTTCCAGAAACTGATTCAAATGATATGGCAGTGGTAAACAATTTTTATTTTTATAATGTATAATGATGTTTTTCATATTCAATCTTTTTATCTGATTATTCTTATTACCGGATTATTCTTAAAAAAAAAAAATCAAGTTCAATAAATATTAAAAATATAAAAAAAAAGATATATGAGAACTTTTGAATAACAAAACCATAAGAATACATATTAAAATATCATTAAAAGCCAGTCAACACTTAGACAATCCCAATATCAATAACAATCAACAATTTCAAACTACTGTCACTCAACCTCTTTTTAACAATAAAAATGGAATCCCACCGTTAGTAATGGCCTAATATATTTATATAGATACTAAAGATTGCAACTTAACAACAGAGATTGAAATTATTGATACACAGAAGTTTAAATAAATCTCTCTAAACATGTAAATAGAACCTATTCTGAATGCAGACTAATAAATAATCAATTATAACATTACAAACTACAATTATAATTCTCAAATTGCACTCAAAGTATTATTTAAATAATAATGTGTGGAGATGATAATCTGGACCAACTGATGGGTGCTGGTTTAGCACGAAATACGTACATTGGTGATTATTTATCTTTTTGACATGTGTGTGATCAAGTGTGTCCGCAGTATGAGATAGCGTGGATAGTTGAGGGTCGTGTGAAAGTCTGAGTTCAAATCCCCTATATATTACATATTGGAGTGCAGTATGAAAAGGCCTGTACTGTACTGTAGAAAAAAATTCATATATTTAAATAATAAGTGTAATAATGCCCATGGCTAAATGGCTTTGTAATGTGTATATACATTCAATTAACATTAAAAAATAATGGACAATTTAAATTATAGCATATAAAGTAAAGCTGACAGAGAGAATAAACATTAAAACAAATATAATTTTAATTCAAATAAAACTTTTTCCCATCTGTTTTTTTTTTTTTTTAGCAGAAAAGCATTACAGAATACTTCCTCTTTTTTTTTTTTGTAATTATTATTATCTAGAACAGTGTTCTTCAACCCTTGGTCCACGGCCCGGTGCCGGAGCCACGGAACTTTTCTGCAGGTCCGCGTGCTAGACGGGCAGTAAAAAGTTTGTAATAATAAATAATGAGAGTTTAAACTTTTAATTAATATAGCCAATTTTTATTTATTTTTTCATCTCATTTTTACCCAATTAAAAAAAAAAGAAAACAGAACGAAAACAAAATCTAATCAATCATTCATAAATTAATCTGTTTTTCTAGTTATCACAGATGTTTATGGGGAGGGGGGGTAGAATTAAATTTATTACTTTTCTAAAAAAATTAAAAAAAAGTTTTTTATTATATAAACTCCATATATATATATTGAAGCTGTGCATATATATATAAAAATATATATGCTGGCTTCACCATTCACTGTGGACTAAACTAAGACCCTAACTCCAACCACAGTGAAAGTATGTTTCTTTTTCAAACTAAATTTATCGATTTCTCAAATAGTTGCCTAAATTAAAAGATTTAATAAAATAAAATATAGAAAGTTAAAATTATAACTGCAATTATTTTTAAAATATATTTGGTAGAATTTGATGAATTTCTTAATTAAATAGAATCCATTAAGAAAAGGAATTTAATTAGTAAAACATTTTTCTGAATTAGATAAAAATAGATAACAGGAAAAATTTGAAACAACAGGCATGATTCGCTACTAATTAGCAGATTAAAAACATAATGGAAAAAGGGTATAAATAAAGAACTTTTCTTTTGTTCTTGGTCTTATGCTTGCTGGTAACCTGTGCTGAAGGTCAGAGAGAAATCTTAAGAATTTTGTTGGAAGAAATTTTGCTGAAAGATTGGACAATATAGCGAACTCTTGCTTGCGTACTTACTTCAAGCTGCACTCTATTCTTTCAGCATATAAATAAAAGAATCCAGAAACGTGTTGCTCTGCAAAAATGCAGGGGTAACTTCTTTGCCTTCGCTCTCCTGAGCTGTTCCTGATGCAGGAGTCGTAATCATGTAAGCCAGCCAGAGAACAAAAGTATCTGCACTGTATCCATGAAAATCTGCCCTCAAAAACATGAAAAAACAAATTTGAAGAACCGAGAAGACCTGCGGGGGAACATCAAATGAACTCATTTTGACCCACCCATCTAGTTACCGGTAACGTTCCCATAAATTATTAAAATATCTTTGTAATTTGCAATTTCAATGTATATTTATGCTTTTCTATATATATATATTTTTTAAATCTATGTATTCGAATCTTGTGAAATTATATTTCATTAATTGCTATTCTTTTTTTTTTATATCGTAATGGGTGGGATTATTATATATATATAATGGCGGTGATAGCTTTGATAAACTTAATTGAAAATTACTTCGTTTAACTTTCCGCCATTATACTCCAGTAATTAAGTTATTTATTTTATATAGATATTTTGGAAGGAAAAGTAAGCAAATCATAGAAAGTGCAAAACTCTATTTTAAAATCAAGATTTAAATTGCTAAATATTCTATTATAAAACTTTCCAAACTTTAACTTAGTTTTTTTTTTTTTTTTTGTATATATATATAAAAGATCTTTATCAAATGCCTGTATATTTTAGTCAATGAAGGGTTACAAATTTAATGTTATATTTTGAAATAAAACGTTCGCATTTATATTTTAGTAATAAGAGAGAGTACATTTTGACAATATGTATTAAAAAATTATTAAATAGCATTGGCTTAGTGGTGAATGGGTTAAATTTCAACTAAATAAATAAAATATCCGCCCACTTGTTCTTTTTATTAATTCAAATTTTATAAAGGTGAAGTTACTATTTTTCTGCGGATTTTCAGTGATAGTTGAGCTTTCTTAAGATATATATTTTGCAGAGGGTTTCTTTTTTAAATTTAAAGGTCGTTGACCGTATTTATATGGTATCGTGCCTCGGGTGATCTACTGGGCCGCTCAGCATAAATTACAGTGCTTCTTTTGCCAAGTTTGCTTAGGTTAACATACCTACATTCGGACCTTTTGAAAAATAAATAAATTGTTCGGGATCTCATGTCGATCTCAGTTCTTTAAATGTACATAACTGGACATAAGCAACAAAAATTCCGATCCTGAATCCGGATCACGCGTTTAGCGAACAGATTCCATTTTTCTCTCTAACCTAGTTTAGAGACGGAGGTATCCGGTCTTGTGTTAACCTCTTGGTAACTGTTATGTCTCGAGCCTCACAGCCCACTATATGCTATCGCCTGTGTGCATGGTCTTATATATTTATATTTATTAGGAAATCTTTCTCAAAATATCATCGAAATGTTTCAATTATAGCTGGAAATTCCTGTTGGGGTCACTTTATCATTCTTCTTAAATCATAAATAGGGCGGTGATTTAAACCTGTCCAACGTGTTTAGTTGAGTTTGACCACCTATTTATTTCTATGTTCTCCAACCACAGAGTTAATGAATCATCTCTCTCTTTCTTGATTTCTTTTACGTAACACTTCCATTGGCTGGAATATTTTAAAGAAAGAAATGATAATGTAAAATTTTGTCTGTTCTTATTACGATCAATGGATCTTTCAAATATGCCTATCCGGTTGCAGTGAAAATAGCCTGTGGCACTATTAATAAAACATTGTATCAATTCTTTTAATGTAAATAATAAAAGTTTGTGTTATCTTTCATTCACTATAAATAAAACCACTTAGTATTGTTTTCTTTTGTAACATACGTATGTAGATCTGATCATTATATATGTAAAAATTCCTTTTCGTGGTCTCTTCTCTCCCTGACCACCGGGCATACATTAAGATTAAATTCTAGTGAGGTTTGGGGAGTAAGTCGCTTAGTAGCAATCTAGAGGAGTAGGTGAGGTTCGAACCTACTCTATCTGCATCTCTAGATTAGGTTAAAGCAGCTCTACTTTTCTTACCGTTACAATATATATATAAAACTTTATCTTATATATTTAACATTGTTGTTTTGATCAGTTATAACAATTATGCTTATCTTTAAAAATATTTATCTATAGACTTCTGCCAGTCTGCGAAATCTTATCCTTATTTTTACCGGTCCGCAGGTGTGAAAAGATTGAAGACCACTGATCTAGAACAAGCTAACTATTGATACTAAAAAATAATCATAGATCACATGACCCCATTCTCTTAAGTTTGTAAGATATAAACAATGAGCATTGCCAATTGCTCAATAAGCTTTGTAATAAATGCATAGCCAGAGAAAGCATTTAAAATATCTGTCAGGAACCCCCTCCCCCCTAAATCCCTGACCATGGTTTTGTTTTGGCACTCCTCAGAGAGGCGCTAGGATAGTACTATGGTCAGAGGTCTGGGGGGACGAGAAGGTTCCTGACAGATATTTTAAATGCTTTCTCTGGCTAAGCATTTATCACAAAGCTTGTTGAGCATTTAGTAATGCTCATTGTTTATAATTATTGATATTGTTTTTAAATCTACAATTGCACTTTCCATAATCATTCAAGATAAACAGCACATCGAGCCTCACATAGCTTATGTTTTGATTATAAGATTTGATTGTAATAACATATATACTGTTTCATGAATTATAAAGTATATAATATTTTTCAACAATCAAATATATATATTGCAGATACCTTTTTATGTGATATATGTACAAATTAAGATTATGGTATAAACATTTTTTTTTAAAATAATACTGTAGTTTTATTAATAATAAACTGAAGGAGCAGATTATAAGGGGCTTAAAATCAGACTTTCAAGCTCCCTATAGCTATCCAATCTGTCTTATACAACTGATCCACAAAAAAGTAAATGATTTCTAATATATGCATTTTGTATTGATCCAGCATTCATCAATTGGTCCAGATCACCATCTCCCACAGATATATACAAGTGCTCAGTTTATATTTAGATAGCAAATCTTCAAACTTTACTAAACAAGCTTCAATCTTATTCACTCTCCAAGTCTTCAGCCATGACTATCATTGAAAATCCAAGGATAAAATATTCAAAGCCCTTGTTGATGCCAATATTATTGTCATACCCATGTTGACCTTAAGTCAATCTGATTTCCTTATACACATATATCCAATTTAATTTTACAGAAGATGGATAGGTAGAATACAGGCTGAATATGTAATATTTAAATACATGTATATTTTCTATACTAATCTTAATATTTATAAGAAAGAGACTTGAACTCAGATTTTCAAGCTTCCTACAGCTATTCAATCCATCTTATACAATTGATACACATTACCACATACATGTGAAAAAAGATAATGATCTCCAATATACATATTTTGTGCTGAACCAGCATTCATCAATTGGTCCAGATTACCATCTTCCACACATATATACAATCAGTGCTCAGTTTATATTAAGATAGCTAATCTTCAAACATTAATGGTCAAGCTTCAATCTTCTCCAACTCTTCAGCCACCCATATTATTGAAAATCCAAGGATCAATAAGAGCTTTGAGTATTCCATTCTTAGATTTTCAATGATATGGATGGCTGAAGAGTTGGAGGATGGAGAAAATTAAAGCTTGTCTATTAAAGTTTGAATATTTACTATCTTAATATAAACTGAGCACTGATTGTATGTATATGTGGGAGATGATAATCTGGACCAACTAATGAATGCTGGTTTAGTAGGATATACAAATATTGGAGATCACTTCTTTTTTTTTACAAGCATGCAATCATGTATATCAGTTGTATAAGATGAATTGGATAGCTGTAGGAATCTTGAAAGTCTTGAGTTCAAGTCTCTTATAATTACATTGTTTAGTATAGAAAATATATATGTATTTAAATACTAGATATTCAGCCTGTATTCTGCCCATCCCTTTTCTGTATAATTAAATTGAACCTATTAAGGTCTTATGTATGAGATGTCAGACAGACTTAAAGTCAATATGCGTATGGTAATAATATTAGCATTAACAAGGGATTTGAGTATTCCATCCTCAAATTTTCAATGATATAGATGGCTGAAGAGTTGGAGAGTGGAGAAGATTGAAGCTTGTCCATTAAAGTATGAAGATTTAATATCTTATTATAAACTGAATACTGATTGCATATATGTATGGGAGATGGTGATCTGGATCAAATGATGAATGCTGATTCAGCACAAAATATGAATATTGGAGATCATTTATCTTTTTCACTTATAGGGATCATGTCTATCCGTTGTATAAGATAGATTGAATAGCTGTAAGAAGTTTAAAATTCTGAGTTCAAATCTCTTATAATTACTTTAACTTTAGTATAGAAATATATACATGTATTTAAATAATATATATTTATTATAAACTGAGTTCACTCATACATATTCACTCAAAAATTAAAAATAATAAACTTACTGTTTCAATACTTCAATATTGTTTAAAAATTGAATAGTGAAATGTTAAGACTTTCATCCCAATTAAACATTTCTGGACTATATCCTTTTTCTTCAATAATTTGTTTTTTTTTCTTACTACAATATAATAGATCTTGTCATCAGCAGATTACACAGTCTTTCTAGTTATTTTGATGTCTTTAAGTCTATATCAATTTCAAAATCTATATAGTTACCCCTACTTGCCACAATCCATTTCAGAATTCTTAATTAAATCATCAAATATTAAGCTTTCTGGTGCAAATTTAAGAATATTTTACAGTTCTTTTATTCTGCCAACATTAAATTGATAACTTTCATCCTATAACTTAAAAAAGACATTTCATGAATTTTCTTAAATTTCACAAAACTTTTAACTATATGTTTTAAAACCATTTTATTGCACAAAATATTATATCACATCAAAATTTGGGAAGGATAAAAAAAAAAAAAAAGGAATAAAGGGTGTGGGCTTTCAATGCCTTAAAAAAATCATTATTAATAAACATGATTATATACTGAGCTCCACAACAACAAAAAATGGCTGAAGATTTATAATTTTAAGGTTTTTATTTTTTCATTTACCTTTTTTTTAAATTTACTTTGGGGGGGGGGGGTAGCATATAATTAGAATAGTGTATAGTGGAATGATACAATGAATATTAAAACTTCACTGCATATATAATTGTTTTAAATAAATCCAAAAACATCATTGTTACAACTTTTTAAATCCAACATCATGCAAAAATTAATAACTATTGATAATATAAAGAAACCTTGGCTCTCAAATGTTTCCAAATTTACAATTTTTTTACATTTAAAAAAATCACTCCATAATAATAGTAAAAAATAAACTGATTCTCAGCTATAATTTTTTCAATTAAAACAAATAATACTGCAACTTTAAAGAATATTTTTAATATAATCTATATGACTTAAAAGAATGCTCAAATACATCATAAAATCCTTTTTTAGAATGTATTATTTATTCATTTGTTTCAAATGACTAATTATACTCTTTCAAAAGTAAATTTTTGCCAGATCTAATATAAGATAAAAAACATACTAATTAGTATTTTCATGCTGCCATCACACTTTCTAAAGCTTTTATGTTAAATCAATAATAATAAAAAATCCATTTCTTGCTTCAATATAATATTTTAACTTGTTAAATGGAGCAGCAGCACAACAGATGCATCTCAACAATTATGATCATCTTTCTATTAAAAAGGCTATTAAGATACATTAATTTACATTGTCGAGCTGATAATTAGCTAAATTATAGTTTGATTTTTTTTTTCAATGCTGACTGCTTAAATCATTAATTTCTAAATAAAAATTTTAATGTTTGCATTCAAAATATTAAGAATATTTTGTAACCAACCTTTGAATTTTAGCAAAAATATCACAATTATCAATAAACATATGCCTAGAAGCTAAGAAGATAAATTCCTTTTTAGCTTTTAATTACTTCACTTAAAAATTTCTAATTATTTTGTATTTTGATATTTTCTTCATAAACCTTGTATAAAATTGTTCACTGTGATTTGCTTTTAACTTTATTTTTATAAAATTGTTCACTGTGATAAAAATAGAAAACAAAGTTGAACTAGAACACATTCCTGTTTAGCAATCATTTTTCTTTTCAAGTGTCTAAGATTTTTCACCACCAATAACATTTCCTTTCACAATCAAATAATTTAAACAGTGCTAAAAACTACATCAATTAATTGATTCAAATGCCTTGACTGAATAGATAAAAAAAAAATACATGTATAAACTATTTTGTTCTTAATATTTTACTTATTACATTTGTCAACAATAAAACCAGGCTTCTTTAAAAACATATATTCAGGAATGACTTGAAGCAACTTATTCATTAAAATTTTTAAAAATACTTTTGCTGTAGAGGATGACAATATTTTGCAAAACTCTAATATTCTTTTTTGCTGAGATTTTTTTAATATTATTTTATTATATGATTACATAATAACAACTAAAATATATACTCTTATTCCCTCAGAGGATCCTTTATGTAAAGTTTCCAATGAAAACCATCATTAATTTGTACCCATTACTTCAAAAAACAAGCAACTACATATTATATGAATTTCAAAATGAAGACCATTTCATCATACTAATGTTAAGAGGATGCTGTCAATATAAAAGCAATAGTCTCTTAAGATAAATGGCAAAATTCCACCAGAAAAAATGTCAAAATTATTATTCACTTCACAATTAAAAAAAAAAAAAACTTTTATCACATACAATAATTAAACTGCATCAAAAATAACTGGAAAAATATGAGATAAAACATAATTCACTTACCTAATTTTTAAAATAATTTTATAATAGAAATGGCAAGTTACTTCAAACAAAATATCTTTATACAATCTCATGAAAAAAATATTTTTTTTTTCCACTATATAATTTTAAAAAAACATAACCATACACAGTAATAAACAATATCAATAATTAATTGATAAATGTATAACACAGTAAATTAAAATATATTTAGTATTGTAATTTTTATTTAATTGTACTACATTTTCATAATTTCACTTACAATATTACTACTGTATTTAATATCATTCAAAGTGCAGTAAAAAAAAAAACCCCTTTTACTCATTACATAATGACAGAAAAATATATTGATCTTAATATATAATATACAACAAAATGAACAAAAAATGTCAATTATGTTAATTTAAATTCATTTTTCTTTATACTTACTTTATTTTAATTTGATGAATTGCTATTTAATGGGTTAGTGATCTTGAATACTTTTAAAACAAGGTTTCATATTAATAAAAGTTAATGTTTATTTATTAATTATCATTGTGATCTTGAATACTTTTAATAATGTGGTTTCACATTGATAAAATATTTAAAACTATTGAATTAAATTTTTAAATCACAACTGTAAACAGTTTGTACAATATATATTTGCACAAGGATTAACGTTTTTTATTAATAATATAATTAATAAAATGTTTATTTATTAATTAACAGTATTCAAAACTGATGATTGCTATGTATTTAGTATATATGTATTTAAATATTCAAAATTTTCCCAAATTCTCAAGTACAACAAACTAGCCAAAGAAAATAAACTCTAAAACACAAGCAATGGTTTCACTGCTACAAGCAAACTTCGCAAGTGTTATCTTGTAGTCCAGTATTTCCCAACATGTGGCTTACACCCCACAGGGGGGCAATTCGATTGTCAAAGGGGGGAGCAATTCGAAAATGGACTTGTCCAGAGTTTATGGTAACCATATGGCAACTCTCAGTCGCTACTAGAGCTGGGTAAACGTCCAGTACAAGTAACTTCTGTCCGTCATGTTCATGGCCATGATTTCACTATTGGACACTAAATTGAACTACTTGTTATGCTGGGATTGAACTTTAGCAGTGTTTCGCAGTAACGCTCAACATTTACCATTGGTGATAATTTGAAATAAGCGCACGTTAAATTGTTGTAAAAGTCTTGTTGTTTTAAAAAATATATACATTGTATAAATATAAGTGATATGTAAATGGTATATAAATTTAATTGGTAATTTTTATTAATTTCAGTTTTAGAAGCATCATTTTCCAAAAAAAATTGTGAAATGAAAAAGTATGTTTTTTTTGCAGTGAAGTAAATGTGTCATACATATTTAAATATGCAATTCTACATTTGCTCCAATTCGTATTATTTTTTTTAGCTTTTAATTAATTATACTTTTTTTTTTCAGCCCATAGTGAAATGAGTGGAACAAGCAAGAAAAAAATTCATCAATATTCGGAAGAATATTTAAAATTTGGTTTCATACCCGCTGTCAATGATGAACGGTCATCTTTTTGTCTTTTATGCCAACAATGCTTGACTAACGAATCATAATGCTCATATTAATTCAGATTTGAATTACTTTCAAACTTTAAAGAAAAACTTTGAAAAAAGAGTACCATTAAAGTCTCTATTTACTGCTCATAATGCAACTGTCAATCGTACTCTTGAGGCTAGTTATCAAATTTTATTGCTCATCGCTAAATCTGGGAAAAGACATACTATAGGAGAAAATTTAATCAAACCATCAATATCAGCATTTCTTAAAACAGTTCTGAAAAAAGATGATTAAGATATGAAAGCGATGCCACTGAGTAACAATACTGTTAGAAGAAAAGAATAGATAAAATGAGTAAGGATATTGAAATACAACTTGTTGAAAAGCTGAAAATAAGAAAATTCTTGATGCAAATGGATGAATCAACTTTGAGAGGCAGTGAGGCCGTATTTATAACTTATGTAAGATATATTAATAAAGGTGATTTTGCTGAAGAAATGTTGTTCTGTGAATCATTAGAAAGCACCACTACCTCCAAAGATATATATAGCAAGCTAAAAAATTACTTAGATGTCAATAATATACCAATGAAAAATATAACATCTTGTGCTGTAGATGGTGCTCCTAATATGATGGGGAAGAAAAATGTTTGCTTAAAATTGATGAAAGATGAGAATCCAGAAATGCTTCTTGTATATTGTGTTAATCACAGGGAAAACCTGGTAGTTAAAACCATATCTCCTGTTCTAAATGAAGTGCTAAATTTAGTCATAAAGTGTATCAATGTTATTAAAGCTAGTGCCAAATGTGAACGTCGCTAAGTTATTTTGTGAAGAACAAAATGAAGATCATGTGAAACTTATACTTCACACTGAAGTATGATGGTTCTTGAAAGGGAACTGCTTGAAAAGATTTATGGAACTATTTGATACTCTTAATGATTTTTTAAGCGACAAACCTGAAATGAAAAATCTGTTAACGATCAATGTTAAGGCATTTGTGAATTATTTAGCTGATATCTTTGAAAAACTAAATAAATAAACAACTTCAATAAACAAATAAATCTCTTGTTGATGCAAAAGCAAAGATATTTGGTTTTATTACATTTATTGAATTATGTCAAACATATATTTATAACAAAAATTTTGAAAAGTTTCATTGGCTCCAAATATGTGAAGTGACCGATACCACTATACATGTCATTATCAATCATCTGAAAATTTTATCCAGTGATTTAAAAAAAAGATTTTCCGATTTGAAACAAATTAATTTTCCAACTTGGATGATGAAGCCAATGTTAGTGGATTTGTCTGACATTTCAAATATCCAGTATCTGAAAATTTTATCCGCTGATTTAAAAGAAAGATTTTCCGATTTGAAACAAATTAATTTTCCAACTTGGATGATGTAGCCAATGTTAGTGGATTTGTCTGACATTTCAAATATGCAGTATCAAGAACTCACAGAAATGCAACATGATGAGTCATTTAAAACTTTATTTGATATAAAAGGAGTGATGGCATGGCTTTGTGAGGAAACCGAAATCAAATATCTAAATGCAACCAAATGTGCAAGAGAACTATTGCTGCCGTTTCCATCTTCATATTTAGCTGAATGCAGATTTAGTGTCATAAATGATTTGCTGCTAAAAAAAAAAAAGAAATAGGCTGGATATAAAAAAACGGGGAGATTTGAGACTGAAGTTAACTAAATTGAAACTGACATAAAATCTCTTTGCAGCAAGCAGCAAGCACAAGGATCTCACTAAATTTAAATAAAAAATAATTACTAATAATTAAAATAATACAGAAAAGTCTTTTATTAAAATTATTTTGTACTTGAATTTCAGTTGTCCATTATATGTTTTGGAAATGTAGTTACTGTGTTTGCTCAATAATTTCCTAGTTATTTTGTCCTAAAATCTATCATTCAAGTTTTTTTAGTGAACATTTCAATTTTTGAATATTAAAAATTATGTATATGTCAGGGAGGCATAAGAATTTTAGAAAGACTTTGGTGGGGCACAGCACAAAAAAGGTTGGGAAACATTGTTGTAGTCCCTTACGCTTGAGAAGTCCGATTATTTGGCAGTTTATTTTCTTTGGCTAGTCTGGCTTACTTGTGAATTTGAAGTAATTTTGACTATTTTATTGACTAGTTTAAATTTAGGCTTTTAATGTTTGTACAGTATTTAAATATATATGCGTGTTGTACATATATATGTTATACAAGTATGTATTGTATATACAGTATATGGATTATGTCAGCAATCTTAGGTGCTTATATATATGTAGTGTAAAAAAAAACTGCAAATATAAGTCTTTAAAATTTATTATATTTTAAATCTGATGGAAATTTTCATTAAAAAAAAAAATTATTGTTATAATTTAATATTAAAGTAATGGAATTTTTCAGTTAAGTTATTAATTTGCATTTCTAGTTACCAAAATGCTAGAGTAAGTAGAGATGAGTATTTTTTCTTAGTTACATAAAAATAACTATTGCTATTATTATTTTGATTTTCTTTTATTTGCAAAATAAGGTCTCATCTAATGGCAAACAAAGAAGTCGCTCCTGAAGAGAGATTGCAAAACAAGTCTAGGGAATTAATTTATTATACAGGCTACCCAGGTCCAAAATATCACTTTAATAAGACTTTGAGGAGACAGAACAAATGATTGGGAATGTAAAAAAATATATTGAAAATATTTTTCTGCCTATAAATTATTTTTTCTCATAATTAGGAGCAATGGTAATCAAAGATTCATATGTCTGCTAGTTTTTTATTTGATAAGCATTTATTGTGATTTAATAATTATTTCCCAACTAGTCTTCAAAGAACTTGTTCTTTTCTTATAAATACTATAAATAAAATCTATATCAAGCATTTAAGGAAACTCTGATCTAGTCTTTGCTATTCATTTATATCTGATAGTTAAAAATATTATTGCTTTGCCTCTTTTGTATCTGACATTCTGATCATGTATAAATTCTTAACCTATAATCATTTCTGTCGTTACAGAAGAGCCATGGCAACATGGGCAGTAGATGACAGGATTTGATCGAATTCAGATCCTATAATCAATAAGGTGGCAGTTGTGGTCTGACATAGTTCCTGTAATAGTTATAAAAAATGTCTTAATTTCAGTGAAGTAAAACTAGCAGAATTAAAATGTCACAAACTATTTATTATTAACAAATTTGACATTGAAGACTCAGCTAGCTGTGCCTCTCTTCAAGCAACATATAAAAAAATATTTTCTTATGAACAAAATTGAGCCAAGTAAAATTAAAGTAGTGACATTATTGTACTTCACAGGGCAAATGGTAAATGAAATTATTCACTGTTTATGTGGAGCGGTCAAGTCAAAAAAATTTCCTTATGAAGAAATCATTTCTAAAGTTAGATGAATATTTCCACCCTTTACCTTCAAGACATAACTTCATTTTAAGTATAGAATATGACAGTGCACTGAGAAACTTAGCAAAGAACTGTGTATATGAAGATTTTATAGATGACACACTTCTTGAACAGTTATGAAAAATGTCAGACAGATGAATGAGACAGTAATTGTTATCAGAAAAAAACATGACATATAAAGAAGCAGTTAAAAAAAGAATAGCTTATGAATTAGTATTAGAGCAATTGAAGGAATTTCAAAAATTAACTTTAGATGACATAAATAAAACTGCTATCCAAAATACCAAAGAGTGAAGTACAAATGATTTTAATAAAATAAAACCATAGAAGAGAACAATTCTATTTCTGCAGTGGAAAGAGTGGACATATAGTTCATAATTATATATGGAAAAATGAAGAATGAACAAACTGTGGCTTGAAAGGACATTTAGTAAATACTTGTCTAAAATCTCCATGGTAAAATAAAAGTCCACAGTAAGTAACTCAACTGAAAGCCCAGATCAAAAATACCAAAATAAATCTCATTGAGCCAATAATGCTTCATGTTCAAATTTATGAAAAAAACATTTCTATGGAAATTGACAATAGGTCAGGCTTATCATTAATGTCTAGCAAAGACTGGAATAAATTAACAAAAAATACTAAAATGGTTCCGTGTATTAAAAAATCTTGCTTACAAGCATATGATGTAAATAAAATTGAAGTAAAGATCCTCAGAAAGGTATCAGTAAAATAAATAATCTAAGCCTTTTCCATTACATATAAATTGGAATAAAATAAATTCTATAAGTCATCAATGATTTGCACAACTAGGTATTAAAGTTAGTACAATTGAGAAAGAGAATAAATTGCCTATTCCTGATCAAGTGCAAACTACACAAAACGATTTAAAGTACATCTTTTCCATTATATATATATATATAGTTTGGAATAAAATAAATCCTATTATAAATCATCAATGATTTGCATGACTAGGTATTAAAGTTAGTGCAATTAAATGAAAAACTACACATAATAACTTGATATCAAGGGAAAAGTAATTCAACATGTTGTACCAGTCGAAAATGTATGTCCATCCAACAAGATTTAGAATCTAAGCAAAAGTACTCCGAATCCAATCATGCCCGAGATACACAGGTCAGGAGCAATCATGAATTCTAACCTACTTGCCTATTCCCCAAATCTATAACATTATGAATAACACCTACGGTGATACCACATAAATTCATTATATCCCATCCCCGAGCTACAACGTTTAACATGAGAACTCAGCTGGTGATGATGATGAGATTGAGTGAACCAGAGATAACAAGTTAAAAGTATACATAAATATAAATATTAATAAGGAGATCTGAAAAACTGGATTAAAGTTTAAAATATAAATATTTATTTTGAACAGAATTCAAGACGAATTTTATATATATAATCAACTCTATGCTTGTAAAACTTTTTTATTACAATCATTTAAGAAACTTGTTACAATTATTTTTATTTTGATAAATATTAATTTAGTGCAGCGGTTACAAAAAATGGTTTTATCTGAGTGGTTTGGTGGACGTTTTATACATAAAAAATATTTATAAAGTTACAATAGAATTCTCTGATTATACGATTTCAATACTAAGTTTATTTTCATTTGGAGATTTTTTTTATAACAATTAAAATAAGGATACATTTTGATCAGTAGACTAAAACATTATTTATTTTACATTTTCAGCATTTAACAATAGAATATAGCGAAACTCTGTAATTGCGGGAACGGCTTATTTCAATAAAGGAGAGGGCAGCTTCATGAGAAGTTGGATTTAAACTCCAATGGAAAATATTAAAAAAGAAAACAAAAATGTTTATTATCACATATCATTACGATTTATTTTGCTAAACAGGCTGGAAAACTAAGTGTAAGAAATGGCGGTGCTAGCATGATATCAGCGAGAGGAAATGGCACATTTGGCCAGTACAAGGTCATTCTCCAATTTTCTTTAAAGATGAAACATGCCAGCATCATGCTAAAGCGATACAGGAAAATATAGGTAGGAAGATTCTATGGGCTGGATCACGGTGCATCCATACATTGCTTCATCTACTCCAAGCATGTCAAACTGGTGGCCCCCCGGGCCGCATGTGGCCCTCGAAAGGATTTTTCATGGCCCGCGATTAAGATGCTATGCAATAAAATGAAAACAGAACGATATGTTGCAAACAATAAATTTTTTTTTTTAAAAAAGCTCTTATATTTAATTACATGAACTAAAATATATACAGTAATTGTTGTCTACATACATAGCTAATTTATAATTCTCGGTTACACGCATAGCTAAATATTTTTGATGACATGCCTTTATGATGATGAAGTATTTGAGATATGTGAATACCAAAGCTGGCAACGTTAATAATGTGCTGCTGTGCTTCCGAGAACATAAATACATTAGTCAGCTATTCACACCACCAACATAGCAATCCTATCTGCAGATATTGGGCTTTTCTTAGAATTGTAACAAAAGGCAGTTGCGTTAGTTTCTTTATCCGGATTGGTGTGTAAAAATTTGCGGGTTGTTTCCTTTTATAACTCATTCAAAAAATATAAATAAACAGTTATATCCGAGAGTTTCTACCTTTCTAAAACTAGTCAGACAGCATAAGAAATAACGAGCATGCATTTGACATTTTGTTATATATTTTAATTATAATCAAACATGAGAAACAATAATATTTTACATATAAGTTAGTAACGATTACAATTCAGTTTGAAAAACACTAAAAGTTCTACAATTTTACCAGTCTATGTTCGGCCTTGGGGAACTTTAGTGGCTTCGACCATTTCTAATCTACAGCCTTATGCACAGCTTTCTTCTTTGTCACATCTCTATCTTAATTGCTCCGTGCTGGGAAGTCTGAACTGAGAGAGAGAGAAAAAACGTAATCCGTACCTTTTATAGCTACCTCCATTTATCGAGCATAATTCCAGGAGCGAGAATCGATAGCAGCGCTCTCTTTACATTCAAATACTAGAGTAGCGTTAAATTTTTATGAAGCGTATTTAGCATAAACGTAGTTCCAAATTTTTAAAATTTTTAAAATTTAAATCTAAAGCTCTATTTTTATTACAGAAAATGCCACTTCCAACGCTAAATAAAAAACGAAAGATTGATGACGAGGGAAGAAAATTTCAAGAAAGGTGGGAACTGAATTATTTTTGTGTGGAAGTGAACACTAAAATTACGTGCTTAATTTGCAAAGAAACTATTACTGTTGCTAAAGAATACAATATTAAGTGACATTATAGCACTAATCACGAAAAAAAATTTTCGTGTTTTGAAGCTAAAATAAGAGAAGAAAAATTAAAAACAATGAAGAATTCATTAAATAGCCAGCAAGGAGTGCTTACAAAATTTATAAAAAGTAATGAATCAGTAACAAGAGCTAGTTATGATATAAGCTATTTATTAGCAAAACATTCAAAATCATTCACCGATGGTTCTTTAATCAAGGAATGTATGATAAAAGCTGCCGAATTTGTCTGTCCAGAAAAAGTACAAGCATTTCGAGACATCTCATTATCAAGAAATACGGTGGCAGATAGAATTACTGAAATGGCAGATGACATCACTTCGCAATTACAGGAAATATCTACCAAAATCCAGTTCTTTTCAATTGCGATTGATGAAAGTACGGATATAAGAGATGTTGCACAAGTTGCTGTTTTTTTATAAGGATCACCGAAGAATTGTTGGAATTCATCCCTCTTCACGAAACAACAACTAGTGAAGATATTTTGATGCCGTATGGAGCATTTTAGAAAAACTTAACTTGCCTCTTGACAAGCTTGTTTCTGTTACAACCGATGGTGCTAAATAAATGACAGGTGAAACTAAAGGTTTTGCGTCACAACTAGCAAGGAAATTACAAGATGAATATCCAGATAAACCGAAAATCAAAGCTTTTCATTGCCTCATTCACCAACAAGTTCTCTGTTTAAAATTATTAAAAATGGATCAAGTACTTAAAACAGTTACAAAGATAGTCAACTTTATTCGATCAAGAGCACTTAACCATCACCAATTTACTTTGTTCCTTAAAGATTTAGAATCCGAATTCGAAGATCTTCCTTATTACACAGAAGTTCGTTGGTTGTGCTGCCACAATGTCTTAAAGAGCTTCTATCTGCTTTTGGAGGAAATAATATTATTTTTTGAAATGAAAGATGAAAACAATGAAAATATATCAATTATAAAAGATCCATTGTGGGTACAAGACCTAGCATTTTTAATAGATATTACAGGCCATCTGAATAATCTTAATATTACATTGCAAGGCAAAGATCAACTGATAACGAATATGTATGATGCAGTTGCAAGCTTTGTACAAAAACTGAATTTGTTTAAAAATCATTTGCAAAAGAACGTTTTGACGTATTTTCCTACATGTGAGCAGTTAAAAGCACAAAATCAAAGTTGCTCGTTTTCACAACACTCTGCAAAAATTGAAAAAATAAAAGACGAATTCGATAAACATTTTGATGATTTCAAGGAGTTTGAAGAAATTTTTTCTCGTTTCACGGGACCATTTGTCTTTGAAGTCGAAAAAGCTCTGACTTCGATACAACTGGAATTAATTGATTTCCAGAATGATTCGATTTTAAAAACCAAATATCGAGAAGTAGGAAGTCCGAAAATTTATTCCTATTTAGGTGAAAGATACCCAGAAATTAAAAAATTTGCTGCACAAATTTTAAGCTTTTTTGGAAGTACATACTTATGTGAGAAATTATTTTCATGCATGAAATTAAATAAAACAGCTTACAGATCAAAATTAACTGATAAACATCTATCTGCCATAATGAAAATTGCTTGTTCTCAGTCTTTGAATCCAGATATTGAAAAACTAGTAAGAGGAAAACGCTGGCAAGTTTCCAGTAAAAACAATAAATTGTAGTTTTATAAATATGTAATCAGATAAAATAAATGTTTAAATAAAAGCAATACTATATCAATTGTAAATTATTGAAGTGAATTAACAAAACTACATAATATGCTTTAATTACCCTATCTATATTCCTGCATTCTCACTTCAAAATACAATTTTAAAAAAATTTGTGTGATGTGGCCTGCGAGACTCTTACCAGTAGCATAAAATGGCCCATTGTTTGAATGAGTTTTGACACGCCTGATCTACTCTAACCTGTATGTTCTAGAAGTAAATGTCGAATTCTATTATGAATGAGAATGCTATCGATGAAGCTTTGGATCCCTGGAGTGAGGTACATGTGATTCAAAGCAGTATATAAATATATACTTGGAAAAGAATGACAAATGAAGAGGATCGTGACTCCCTGGAGTGAGGTACAGGCGAATCAGATCAAAGCCTTATGCGGCTTATGAATAATTGGGCATATGCTAGCAACGCTATCATAATAATGTAAAATCACTAAATTTAAATATTAAAGAAAAGCCTTAAATGGTTTAACAAATACGTAATAATATGCTAAAATAATGACCCACGTAATCTACAATCATTGATCATAAATTACACTATCATTAATGAAGCGTGCATTGCTCCTCCTTCTTGAATCAATATTTTAACATATAAAAGAATTAAAATTCACGCACTTAAAAGTGCAAATAACAAAATATATTTAAGTCGCCAGCCTTTTGGCGATGATGATCAATAAGAAATTCATAGAAACTAACGGACACCAATATCCACCCCAGATTGCAAAAGTATTTATACATTTTGTATAAATTTACAATAAAATATTTATTTAAAAAAAAAACAGGCATTCATTTAAAGTACAAACCCAATCTTACGAGATATTTAAAATAAATAACAAGAACCCATTAGCTCGCCCCTTCCCTTTTTAATAGAAGTTCATAAGACTAGATTTGATTGGCATTTCCAAATAAAATTAAGTGAGAAAATATAAAAATATTATTAAAATTAAATTATAACCGCACTAAATTATAAAAATAATAAGTGTGAGTTGGATGAACAATTATTTTGGATAGCAGAGAATTGATACAAAGAGATTAGTGAGCTTTTTAAAAAAAATTAAACATAAAGAAGACATTAGTTTACAAATTAAATTACAAATAAGAATTGGCTAATGCGATTATACTATCTTTGGGCTGGTTACCTCAGGATTCCATGAAGTATTGATGAATCTTCTATGGCATGCGACATTCTTGAATGATAGGAGGTACATCTCAGCATGAGTCGGGATGAAGATGGAGAGGACAGTGGCTTAGGCCCACAAAATTTCAACGGATGTGAAGTCGTCTAGTAACAATTGACCAAACTCTGACATAATAGATTTTTAGCTCTATTTATGTCAGTTTTTAGCCCCTCAGAGAATGTTTGTTTTAATTAGATTTCCTGGCTCTAATGGATCCTTAATTTAGAAGAGTCTTTACTCTATTGTTAGTAGAGATGCAGTCGTGAGATAACTGTCTAAAATCAATTCAAACCAATTTCCTGTTTGGAAATGGATTTGACAAAAAATGTTAATAGCTAACTAAAATCCATTAGCTTTGTTTTAGATTTTACTTTTTCTTAACTTTAATTTACAAATTCCTTTTTTAAAATCATGAAACAAACTTCCCACCCCTTTAATTATTTTAGACAGTTAACGACTACACCCTTCCATCTTGAATTTATATGTAATTTTAAGACAAAAAAAAACTAATTACAATATTAAAATAAAAGTAAAAAAAGATAAATTTTAAAAGACACAAAATTATTTAATATTTTAAATTATATATATAAGCTCCTGTAATATACGTATATCTGAGTCGCATCTATAAAAGCTAATATTTAAAATAATTAAAGATTTTTATTTCAGATTTGTATTTATAAATCTCAGACGCTTCTCAGAAATATACGCATAGTTAATATATGTTTTACAACAACAAACAAAAAAAAAGGAGCATGATGACACTGGACTGTGATAGAACCATGAAACTCGATCTTGAACTAAGGTCGACTGTTTCAATGTAGATATGTTGTCTCGAATACTCAAGAAACTAAAGTCAAATAGACCAGAAATTAAAGTAAACTACATAGACACTCTTCAATTAAATGTGCCAAATAATAAAACAGTTGTTAACAGGAGTAAAAATGAGGTGGATATCAAGAATTAATTAAATGGATGGGTAACTGTTGGCCAGCAAAATGGCCAAAATATCTAGCACTATCTTTTGGAATGCTAGAACAAATCTCACAACATGCAAAGATTGTATATTAAATAGTGATAGAATTGTTATACCAATGACTGGAAAAGACAAAGTTTTAAATTTACTTCATAACAGCCATCCATGAATTGTTAGAGCTAAAGCATTAGTGAGAAGTTATGTCTAATAATAAAATTGAAAACTTTATTTAAAAATGTAAACTCTGCCAATCTAAGCTAGACTACCAGTGAAAATTTTTATAAGATAGCCTATGGCAAATCAAGTTTGGCAACAAATACATAGATCATGCCAGATCCTTTAAAGATCATATTTTTCTAGTCATCAGACATATATCCTCATTAGATAGAATATGGAAATGTAAAAAATACAAGCAGAAAAAGGTACTTTAGTATTATTCAACCGATGACGTTTTATACTTACCGATTTTCCTTCCGGTCGACATCGTCGATAATAACATGACAACATTGTCATGGCAAACAAGACACTGACATGATTAATCCAATTTTTGGATTTTTTTGACCCGCGAGATTTAAAAATTGGAGAGAGCTTTGGGAAATTTTGTCATTTGTCTGTCTTTTGTGACTAGTCCACCGTAGTGGACGCTATTTGTAAGTAATTTTCATTTTTGTTTCTAATAAATAATGTCATTTTGGTGTATATTATTTTGTAAATTCTTTTGCAATTATAAAAAGTACAATTAATTAATTTTATTTTTAATTTCTGAATTATATTATACAGACAATTTTTTTTTTTTAAATTCACAGCTATGAGAGTAATACAATGTCTGGCGTTGTCAGTGGTTTTGTATTTTATAATTGAGCATAATATTGGCCGTGCCTTTGGCACGTCAAAAACAAACCCCCCCTTGCCCATTCCAGCACTACGCGCTAAATTGTTTGTTTTATATATTTTTAACATGAATAATTGAGTTAAAAAGAGTATGTTTAAAGTTATTGTCCAGGTTGCCATTAATAATGCCAGATAATCGGGAAAAGTAGTTGTCTATTTATTTTAAATTTCCAAAATAATTTTGTACAATTATAAAATTTACACTTAGTTACTTTCAATTTCTAAATTATCAAACTTACACTTAATTACTTTTAATTTCTAAATTATTTTGACGCACGCATGTACTTTTTTTTTTCCAACCAATGACGTATTACCCTGAAGCCATATCAGTCTGATCTTGCGATCTTTAATGTGCCGGATCCACGTGATTTGCGGACAAATTTTAGCGATTGCATTTGTCTGCAAATCACTTGGAGACATTATCTTAAAGATCTAAAGATCAGACTGATATGGCTTCAGGGTAATACGTCATCGGTTGGAAAATACTAAAGAACCAAAATGATAAAAAAATAACAAGATTTTCTCTTATCTTGTTTTACCAGAAACTATCATATCTGATAATGGCTCCAGTTTTATTTTCAGAAAATTTAGTAAATATTTAGCTGGATAGGGGATTAAACATATTTTACCTGGTTTGACTGAAAATACAGTTGGTATTTTAAAAAGAACATTAAATAAAATAAAAACAACTAATTTTGAAAAAAACATGTTTAATATGTTGCTACAATAACATTCAATCTCAACAGCAGTAATAGGAACATTCCCTGGTGAATTACTATTAGGAAGAAATCTTAAAACAAAATCAAATATACTTCTTCCTAGTAAAGAAAACTTTTGAGAAAACTACTGCAAAACAAAACACATTTGTTGTTTGTAATAAAGTATTATTTAAAGATATTTTGTGGAAAAGGTGAATTTATTAATTCATTCGATCACCCAAATGACAGAAGTATTAAAGGCTGATGGAGTGAAAAAACACATTTATCACTGTCACTTGAAATCAGTTGATGAATAAAAAAAAAAAGAAAATCAAGTAGATAATAAAAAAGAAATAATGAAATCCCAAATACCTAAACAAAATCCAAAAGAAATAAACAAAGCAGCAGAAAAAAATGAAGATATGAGCCCAACAGTTGATGTTTCCAAGAGACATTACTAATAAAAGCCAAAGAATACACCAGATTCCAGAATACTTAAAAGACTATGTAAAAGTAGTTTCTATAAAATAGGGGGGAGAAGATTACTATGTATTTAGTATGTATGTATTTAAAATATGTGGTGTACATATATATGTTATACAAATAAAATAAATATATAGTATGTATTTTACATTTAAGAAGGTATTGTATATATTGCAACGGGCTGGTAGATTCCATAGGAGGGGAAGCAGTGTTTCATCTTCATTCATAGGAACTTATTTGGCAAATAAACAGTTTGCAGCAGATTCATCAAACTTTAATCAATATAATGGGATAAAAATTGTGATTTTTGTTTTATTATTATTTTTTATTTTTTGTCTATTGTAAATTTCCTGTATATTTTCGTTTTCTACAATTGGAAGCCAATGTGTTATAATTTTGGGAAAATTCATTATGAGAGTAAGGAGGGGGGAAATATTAGATTTAACTTTTTTTTTTTTTTATAATCTTCATTTGTAATATAGGTTATATGAGCACAGCCTTTCACAACCCACCACTCTCCACTCTATCTAATATCACTGATACACCCAAACACATATATGTTGAAAAGATAAATAATCACCAATATACGTGTTTCATGCTAAACCAGCAATCATCAGTTGGTCCACATTATCATCTCTACACATATATACTATAAGTGCTCAGATATATATTAAGATAGACAATCTTCATAATTTAATGGACAGGCTTCAATCTACTGCACACTTCAAGTCTTCCACCATCCATCCAATTGAAAATCTGATGATGGAATGCTCAGAGGCCACCCTGAGGCCGAGATTCTTGTCACACCCATGTTGACCTAAGGTCAATCTGAACCCACATGTACAGGACATAATCCATTTAATACATATGCAAGGATGGGCAGACATCTCTACAATGTAATACACTAGTTTGATCTGACTTTTGACAACATAAAGGGAAATGAGAGGAAAGAGATTTTAATATTATCTCACAAAAAGCAATAGACTAGATAATGATAGTTTATATTAATTTATTTATTATTAATTAAGCTTACTTTTATATTGCTTTTGTATAAATGATTTATAACCATCGATCTATCTGGACAACAAAGATTTTTTTTTTATGTTTGTATATATATTTTAAATTAGCCAGATAGAATCGCGATCACATATATATAATGTTACATATTCATCGTCGTCGTAAATAATTGGTCAAGTGCATGAATTTCTACCATTGGGTTGAGAGTAAGGACTTTATTTTTATTAATATCATTATTAGATATCAATATGGTAGAGACTCATCCTTGTCATAATAAATTAAATGTGTCAGATTAAATTATTATTCGTATTTTATATTTTTGTTAATCAATAAATTAATATAATTTGTTATTTTAAATTGGTCTCTAGCTCATCATTATTTCCATATCCACCATCAGCTTTATAACTCTTCATTATTCACATACCCGTTATAAACATTATCTTATTTAGTTTTACACATATCAATATTATTATTATGATAGAGGAAATACATATACATATTTAAGTCATTTATTATAACTTTTAATACATATATACTTGTACTGCACATACATTTTTTTTTTTTATATATCTTATGTTTTTGGATATGCTTAATTGATTTTTGGTAATTAATTATCACCTATATAGAGATGCAATAATTGCTATTAGTGTGATCTTCCCTGATAAGAGAGTCCAAGCAATTACTCCCTGAGTTTGAATACTGTGGTATAACGTGGCTAGAAAGGGGTGAGAATTGGATGAACTGACCCAAATTGTATCTAGGTTAATAAAAATAAGTAGAGCTAGTCTATTAAAAGTAGATACAATCATAGGTTATGTATTTTATCGCATAATCACTCCCATCCTATCCAAAGACCCAAAGTCCAACCATAGTAAGATGCACTCCCCCTATCTCTTGTGGAATCCACCAGTCCATTACAATATATATATGGATTATGCCAGCAATCATATGTACTTGTATATATATTGCAAGCTTACAGTAACATTGCAATTGTATAATATAATTATAAATTTTATTGGTTTTATTTTTTATAGTTAATTGTCATTTCCTGAGTAGCATATAATATAATCAATATGAAGTACAAAAGTCTCAATTTAAAGCTTAAGAGCAAATATAATTTTATAAAGCATTTAAAAATGGCTTCCTAAGCAGATTTTATATATAAAAATATGTACGATTAGATTTTTGTCATTGTTCTTCTTAAGGAATAAAGCTATCAAATTGTATAATAAGCAGAGGTGCTCACACATAAAACAATTTGATAAAGAAATATAGAATAGTTATAAATCTGACATTACAACACTAAGCTATTTTAAGGTAAAGCAATTATATTTCAGATTAGATTTTTATTTAGGTGTAGAACAAACAATTGTTACATTTTAATGTGTGTGTGTGCAAGTGTAAAAGTTTATGTATTTTGGATTTTAGACTGATTTAGTTTGCTAAGATATTTATTTAACAATATTTATTAATAGGTCAATTAATTGAAAACTTTATAGTTTATGATTTATTTATTTTAAATAAATAATTGTAATATTATTTTAAACCTGGAAGTAAAAATGAAGCAGTTGACACAGCTTGAAATTATTATTTATTTTCTCTTAATTTTTGAACTAAGTTCCTAAAAATTTACTGCACTGATTCAAAAATCATAGTGTCTATAGTCTGCATTTTAAAATAATATTGACAACTCTTCCAAATTTTCCCAGAACACTCCAATGCATAATGGTAAATATGTCATAATTCAGACATCAGTTGATATATAAACATAAAAGTTTTGGAAAAACCAGACAGTCTTCAAAAAGTTTGATTGCCATCAAAACCTAGCAAGTTAAAAACTTTAAATAACCATTTTGTTTGCCTTCAACAACATGATCAACTATGCTAACCCAGTCTACATATTTTGTCTTTTGCTAGGCAAAATGACTTCTCATCCTACTAAGAAAAAGATGAACAACAGATATGCCAGAAACCATTAATTAATTGATTATTATTTCAAGAAATCTCATTTACTGCAATCAATTGTTAATGGAAAATGGATAAATTGACTCATGAAATGCTGTCTTATAATTTCAAATTAAATCAGTGAATTTCTTCAAATTGAAAGTAATAGCTGATATATTTGAAAAATTATATTTATTAACTTCAAATAAGTTGCTGATATTCAGTCTCAGAATATTAGAAAATAACTGTTCTCTTTGTCACAATATTGTGAATTTATCTCATCTTAAATTATGGAAGGAAAAACTTTAAATAATAATTTTTCAACTCAAATATACTGCCATAAACTTTGCTGTTTGGAAAATATACTTCAATTTAAAGAAATACTAAAATATTTTCAAATGGATGAAATTGCTTTGTATAATAAGCTACGATTTATTTACAGTGCTTAATAAAATGGATCATGGATTATGAATATTAAATCTTAAATGCCACTATAGAAATATTAAATATGAAACATCAAATTATAACAAGTAAATTAATTGTGCTTTATATCATCTTTAATGCTCATATTTAAATATGTTTGTGAATTCCCAAGAACATTGGAGTATTATCACATATTAATATTTCATTGGGATACATTTTAAAACATTATAACCATTCGAATATAAAAACCGATGGATTAGTTAGTGAACTTTATTATAATTGCTTCTTACCTAGTTAGTTAATATTGTCGTATTAATGTAATAAAAAAAATATATAACAGTTCAGATATTATATAATTGTACAGATAATATTTTTATTTAATATTATTGACGATAGTGAATAGAATTGAGTGTGGTTTATCTTAGGTATTGTATAAATGCAAGTAACTTTTCAAACTTATATAAACTTTGCTAGATTACAATTATTATATGTTTTATGGGTTCTTAAGTTTCAATCTTAACATTAAATGGAGTTAATCAACCTTATTTAGATATGTAAATCTGTAAGAGATATTTTATGTATCACTCTTATATATTAGTATAAATTTTTAAAATGTTACATCATATGCAATAAAGGCTCCAAATGATTGTTATATTTTTGTTAGTAAAGTCTTACTCCTAACAATTAAACCTGCAAATGAATCTAGAAAAGAATCTTGAGATGGTATAAATAAGTCCTATGTCATAAATATTATTTATGCATGCTAAGCAATAATTGCTTAAAAAGAGTGAAAACTTCTCTAGCATTATTAATCAAAGTTGGTTAATAATTAATTATTTAGTGAAACAAACTAATTAAGGATAACAATAAAACATTTATCTTTTATTACAATAGTTATTATCCTCCAATATTTTAATTGAGGATTATTTTGAAATAATAAGCAACCTAATCCTATTTACTATTGATGTTGTTGCAATACCATATGAGTATATACTTCAATATCACAAGTTTCAAATAGACTAAGTAAACAAAATATTACATATTTTATATAATTTTCTTTATTGTTATTATTTGTTTTTATCATATATTTTGTACTGTATAATAAAGTTATTGTTAATTATTTTAAAATTTCTCTTTTATCATAATTGTTAATTATTTTAAAATTTCTCTTTTGTTGTTATTAAAGTATTGTCACTACATATTTAGAGACAAAGGTCATATTTAAGATATTAGATTACACAAATCTATTTGGATTAAGTACACTATTATCATTATTGATGCTATCTGAAATATTATAGTATTGGGTAAGATATACATAAAATCCTTTTACATTATCATATTCTAAGATGACTAAACACACTTTATATCCATGCATTTATTTTCTTATTTTATGTAACCCTGAGAAAAATCATTAGTCAATTTTATATTTAAAAATTGTAGCACACAGAGATTTATATTTATAATTAGTTCTTATAGTAAGAAACATTATATTTGCAATACATTTTCATCAAAATACAATAAGATTACTATCGAATATGTAACTTTGTGAGAATGAATGGTCATACCCTCGATCATTTGGTTATGATATATATAGTTTTAAAAAAACTGCAGACATAATATATTTTAAAAGTGATGAAAATTTCCAGTTAAGTTATTAATTTAGAGTAAGTAGACGAGGTATTCTTAGTTATATAAAAATAACTATTGCTATTTAATATATAGGGTATATGAGCACAGACTTTCACGCGACCCATTATACATTAGATAAAGCGCTGGGCTTGCCCTGGTATTGTTGACACCAGAAGCAGAAACCAGTCTGGGGTTGAGAATATTCTCAAAACTTGTTAAGAGTTTATTTTGTGAGCTCTATATATAACACTTGAACACATATATGTCGAAAAGATAAATAATCACCAATAAAGTTATTTCATGCTAAACCAGCAATCATCAGTTGGTCCAGATTATCATCTCTACACATATATGCAATAAGTGCTCAGATATATATTAAGATAGCCAATCTTCATACTTTAATAGACAGCCTTCAATCAACTCCACTCTCCATCTCTTAAACTGTCCACCCAATTGAAAATCTGATGATGAAACGCTCAAAGGTCACCCTGAGGCCGAGATTCTCGTCACACCCATGTTGACCTAAAGTCAATCCGACCCCTCATGTACAGGACATAATTCATTTAATACATATACAAGGGATGGATAGACATCTCTACTATATAATAACTAAAATACAGCCTTATTATATACCTATATCAATGTATTTAATATATAGGGTATATGAATGAGCACAGACTTTCACACAACCCACCACTCTGCACTCTATCTCATAACACTGATACACTTGAACATATATATGTCTAAAAGATAAATAATCACCAATTATATACCTATATCAATGTATTTAATATATAGGGTATATGAATGAGCACAGACTTTTACACGACCCACCACTCTGCACTCTATCTCATAGCACTGATACACTTAAACATATATATGTCTAAAAGATAAATAATCACCAATAAACGTATTTCATGCTAAACCAGCAATCATTAGTTGGTCCAAATTATCATATCTACACATATATGCAATAAGTCCTCAGATATATATTAAAATAGTAAATAGTCAATCTTAATACTTTAATGGACAAGCTTCAATCCATTCCACACCCAAACTCTTCAACCATCCATCCAATTTAAATAATTATTTTGATTTTCTTTTGTTTGCAGAGTAAGATCTTGTCTCATGGCAAACAAAAAAGTCGCCCCTGAGGATTCGCCTCCTGATGTTCCAAAGCAAATGGTCTAGAATATTATTTTAATAAGCCTTCGGGCAGATAGAAGAAATAACTGAGATTGTAATAAAATATCACATTTAAAATATTTTTTGTATATAAATTCGTTTTCCTTATAATTAGGAGCAAGGGTAATCAAAGATTCATACATCTGCTAGTTTTTTATTTGTTAAGCATTTATTGTGGTTCAATAATTATTTTCTGTTTATTCTTTAAAGAACTTGTTCTTTTCTTATAATACTATAAATAAAATCTATAACAAGCATTTAAGGAAACTCTGATTTAGTCTTTATTATTCATTTATATCTAATAGATAGTAAAAATATTATTGCTTGCCTTTTTTGCCACTGACATACCGATCATGTATAAATTCATAGCTTATAATCATTTCTGTCAATACAGAAAAACATGGCAATGATATATTTTGAATCTGCAATACTGAGTTTAACATTTTTTTACCATAAAAAAACATAATTGCTTATCTTTTGTATGATGTTTTTGATGTACAAATACATTTCAGGAAACAACTGTAGTTAATTAGAAAGAAGTCTTTTTGGGTGATATTTAAATTAAGCATTTTATTTGATACACATATATTAAATTTTTTAGCTGAAGCTATATTGAATAAGATTAGATAACAGATATTGTGACTATGTAATATTTGTCATGGTAGTTTGCCATTATTTGAAATATTAATCCTCATTTATAAAATTTATTTTTCACCCAAATTTCTAATAAAGCTCATTTCTGTTATAAAGCAAAAAGCAATTGAGTTATTGCTTAAAATATTTTATAAAACAGAAAATACTTTATGTTTCAATAATTCAATGTGTACATAAAAAAAATTTAATTGGTAAAAATTGATAAGTTTTATTTCTAAATAAATAAAACATTCTTTGAAAATTATAGCTATTAAGAAACACTGGAGACAAAATTAATTAGATGCTATGTTTATTTGCAATTAAAAAAAAAAACCAATTCAATTGACTTTTAGCTCATTTTAAAACTACATACTAAAATATTATAAACTAATATATAAACTCTGTAAGGTTAAATGATGCAAAAATTCAAGAAAGAAACAGTGCACAATAACAAAAATAATATTTGTATGTTGCAAATGGAGAGACAAAAGGCATCTTAGCATTTCTACCATACATAATTTGACTTCTTTAAAACACAAATAATGCATTTTAATTATATAATGAATTTTGTTGTTATAAATGAAGTCATGTCTGCTATAAGAAAAGCTTCTACTTTTATTATCCAATAAACTTTTTTTTCTCATTAAATTAACACGTGTTCAATGAAAGCAAATTTTACTATTTGTCAATGTTTATAAGTTATCAATTTCTACCTTTAGCAATGAAAATGTACTGTAATTTATGTAATTATTCTGCTGCTTACATATAATTTTAACCATAACTGTGAAAAGAATTAGAAAGATGATTGTTGTTATGAGAATAAAATCTAAACAAAAGTATTTGCTGCAACATATATTATCAAGTGACAGAGAACATGTGCATACACACGATGTTTCAGATATAATTTTTAATTATACAAGATAATCAAAAATAAATAAACAATTAGAAAGTAGTGTCAAGAAAAAAATAATTTCCAAGTGAGAAAGCAGAAGCCATTTTTATTAGCATAAATTTGCTTATTTAATTTTCATAATGTGCATAAAAAACAAGAGTTCTGCATCTAAAAAAAAAAAATTAAGCAAGAAAATGGAAATAAAATCATTTTTAAAATTAGTTTTAAGTTTATAAATGTTTTTAAATCTGACTTTAGTTTTCGCTGAATTAGAAAACAGAATTAGAACGTAGTGTTAAAAGAAATATTTGATAAACAAGAAAGCAGGTTCTACATATGTTAAGACCAAATCAATGATCTATGAATTTTTATTGTATAAGTTTGTTTTTATTTTATATTTTTAGAAGTCTGATTTTAGTTTTCATTAAAATCAAACTATGAATTATGTACAGCAATTAATTTTTCAATATATATTATTTTTAGATTCACATTTTTTGATTTCATAGTTTAAATAATTGTATTGAATGATGAATCTGGAACAGATTACCCTAAATATATGCATTTCAATGTAAGCTATAATGAATTTATATCTAAACAAACAACTTTTAAAACTATTTATGTTTATAAAAACAGAGAGGCTCTACTTTTTGAAATGATATAAAAAAAGTTTTAATACAAAATTATTTTATTGCCTAATTATTTCTGCCTTCAGAAGAAAACAAAAATTTTACACATTAAGCAAGTTTGATATTAGACTTATAAAAAGACTTTATATTTTTTATTATCTTCTTTAGATTTCTATTTGGAAAGAAAAAAACATTACATTGGTAGTGTATTTCTTTTTCTGCTGTACATGATATCAAAACCATAATTCTAGTATAATGGTATTAAGCAAACAATGTATATCAAATAATTATACAAAAAATCATTGCAAATCTGTTATGTGTTTAATTAATTTCACCTCTGTTAAAAAAAAAGATTGCAATTTAACCTGATCTCTTTTTTTCCAATATATTATTCTATCAAAAACACTGCCTTATAATGATTCTAGAATATAAGATCTAATGATGATTAAATATTAAGTGCTTGTTTATAATGACCTCTACCAAAGTAAAGATGATCAAATGCTCAGTATCCATAGTATTAAGACAGTATCTCCATGCTAAAATCCACATCATATTACAGTTCATATTTTGTTTTTATAATCAATGCATTGACATTCATCTGAATTAAGTTGGCACTTTAAGTTGGCACATTTATCAGTAACTAAAAATGTCTATATATCCATTTACTTATCACTATTAGATGCCTACTTGCATTTACGACAGTTTCAGCTACCTAAGTCTATCTGTGATGTGAAAATGAACTTTTTAAGATCCATCCTGCCAGGACTCAACTTCTAAATTGTGGACTTGTCTAAAAGATATGTTTTTTCTGCTATATCTTGAAGCCCTTTATCAAAAAAATCTTTTTAAAATCATAAAACTTGTTTTCCAAAATATTATTCATCATATATTCTTTTTTCTATGTAAGAGGTCAATAGCCTAGAAAAACGCAGTGATATAACATTGTGTGCGGCATCTCTTTCAAAAAGGTTGACTATTATTTTGGTATGCTTATAGTGTCAATAATGGAATGTGTCTTTCTCTCTTTAACACTGTGACAAAATAATCATAAAAATATTTCTGATATCTTGTATTTTTCCACAAAAAAAAAATTTCACATATAAATTATTGATGCATGGGAATGAGCTAAAAAAGGAAAAGATGGAAAAAGATATCAGAATTATTAAATCTTTGGATCAGCAAGTATAAATAAAAAGAATTAGTACAGAGATCATAATAATGTAAATCAATCTTTCTATGATTAAAAAGAAAATTCTAAAGATTATTCAAATTACGAAATTTCATGTGCCAGCAATGTCCTATAGGGTAATCATAGAAAAAGAAGCAGAGACCTATAAACAGCATGAAAAGTTATTTTTACAAAAGATGGCAGCATACAAGAAAATATATCTAATATTAGATGGATGATGGTAATGGGCAAAAGTATATCAGAAAGATTATACTTATGCTTTATTTATTGTATTGACTATTTTAAATTATAATAATATTTCATAACCCTGGAAATATCCAAACATTTTATTCTTCTCATTAACAACTTGTATGGTTATCAAAAATTCATGTTAAACACTGAATATTTTCTTAATGAAAAATTATACATCAGGATTGTATTCTCTTACCTTATTTATTTAATGCATATATATATAGATCAGCACCCAGAACAATTTAATATTAAAATAAAAAAAATGAAATGATCAACAATTTATAATATGCAAATAATACCATAATAATAGATGACAAAGTTTTAAATAAAATTGAAATAATTAAGCTACTTCTAAACAATAAAATGACAAAGATTATGTCTGCTCAAATTTGCAACAATAGTAAGTATATTAAAAAAATTTAGTTAAGAATTATAATGAGTAAAACTGTTATTTGTTATTTAATTCCAACAATCAAAAAAAAAAAAATGTCTCGATAAAGACATGTTCCCCATTATTAATACTTGGTGGTAAAAAAGATATTTCTGGACTGTGGCACTGAAATTTCCTGGAAATCACAAGGATATAAATAAACTGGAAAAAAAAAAAATAATAAATACCAATGCCTCACTTAAAACCAAAATACTAAGGCAGAAGTTGTAATATTTTGGGAAAAATATTGATGCTTAATAATGCTAAAGATAAAAAAACAGATCCTGTTAATAAAGAGATGGATTGATGATAAAGGTCATAATAGACATGTATCTGCAAAAGCTTCCTTATATTTAAGAAATAGAAAAGTATGAAGAACACAAATTGAATATAATAATATCAGAAAAGAATAGATAAAATCTAGAAATACTGTTTTACGTGTGATAATATGTTGGACTATTTCCATCATCTAACAGTAAATGTTGGATATATAGAAAATTTTAAACTTTATTTAAACTTTTTAAATAGAAACAATTTGTTAGTAATAACACACAAATAGGCAAGACAGATTAGTAATTACACATTTTGAGTAGTATTATTCTTCTCTCATCTTCAGGTATTGTTGGCCTGACCAGTGACAATATTAGCATAAGAGCCAAAATTATATTTTTAGATTCTTGAATACCGAATTTTAAGGCAATGCTCCAACCAACTGAGTTATTCTGTCAAAGCAACAGATAGTAAAAATTTCACATATATATCTGAGGGTTGGTTCAAATCCTCCTGAATCCTTCAATTTGTTTTTTAATACTTTTTTCTAAGAAGGTTAATTAGAAGTTTCCATACATTACACATTGCCACATATATTATAGGATTATTTGCCATTGTCATATAAGTGGCTTCTTGAATTTTATTCTGTACACTTGTCTTCTCTCTATTCAATATTTTTGTATTTTCCCAATTGGACATATGGTCATTAGTACATACATGGTCTACTATTGTAGACGTTTTTTTTTTCAACCACTATTTTATAGTCTTTCAATTGCTGTTCAACAGGAAAACAAGTTTCATGAATATACTTCTTTCACATTCTCATAATATTTCATAGATGCAGTTTTTATTTGCCAGCATTTCCAGTTTAGGCTTTATAGAGGGTAGAATTCTTTGAAGTGTGATATGGCTTTGGTAAGTTCTAATGTTATATTGCCTGCAGATTTTCTTTAATTTGTCTGCATTCCTGGTATGTATGGATACACTACAGCAGTGGTCTTCAACCTTTTCACACTTGCGGACCAGTAAAAATAAGGATAAGTTTCTGCGGACCAGCAAAAATAAGGATAAGATTTCGCAGACCGGCAGAAGTCTATAGATAAATTTTCTTAAAGATAAGCATAATTGTTATAACTGATCAAAACAACAATGTTAAATATATAAGATAAAGTTTTATATATATATATATGGAGTTTATATAATAAAAAACTATTTTTTTAATTTTTTTAGAAAAGTAATAAAAAATTTAATTTACCCCCCCCCCCCTAAACATCTGTGATAACTAGAAAAACAAATTAATTTATGAATGATTGATTAGATTTTGTTTTCGTTCTGTTTTCTTTTTTTTTTAATTGGGTAAAAATGAGATGAAAAAATAAATAAAAATTGGCTATATTAATTAAAAGTTTAAACTCTTATTATTTATTATTACAAACTTTTTACTGCCAGTTTAGCATGCGGACCAAGGGTTGAAGAACACTGCACTACAGTACCAATAATTGTTTTTTTTTTCTTTTGGTGTCTTTTTGTTGTTTATTAAAGGTTTTCTTGATGACAGCTGATAGATAAACATTCTTCATGAAAGTTTGTACTATGTAAATCTTTTCATTTTCCAAATCACTGGTTTCTGAACAAACTTCCTTTGATCTGTTCCATAGTGATAATATAATTCCATGTTTTGTGCTTCTGGTATAATTGGATATATATGCCAAGTATTTTCCTATAATCTGTTGCTTTTACTTTGCCCAGAGGGAGTCTTGTCATAAGAATATCTAAGAATTCCAATTTTTGTCTGCTCATGAGAATGGCAAATAATCCTATAAGTCAAATCAGTGTGACAATACATTACATATGAAAGCCTCTAATTAATCTTGGCTTTTAGAAAAAAGTATAAAAAATATATAAATTGAAGGACTCGGGAGGATTTGAACCAGATAAATATATGAAATTACTACTATCTGTTGCCTTTGACAAAATAGCTCAGTTGGTTAGTGTTGTCTTATAATTCAATATTCAAGAATCTAAAGGTATAAGTTTTAACTCCTATGCTAATATTGTCATTGGTCAGGCCAGCAACACCTGAAGAAGAATAGAGAATAATACTATTAAAAATTGTGTTGTCTATTCATGTGTTTATTACTAACAAATTGTTTATATTTGAAAGGTTTAAATAAAGTTTAAAGTTTTCTAAACATTCAACATTTAATGATAAATGATGAAAATAATACATATTATCACATCTAATATACCATCATCACAAACTTTCAGGCAAATTCTGTTTTACAGCTTCGATGTAAAAAAAAAAATAGTAATTTTTAAAAGTAATCAGTTAATGGTTCATATTTGCTCAATTCTCATTAATTATTTCTAAAAATTGGTAGTGTACACCAACAATATCATATTTCAGAAATAATTTTTGTCAGACCAAGGTAAATGAGAGTAGCAGTAACCCTTATCTGCTATATATAGCAACTCATTTCATCTTAGGAATATATCAAACAACCTGACTTCATAACTTTCAAACAAAAACTTCTGATCAAGTTCATAAAATATCTAATGGCATTTTAAATAAGTAATCCCGATATTGAAGAGAAAAAATGTTCTAGTTATTAATGTAATGTCAATACCCATTTCTTTATAAGAATGAGGATTTATTAATATCATTCATAAATTGCCTTATTAGTAATAATATACTTGATGACTATAGAATTTTAAAATGTTTTTATATTTCTGTAATTTAGCCAGTATTGGAGATATCTGAGCTTTATTGGTATAAATCTCAAAGTTTAGAAGTTCTATTTCAAAAACTAAAACCATTCCTTTTTTCCTCTATTAATAAATAACATGAATTTTTGTTAATTAACAAACTATTCAACCAGTACCAGTGAACAAAACACTCCCCTACCAATTATATCTCACTTAAATCAAAAACTATTTTTTGTGAATCTCTTATTGGATAAATAATAATAATATTAATAAGGAGGGAAGATTCATATATTTTAAAAAAGATTAATTGAAATGTCTAAACAAAAAGAATTTATTAACCAGTTATTTATACAAGTTATTTTAACATCTCATTCTAGAGCATCATAAGAGATTTTAACAAACTTTGATATTAAGGTTGTTATAAAGAATATATATATCTGTATATATAAATAATGATTTTCTTGGCTTTTTTTTTTTTAATGTTATTAAAAGTTTTTGTTTAAATTTGTTTTTACAAAAAAAAAAAAAACATTTGAGACATCTTCATAGTAATCTTTTTTGATTTTTCTTTTCTATAAAAAGGTTTTATTTTTGGCACTTATCTTGACAATTTCAAATCTATTTTAGTAGAAACTTTTTCGAATTTTTTTTTCTTAAAGTAGCGCATTTGACTATAAGTGAAAATATTTGAGATATCTTCCATCATAAAAAATATCAGATGTTACTGATTTCATTAAAAATAATATTTATCATCCCATGTCTTACAATTAAACAAAATGAATAATACAAATACACGTGAAGGTATACTTGGAAATTTTGTTAAATTCCTAGTCAACTCTGCAAAGTGAATGGCAAATTAGTATTTAACTATTATTAGCAAAAGGGTAAAAGTTCAAAGGTTAATCTGAGTTGGTCAAATTAAATGTTGAAACGCGGATTGTAATATAATAAAATATGTTTTTCACCAAAGATGAGAAGACTTTAAAGACCATGTTTACTTTCATTTTAATTTATACTGTAGTTTATTTTATTAGAATCAAAATATATAAACAAATACCATACACTAGTAAATAGATTTGTGCGTACATATACAGACAAGCTATACAGACACTCATTTAACTTTTGCTTATCATTTCAAACAAAATGTCTTCAAACTAGCAACAAGTAAGAGCCAAATTATGAGACAATAGATATCTTACCTATATCATTAGACAATAGATATAAATCTAATAATTTATAAATACATTAAAATTTTAAATTTTGATTTTCTCAAGGGATTATTATCTTAGTTATGCACATAGTGTAGATTTCGAAAATTAAATAAAAATTATTTAAATAAATGAATTGAAATGTAAAATTCATCTATAATTATGATGACTATTATTATTTAAACTCCACAGTTATATTTTGGCGCTATGCCAATAATCTTTCAAGTCATTTACTTTTGAAGTCAAAATAAATTATATTTTAATAATCAGATGTCTCTTACATGATAATAGTAGTTAGCCATCTGAAAATAATCAACTTTCCTGATTGTTTTTTTTTTTCATTATTTTAATCAATGGGTTTTTTTTTAGTTAATTAATTTCTATTTATCCCCCCCAAATTGAATAATTCTGCCGTGATATATAGAAAATCATTTATCTCATATTTTTTCGTCATCTCTTTATTTCACTCCTATAGTTCCCTCAATCACTTCTTTTGGAATTCATTTTCAATTTTTTCAACAAATAGTTTTTATTTATAGCTCTACATTTTTAAATTGTCCTTCTTACTACATGAAATTTATATAACAACATATTTTTGGTAATTACTTAAATTTCTCCTCCATGTTAAAAACACTTAATCAAAAACCAAAGCTTCAAACTTCAAAGATCCTCAAAATTACTTGATCCTTAACATAAACTGGAAATTTCTTTATCACTACTTCCTTTCATCAGTTAAATCACAGATTTGAAACTCAAAAAAAAAAACTTAAATTTTTATATCTCCTAAACAAAAAAGAAATTTGGATTTTGTGTATTCATTCTTAATCACAAATGCAAGTACAAATAGTCCATAACTGTTATTTTTTGTAAATACATTGATCAGAAAAAATTACACTGACTTCATCAAACTATTTTTTTTGAGCAATTCTAAAAATTTTTGCATGATTTCTCTTCCCACACAAGAATTACAATCTTAATTTTAAAAAAACCCTATGCGATTCAATTTATTTATATTATATATATAAACTCATACTTGAAACAGAAATAGAAGCAAATGATGCAATTCACCAAAAATCCTGGATGTAAATCTATTAATAAGAAATTAAAATTTCTCCTATTTGGCCACTCTTATAAAAAAGAACAAATTTGTTAAAAATCTCACAAAAACAGAACATCAGTAGTAAAAAATAAAGTATTTATAAACTTGCTCTAGTCCAATTAAATACATGTTAAAGAAAAAAATGAAGTTGCATTTTATAAAATAGTTAATATGCACTTATTTAATGCAAGAAAAATAGAACCTAATTTTGTAAGTAATTTAATAGTTTTTGTTTTGTAGTAGTTGTTTTTTGTTTTTAATTTCTTCAAATTAAATGTTCTTCTAGAGTTTTTATATAGGCAATTAAAAGTATAGAGGATTTGAACTCAGATTTTCAAACACCCTTCATCTATCCACACTATCTCATACAACTGATACACATGACCATACACCTGTAGAAAAGATAAATAATCTCCAATATCCATATTTCGTGCTAAACCAGCACTCATCAGTTGGTCCAGATTATCATCTCCCACACATATATAATCAGTGCTCAGTTCATCTTCATACTTTAATGGACAGGCTTCAATCTACCCCAACTTCCAACTTGTTAGCCATCCATATCATTGCCATGCCCATGTTGCCCTCAAGTCACTCTGACCTCTCATGTACAGGACTTTATCCATTTAAATATATAGAAGAGGAATGGGCAGGAATCAAACTTGATGTGTAAATATTTGAAAACCAGGCACTCTTCACAAACCTGGAGCTTAATTGTAAGTATAGGGGATTTGAACTCAGATTTTCAAGCACCCTTCATCTATCCACACTATCTCATACAACTGATTTGGATTTTCATCATCAGATTTCAATGATATGGATGGCTGAAAAGTTGGAGGTTGGAATGGATTGAAGCCTGTCCATTAAAGTATGAAGATTTGCTATCTTAATATGAACTGCGCACTGATTATATATATGTATGGGAGATGATAATCTGGACCAACTGATGAGTGCTGATTTAGCACAAAATATGCACAATGATGATTATTTAGCTTTTGTGCATGTGTGTGTGTTCATGTGTATCAGTTGTATGATATAGTGTAAATAGATGAAGGGTGCTTGAAAATCTGAGTTCAAACCCCCTATTCTTACAATTAAGCTCCAGGTTTGTGAAGAGTGCCTGGTTTTCAAATATTTGTAGACAATTAAAGTCACAATTTTATGTAATGCATTAAATCATGGTTGAAAATTGAGAAAAGCTTAAGATATTTGAATATTTTAAAGTTGTTTTGTTTTGTTTTTTGTATTTTGAAAAAAAATAATTTGAAAGCATTAGTAACAGACATTTTATTACTGCATTCTTTCAATCTTTTTTTCTTAGGCAATAAATAATCTGCTTTCAGAAATAGAACTTAGAAATACCCATCCTTCTATGAATTAGTTTTACAAAAAATCATGTGACAAATTTTAAATCCTTCATATATGTGGTCAGCATCACTAATTTCTAATTTTACCCAACTTTAATAATAAGTTAAAATTTAAATGTATATTAGTGTCAGAATGTGCATATGCACTATAATACTATTTCCAACTTATTCTGAATCAATATATAATCCAAATGAATCTATTTTTATCACCTGGGTGATGATATTTTTATTACAATGTTATTTTTTCTACAAGAATGGCAGGCTTTCATCTTAACTAACTCATAATTTATAATTTATTTCCTTTGTTTTAAAATTCTAACTTTCAATTATCTTTACTAAATACTTTTATAATTCTTTCAAATTACTTAAACAATTTCTTCATTCATTCCTTATATTTATTTCATCAACCATAATCACTAATTAGCATACCCATTTCATGGAGTCGCTTTAAGTCTAACCAGAAACAATTTATTATTTATAAGAAATGCTACTTATAAAATTATTTTTCCTACTTTGCCTCTACCTTCTAGACTGATACACCTTTTATCCCTTCATTATTTTTTCCACAAGTCATTTATTTCAAATCACAAAGTTCTATGTTTATATTTTCATCTCTGAAAATAAATCTACTATCTGTGAATTATATATAATTCTAATATTCTATGTCTTCTTATTCTATTATAATATTTTTTGGAATTTCCAACAAATATTAAGTCAATAATAATTGAAAGATTAATTCAATCTTGGAAAAAAACATTTTTGTTCAAAAACTTTTTTATTTCCCCCAAAAAAACTACACTAAAATCCTATTATAATCTTAACAGTAATAATTATATTTTAAAAAATAGATATGAAATATGATATACACTGTATATTCTTTGTTGCTGTTTTTTTTTAATATTTGTTTTAATTATTTTTTAAATTATTTATATTTCATCTGACTTTCAAATTATTGAACATGGGCTATTGATTTTTACATATACTTATAAAAGTATGGAAAATGTTTATAGAATGTGTATGTAAATAAATCAAATGCATTTACATATCAAACTGAATATCATAAAATGGCATAAAAAATATAGTTATACATGAAAAAATATCTATAAACATAGAAGTAATAGTAAAACTTTAGCTCTGAAAAAGATTGTTAAGCAATCAAAATATTAGGCAAAAAAAAAACACAAGCATTGGGAGGGGTATGCAAAAAGTGAGTTATTTTATTAACATATTCATAATCAATGTTAAAAGAACAAACTAGAAAATTTCATCAATGAAAGTTACCAAATAGGTAAAAGTTATAAAAAACTTAATTATATAAGCAAGAGTCTAATAATCATTTCTACTAGCCTATATCTTTCCAACAAAATAAACAAAATCATTCGATCAAAAGCATTTTCAATGTCAATGAAAGACATGTTAATCCTACTTTTTCTAGTTTCTAAATATTTCTTAACAAAAATGTAACTGTTTATGCATTATAAACTATAACTGCTTCTCAGTTAAAATGCACTTTTCAAAACTTTTAGTATGCTCATATAAATTTAAGTTCACATTATATTGTATAAAGCTTTTTTATCTCCAAAGGAATCATTAATCACTGAAAGATAATCTGCTACCCCACTCTCTTTTTAATTATCCATACTTGGATATCATATAACTACCCCACTCTCTTTTTAATTATCCATACTTGGATATCATTTAACTTTTTTTTTTCATCTATTAAGTAAAAAAGTTATACTTTAATGTTTTTTTTTTTTTCTAAAAAAAAATTCTACACATGTAAAACCATATATAATAAATATAAGTAATTTTTAAGGAAAAAAATTCTAAATGTATAACTTAATATATTTGTATTTGAGAACAAATTTGTTTTGTGCTAGAATTTTTATTATTTCTCAATTTAAATATTTTATCATTTTATGCTAAATATAAATATTTTCGTAATTGTATTAGTGGTGCAACAGTTATAGGAACTGGCAATGAAAACTGATAGGTCAAATTTTGGAATAAATTATATTCCCTAAATATCAATTACAAAGGAGTAAAATCAAAGAAAAAGAAAATGACTAATGAAGCATTGAGAAAATATTGAATATCAGTAATTCAAATTACAGTATATTAATGCCTTTCGACCTTAGATTTCAGGCTATTTTTCGAAAATATCAAATATAAATAAATGTTTTGATTTCATTCTTGATAACAGAAAATGTGAAGTGAGATATGATAATAACGTGGAAAGGAAGAATTAATCATTTTTACCCCATTTCAGATATCATTCAAGGCAAAAGAATTATCATGACGAATTGAGGCTATTAATAAATGATACTGGAAAGATTGAAGACCATAAAAGAATAAAAATAATTTGAATGACTTCAAAAAAATATGGAAAAAATAACAGCTTCATCTATTATTCTTCTGACGTCTATCATGACTGATCACCATATAAATAACCAAAAAATCTGTTAAGATTTCTGCCAATAGAACATCTAACAATCAAGGCATTGTGATAATGCAATCATACAAATGATAATACCTGCTTGTTTGCCATTACTTTACAAATACTTAACACAATTTATCTTAGCATTAATAATAAATTCTGAAACTAGAATATATATATATATATTGATTTATCATATAGTGAGCTTCTTGTGAGATAGTGATTTCACTTCAAGCAAAATTCATTTGAAATTTTTAATTCTCCAAAGAACCAATCTGATTCCAAAACTACCTTTTTAGATCAATATATATATATAAAATATTTGTATAAAAAATCTGGTATACGATTAATATTTAGATGCTATAATAAACTATGTTAAGTGAGAGGGGTCACACAATGATAAATTATCTCCAATGATAAGCAAATGTTATCAGTTAGTAAAAGTGCCCTTGTTGACTATTTATTTCCAACTATTGATCTCCACTTGCTTTTGGGTTATATGTTCAGTAGCACAAAAAAAAGTTTAAATAAGTTTAAAAAGTTTTCACTTTTGTGAAATTAAATATTATATAAATGTATAAAAACAAATGTAATATGGTCAAAAGTCAATATCATACAAATAGAACATAGAAATGCACAAATTTATATTTCATAACCATTTTTATATATTTTTCTCCATTCAAGTTGCTTGGTAATATCAAATAATTTTATGTATTGCAACATTTTTCACATTTTAATAGATCTGGTAGGCCTTCTTTTACTCACCATAAATTTAGTGAAAGTTAATCAAGCTATGGATATGAAATATATCTGATTACTATTTCTAAAACATAGCTATATTTCCTGATTAACCGGCCTACCAATTATTTTGACTTGCGCTATTGATGAAATCAGCTTTTTATTTCTTTTTATAAGGGCGCCAGGATTCATATAAGAATCCGCTGAAATCTGTTGCATCGCGCCTCGAAAATTAAAAAGGAAAATGATTTTTAAAAAAAATCTGGGTCATAGTTTACCGTAATTAAGATTATTTTCTAGATATTATTCCCGAGGCATAATTAATAAATATTGGCAAAGGGTAAGTTATACATTCAAATTCTAATAAACTAAAATAAATACCTAAAATCAATAGCGTACAAATGAAAGTAATCTTAAAGGTAAATATTTTATTGTTATTAAAATACTTAATACATTGTTATCATTATTTAGAAAGGACCATATTTGCTAGTTCAGGTAATCATTTTATATAATTAATACAGTCCATTTCTTTCAGTTTATCTTTAAACAATCCATGAATTAAAATGTCCTAGTTTGGGGAATGTCTTTATCGGGATTATATCACACATTTATATTAAGAATTGTTTGCAAACTCAATTTAGTCACTATTGGGATATGAATAGCTAAGCTTACCGGTAAGTTTGTGTAGATTTATGGGATCCCGAGCTCATAGAAATTTAAGTTGGTCTCTCCTGCCGGCATCTTCAATTATTGGTCCGTTCTATAGCTGGAGAAAGCATGGTTGTGATGGCCCTTTCATTGCACAAAGCAGTATTCACAAAGCTCCATTTCCGTGCTTGTGTGACAGCTTGATACAGCAAGTGGCGTACCTGTGCCGACGTATATTACTGCCACAGGTTATGCTGGCAGAAACCCCCAACTCTAAGACACGAAGGTAAAGAAAGGACCTAGATCGAAGTTGTCCTCTTCTTTTTATATCTCGATCCAGGTTTTGAAACTTCTGCACATCTATTTTCTTTTGTCCTTTTATCAGCATACAAGATAATAATCTTGTACACTCTTTCTTAAATTTAAGTTACAAAGTCTTTTTTTTTTAACATAATTCTGCCATCTTTAATTACCTAAAAAGATTTTTCTAATTGTAATCTTTTTACTTATGGAATTCTTTTAATTTATCTGGATTAGTAATCTGCATGTTTTTTTTTTTTATTTCCAATTTTAACTTTTATTTTTAATTACATATGAACGAATAATTTAACGTTCATTGTACGTTTTTTAAAAAAAAAAAGTACACAAACTAAAAAAATATTTTAAATGCCAATATATTTGGACCATATATTTGTAGAGGGTATAGTATATTAAATTCTTTGTCTAAAGACAAGTTGAACAACTATGTAATAAAGTGAGTGTTATAATATTTAATCCTCATATATACTGTAGTTTATATATGCTTACTACTCTATGAATACAATTTATTGTAGTATTTCAGTTTTAGATATATCATAAACATTATCAAATCCTAAGTAGATATAATTATTTAAATAAATATTCCATTTTTCATTAACTACAATGTCTCAATACAGAACTAATTCCTCAAATAATTTAGTTTTATACAAATTCTTAATTAAAGTAATGCAAAACAATATATTTTATTCAGTTACATACATTTTTAAAACAAAAATTGTTAACTAAAATAAACATAATCATTTTCTTCTGCTCCAATTTTTTTTTTTTTTTTGTACATTTTTGGACTATATAATTCAAAAAAAAAAATTCAAGAATACTATATTTCAAAATTTTTAACTAGAATTGGCAATTCTAATTTCAAGTGCATTATTAGTAATAAAAAGTGTGATTAAATAAATAAAATTCATGAAATTTCATTTTGTATATACAGTATTATTTAACATGTTTTTTTCACCAGAATTTAATTTTAAATATGATTAAATTTATATAGAAGAACACAGTATATCCATTCTATATATTGATACATATGCATATGTAATTTACATTTTTAAATTTAAATTAACTGATTAAATAAATATATAATTATTTATTTATATCTAAGATAGTACAATTTATAAACTTTGACTCCAGTGAACTTTTCAAATAATCTGACAATCAAAACAATGGCTTTTTATTTTTTAATTATTGTCATATCTCACCTTGTCTTCAAATAATGGACTATCTAGATTCCTGTCTTATCGCCATTGGATAAACATAAGTTATTCTTAACCTATTCTAATTACAGAAGAACAAAAAAGTCACTGCATTAAAAGATAAAAAAAAGCAAAACAATGCAATTAGAATGGCAGTTTATATATTTAAACTTACACATGATAAATTATTATTATCATGTTAATTAAATATAACACTTCTTAAAATGCAATTTGTAATTTTCAATGCAATTCAGTCTAGAAGCAAATAAAAACGTTTCATTATGCAAAAACAATCAAATAATTTGAGCATTCTGAACACATATCAGTGTCAATCCATTCTATTTAGATTTAAAAAAAAAAAATACTTGTTAATTAAATAGTTCAAACAATAAGATTATATTATCAAATCAAAGAACCAACAACAACTACAGATTATCAATAATCTAAAAATAAAACAAAAAATTAAAAGAAATATTTACGGCTTAATGGTAATTATACAGACTTTCTAATGATCAAAATATTAATTTTTTTAATATATTTATATAATTATTATTCTAGGTTAAAATTATATTTATATAATTAATATAGAGCCCAAACGCTTTTAATTCTATTAATTTTAACTATTTGATCCCAGATTTTCAAGCTCCCTTTAGTCATCCACTCCATCTTATACAACCAATACAAACGACCACATACATGCGAAAAAGATAAATGATCTCTAATATATATATATTGTGCTAAACAGCACTCCTCAGTTGGTCTGGATCATCATCTCACGCACATATATAATCAGTACTCAGTTTATATTAAGATAGCAAATCTTCAAACTCTAATGAATAGGCTTCAATCTTCTCCACTCTCCAACTCTTTTGCCATCCATATCATTGAAAATCCGATGATGGCATGCATGTTCAAAGCCCTTGTTTGCCATTTTTTGTTGTCATATCCATGTTGATCGTGAGTCACTCTCACCTTCATATGTAGGACCTTAAGTCAATTTAAATACATGGAAGAGGTATGGGCAGAATACAGGCTAAATATGTAAAATTTAAATACAAGTATAGTATATACTTCAAACTACTCAAAAAAAGTATGGAGAGATGCATAATTAAGAGTAACAAGAAGAGATCGAAAACACAATATATTAGTAAAAAAAACAAACAGGTGTTACTGACTTCTTTGAAAAAATTAAGAGACTGAATTAGAGTTGGGCTGAACATATTGCTAGAAGAGATGATAATAGGTGGACAATTGAAATCTTAAACTGGATTCCAAAAGATTGTAAAAGATCCAGAAAGAGACCACATATGAAATGGATGGATAAAATAAGAAAGTGGGCATGGGTGTTGTGGAGAAGAGAATCTAAAGATCAGAGAAAATGACTGAACTTGGAGAGGTCTTCATCCTGCACTAGATTGATAATGGTTGAAGCCATATAAAATATGTAATAGATGAATAAATAATAATAAATATTGCTGAAATAATATGTTTAATGATCGGCTAAGTCAACTTTTGACACAGAGTGTTTGTATCAAAGCATAATTGAGAAATAATTGGCAGAGAGTGAAAGTGTTTCAGATTATAAAAGGGTTGAACTTAGCAGATCATTAAAAATATTATTTCAGCCACATTTATTATTATTTATTCATCTTTCAAGCTAGATGTAATTTGATGGATTTGAACCCAGTCTTTCAAGCTCCCTTTAGTCAAGCAAACCATCTTATATAACTAATCACATGACCACATATATGAGAAAAAGATAAACAATCTCCAATGATATGGATGACTGAAGAGTAGAGAATGGAAAAGATTGAAGCCTGTCCATTAAAGTTTGACTATTTGCTATCTTAATATAAACCGAGCATTGATTATATATACGTGTGGGAGATGATGATCCAGGCCAAGTAATGACTGCTGGTTCAACACAAAATACATATATTGGAGATCATTTTATCTTTTTCGAATGTAGGTGGTCGTGTGTAATGGTTGTATAAAAAGGAATAGATGACTAAAGAAAGCCTGAATGTCTGGGTTCAAATCCCCTTTAATTACATCTAACTTATATATATATACTATACCTGTATTTAAATATTTAATTTTATGCAGCTTATTGAATGTATAACACTGAAAATATATAAGAAGATATGCTAATAAACTTGCAAATAACATTCTCTTGTATTAATCTAATAACCGGACAAAAAATGTCCATTTTTGTCGGTGGCCATGTTTCATTTGGTTAGTAGATTAATACTAGAGTATGTTATTGATAAGTTTATTAGAATAACTTTTAATCATAAACTTGGAAAAGATTCTCATAGTATGTGAATATAAAAAATTATTTCTTCAGAAATATTATATATTCTCAATATATACTGTATATATATATATATATACAACGTTTTCCGTTTTGCTAGGCCTCTACACGCTAATATAAACTGTGCACGAGTTGATCAAGTTATGTCAAAAAGAAGAAAGTTGTATTTCTATTTCTAAAAACATAACTATATTTCCTGATCAAACTCGGCCTATTAATTGTTGAGAATTATGCTATTGACGAAATCAGCTTTTAATTTATTTAATATGGGCGTGACAGGACCTTTTATTCTAAAGAGTCCGCTGAAATAGTCAAATAATGTCTCACGAATAAAAAAAAAAAAATACTTTTAAACTAATCGGTATTACATCATACCGTAACGAGAATTATTTTTTAAGATTATTATTCCTGGGCTTATTGAAACATATTGGCAAAGGTAAATTACATTTTAAATCTTATTAAACTAATAATAAATTTAATAATAAAAAATAATAACTATTATTAATAACGCCCAAATGAAAATTGGTATTAGAAATATTTTTATTCTAATAGATTAAAAAAATATTTGAAATAAATTATTTATCAATTAAATTAGAGAGAACACACTTAATTCAGATGTGAATCAATTAATAAAAAACAATTTTACAATTACTGTTCACTTCCAAATTTCTTCTAGAAAGTTCCTTAAAAATGAATGTCTCTTGTACAAGAAAATTAATGTCTCTATCGGGATTGTTTAAACATACTTTTAGAAATTGTTTGAAAACGTTTAATTTGGTCACAATCAGGAGTAATGAAGCATAACTTACCGGTAAGTTTAGTGAATTCACGATGGTTGTAGATAACTATGCATAGTTTTTCGGGGTTAAAATGAGCTCACAGCCTTTGATTATTAGTTGATCTTGTGGTCCATTCTCCTAGTCGGTCACGAAGGCTTTTCTGGTGTACATCTTCAGGCACGATGTCCGCAGAAGCTCCGGTTCACTCCGACATGCCGAATTATTTCAGCGTAGAGCGATCTTGGATATATTATTGTTATCCAAGACCAACTAGAGAAACAAACGAACAAGTTGTTCTTCAAACTGATCTCTGCCTTTTTATACTAGAGGCCCAGTTTTCAGACTTCTGCGCATGCTATTATCATGGCGTTTTGTGTTTATAATCTTATACAGTCTTTATCATTTTTCACTTACTAAGTTCTCATTTTTTTATGAAGTTTTTCGGCCATGTTTAATTAGCTAAAATATTTTTCTTTTAGCTTATCTTTTTTTTTGCTTTTGGAATTCTTTTGTTCTCTCCAATTCTACTTTTATTTCTAATTACATTAAAAAAAATACGAAAGAATAATTTAACTTTCATTGTACGTTTTTTTTTTTTTAAAAAAAAAAATTAGTCAAAAAAAAATCTAAATTTACTTTTATTTTTTTAGCTTTTACCAAATGCCAATATATTTGCAACGTATATAAATAAACGTTACAATACCACCAGCGCCAGGAGATGAGAATAAAATAGGGGTTTACACTAATTTTATTCTTAAGTTTTTAAATTCATATTCGTGTTTTTTTTTTTGTAGTAGCATGCTGATATATTCTGTAGATTCATTCACAAGCAAAGTTCGGCTTCAACACCCACTTTTAGGTCTAACATGGCGGGAATGCAAAATATTTCAACATTCATCTGTGTTGTTTTCACTTTAGTGTAATAGTAACGATAAGAAGCCCAAGTTATAAGCACAAATGAGCATTGCTCATCATTTTGAGTCTTACAGGCTCATGGCAACTTGGTCCAACTTGATCCGCCTTCCCCTTTATTGGGATCCCTGCTAGAAATAGTCTGATGGGCATATAAAGGTGATCTTATGTTACTATACTGCATACTAGGACTCGGGGCTATGTTTTTCCTCTCTTCAGTAACTGCGTACCCGGTCAAATACTTGTGACTTACGTCTACATCAGCCACGATCGTGTTTTTTTTAGACATATCAAAAAAAATAAATTTATATTTTTTATCTTTCTGGAAGTCATATTAAAAAAATATTTTTTATATTTTAATAATCAGGGTTTAATTAGTTAGTTAGTTTTTATAATAATAATTTTTTTTTTTAAATAAAACTACTATTTATTTTCTGGCTGTGAGTTTTTTTGGGTCAATGTTGTAACGTTCTTTATCATTACAACTTATCTCAGGTTGTGGTTGTTAAATCGAAGCCCGAGTTGGGTAGCTATTATAACGTTTTCCGTTTTGCTAGGTCTCTACACGCTAATATAAACTGCGCGCGAGTTGATCAAGTTATGTCGAAAAAAGAAGTTGTATTTCTATTTCTAAAAACATAACTATATTTCCTGATCAAACTCGGCCTATTAATTGTTGAGAATTATGCTATTGACGAAATCAGCTTTTAATTTATTTAATATGGGCACCAGGACCTTTTATTCTAAAGAGTCCGCTGAAATAGTCAAATAACGTCTCACGAATAAAAAAAGAAAAATACTTTTAAACTAATCGGTATTACATCATACCGTAACGAAAATTATTTTTTAAGATTATTATTCCTGGGCTTATTGAAACATATTGGCAAAGGTAAATTACGTTTTAAATCTTATTAAACTAATAATAAATTTAATAATAAAAAATAATAACTATTATTAATAACGTCCAAATGAAAATTGGTATTAGAAATATTTTTATTCTAATAGATTAAAAAAACATTTGAAATAAATTATTTATCAATTAAATTAGAGAGAACACACTTAATTCAGATGTGAATCAATTAATAAAAAACAATTTTACAATTACTGTTCACTTCCAAATTTCTTCTAGAAAGTTCCTTAAAAATGAATGTCTCTTGTACAAGAAAATTAATGTCTCTATCGGGATTGTTTAAACATACTTTTAAAAATTGTTTGAAAATGTTTAATTTGGTCACAATCAGGAGTAATGAAGCATAACTTACCGGTAAGTTTAGTGAATTCATGATGGTTGTAGATAACTATGCATACTTTTTCGGGGTTAAAATGAGTTCACGGCCTTTGATTATTAGTTGATCTTGCGGTCCATTCTCCTAGTCGGTCACGAAGGCTTTTCTGGTGTACATCTTCAGGCACGATGTCCGCAGAAGCTCTGGTTCACTTCTTCATGCCGAATTATTTCAGCGTAGAGCGATCTTGGATATATTATTGTTATCCAAGACCAACTAGAGAAACAAACGAACAAGTTGTTCTTCATACTGATCTCTGCCTTTTTATACTAGAGACCCAGTTTTCAGACTTCTGCGCATGCTATTATCATGGCATTTTATGTTTATAATCTTATACAGTCTTTATCATTTTTCAATTACTAAGTTCTCATTTTTCATCAAGTTTTTCGGCCATCTTTAATTAGCTACACTTTTTCTTTTAGCTTATCTTTTTTTTACTTTTGGAATTCTTTTGTTCTCTCCAATTCTACTTTTATTTCTAATTACATTAAAAAAATACGAAAAAATAATTTAACTTTCATTGTACGTTTTTTTTTTTTTAAAAAAAAAAATTAGTCAAAAAAAAATCTAAATTTACTTTTATTTTTTTAGCTTTTACCAAATGCCAATATATTTGCAATGTATATAAATAAACGTTACAATATATATATTTAATAGCCAGTATTTATTTATATTGTTGATAAAATTAATAAAATTTATATTTGCATTATGACATAAAACTGTTAGCTGGATAGGCAGAGGTTTTGCTAAGATTATAAAGTAATATTTCATCTCTATAAAATATACCATGGTTTCCAAACAAAAATAATCATTTTTCATCTGGTTAGAAAATTAACCCAAAAGAGTGTTATTTGTAAATTTATTAAAATGATTTTTTTAAAAAGTCTGACTTGTGAAAGATTCTTATAAAGAATTATAACTTCAGAAATATTCTTATATAAATGTTTTAATGTATTTATTTATTTTTGTTTGTTATAAATTGGAATTTATATCACATGTCCAAGTTTAATATACAGTATATCAGGGGTGTTCAACAAGCTGATCGGTGATCCACAGGTCGATAGCAAAGCCATTTTTCGTCGATTGCGAGGCTAATCTGGCAAGAGCTGTCGGATAATTAGTCAAGATTTTCAAGTTTTTTTTATTATTTTTATTTTTGTTCTAAATTTTTTTTTCAATTCTAGATAGGCGTAGTCCACTAAGCCATATCATTATTGAGAATAATATTTTTAATCTTGATTCAATGTAGCTAATTTGAATTAATAAATATTGTTAATAATTACTCATGTTGCTTTAATTGCCCCAGACAAGAGTTTTTTGGCCCATTAAATAATTGTTATTTTTTACTAGGTAAATATATAAAAATAGTATGTATTTCACATCTCCCTCCACTTAGACTATGCCTATGACAACAAGTCAATGGCAACACATTTTTAAAATAAAAAATAGATCTTATGAACACAAAAGTTGGCCACCCCTGCAATATATTAACAAAAGTAAGAAAGCAATGCATCCTATAGAGAATATACTAAAATACTGGAAGAGGTAAGTTATTTTGTGACCTAATATTATTTTAAAAGACTTGTTTAATATTTTTATTTGCAACATAGCTTTAAATGCAATGGCAATTTGAAAAAGACAATGAAATAATTGGTGGATTTGGAAGAAAATAATATATATATATAAACTGGAAATATAAAATTAGCTTTTATTGAAGATTTTAAAAACCATATAAAAATAACTATTTGTTGAAAAAATAAGATAGAGACAAAAAAATACATTGAGTGTGTTTGTGAGACAATGAAATTATAAAAGATATATTAATTTTAAATTTTCATAATTTGCAAGCCATTACAAAATTTAGACTTATATGCTATGCATTTGATCTCACACTACTTTAAAAGTAAACAATAAATAGTCTCTAACTACCCATAATACAAAGCAAAATAAGATTCATGGGGAGAAATATCTCTGAACCCAAAGCAACATCAAAATCAGCTATAAGTATATCACGTAGGAATAATATATCACAGGGAAGCAAGTAAACATATACAAAATTCAAATGCTGTGAATAAAATATCTAATAATCCTTATGTAAAATGCACACACATATATACACAACAATATTTAATTTCAGATGTTTATGCAAGGCAAATGAAGTAAATAGAACAAACTGCCTATGAATTTAAGTACAATAAAATAAACTTACATGCACATCACATTAGACACACACATATCTTGACAAAATAATTTTTGAATATCTTCAGAAAGACACTTTTTTTAATTTTAATTGTTTAAAATAACTAAGTCTTATATTCTTTTTAAAACTTTTTCTTTAGGAGAAAGATTTATCTAAATTTTGATTATTAAAATCACATGGAAGTGATTTTAAAACTCTTTAGGAGGAAAAGAAATTTTAAGAAATGAAAGTGATTTCTTTTATTTCTCAAATACACCTGGGTCTTGTTTTACTCGATAGATAGGTTCCTCAGAAAACACGCGCAAATGAAATCGTGCAAAAATAGACGTAACTTACATTGAAAAGGGGGGGGGATACGGCCTGTGATTTTTCAAAATTCGCGTAAAAGCAAAGCACCATCGTAAAATTACTTTAAAATTCGCGCAAAAAAAAAAAATAAGGAAATAAAATATGACTAATAAAAAATTTCAAATTTGAAAAAAATTGATACAAAACAAACTTTTTTTAACAATAATATTTAATTTTATTCAAAATAATATATTTTTATGCATAATTTACAGTACAGTAATTTACATTTTTTTATACACATTTTAATTATTAATGCTATTTGCCGATAAACAGGTTCGTTTGCAAACTGGTAAAGATTCTTCACAAGAGGAACTACAACTGGCACCAACTTCACTCTCATGTTGTTGTGTTAATGGTTTTCTAGTGACAACGTAATTAGTAATTAATCTTTGAGACGATGAATTTATTAATTGTTTATGAAGCTCGCGATATCCAGACATACAACCATTTAGCTCTCGTTGGAATTTAAGAGCACATTAGGGTCATTAGTAAAAAAATAATTTGCCAACTGATTAGAAAGTTAAAGACCTTCTCGAATCATTTTTGAAGTGAAAGGAACAAGTTCCACTTCTGTTTCATTATCTTTTTCTACATTTTCTTCTGTATTTAAACTTTTATTTTTTATCTTTAATTTTTTAATTTTCAATTCCGTTTAAAACTCAAATTTCATTTCACTGTTATTACTCACCATTTAAAAATAAACTTGCGGACACTAAATGATTAATAATTGATTATGTTCTTTTTTAAAAAGCAAAAACAGAATGTGATTTAAAATGCAAAATTAACACGCACAATGTTTGAACAAATTTACATTATAATCTTGTAAAATTTAATGTGTGTATACATAAAATGTGGAAATCATGATTTTAATTTCATTATTGCATAAAATCTTACTATTATAAAGCACTGAAAATATTGAAATTACTAAGACGAAAGTCGAATTCCAATAATATGCTATTACTTTCAATATAACGTAAGTGCGCGAAATTTATTATGCACATTATCGGAGTTCGACTTCCGGTGAAACATAAATCACGTAACTTCAAAATCGTGTTAAAGAAGTCCGCGTAAAAAGAGACCCAGGTGTATTTAAAAATGCAAACTATTATAGTATCTGCACATTTAAAATAAAAATATTAAAAATATATTTAAAGCATACCCCACAATATATCAAATACACTGAATTAAATTAAGTGTTATAGATATAAATATTAAAAGTAAATTAATATACAAGATAAATATATTAAATCATCTAAATTAAATTACAAATTCACTGAGATCTCTAAATATAACTGGCTTGTTCATAACAAATGTTCAAAAGTTTATTAAATAATTCATAAATAAACAGTTACCTTAAGTCCAAAATAAAAGCCCAGCAGATATTTTCTATAAAAGTGGAATTATATTTATATATACACATTTTCAAAAAGAGAGCTCTTTGGTTGTTACTATAAAGTCTTTCCATTTACAGGTTTCAAATCTTACTCATAATTGGGTAATGTTTCCAGATAGAACCTGTCTTGAAAATTTGTTCCCTTTCATGATTAAGAAGCACATCTGTTTTAACTTCAATTTAATATATGTAAAGATAGTTGGCACAGTGTTGGATCAAGCTCATCAAGCAGGGTTCAATATTCTAATAGTTATGGGCTTCATATTAGAGATGTGAAGTTCTTTCCTGTGATGATTGCCAATGCAAGGTGATTCTTTCAGCTGCTGGAAAATGTTCCATATATTCCATGTTGGGTAGACAAAAAAGCAACAACCAGAAGACAAAATTATTTTCAGAGTCAGCTTCTTTATATCAATATCAACTTTGCAAATTACTTTTTTTTTAATTAACAAGCCAGCAATTATTTTAATTATCCATGTTTACAAAAAAATAATAATTAAACAATACCACATGTTTATATAAATGACACTTAGTCATCATAATCCCTAAAAATAAAATGATTTTAAAAAAATATTTTTTTAAATAATGCTTTTATATAAATAGCCCACTGAAAAGTAGAAAAATATCAAAGTAATAATCCGTATGATAAAAGCATTTGAGGCCTTTTTGATTTTTATGATTTATTTAAGCCTCAAATATTTTTATCATACAGATTATTACTTTATTTTCCTATTTTTTTAATGAACTATTTAAATAAAAGCATTATTTATTTATTTTAAATTTTTTTTTATATTTTATTTATTTATTAGTTATAAATAAAACATATAATTTCAATTTAAATAAACTAATTTTCTTCATTAGTCTTTTTTTTAATTATGTTTCTTGTTCTTTCTACAAGAGAGTGCCTGCTGCCAACGAATTTGACAGTTGTTTTGATTTTGGAAATTAAAAGAAAAAAACGTAAGTCTCTAACATTTTTTTATAATTTTTTTTTTTTTTTTTCACAAAATATTTATGAAATACACCTGGGTCTCATTTTACGCGATAGATAGGTTCCTCAGAAAACACGCGCAAACGAAATTGCACAAAAATAGACATAACTTACATTGAAAAAGGGGGGATGCGGTCTGTGATTTTTCAAAATTTGTGTAAAAGCAAAGCACCAACGTAAAATTACTTTAAAATTCGCGCAAAAAAAAAATAAGGAAATAAAATATGACTAATAAAAAATTTCAAATTTGAAAAAAATTGATAAGACAAACTTTTTTTAACTATAATATTTAATTTTATTCAAAATAATATATTTTTATGCATAATTTACAGTACAGTAATTTACATTTTTTTATACACGTTTTAATTATTATCGCTATTTGCCCAAAAACACGTTCGTTTGCAAACTAGTAAAAAATCAGATTCTCATGTGATGTGATGTATTTGGCTTCTCCTTAAACGAAGTCAAGAATATCTCAGCAATTATTCTCACAAGAGGAAATACAACTAGCACCAAGTTCACTCTCATGTTGTGTTAATGGTTTTCTGTTGACGACGACGATGATTTTATTAATTGTTTATGAACTTAGACTTATGATAATAAAAAGACATTTATTCAGCACTGCTGGGAAAATTTTAATTAAAACTAACAACTAAAAATTAAATTCTTATTTTTGTCTTTAATTTTCGATTCCGTTTAAAAATCAAATTTCGTTTTACATCACATTAATTTCAAATCGCCCATAAGTAATTTTTAAATTGTTAATTACATTTAAAAATCAGATTTTAATTGTGCCCACTGCTATTACTGACCTTTTAAAAATAAACTTGTGGACACTAAATGATTAATAATTGATTACGTTCTTTTTAAAAAAGCAAAAACAGAATGGGATTTAAAATGCAAAATTAACACGCACAATGTTTGAACAAATTTACATTATAATCTTGTAAAATTTAATGTGTATATACATAAAATGTGGAAATCATGACTTTAATTTCATTATTGCATAAAATCTTACTATTATAAAGCATTGAAAATATTGAAATTACTAAGATGAAAGTAGAAATCCAATAATATGCTATTACTTTCAATATAAGGTAAGTGCGCGAAATTTATTATTTAAAGTAATAGCGCATTCTCGGAGATCGATTTCCGGTGAAACACGAATCGCGTAACTTCAAAATCGTGTTAAATAAGTCCATGTAAAAAGAGACCCAGGTGTATTAATTATTTCAGAAAAATAATTCAGATCTTAATAGTATTTATTTTTAATTGGTAAATAATTCAATATTAACAAAATTTACTCAACAAACAATATTATTAGCTCAGTTGTTAAGTTTTCTTGGGAAGTGTAAGGATGTGAATTCAATTTTAAACAGGACTTGATTTTTTTTCCCATTGTTAAAAATTCAAAAATTTGGACATTCCAACAGAAACACAGAAAAAACAAGTCAATATAAAAGCATTTAATGTGTTTAATTGACATATTAGAACCTTTTCAAACTTGAAACAAAGCTTAAAAAAAATAGTTTTCCAAGAAATTCAATTAATAATAAAACAAGCTATTTAAGCCAAAATTTTCTTGATTAGTATTTAATTAAGTGTTGTTCCTGTAACATAATTTTTAAAACAGATTTATTTGAAATCAATTTAGTTAAAATAAATTTGTTTCTTTATTTTTTTAAAACTAAACTTAAAAACTGACTTAATTTTATTTTAAGCCTAGACTTTTATTGATGTATGTGTTTATATAATATAAAACTATATATTTAAAAAAAATTTAATTTATGAACCTGAATTTCATTTATAATTGCCAGCTACTATATTTTTAAAATAAATTATACTGGAATATATCATTATCTATCTCAATATATATATATATTATTTTCCCATTAATTTAAAGTATTATTTTAATTAATTATTAACTATTTATATGTTTGCATATCTATTTAAAAAATAAAAACTTACTTCTTTAGGGGTATTGATAACACCAATATTATAACCATATTGAAAAGAAGATCCGAAGGCTGCTGCAGTTATTGCAAAAACTAAACTGCTTGTCAAACCCTGCCACAAAAAAAAAAAAAAAATTGAGTTTACAATATTTTGTTATATTGCAATAAATTATTTTAAACTGTTTTGAAAATATATCTATGTAATAAACAATAATAATAATTTTAAAAATAGCAAATAAAAAAAATGAAGAATGCAGATAACAATCAACTAAAAATACATGCAATTTGTCTGTTTTTGTGTTGGGGGATACAAATAATTCTTTACATGTATATATCTGTGCCTCTATCTTTCTACTAAAAGATGACAATATTTTGTCTTCTCATTTTACTCTAAAGAGTAAGTGTGGTAAATGTTAATAATTACAATTTCTAAAAATTCATTATATTAATGGAATATTACATTCACAAAAATGTGATCAACAAACTTATCAACTGTTAAAACATTAAATGGTTTTAACATATTAACTGTCAAGAACCTATTACAGTAAACTCTTTCCAGAGACCTATCTAATAAATCTTTTTATTTTAAAGACAGCCACCTATGAAACAATTCCTAGATGGACATCCTCATAGTTCACAATTATTGCATTACTGTAGCAACTATTTTTAACACATTTTACTATTATCTCTATTATTGGCACAAGATTATAACTAAGTTAGCTTGATGTTGTTTTTTTACAGAAATATAGTGATGCGTTATAACACCCATCAACATTAAATTAATACTGTTTATTAATATATCTCTATAACAATGATAATTTCTTTATAGATGAATTTATTATTATATTCTTTTTAGGTACTGTGGTATTAGAGCTGCGACATGAAGAATTATATTCGTTTAATCATTAAATTAATTAGGTTATTAAATCAAAAACATATTTTAAAATCTACATTTTAAAAAAAAAACAATGTAATAAAAAAAAAATTTGAAAAGCATTAATGTAAAGAATAGGTAAAATGCTTGTTTAAATCAAATTGAGTATGTTTGCACGTGTATATTCTGCATAATCTATTTTAATACATTGTACAGGCTTAGATCTGCATTTATATATGTAATATATGCGGGATTCAAACTCAGACTTTCACACGACCTACAACTCTCAGTGCCATCTTATATTGCTGACTCACTTGATCACAGACATGATGAAAAGAACCACTAAACATCACATGATCATCAATATAGGTATTTCGTGCTAAACCATCACTCATCAGTTGGTTCAGATTACCATCTCCACACATATATACAATTAGTACTCAGCTTTATATTAAGATAACTAATCTTCATACTTTAATGAGTGCTGGATTAGCACAAAATATGTATATTGGTGATTATATATCTTTTCAACATATGTGATCAGGTGAGTCAGCACTATAAGATAGCACTGAGAGTTGTAAGTTGTGTGAACGTCTGAGTTCGAATCCCGCATATATTACATATATAAATGCAGGTGTAAGCCTGTACAATGTATTAAAATAGATTATTCAGAATATGCAGGTGCAAACACCCACTCAATTTGATTTAAACACTCATTTTAACTATTCTTCATATTAATGCTTTTCTTATATATTTTTTTGTTAAATTTTGTAGATTTTAAAATATGTTTTTGATTTAATAACCTAATTAATTTAATGATTAAGCAATTATACTTCATGTCGCAGCTCAAATACCACAGTACCTATTTTTAATAGTTTAGATATTATTAATTATAATTACCAAAACAGTATTTAAAACTTTACAATTTTCAATTTTTCATTAGAAAAAAAAAATACCTTTATCCCAGTTAGTAATGACAATTGATCCCCCAAAATGACCAGTAAAGTAAGGTCTCATATAAATTTTTCAACAATTATGAGTTCTTTCCTATGGGAAAAAATAATTTGATATTTTAAATTCAAAATATATAATAAAAAAATTGATTAAAAAAATAAAGTTTAAATTGAAAAAAAAAAGTTAACTAATGAGTAAACATTTTACTTGGCATAATATTGTAATACATTAAAGATCAGCCTTTCAAGCTATTGTGCATGCACTTTCTTACGAGTGTTAATAATAAATGAATACTTTCATTCCCAACAAAAGATATAGTATTTATGAAAGAATAAAATGAATCCACTTATTCTTTCCAACCCAAATGCTTATATAGGGGCAAATCTTAAGTACTGGAAATGAAAGCATGAGGATAGACCACTCACTTTAAATTACTGTTTACGATGTCTAAATGAATGACGTCGACAAAATTATCTAGAATTTACTAAACGTCACTCTCAAATGAAACTTAAACATATGTAAATAAGCATTTATTTTTATATAGCGCTATGTTTATAAATTGTAATACATTAAAGATCAGCCTTTCAAGCTATTGTGCATGCGCTTTCTTACGAGTGTTAATAATAAATGAATACTTTCATTCCCAACACAAGATACAGTACTTATGAAAGAATAAAATGAATCCACTTATTCTTTCCAACCCAAATGTTTATATATGGGCAAATCTTAAGTACTGGAAATGAAAGCGTGAGGAAAGAATAAGTGGATTCATTTTATTCTTTCATAAATACTGTATCTTGTGTTGGGAATGAAAGTATTCATTTATTATTAACACTCATAAGAAAGCGCATGCACAATAGCTTGAAAGGCTGATCTTTAATGTATTACAATTTATAAACATAGTGCTATATAAAAATAAATGCTTATTTACATATGTTTAAGTTTCATTTGAGAGTGACATTTAATAAATTCTAGATAATTTTGTCGACGTCATTCATTCAGACATCGTAAACAGTAATTTAAAGTGAGTGGTCTATCCTCATGCTTTCATTTCCAGTACTTAAGATTTGCCCATATATAAGCATTTGGGTTGGAAAGAATAAGTGGATTCATTTTATTCTTTCATAAATACTATATCTTGTGTTGGGAATGAAAGTATTCATTTATTATTAACATTCGTAAGAAAGTGCATGCACAATAGCTTGAAAGGCTGATCTTTAATGTATTACAATTTATAAACATAGCGCTATATAAAAATAAATGCTTATTGGCATAATATTAAAAATAATCTTTTGGTAAACTATACTATTTAAAAATATTTTGTTAGGGGTAATTTTAAAAGAAATATATATATATATAATTTTTCCATTGTTGATCACCATTATTTTTTACTTCTTGTATAGCTGTCGAATATTTCCTAAAACACAATTCATTGAATTAAAATAAAACATGAAAATAAAAATAATAATAATACACATTTTAAAATTAAATTTAAAAAATAATTTAACATAATGTATATTTTGAAATTTATTTTTCATGAAGTTTATGTTAAATTATTAAATAAAATTATTTTTGTAATTTCTAACCAATAAAACTTTAAAAAAATTTTGCAGCACTATCACTTTTTTTTTAATCACTTATTTTATTTTACATAAATGCAGTGAAATTAAATAAAATGTAGTTAACCAAATGTTATGTAGAATTAACTGATATACATTTAATAATGTATGTAAATGATTAAATCTTAATTTTTTTCTTTTGCCAATCTCTGTTTATGATAACAGCTATTATCTTGAATAAATAACAAATTACAAGAGTACTGATTTGAAATTGAAAAAATAAATATTTAAACTTATATTTAGTAATTTTGTATCATGTAAAGTTGATAATTAATTGTACTAATTTTTTTTTTCTCCTCAAAATAACTTACAATTAAAATGACTATTACAATTTTAATAATTTTGCCACAGGTAAAATAAAATTCATAAAAATTTTATACCATAAACTTGATTGAATGGGTAAAGATCAATTAATCAACATATTTTACTACTAAATATTAATACACTTTGTTCGGGGATGGGAACCTTTTTTCTATCATGGGCCATATGGATATTTATATCATTCGCAGGTCGTAGAAATTACCCACTTAAAAATTGGCCTGCTATATTTGATCAAAAAATTAATTAATTTACCTCTAATCATTACAGATGGGCAATCTTTTCAACTGAAAGGCTAATTTCAATTTTAAATGAGGGTCATAATTTTTTGGGGGGGAATTAAAAATAAATTAACATCATTAATGACTGTTCTATAAATAATGACAATGTTTTAAATTCTACTTGTAATTATTCTTCAGGACATATTTATTTCTCGAATTTCTTTTTACAATCTGGACAAATTAATTCTACAGTAGTTAAAATGCAGTCTTTTATAAATTCCCGTTCAAAAAATAGTTTTGAATTTTAGAGGTAGTTTCTAGTTTTCAAGGGGGGGGGGCTAAAATAATGTAACTTGCTTTCACAACTTGTATGTAGTTTTTATGAAAAATGTCAGCCACTTGTTTAAGCTACTTTTCAAGTTTTCTATTTTAATATTTCTTCTTTTCTGAACAATTTTGTTATAATCAGAATGTATTGATAAATAGTCCTCTTAATATTATGTTCTTGATTAACTAAAATACTTTCCAGATTATTTACTCTTTCTATTAAAAAAAAAAAAAGTGAAAGCATTTATTTTTAAATGCTTGATTTTTCTGTGTCAATTTTTCTTATCTTACTTGGTATAGCCATTCTAATAAAAAATATAAAAAAAATGCAAAATAATACTAATTAGACCAAGTAAAATTTGTTTTATTTTTGCTAGTATATGTTTATCTCGAAAATCACTATAAAAATAAACAAAATGCTCTCAGCATTGTGGATTAAATCTGCAGACTGTTAGTTCACATAATTTGTTGGAAAACTGCACTTCTGATAGAATGAACTAGAACTATTATAAAATTTGGAGAGAGAAAATGATATAGTTGGAAAGTCAATATTTTATTCCACTCAATTCTTAATCCAATATTTGCACTATGCATGTTTAAATAAAAGTTTTATAAAGGGCCATTTTATTTATTTTTTTGAAAATACCTGCAGGCTGTATTGAAACTTTCAAGAAGCCCGAATTGTTCCCTGTCCTGCTTTATATGATCAAAGTAACTGACTTTTTTATTTTATTTTGTACTTGTTAAAAATGAAAATCTTTATGTTGCATATGCCATAAATAAGAAGATGAAATATTTTTTAAATCACTGGATGAAAATTAAATAAAGTGTATTAATCATATTTAAATTTTATAATCAAAACAATATTGTATACTATATAATGAATAAACTCTGCTGTACATTTTTAACCTTGAATATCACCATTTTATGTTCAGATGACATAGATTTAGTGAAGTTATTATCCTATAATATTAGAGCCCTCCAAAGCTGATATATTATGTACAGAGAGGAATGACATCAAGCGAAAGATCAAGAAAGCTTGATTTATTACCAGTGACACCAATGCTATAAATAGAAAAGACTCTTGCTTTGCCATTTTCAGAAAATGGATAATATAAAAAAATATTTTTGCATATATTTACATACAATTACGTTAACAATCTACAAGGCTATGATTATGGAGTAACAAAACTCTGAAAGTGCTCAGCCTAAAAAAATTGTTATATGGAATGGTTTCACCTTCAACACATTAGCATATTATTAGCCATCTTGAAAACCTGGCAGATATTTTTATAAAGTTTCAGTTTTTTTTTTAAAGATCATAATAGTGAATAATCAATCTATTGTAAATCAAAGTAGTGAATACAAATTGATGATGATCACTATGGTGAATTCTCACATAAAAGTCCACTGCTAACCGAGGGTAAAGGAGTACATGATCAATTATATCTTAATCGAATTCAATTCATAAGTGCTAAACAACCGCATATAGCTCATTATAGATTGCACATAAAAATAGTAAAGTTAATATACATAATATATATAATAATAAAAGGAAATAGCAAACAAACAGAACTAAAAACAAATATTTAATAAATTTAAATTAATCAAAAATGATATTCAAATTTAATAATGTTGCAAAATTTCTTATAACCTAAATAAAATGATTAGCACTCATAAAAATCTGATTATATAAAGAGAGTAGTCTGAATGAAAGAGAAAATTTAAAGACATTGGAACAACAAGCTCAAATATAACAGACAGAAGCAGACTGAGTATACTCATGCTCATAAGACCTAATTATAATAGCTAAAATTATATCAGATAGAATAGCATATTGATTTATAATTTTGTAAAAAAAATTAAGATCTCTATATTTCCATCTAGAAGAAAGATGAAGACCAACTTTATTTTCCAAAGAAATGTATTTCGAAAATTTATTAAACACTGATTGTAATAAACTATATCCTTGTTCAAAATTAGAATTCCAAATGATTGAACAATATTCAATGATGGGAAGAATCAATGACAAAAATAATGTGAATTTTGTATCATCATTAAAATTTTAAAAGCTTTGCTAACAACCATTTCTATATAAGAAAGAAAGGATATATTATTAGAAAATAAGCCACCAAGATCTTTCTGAGATTCAACAGAATTAATTTTTTGAGAAATAAAATAAAAATATTTTAAACCTTATACTTCTTTGAATATGAAGCAAGGCAACATTTATTAAAATTATCTATATATTATTTAGATCACACCAAACCCTAGAGTTATCAATATCTTTCTGAAGGAGAGTTCAATCAATCACTGATGTGATTCTTCTAAAGAATTTACAGTCATCAGCATAGCATAGGAGATTTCAGGCAATTCTTAAGATCATTAATATAAATGTTAAAAAGCATGGGTGGTAAAATACTAGTAACACCGCAATTACATTGAAATATAGATGAAATATTATTATTGAATTTGACATATGCTGTACAATTACAAAGAAAGGAATGAAACCAATAAATAAGTTTAGTGGAAAGTCCCATTTTGTGTAATTTATGAAGGTGAACATGGAATATTTTATTAAAGGCTTTATCAAGTCTGCTGATCCTCAATCACATATGCTATATGATCATGAATTGTGAGCAAATTAATTTCTACAGATCTATTAGAAATAAAACCATGTTGTAAAAAAGAAAAGACTTTACTAACACCAGAAAGTTTTATTATAATTTGAGCAATATTGTGTAAAACAGAAATAAATTTATAATTAATAAATTAATATAAAATGTTTTTTGCAAATAAAATATTTTGTCTGAACAATATATATATATCGTTACAATATATATATTTGAGCTTCAATTCAGAAACCTTTACTTATCAAGTTTATCACTTCATTACTATGTTAATTATACACTTTTATAATAGATTAACATATTATAGTCAAAATAAACAATTTCACTCTGGTCATTTATTGCTTATTTGAAAGTTCATTTTATTTGACCAAGTATTCACTTGGCATGATATTCTTTTTAACTCTTTCAGTGCCATCAATGTTTTTTGTAGTTCATCGGCATTCAACTTTCATATCTATAGAGTCACAGGAAATAAAATGGTTTAAAGTTTTAATTTTTATTTTTTAAAATTCGGAAACCTTTATTTTTCAACCATAAATTTCATTGCATTATACACTTTCATAATTAACACATTATAACTGTAACTAAAAAGCAAAACTAACTACATCCTACTGAATTATGTAACATCAAAAACTGTGAAAAGATAGAATATCAAAATTTCAATTTGGTCATTTTTGTTTATTTGAAATTTCATCTTATCTGACCAAATATTCACTTGTCATGATATTATTTTATATTTTTCAATATAATAGTTCAGAAGTTCAATATTTTTTTGTAATTCATCAGCATTCAACTTTCATGTCTATAGAGAGTCACAGAAAATAAAATGATATAAAGTATTAGTTTTCATTTTATGAAATGTCTCTACATCTAAAAATGTTTTCCAATTTTCAGTGCAGATCTCTTTATAAGAAAATCTCTTGATTGATCAATGATCCAAGATATGAAAATTACTTTTTACAATTAACTACCATCTATCACCATAATCTTTATCTTCATATTTAGCTAAAGTCTTATCTTTTCCTTTTCTTTTTTAATATTCTCAATTAGTACCTTTAGATCTTACATGCATCTTTGCTTAGTTTCACTATAATTTGTTTTAATGATAGCTTCTAGTTCCATGTGGAAATTCCTCCTAAAAACATGATGATACATTTTCCTAAGAACAGTTGTTCTTAATTAAAGTTAACTGAATCAAAAGCTTAGTTGTAACCATTAAAACTTATTGATTTTCTTCTGGTATTCTGACTTTTTCAATATTTCTTGGCCTTTACTAACGCTAGCATGAATTCATTTGGAAATTCTCATTCAATGTAAGTCTTTAATCTGTGCTACATTACTTTTATCATAATCTCAGAGTTCCTGTAGTATAACAGATACTACATGATATTTTTCATATTTCATAAACTCTTTTGATAAAAAGTGATCCCCCCTCCCAAACCTGTAGATTATAGATTGTGTCTTCAGAAGTTTTATTCTATTTTTTTTTAAGAACTTTTGATATAATACTATAAGTTGTTGATATTTTACTTTTTAGTAGTGATCTCAATGCTAACTTTATCACATATTATGTTATTAATATTCTTTTTATGTTGTTGAATTCATTAAAAATATTATGGTTGTTTTTGTGATATAAAACTTTAATACACTCCTTCAATCTCCTTCTTTGTTAGAGTTATAATGTGTCAATTGTATTTTTCGGCCAATATATTCAAATCTAGAGCTTTCTTTTGATTTTATTAATTCCCTAAGAAATCTGTTTGTTTCCATTTTCAACTTCAATTTAACAAAGTGCATTTGCACATTTCATATTATTTTAGATCTATCATCTTTATAAATATTTGTAAAGTTAAAATTTCAGCTCTATATACAAAAAAAAAATGTATTTATTATTTTATGAAATCTCCTTTTGAGTAAGAAGGAAAATCGAAGCATTTATTTTATAGAGCAGCTATAATAAATAATAACCTATAATTATTGTAAATAAATTATTAGATTTTACAAATTCTAAAACCCAAATGGTGCCGACAAAGCAATTATGACATACATTGTTTATCCATAAACTTTTGTAAATACCGCTATGGGATAAAGAATCCCAGTACGTAGGTCATTTATTAATTGATGATGGAGTGTATTTTCGATAATTAAAATTGCCAATTACATCTTTCTATCCAGATATATCAGAACCAAAAATAAACCAATTGTATAAATGAAGTCATATAAATATTAAGGGAAGAAATAAACAAAGCCAAATTACCATCAACTATAATCAAGTGTCTTGTTATCATAATATGCAATTGTTATATTTAAAAAAGTTTATTATACAAACAAAAACATACAGATTTATATTATATAAAACATTTTCTTTATAATACAGCAATTAACTTTCATAAACATATAGATTTTTAATAGAATTATAGCTTTTTACTTTGATGTTTGTTTTTGTTGTTGTTGTTTTGAGATTTATTACATCTTTCCATGAGCATTAATTAAACTTACTGAAGATATTTTTAAAGATGTTGTTTACAAAATATTTTGGACTGAACTAATTGAACAGCCTAATATTACTATAAATTAAATTATAAGTTTTTACAAATTCTAAACCATGAATCTATATGTCATTTACAAATACACACCAGACTGGAAATATACATCACATACTTAAAAATGATAAAAATTTCCAAACAAAGAAAAAAAAACCCATAGTATATTATAGCAATAAATCTTAAGAAAAATATATGGATTTAGTATTTTAAGTCAATTAAGAACCTTTAATTACTTCATAAATAATATCAGAACAAATGTTATAGGAGATAAAATCACTTGAAATATCATCTGGAATGATTTAAACAAGCACTTTGATCATTATGGAAAAAATAAATAGAAATAATATTTTCTAGAAATATAATGGACAATAGTTAGCCACTCTACAATACAGGCATTTCAATGCACTTCTAAAATTTAAAAGCTATATGCATTTTAGCTGCAAAGGTAGAGTGGTGAATTTAGAAGTTCCCAGAACCAATTCTAAGCTGAGAATAATAAATAATAATCTGTTTGATCAATTATGCTCAAACATCACCCATTTCATGAGCACAAATCATATAATTATTATATCCTAAAATGCTTTTTCCATTTTTCCCCCTAATAATGCTCACACTTAACACAATTTTTTCTGAAAAATATCTTTATTCAGCAAGATATTTCTTTATATTTCTATATAAAGAACATATATCCACCCAAAATGGTTTAAGAATTATAAATGCAATAAAAAAAAATTTGCATATTTAAATTTCTATAAAAATACTATTAATATACTAGGGGCAATATTTAATTATAACAAAATAAAAAACTGGTTTTATAATTAGTTACCATTAAAATTCAATTCATAGTAATTTATTCCACAGTAAAATTTTGATTACTAGATAAATGCTAAACTAATAAAATATTATTTTTATATGATTTTAGTTACTAGGCATAAGAGCTAATTATAAAAGTTATTTTCCAGTTTAAAAGCATACATGATAATCATAAAGTCTGCAATATATATATAGCTTCTTTTTTAAAATAAAAATAAAATCTGTATATATCTCTCTCTCACAATATAGCAACAGTTTGCTAATATGGTAACAAGATACAGTGCACAAATGATATAAATTTATTGTCAATAATTGCATCTCCCTGCTAGTTCCTTAATATATTGATGTACATCACAAAATAATAAACTTTAGAATAGTTAGAACTAATTATAACTGAAACACAGGCTTATTATATACCTGTGTCTATATATGTAATTTATAGGGTATATGAGCACAGACTTTCACCCGACCACAACTTTCCACTCTATCTCATAACAATGATACACTTGAACACATATATGTGTCAAAAAAATAAATAATCACCAATATTCGTATTTCATGCTAAACCAGCAATCATCGGTTGGTCCAGATTACCATCTCCAGACATATATGTTATAAGTGCTCAGATATATATTAATATAGCCAATCTTCCTATTTTAATGGACAGGTTTCAATCTACTCCATACTCCAACTTTTCAACTGTCCATCCAATTGAAAATCTGATGATGGAATGCTCATAGGCATCCTGAGACCAAGATTCTTGTCACACCCATGTTGACCTAAGGTCAATCTGACCCCTCATGTACAGGATTTAATCCATTTAATACATATACAAGGGATGGGCAGACATCTCTACTATGTAATAACTGAAACACAGGCTTATATACCTGTGTCTATATATATATAATATATAGGATATATAAGCACAGACTTTCACACTACCCACAACTCGCCACTTTATCTCATAACACTGATACACTTGAACACATATATGTCAAAAAAATAAATTCAGTACTTCATGCTAAAACAGCAATCATCAGCTGGTCCAGATTACCATCTCCACACATGCCTGTGTTTGAATTATTACATAGTAGAGATGTCTGCCCATCCCTTGTATATGTATTAAATGGATTAAGTCCTGTACATGATTGGTCAGATTTACCTTAGGTGAACATGAGTGTGACAAGAATCTCGGTCTCAGGGTGGCTTTGAGCATTCCATCATCAGATTTTCAATTGGATGGACAGTTGAAAAGTTGGAGTGTGGAATAGATTGAAACCTGTCCATTAAAGTATGAAGATTGGCTATCTTAATATATATCTGAGTACTTATAACTAATTATATAAAGTGAGGATGAAATTGAGAATATTAAAAACTACAAAAAAAAATGATAAAAAAAAATAACTGGCGAGATATGTGATAAGAGCATACCAATTAAATTGAAAGAGCAATTAGATAATGTATTGTGATTGAATAACACAATCATTGGTCAATATATCTTGCATGGTTTGATATACTGATAAGAGTAAAAGATTCTGGAGCTCAAAGTCTATAGATTGCACTCCAACACTTATGAACTCCCAAGAAATAAACTATTCAATTAGTGTTATTGCCAGTACTGCACTGTATAGCTTAGAGCAGTGATAAAGTGACAGATGAGTTCAAAGTCCATGGATCATACCCCCAGCCTATCATTTCTGAGGCTTGAACTTCATTTAATCTTCAATTGATCTCTCAAGCAACAAATCATTCAATTATTATTTTATTATCAACAATAGTTTAACAATTCTATCTCAATTTCATATATTGTAAACTTACCAAAGAAATCTTTACACACACATAAAAATATAAATGAAAATGTTAAACATTTCCTTAATCATATCAATAAATATATATATATGTGTGTGTGTGCTTTGTGCACAAATGATGAAACTGTTAAATATAAATAATATTATCCAAAAGTTACCACCAAGCGCTTTCAGGACAGTTTCTAGTCCATATTCATGGCTACTGGAGTTTAGTTAAGAACTATAATATTAATGCAAATTTATGCAAATTCATGTGAAGATGCTACATAGACCATTTTTGAGACAGAGAAAAGCAGCTCTCTCTCTTCTATTAATTGCTGCTGGGTCACTTACTATGTAATAAGCTTCCCTGACTTCGCCTTTAATATTGTTTCTTTCAGAGCAGATAAAACTGGCTGTGGTAGATAGGAAGGCATGGTCAGTGGCTCTCTCATGCTCAACGAAAATTGAATTGCCTTAATCATATCAGAAACAAATTAATATATATATATATTAAGTTTAGTCTCCAACTCTAAATAATTAAGAAGCTAAAATAAATTATACTATAATAGTGGCAAGTAATAAATTATCATCAATGCTATCAACTATTATATAATTTTCTACTGCCTCATTATTTGCAAACAGAATTTAACATACAAAAGTACACTAATTTTTGATTCCCTTTAGTTAACTCAAACTTGAAATGATCCTAATCTATAGCTGGATGATTTAATCTCTTTTGGAATAATTCACTTAATATTATCAAAAAAAAAAATGACACAACTAATGGCATTTTTAATGGAACAATACAAAACATCTGTTATTAGTTGTGCTTTTCATTTCAACAAAAAATTTTATTAGTAATAAATAGTGATTACATTTTGATAATGGATAAGTTAATGAATAACTTGTACAATAATATTATAAAAAGTTCTGATTAACATATGGCTAGAATATGTTAGTTAGTAGTAGTTGTGCTTTTGATCTTAATATACAATAATGCAACTACAATAACAAAGGCAACTGCCTACGGTCATACTACGTTGAATACACAAGTTCTTGTCCGATGAAATAACAAAGGCAACTACAATAACAAAGAACTCATTATGATGTCAATATATATGTGTATGTGTGGAAATGATGGCCTTCAGTCTACACTTATTTTAAATGCATTTATATTAACTTATCATGTCTGTGTTTCTATGGAGATGTCCAGATTTTTGAATTTTTAACAATGAAAAATAAATTAGGTCCCATTGAAAATCAAACCCATATCCTTACACTTTCCAAGAAAATTCATTAACAACTGAGCCAACAGCAATATTATGTTTATAGAATAAAATTGTGTTAATATTGAATTAATTAAAAGTAAATATTTACAACTAAAAATCTAAATTATTTTTCTAAAATAATTAATATTTTATAAATAATTTGTGAAAAAAATAATAAATTAATAAATGTGTAAAAAAGATTAAAGAATTATGGGTTTTTTTTCCATTTCCAAATTCAAAACAACTGTCAAAATAGTTGACAGCAAGTGCTCTCTTGTAATATGAACAAGAAGCATAATAATAATAATAAAAATTCATGACGAAAATTATTTGATTTATATTGAAATTATATATTATTTATAAATAAAAAATAAAATATTAAAAAATAGATTTTTTAAAAATAATGCTTTTATGTAAATAGACCATTAAAAAGTAGAAAAGTACCAAAGTATTTCATAGAAGCATTTGAGGCTCAAATAAATCATAAAAATCAAGCATCAAATGGTTTTAAGAAATGGATTACTACTTATTTTTCTACTTTTTAGTGGGCTACTTGCATAAAAACATATTTAATAAAAATCATTTTTTTAATATTTTATTTCTTTAAAAAAATATAAATAAGTTTTGTCAGACATTTATTTGCAATATTACTTTTTTAATGAGGAAGTTTCTTGCTAACTCTAGATATGCGGGGGGTGGGGGTGTAAAAAGATAAAAATATTAAGTGATTTAAATATCTATATACTTATCCTAAATACATATTTAAATAATTAAACATTTTAAATGTCAGTTTTATTATGATCTGGATGAGTGTATGTACAGTATGTGTATATCATGAGTTGTTTGTATGTTTATTACATTTGCCATTATTAATTTTTACTTTTTTTTTCTATGCTTCATAGATCTCATTTTTAAATTAGTTTTTCCGTGGTTTTTCCAATATTAGAGCTTTCTAAGTTTTACATCTCTTTTCCAGCCATATCCATAATTCAAATAATCCTGTTTTTAGTTTTAGAAAAAAAATCCAGATTATTAGCTTATTAATATACTATATACAACGGTTTTGTTCTCTTTGAATAATCAGTATGAGATCAATTAATCGTTCAGGCTTACTTTATAACATAAATCCTTATTGAAATTATCCATAGAAATTGTTTGTTTGGCAAAGATCATCATATATTGTATTTGTATACTGTACTGGTCACTACACATATATTCTAACCTTTGAGGATGCCACCAGAGCTCTACACAATCTGCAAAATGTATTTGGAGATCAGAATACATGTGAAAGATGTGTGACTAAACTAACCTAATTTACTAATGAATGATTATTAGACCAGCTCAGCTCAAGAACAGGAGATTCTCAATTATTAAACAACTGATTGACAGATAACAGACATCAAATTCTAGGCAAATGTAAATAAACATAACACATTTATTAATTACCAAAATAAAATATGAAAAATAAATTGGTAAAATCATAAACACATAAATTTGAAATTAATTAATTGTTTCCATTGATGGTAAAATTATTTTCTTACCCTAAGAGAATCCCAACATTTAATTACAAAAGTTAATTAGACAACTAAATTAGTAATTTGATAATGACATAAACAACTTAACAGTTAATTAATACTATTGAACCATGGCTATTAATAAAAACAAAGAAAATTTATACTAAAGACATATAAATGAAACAAAATAATTAATAACTCATCCATATCCAAAAGATAATCGAAAACATACAATATAATTCATAAAATTAATGACATCAATATTTATGGATTAACTAATATAAATCTAATAGTTACTTTATATAATATTAATAATTAAAAGTTCTAAGTGTAAATTTTAATCATTCTTGACCTATTGAGTAAATAAAGTTCTTATATTACTGTACTAGTGCTGCAGACTTTTGGATTAATATTCTTAAATAAGGTTCTTATATTACTGTACTAGTGCTGCAGACTTTTGGATTAATATTCTAAGTGATACGTTCATACATTTTCTGGATTATTCAGGTAGCTTGTCATTTATTGAAAATAATGTTCAAATAGGAGCTTTGGTAAAGAGGTTGTTTGATTGGCAAAGAAAATCAGAAGGCCGGTTAGGTCATTAGCTTAGATCATGCTAGAACGGAGTTAGGTCTGAAGAAAGAAGTCCACCATGGTGTAAATGCCTGTCATGCTTTACTATCAAAACAACAACTAAGATGGTTGGTCTGTCCATTTGATCATGATGGTTTATTTAGCCAAACGTGTCCCACTTAATAGACATCGGGAATCACTGCTAACTCTTACATAAGATTAACTGACTAGTAACAAGCAGTAAGGTATGAAAATGCTTGATAATGAAGAAGTCTGGAACTGTTTACTCATAAAGAACATGTGAGTAATAATTTACATTAAATTTTGAATCTTATATATGACTTCAACCCTTTTGTTCTTTTCTCAGAAATTTCGAAAGCAGGCATTAATTAAAAAAATAAAAAAAACACCACTCAAGATAAGCCAGCTTTCTATCACTAATTAAATTTCTAATTAATTATCTTCTGGAATTTTTATTCAAACAATGCCCACTGTGAGTACATTCCATACTTAAAATTACTGCAATTAAAGCCAAATTATTCACACCAGACATTGTCTGAAAAGATAGAAAATAAACTTGTATAAAGATAAATAATTTTTCTCTTTAAAGTTTATTTTGTTTTACAAAAATTGTTTTACAAAATTACATTCAGTTTCATTACAAAAAAAAAAATTATAAACTCTTATATGTGTTATATATATCCATTGCACATTTTAAAAATACAACTAAAAACTATAATTTTAACCTTTTAATGACTAACTGATATTTTCCACGTTATATTATTATAATTTGAGACTCACCAAAGCATCTCAATGTTTACTTAATGCTCAATTGATATTTTGGATGGGCTATGAAATAATTCAGGGATCTTTCACATCAACATTTTAAAAAAAAAAATCATACTTCTGTCTTCATAGATTTTTTAAATCAATAATTCATATATTAATTTCTATTAGTTATATAAGCACAATAGTTAGTGTTACTTGGGTGTTCTAATGTCACACAATTTCCAGACCAAGAGTCATGACAATTATTTTCAACACATGCACTTTTTTTGCTTCAATCGTTTTTTATTTATATTCATTGATTTTATATTTAGTATAAGTATATAATTCCAATATGTTTGATTTATTCATATAACACTCTTACTTACAGTAGGATGTTTAAATATTTTTGTTTATAATAATAGTATTACAATAATCTAACCTACATTAGCCACCCAATTCATCATCTCATTTAGTATCATGGCCACCTTAACTCTATTTTAGCCTCTTAATTCTTTTCAATGATGTCACTGTTTGTTCTTCTCCATATATCAATTTCACTTTGGATTCATTTTTGTTAATCCCAACATTTATTCTACATATGTCATGATGTGATATGAAATCTGTTTTAATTTGCTCAGATACATAAATAACATTAGTAAAATACTTGCAGTCTTAAGTTGGACTATTAGAAAAATTCAAACTTTATATTTTTCAAATACATTTAATTATTAATAACAGCATACAATTAGTAAAACAATATTTCGAGTGAGATTAGTCCACTTTCTTCAAGGGTTACCTATCCAATAACAGTACTAGCATAGAAAATGAACTGTGACAATGTCATCTTAAATTTAAATTCATGAATCTAAAAGTGGCCAGTTCAATTACTATGCTAGTTCTGTCAGTGCTTAAGCCAACAATACCAAAAAAAGAGAGAAGAATATCCCTTGAAACATTGTGTTGAACAAATTTGGAAAAATATAAATAATGTTTAATTTTTTCTAAAAACATTTAACATTTAAATTAGATGAGGAAAATAGTTAAACATATAATTACAAGTAAAATGTCATCATCACAAACTTTCGGGCAAGGATTATTAAAATCCACTTACAAGAAATCTTTTTCAAGAACATAGATATATTTCATTTTAATATTATCTCTAGCAAAGGCTCCACTTTAATTCTATGATTAATTGCATTCATTATGTTTCAATCTAAATTAATAATCTCACAGATATTTACTATTAACTTCTAATTTATTATTATCAATTTTTATTTTCTCCTTTCATAAGTTATTTAAATATTACTTAAAGATTATTTACCATTTATTTTTATACTGCCTTTAGTATTCATCTAATAGCTCTTGCACTATTTCTTAAATTTCTAAAGCATTATTTGCAAAACAACACATCATCTATAGAAAACTAGATTCTGTCATTTTAACCCACACAATACTTCCTGTAAAACTACTTTTAAAAGCTTTAGAGATGGTAATTACTTTATTACAAATCCATTTTAATGTTAACCTTTCTTGGTTACCAATAGATTTTGATAAATTATTCTTCAAAATTTGACAATATCCTATGTATGTGTTAAAGTAAATCACAAATATAAAAATCTATTAAAGTGAGTCACAATCAAAAATTTGAAATCCACTGATCTATGTATTTCAATACAGGCATAACAGTAGCAAGAACTATTAATTCAATAAAAGTTATGGCTAAATTAAAGATTTAGAAAAATATATTCTAAATGTATCACAGAATTAACTTTTGAAAGGATTGTATGAAATTTAAAAAAATACTTTTAATAAAATAAGATACATAATGATTTGTTCCTGTTTATCTAAAATAAAAGGTAAAGTTACAACACTGTATAAGATTCCTGGCAAAAAATAATATGAAAGTTGGTATGAAATTGTATGACACTTTGCATGATTATCCAATGTATGATTATCCAATGTATAAGCAATTTTAACATGATCTCTCTATATATATACCTTCCTCCTAAAAAAAAAAACTACAACTATTTATAAAACAATTTTAATTTTAAAAGATTATATGCTAATGTTTGTCAAGTGATAGAATGAGCAAAATAGTTCCATTCAATTGGTCAAACTGACACTTTCTTATAACATTTTTAAACGGAAAATTGATTTAGGAATCTTTACTCTCGAGTCCTCTACTTCCACTATTGGCTAACATAAACAGAATATATTTTTAATTAATTTTCAATAAATATTTAGTCTTAAATGAATAAGTTATGAGCATAAAAAACAATCAAAATTTATTTTTTAAATCATGTATCAAAAATTATACACTAGATAATTTAAGCCAATGAACATCACACGACCACCATCTCTTATGCTTGCCTGTTTAATAGATAATTTAAAAAAGCTCACAAATACTAATTTATTAAAAGATTTAACTGCTCATTTAAAATAATGAAAGGAGAAAAAATATGCAATGATCACTAACAACACATATTTCTTCAATAACTTCAAATTAAATAAAGTAAAATAATAGAAATAATGATAAGAATGCTCCTTCAAAAAATATTTTTACCATAACTAAGTTTTTGTATTTTAAAATAATATATTTCAGTAATACTATGTCTTGCATCAATTGAGATTTATAAAATTCTTAAGCATTGCACTGAATAAATATTGATATTTTAATGATATACACCTATACCCCACTTAGCGCTTATCCTTTATGAGAGGATTCACAACAGTGATCATTATCATTTACAATCGATTATTCACTATAACGATCATAGTTTTTTTGTGGCCATTTTGTAAGATTGATGACATCATAGAATAGTTGTTAACGCTATGTCATCCAAAAACAAAATAGTGATTTTCATACAGAAATTATACAGTATATAGTTTATTCATAATACACAATACAGTACACAATATTAGTGCTTATATTTGATTATAAACTTAAATCAACTCGAAAGAGGACAGAAAATCTTGATTTCTGTTTTGCTGTGGATTTATCCACATTTATCGTCATCACTACTCTTAAAAAACAAAGACAAAATGGAACAATGGAACAAAGTATTCAAATCATTATAGGTGTATCCAAAATGTCCAAAATCATGAAATCACAGCATCCCATATAAAAAAAAATCCAAAAAGCACTTCAACTATCCATTCTAAACCTTGTCTCTAGATCCTCAGCCATCATCTGGTACATTCTTCCGAAAAACCTAAGATCATCGAAGGATTTAGAAGACAACAATGGATCTTAGAATAAACAATTTGGGATTAAAAAAAGTAGATAATTATGACTGATGAATGGATCAGTGAAAAAAACAACTTTAAGATAAGTGTTTTTATTTACATAGATTTAAGTTACATTAGCATACATATTTTTAAGTGCACACTAGTATAATACACATAGCGCAGTTTACATAAGCATATAATGTATGTAAAGAAAGATTAGAATTGTAATACATTAAGGGAGTTTTTTAATGACCACATAAAATAAATTAAATTGTTTGTTCATAGCTTATAATGCAATTTTTAGCAACAGTAACTAGACAATTTTTTTCCCCATAGGAAATCATTATTACTATTTGTTCTTTATGCGATATTCTTGCTTAATGATGAGTTTTGGGGAGTCAATTGCCCTCGCTAAACTATTTAAAGCTGTATATATTAATACTATAATACAACAATAAAATAGTAATTTAAGAATAAAAATATATATTAGCTCTATTATTTTCAAAATTGTACTATCATATCTTTTTTATATAATGATGCAATAAGTGCTGCAACTACAATGCTATAAACAAAAAAATTTTATTAAAGGTTAACCAAAGGAAAATTAAACGTATAAATTTAAGAAAATAATCAATAACGTACTGACAGAAAGCCAAAAAACTTGATACAAAAATTTTAAATGATCTGAAAGAATCTCAATATTAAAAAAATGTATAATCAAATTAAAAATTATATTATGTATAAAATATATGAATTATTTTTTTTAAATAGTTAGTTTGGCTTTTTTTCTTTCTATCTTTTTTAAGATCCCCATTCCAATATTATCTGTTAAAAATGTAGTATAATGTACTCACAGTTGAATTTTTCTTTCCACAATGACATACTGAAAATGATTATCAATTATGATCCAACTTGTATTTGGCAATCAATGTGTGCTTTTTTTAAAAAAAAATGATATTGCATTCAAATTCTATGCAAAAAAAAGGTATTACAATGCAAGAAAATTGTCTTGCAAATACTAAGCATTAATTATTGTAAAAAAATGCTGTTACATAATTGCTATATGATACTCAAAACCTGATGCTGAATTGACAGTATAATATTATACAATCGAAGAAACAAATATAAACATCTGACTACCATAAAATAGTTTAACAATTTCATTTATAAATAGCCTAATTTAAACAATAATAACTGTTATAACATTTTTTATTGAAGCTAGATTAGTCTTAAAAAATATTTCATAAATCAATTATTATATAGTATACTCCAAACAAAAGCTTTTTATAATCTGCTATAATGCTTTTTTATTAAATGTTTTGATTATTTTAAATAATTCAAATATATTGCAGTAATTAAAAAACAACTGAATATAAAGGCATTTGGTTTATTTTAATAGTATAATATTTTTGTATACAGTATTTGAATGTTGTAATAATTTTGTTATTACCATATATTTTTAGTATAAGATTAATATTTATTCCATTAATTTATTGTGATTTAGATAGAAGAATTATATATATTTTATATTTTAAGTTTTTGTAAAAGGCTTTATAGTGCATCAGTCTGGTCATCTAAATGAAGCATGGAAATTTTTCGCTAGTCAAAAAAAAGTTTAGGATTTTTCTTTCAAATAGCAGGGCAATCAATGATCATGGGGATTAAATTTAGTGAAGAAAGATCAAAAGTAATGATGATTAATACTGGGGAAAGAGAGGACAAAGAATTTTTATTGGGGATATAAAGTTAAGTGTGGTGAATAGATATAACTATTTGGGAATCATCTTAAGTAATCAGAGAAATTGCTTGAATGAATGGGAGAAAAAATTGATAAATGAAGCAAAGAAAATAAAAGGATTATTAGAGAAATTAAGTATTTTCATATAATAAATATGATTTAGCTAGAATTGTATAGAAAAGAGTGACAGTAGTAGGGTTAACATATAGTAATGATGCGTTGTGTGTTAGTAAAGGGGTATTAGATTACTTAGAAAAAGTACAGAGAAGTAGGAAGACAGGCATTAGATGCAGATATGTGGATGGCAAAAAAGGCAATTCAAGGAGAAATGAGATGATCAAGTTTTTATATGAGAGATGCAAAAAGCAAAATGAAAATGGTCAATAAATTGCAGTTTATGGATAATAAAAGAATGGTCAAAATAGTATTTAATTGGATTATGAATAATGGGCAGGCAACAAGATGGGTAAGAAAGGTAATGCAGTATGCAGAAGATTTGGATAAGGAATTTATGTCACTATACTTATACAAAAGATGGGATGATTGTGTTAGGAGAATTGTTGTGTTATAGTGGTAAGGAATGAGATGGAAGAATAAATGCATTAATAAAGAATAGGAAATTGGTGAGATAGAGAACTAGTATGGAAAGTAAAAAGAGTATAAATATATATAGAAGTAAACGAGATATTGGGTGTGAGTTCATTTATGATAATAGCAAGGAAAGTAGTTTACTGTTTAAGGTTCGAACATGATCTTTAGCAACAGGATAATATACACATAAATGGAAAAATGTAGGTGATTTAATCTGTAAGTTGTGTAAGAAAGGCATAGAAAATATTAGGCATTTGTTAATTGAATGTAAATGTCGAAAGCAGAAAGGGTACAAATAATGAAGTTGTGGAAAAATAAATATAAACTGGAAGAATAAATATAAACAAAGTGATTATACAGAAAGTGGGTTATTGGTTTTTATGCTGGGTTTGGGAAAGATAAGGAAGATTTGACGTAAAGGTCATGATTCACAAAGATTATATTGTGGAAATGAAATGGAGCAGGATATGAGAAAACTAAGGGTGGAGAATAGAAAGGGAAGATAAAATGGCTAACAGGTTTTTCTGGGCATAGTTGCTGAGAGATTCCTGACTCACTATAAGGAAAAGTCACAGTGCATCACATCACATCTAATATTGATCAATAATTAAGTATGTAAATATTATTAATCGGGAAGTAAAACTCTCAAATCATTTGGAATTATAGTAATTGTAAAAACAAAAAATATAATTGTAATACATCGCAGATTATAATACTAGTAGAAAGTTACATATTCTTATGGATCTTGAGTTTTTAGTTTCCCTTTACTTTTAAAAGAATATACTATTAAAAAAAGTATACAAATTGTAATTCTCTCTATATAATTCATATAAGAAATCAATCTTTTAAATTCATGTGCATCCATTATCTTTACTTTATACGTGATTGTAATAATTAAATTAGTAAAGCGCATAGTCAAACTTAAGACCATACACTTGAAAAACGACAGTAGGGACCTCTACAAATCTTAACACAAGATTTATTTAAAAGACAAGAACTCTTATCTTCAACCAACTTTTTTTTTTTTTTAATATATAGGAGAATCTAAAGCATTTTGATTTGAGAGCGTAAGGCTATTAAATACCTCACTGATAAAGTCCACAATTTCTATAACAGACTAACATTCGCGAAATCTTTCGATTTATGAGTCAATGTTGAGATCTTATGCTTAAAAATCTTTTAAGATAATATAATGTTGTAATAATTAAATTTGTAAAGCACATAGTTGTTACGTAAAGTAAATAAATATTGTGTTAAGATTTGTAGAGGTCCCTACAGTCATTTTTCAAGCGCATAGTCTTAAGGTTATAGCCTTAATATATATTACTTTATACATGATTATAAAATAATAAGCGTAAGTGTATTTAAAATTGTAACTTTATCATGGTCTCTTTTTCAAAATTTTTAAACATAAAATGCTTAAGACTTCCTAAACTTAATTATGATAAAGCATTTAATTATACACATACACACACATTTTTTTTTTGTTTTAACTTTTCTCCCAAAAGGTAGTAGCTAAACAAGAAATACAATGACAAAATGATATTTAATCATTAATAACAATTTGCCATTACTTATCACCTTAAAACAATTTATTTTAACATCTCAATATTAAAGCTATATTATAGTTTTTAATGAAAATATTACATCATTAAAAAAAAAATAATCAGTTGCTTGTGGGACGGTAACATTAAAACACTAAAATGACAAGTTAATCACAACAATTGCAACTGAAATTTTTATTTTCTTTGCTGAAAATTAATCAACAAATCTTTAGCCTTTGAGTCCAGTGTTCTTATGACTGCACTAAATTAAAATGATAGTTATCATAGGGAAAGGAGTATAAACCCAATGCACTTGCATAAAACATCAGAATAATTAAAGTTATTATTATTAGCCATTAATTTTATTATTACACTGCATCCCTTCCTAGTAAGCTAATTCTTAATTATTCAAATGAAATTACAATCATTTCAGCTGCAAGATCAAGTCTCTCTTCTTTAAAAAAGATAAATATTATAGTATTAATCTTAAAAGAGGAATTTGGTCAAGTTTTTTTTTTTTTTTTCTAAATATCTTTTTGAATACATTTGTCAAAGAAAAGTGGAAATATTTATGTTTTTAAAGTAATGATAATCACATTTTCATTATATTACACCAGTTTTTATTTCAACAACAAAAAAATAGTTATTTTATTAGAAAATGATCCTCAAATCTTCATTCATTACATTCACCCCCATCCTTTTTATAAGGAAATTATCAACAACAACAAAAAATCTAAAATGTGACAATAGAAATAATTTATAGAAACAAGACTAAATATAGATTTGACATGTGGCAAAATCAGAATTAACAAATAAGCATTCTTTTCCAAATAATTTATTAAATCTTTTATTCAATTTATAAACAATGAGGATTGCCAATTCCTCAACAAGCTTTGTGATAAATGCTTAGCTAGAGAAAACATTTAAGATATTTTAAATGCTTTCTCTAGCTAAGCATTTATTACAAAGCTTGTTGAGGAGTTTGCAATCCTCATTGTTTATAACTTACAAGCTTAAGAGTTTAGGGCCACGTGATATATGACTCTTATTTTAACTATTTATAGTCTCTGCCTTAAGTCTTATGCAATGTTATATTGCTAAGACTACTAATATGTGGTATGGCTGAAGATCTCTCAGCCCCATATAGCTATTTGAGTTGGATAGCTGGGTTTGAAGACATGTAGGTGTCTGAAAATTTCAGATTTTCCACTCAATAGATAACTTTTAGTTAAATGCTTGGCTTTGGGTTAGTGTTTTTAGATCTAGTGTCTGAACCTACCCTAGCACCTCTCTGAGGAGTGCCATAGCACGAAACCACGGTCAGAGTTTGGGGGGGGGGTCCTGACAGATACTTTAAATGCTTTCTCTAGCTAAGCATCTATCACAAAGCTTGTTGAGGAATTGGAAATCCTCATTGTTTATAACTTACAAGCTTAAGAGTAGAGTCATGTGATCTATGACTCTTATTTTAACTATTTTTTTATTCAATTTATTTCATAATCTTAAAATATTTTGTTTTAAAAGCATATTTTTAAAAATAAACTGGATTCAAAAGGAAAATAAAATCTAGATTCTGGATAATTGCAAATAAAGACTACATTATAAGGCTTCATTCACTCTATTACATTTTGTGTCTACAATTCAAAAAAGTTTGCTTTTATTATTATTTGTTTTAGAAGATGGGTGATGGATATATATATATATAAAAAAAAATGCAATTACAACACTATACCAAAAGTACTTCCAATGATTTTATTGAATAGTTTGTTGTCATAATCTTCCACAACTTTAAAACATCAAAAAACATTATTGCATATAATTAAATTTTGTGAGTAATAATGTGATTTTTATATAGCTTAATAAGATATTTGATTTATTTAATTGATAAAATAAAAAAACTAATGCATTAGAAATGAAAACTGGTGTTAAACGGGATTTTTTCTTGCTTGCTCCAGTTATTTCTATTTTTTTATTAAGTATTATAACTTTATCTTTCTTATTGCCAAATCCATATAATAGTAAATCATCTATGCTCTTTATTACTGTTTTATAATGCTTTTATTACAACCCATTATGACAGTTTTGACTGCCCAGCAATCTTCTTCAAAACTTTCTAATTATCTTTCTGAAGAAAATTGTTGGGGCAATCGAAACTGCCATAGTGGGTTATAAGAGCATAGATGATTTAGTATTATATCTCTATTTTTATGACTGACTTTAAGGAAAGTAAGGCAGTCTTAAGATATATGTCTAAACACCAGTTCTTTTAATTTGAATAAATAAAAAGCAAAATTAGAATTTAATCTTTTGGGTACTTTGATATTATTCCTACTATGATTATTACTACCGTAATGTATTATTCCAAGTTTGCAACATTTAAAATAACACCTTCAAGGGAAGTGTGGACAAAGTTAATAAAATTTGTTGCAGATCCATCATTGGAGTAACAACATCAAACCAGGTGTAATATCAAACTTCAAATCTAAAAAAAAATAAATGGAGACATATATTCATTACAAAAAAAAGAACATTACAACACTAAATAAAAATAAGTGGTTGTGAGTTTTTTTTACATCATAAACACTCAGCATGTGTAATACCATTCAAATCTTAAAAAAAAGATATCTTATTTCCAATGATGGAAAGACATATTCATTATGAAAAAATATGAAAAAGAACCCTGAAATGTTTTTAAATGGTGAATTATAAAGTTTTAACTTTATAGGTTTTTTTAATTAAAAAAAAAAAAGGAAAATTGCAAGATAAAGTTTTAGCTTTATCTAAAAATGGCAAAATGTAAGCTTGTATTTTAAATATTTTTTAATATATATATATTGAAGCTGTACATATATAATTATATGTGTGTGCTTCACCATTCACTGTTTATTTAACAAATGACCCTAAAGTCAATCACAGTGAATGGATATTAGAATAAATATAAATTATTTAATGAAATTATGTGTATATAATTTAAATATATAATCCAAAAGTCTAATATTATAATTTAAATATATATATATATATGTTATAGGTGGTAATTAAAAAAAAAATGTTAAAAGTAAAATAAATAAAATTGTTGCATCAGCAAACAGACAAGTTAGCTAACGCATTTTACATAATACAAAATAGACATTTTACATAATACAAAATAGACGAAGCAAATTGATAATAGGGAAATAATTCTAGGTAAACACCTTCCCTATTAAATTTAACTTAGATCAATTAAAGAGAAAATGATGAAATATAAAATCGAGTGTTTGTCCGCAGGATGAACATCGAAACAATAATGTAAAATCATGGGAGGTTCTTAAGAGATTGTAAACAAAGAAAGCATTAGTATACTGACTTCCATTAATTAATTAATAATGTGAAAGCTAAAACCTTCAACAGATATGCTTTAAACATGCTTATGTGACAGTCAATCAGATGTAATAATGACGTCACATGAACCTCTCAATGCTTGAATCTGGCTTATTTATATATAAATTGAGGCATAGAAGGTGGGTCCCATCTTTTTCTTATAGTTCTGACTTGTGTTTGAGAATTGAGAGGTCCATGTGATGTCATTATTACATCTGATTGGCTGTCATATAAGCATGTTTAAAGCGTATCTGTAGGTTTTAGCTTTCACGTTATTACAATGTTATCTGTTTGCGCTTAATAAATTTGTTATATTTAATTAATTAATTAATGTAAAGATAGGGCTGAGAAACACTTAATTGTTTCCTGGAATGTAAAAAAGAGGTAAAAAGGTATAAATATTCAAGTTCTTCTTTGTTTTATGTTCTTGTTCTCAAATCTTAACTGTGATATAACAAATACATAAATCTCTGTATAAGTTATGTCTGAGTAGAGAAGTTTGCTTCTGCCCTCCGAGGAATCCATTATCAAAGGCTGTCAAAGATATGAAAACCATCAGAAAACCTGAGAATCAAACCTGATAACTGCCTACCTTTTTTGTTGCCAAGGAAGACAAAAAAAACCTATCTAAATGAAAACATGAAGCACCCAACATCTGTGATGTAGAGTTTAAAAGTTATTAAGAAAGACTGCCAGTCATCATGAAGCCTTCAGAATGAACTCTTAATAGGCCATCCATGTAATGATAAGTGTTTCTTAGTTACTGGTAATATATCTTTGTCATTTTTTTTTATTGTTCTTGTTATTTCTATTCATAATGCAGCATTTAAGGCAGCATTATATATATTAACTAATTTTACTTCACATATATATATAAAGTTGACATACATATTCTAACGATCAAAGTTTTTTTCTTTTCTGTTATATATTGTTGTATAATTAGCGTACCTACAAAATCAACAAGATTTCATTGATGATGTGAAATATATGTTTATAAGTAAGAGGTTGGATGATAGAGTTTAAAATAAGTTAAAACATTTTTTTTTTTATTTTACCCTCAAATATAAGGCAGAACTCATTTTAAATAAGTTATAAATGATATTTTGACTCTAAAGAAAACTTACATTCACTTTCTCCAGCATTTTGTTAATTAAATGCTTTTTTTTAAAAGAGAATACACTGCCATTTATTTATTTATGTGTAGTTAAACCCTAAACTCATTATCTAATTACACTATAAGATACTCATATATGTATGTATGTGTCTATTTAATTTATTGATTTTTTTTAGAAAAGTACCTCACAATTGTTATTTCATATATGCATACTTAATTAAACTAAATGCTTAATTGATTATGCATTATAAGATTCTAATTATATACATGTCAGCTAATTTAATATTTTGTAATAGAAAGATACAGTGAGATTGTTTTCTACAAATATTTATATATTTAAATATTACTCAAATTGGTAATTATAACGTAATCGGGTTTGGCCACTTGATGGCAGTCAAAACAATACAATATATGGTTTACGGGGCCATGTGATTTTTAAATCGCTGTTTTTTTTTTTTGGTTATTAATTTATTGATTGCTATAACTTTTTTTTTTTCATGACTTTTTAATTTTGTATTTAGTAAACAACCCATTTTTTTATTTTTAAATCGCTGTTTTTGGACAAATTATCATCATTCCTCCTTTTTAGTTATTAATTGATTGATTGCTAGAACTTTTTTTGCGATGTCTATTTAGCGATGTCTTTCGCTTAATTATTGCTTTCTACATAACAAAACAACTGTGTAGGGTTAGGATTAGGTTTAGGGTTAGTTTTAGGGTTAGTTTTAGGATTAGGTTTAGGGTTAGTTTTAGGGTTAGGGTTAGTTTTAGGGTTAGTGTTCTGTTGTTTATAATGCTAAAATAAAAAATATCAAAATCGTAACCGTAGTCGGACAAAAGAAAGAAACTCAAACTTTTTTAACCAACAACAAACACACATAAATGTCTTCTTTACTTATTAAACATGTTTATAATATGTGCTTTCTATGAAATTTACAAAAAATCGTGTATATTTTTATTGGTCAGCAGAAATACTCAGCTTCTGTTTTCGGCAACTGCGGACAAAGTTACGCAATCGCCAGCCATTTTATGATCTACATAGTATTTCACGTGAAAACGAGATTTCGCATGCGAACTCAGCCAAATTCTGTTGACGTACCCTTGGCAAGCTTTTACACATTACACCTTCTCTAAATAAGGGTGTGGCCATTGGAAAATTACTATAAAGTCAGGTTTCTTAAATTCATTACAAATACAAAGATTGTGTAACATATATTGTAAAAATTTGACTAATCAAACTACACACACATATATATCAAACTGTACACGAAAGATAAGTGTGTGGATTCACAGTAACTGTCACGAAGCAGAAATAGGCCATATTATTTCTGCGTTACGTCATCATCAATGGCCTTCTAATGGCTAAGACAAACATTAGATGTTTTCTATAGCCGTAAGTCAGGCCTTGTAAACGGCATTTGTTAGGTGTTTTGGCGAGCCACAACGCCATCAAGTGGCCAAGCCCGATTAGGTTATAAGTACCCTCAAATTTATGTGTGATGAATAGTTAAACAATGATAGTTATTAATTAATCATGCCAAGAATAAGATGCGGATATAATACCCATGTTTAATTAATTTAATGACTTTAAAGAAAGGATTATTAGTGATTTTATATTGATCATATATTTATATTTAATGTTAATAAGGTTTTAATATTAATAATCATTTGACCGCATACCCATATGGTAGTACTTAATGATAATATCGTGTCTCTAAGTTTTCTAGTTTATTGGCTTCTCGTACTTCTTCATCAGCCATTCCAAAAATACTGGAGATACCAGTCATCCAGAGTAAACTTCTTTTTAAATGGGAAAACAGAACCAATAGACATAATACTGAAGACACTTCATTCCTGAACCCAGGTCATGCTTAGGCAAACGAGTTCCTTTCTCAAAAAATTAATTAGAAGCAAAGCAGCTAGCTATCCATCATTCAAATTGGCAAAATGATGAAGATGCTACTATATTAGACACACATTTAAATATATGTGTTCACTAAGTATCATGCTTAATCTTCTCTCTTTTTTATAATTATGCCTGTGAATATATGCTCTATGTGTATAGCTACGCAGATTTGTCATTCAGTATCGGTTAGGGGTTATATATATATATTAGCATAAATGAGGCTATGTTTAAGTCAACCTTTAGCTCGTTTAGCTAATTAAGGAATGTTAACTTTACCATGTTCACATACCATAGATTGACTTCCGCACCTCCTCTTTACATAATCAAATTCATCCCTTCAAATAATGTATATCAAATGTTTTGGTTTTTTTTTTTATTTCAAAAGTGTAAGCAATAATTGCATCTGATGTACCCACACGGATATTCTCATCATATTATTTGTAAATAGTTTCATTAAGTTAAATATAGATTTTCTTATATCAATAATAAAATATAATATATAACATTATTATGGTGTCATGGGCCATCATTATTTTATATGTTAAAAACCTGATCGTTACATTAACTAGGATTCCTAAGAGTCTTATCTCTATTTGCCCACTGGGCTGTATTAAGAAAATTTAAGTCTTGCAAAGTTAAGGGAGTGAGTTGTTTAGGTATGATTTAGAGATATGGATGAAGTTTGAACCCCTTCAGCAATATCTTTGGGTCTGGTTAAAGTGGCTATACTTTATAACCATTACAATATATATATATAAAGTTTTAGAAAATAAAATAAAAAACACAAATATAAAAAGTTTTAGCATAATTTATTTTTAAATATAAAACTGTATTACTTACAAATGATGCAAAATGTATTATACTGTAGGGAGGGGGGCACTGTGGCAGACTGAGCACAAGTCAGTATGTTTTACAACTTGAGGATGTGTATGCATGTTATAAGTTGGTAACATGTATATGTATTTGATATAGATTAGTCGTGTCAGGATTCTTGGATGACATGACACTATAAATGGAAACTGAATAATTATTACCGGACACAAACATCACAGGAGTAATAATACATCATAGAAGGAAAGAATACTGAAGTATCTTCTTTTGACTTTAGAAAAGCAATGAACAATGTCATAAAATTTTATACTGTATTTATTAATAGGCTATTGCAATAAATTTTGTAATATACTACTTTAAAAATTTCTTTTAATTGTCACTTACATTTATTTAATTTTTATTTTATATATATAAATTTCATTCTTCAAGCAAAATTGCACTAATAGTTACTAATAATTTGTTGTTTATTGATGTAAATTTTAATAATTTTTAGGTTTTAAAATATTACTAGTTTCATTTAATTTAATTATTTTTAACTTATAACAAATAAGCATTGTAGCCAACTGCATCATAATTATTACTAGTTTAAAACATATTTTTAAATATTTATTATAGTAAACTGGAAATACAATATAATCATTTGCGTAAAAATAAAGTACAAGAAAAAAAAAAAAAAAATATAATGAAATAATAAATTGCATTTCAAATAATAAATTATAACTAATCACAAATAAAAATTTATGAAATATAGAATTGATTGAATAAAAATATATAATTGAAAGGAAGATAATTGAAAATTATTATTTTCTTATTAATTACCGATATTTATAACTAAGGCTGCAGAAAGGAGTTTTGCTATTAACTGAAAGGAGACCCTTTGATTCCTCTTGGAGGCCTTAAAGGAACCGAGCAGGGCAAATTCCTAATGTCCACTCCGTACGTTCTTGTCGTTGCAGCTGTTATTACTATGTGATTATTCATATAGTATACGAACATGGATGGGCTGCTCACCAACACGCATTAGCCAGCGTGGTGAGTTTATTGGCTTTTTACCTCTGAGTTTAAGATCAAAAAACACCATGGTCTTTCTTCTCAGTGCCTGATAAGGCAGAATGAATGTTTGTGTAAATGATAAATATTTTCCCAATACATATATATAATTATGACAGACAAAAATAAAGCATGGCCCTTATTCCCAGGAGGCTGTAAAGTCACCAACCAAGGCAGCGGTTGGTGACCGAAGGTGGAGGGTGCTAAGAATCCCGATTGCGGACCCAGGCTGCCATTTGATGACGACTTTTTATTTAGGTACTTACAACTGCCGATCACTTTCAAGTGAAGAAAGATTTCAAGAATTAGAAGAAGAACTCTCTTATATTAAATGGGACATTATTGGACTTTGTGAAGTTAGAAGAAAAGGTGAAGAGACAATTGATTTAAAAAGTGGACATATACTCTATTATAAAGGTACAAATATTGGAAATACAAGTGGAGTAAGATTCATTATAAATAAAAAGTGGAAGAACAATATTGTGGAGATGGATGGTGTATCGGACAGAGTGGCAAGATTAGTTATACAACTTAATAGCAGATACCAAATGCAGATAATTCAGGTTTATGCCCCAACAATTTCTCATAGTGATGAAGTAATAGAAGATTTTTATATGGATGTACAAAAGGCTTTTGATCAGAGTAAACACCATTTTAAAATTGTTATGGGAGACTTTAATGCTAGAATTGGTAAAAAAAATGAAAGATGAAAGTGCTGTGGGTAATTTTGGTTATGGTAATAGAAATGAGAGAGGGACATAGACTTGTGGAGTTTGCAGAAAAAGAAAAACTTTATATTATGAATTCTTTTTTTGAGAAAAATGTTAAAAGGAAATGGACATGGAAGCATCCAAATGAAGGTACAGCAGAATTGGATTATATTTTGACTAACAGGAAATACATATTTCAAGATTGTAATGTTCTTAATAAATTTAACACAGGAAGTGATCATCGATTAGTAAGGTGTAAGATACGTGTTAATGTAAAACTAGAGAGACAAAAATTATTAAGAAAAACAATATTTACAGTTGATATTCCTAATCTTCAGAAACATTCTAATGAATTTAAATTAGAACTTACAAATCGGTTTCAAGTATTAGTAGATTTTGAACATGATTCAGATTTGAATGAAATTAATATGAAAATAACTGATACACTTTTGAAAACTGCAACAAAGATAGCTGGTAGAAAGAAACAGCAATTGACCAATAAAATTTCTACTGAGACTAGAGAATTTATGAAGAAAAGAAGGAATATGAAGATATACAAAAATGATGCATTAAAAGGAATTGAATATCTCGAATTTTGTAAAATGGTGCGGAAAAGAGTTGAAAATGATATAAGAAAGTATAACTGTGAACTAGCAAGGAAAGCTGTAGAAGAAAATAAAAGTCTTAAGAATGTAAAACAACATTTTGGTATTGGTAGGAAATTTATATCTGCAATAAGAAAAAAAGATGGAATTATTACTAAAAGGAGAGATGACATCATGAAATTGGTAGAAGATTTTTATCAAGAATTATATAGTAATAAAGAACAAGTACCTCCTTTATCTATTACATCTTCCAAATTGCCCAGAATTTTAAATGAAGAAGTGAGACATGCAATTAAATGTATGAAGAAAGGAAAGGCTCCAGGTAATGATGGAATTATAATTGATATATTAAAAGAAGCAGGTGAAGAAATAGAAAAAATTTTAGCAAAGTTATATACCAAATGTCTAAATGATAAAGATGTACCGGATGATTGGAAGAATGCAGTAATAATATTAATATTTAAAAAAGGTGATAAAGAAGATATTAGAAATTACAGACCTATCAGCCTTTTATCAGTTTTATATAAAAATTTTACCAAGATAATTACTACTCATCTACAGAGAACATTGGATTTCCACCAACCAAGAGAACAAGCCGGATTTAAAAGTGGTTTTAGTACAGTAGATCATATCCAGGTATTGAGAGAAGTTATAGAAAGGACAAATGAATATGAGTTGCCATTATGCTTAGGATTTGTAGATTATGAAAAGGCATTTGATACTATAAACATTTCTTCAGTGATTAAAGCATCAAGGTCAGATCCAGGATATTGTCATATTTTAAAGAATATTTATAAAAATGCAACAGCAACAATTAGATTACATAATGACACTGGGAAAGTCAACATTGAGAAAGGTGTAAGACAAGGTGACTCCATATCTCCAAAACTTTTTACAGCAGTGCTGCATGAAGTATTTTGTGGATTAAAATGGGAAACTAAAGGAGTGAAAGTAAATGGTGATTATTTAAGTCATTTAGATTTCGCAGATGATGTAGTTGTTTTTGAAAATAATGCTTCAGATCTGCAGGAAATGTTGCAGGAATTATCAGATGAAAGTAGGAAAGTAGGACTAAAGATAAATGTTAAAAAGACTAAAGTAATGTTTAATCGATTTGCTCAAAATATGAAAATAAAGATTGATTATGATGAATTAGAAGAAGTTAACAGTTACAAATACCTTGGTCAGATTATTAATACAGATGGAAACATAATGGAGGAAATTAATCATAGAATTAAACTTGGTTGGAGTGCTTTTGGTAGAAATAACTTGATACTAAAAGGAAATATGCCTATGTGTTTGAAAAGGAAGGTTTTTAACAAATGTGTTTTACCAGTTCTTACTTATGGATCTGAGACTTGGACACTTAATAGAAGAGCAATTCAGAGACTTCAGACCACTCAAAGAAGTATGGAGAGATGTATGTTGGGAGTAACAAGAAGAGATCGTAAACGCAATGTATGGGTAAGAGAACAAACAGGTGTTACTGACCTCATTGAAAAAATTAAAAGATTGAAGTGGAGTTGGGCTGGACATATTGTTAGAAGAGATGATAATAGATGGACAATTGAAATTTTAAACTGGATTCCAAGAGATTGTAAAAGACCCAGAAAGAGACCACATGTGAGATGGATGGATGAAATAAGGAAGTGTGCAGGGGTGATGTGGAGAAGAGAAGCTAAAGATCGGAGAAGATGGATTAAACTTGGAGAGACCTTCATCCTGCAGTGGATTGATAATGATGATGATTTATAACTAAATTAATTAGTATTATTTTCTCTTATTCTTTTTCTAATCTTACCATTTTTAGTTATTTAAATTAGTATGTGCCTGATTGTCATGAGATGCTACCAATCATTTCTCTGCAAAAATTATGGCAATGAATTGTGTATTTATGCAATTACATTTCTATTCTGCAATTCTAGCTCAAATATTGTCTTCTATTTTTTTTCCTTTGCTTTCCAGCTTTTTATTTTGTGATTTTCTCTATTTTCTTAATCTTCTGTAGAGGGACTGCTAATGATCGTTTTTTAAACTTACTAAGCAACATAATCTGTCCAACTGATGGAAGGTAGCAGATGTGATAAAAAACTTAATTTTGTAAATCTGTTCAGAGAAATAAAATATTCCAAACTTCATGTTGTCATCATCAGACTTTTGAACCCTGAATTTAAAACCTTGTTACTCAGACTCAGAATTGTTATTTACTATGTTATTTAATAATTGTATCATATAAAATTTATGAAAAAAGTAGTAAGGAAGACAATAAAAAAAAAACATATACCAAAGAAAAAATTTCCTGTTCGCTGAAATTGTTTTTAAAATTAAGTGGAAAAAAAAAAAAAAACACTGTCAAAGACAAAAAAAAAGCTTGACCCAAAATCCTTATTTTCTTTGGATATATATATATATTGCAAAAATGTAGGAAACTCAGAAACAATTTATAGACAAAGGATGAAAATGGAAGGTAAAAAAACAAGATCTTTTATACAAGTGAACTGACACAAAAAAGTCATAATTGTCAATTTGAACTATAAATGACTGTTTTAGTACATATGAATGCAATATTTTCTTTTCTCCCTCTTGAAAATTCATATCTCATTTAAAAGTGGCTAATGATGATTGTTTAAGCAATGTTTCATAAATTAGATATAAATAATTAAGTTTTATACCTCGAGGGAAAAAAATGGAAATATCTCTTCATATGGAGCTGAAGGAAAATATAGAAAATGAGACTCATTTCAATAGACTAATTCCAACTCAGACTAATAATGAAATTAATAATACTTTCTTTTCAACAAGCAATGAAAATAACAAAACAATATTTTTTATTTATATAGAAAATTTTGACCCATAAATATTCCTTTTTACATTTATCAACTATAGCTCAATTGAGAGAAAATAAGAAAAATTGTATTTTTCTCCTAGTTAAAATGGAAATGGTGTTATGATGATTATAAATGCTTTTGTAATTTATAAATTTGTTAATAGTTTTTCACGTTGTATATAAATAAAACATATAAAATTTATTAAAATAAATTTTAATAGCAGAATTTAGTCCATATAAGGATGTATAAATTGAAGCAAAAGAGCTTGAAATTTTAAAAAAATTAATTTGATTACATAACAAAAAAAGAATCTCCAATTCTGATTTGTAATAGCAATTAAATGGAAAAAAAAATCTCCAATTTACTAGGTATTTTTAATTAAAAAAAGAATAATGTAGAGAAAAAAAACTTCAAAAGGAGGCAGCATATTCTTTTCTTTAGAGCTGGGTTATAGGATTTTAAAAAATCTGAATAGCTCTAATTATTGAAAAGAGAAAGTTCCTTTGTGAACTATAACTGCTGAAAAATGCATTCCTGTGTTGGAAAAATATATTACTAACATTTATTAAATATAAATCATCCTTACCAAAAACAGAAACTTTTGATTTATGGATTATAATTATTATTTGGGTACTTTGGTATTAGTCCTGCTAAAACATATTATCTGATGACATTTTCATCCAGTAATATTTATTCAAAGTTTAAGTTACCAATGTCAAGGAAATCAAAATATTGGCATGATTAATCCATGTCAATGATTAAGATATGTATGTGGTGACCTGCGAGATTAAAAAATGTGCTGCCTGCAAGATTTTGGGCTATAATGTTGACCATGCTAACACTATGATAGTTTCATTGAGATTTTTTTGTCTGTGATTTTAGCAATTTTGTAATTTCAGTCATTTTTAAAAATGAGTATAAAAATGTGAGAATTACCTGCTTCAAAAGAGGAAGCAATCAATTTCTTTCAAAAATATGGTCTTTTGCCAGTAAAAAAATTGTGTGACAACGGCCATGATATAAAAATATATATCCATACTTCTGACAAATAATAGCGATATTACTCTACAATATTGATTCAAAAAGTATCCATTCACAAGGGAACTTGATTTGAGGGCTCAAGAATTAAGTTTATAACTGCACTATGTTTCATATATATAGCTGGTTGCGACAATTGACATTCGTTGAATGGTGTGATGACCAGCTGGAAATGGCCAACAAAACTGTAGTTGATTGCAACAACTATCTACACGGTGTGTACATGGAGGTTGTTACACACAGAGACAGAAAATCAAAAGTCCAGATAAAATAGTTGAGATTAACAAAAATCTCTTTACAAAACATAAAAACCAGATTGGTAGAGTACTTCCAGAACAGAGGATATTTGGTGGAATTTGTAAGGAGATGGAGAAATGTCTCTCTCATGCAAGACGTCAAAGAAAATATGGAGGAGTCTACAATTTACACAGATTACTGGAAAGCCTACAAAACAGGGGATTGCAAGATGCCGCTTATGAACACATTGCAGTTATTCACACATAGCTTCATCAACTCCTCAATAAGTGCACACACAAAATATTAAAAGACTATGGGGTTTGGTCAAATGGCAAAATAAAAAACACAGAGGAACAGCACATTAACATCTAAATTTATATTTGACTGAATTCATGTGGAAACTAATATATAAAAATCCTTTCCATTCTACAACACATTGCACAGTCCGCGACAGTAACTTTCATCATTTGTAAGTTGTTTTTTTTTACAGAAATATTTTTCTTTTGAAAATAATTTTTAAAATATTACCTTAAAGTTATACTTCACTACCATAAAATTACAGTTTGCCATTTTGTTGTTTAGATTGAATATATGATTTATGATAGTGCAAAGCACTGCAGTATGCTGGGAGAGGGAAGGATGTTTTTGGTGACACACAATGTCATACCATAAATAAACAACTCTTAAGTACCTGTTTAAAGCCAATACATCACATGATCACCATTTCTTATGCTTGCTCTTAACTGTTATTAAAATAAGCAAAACTCTATACGTATTGCCACTCAGTGCAAGCCAGAGTAATCATTGGATGCCAGAAGGCTTGTGCATAAAATCCCCATCTAGTGCCTACTCATCCAATATCCCCAGACTAGTTTCTGGCTTGTGGCCTTCATCCGTATCTGAGAGTACTGCACCTAGATGTTAGGATCTAATGCAACCCTCTAGCAGCCACCTTTTATCTCCACTTAACTACAAAACTATGAGTCAAATTGAAAACACCTTAATATTTTCAATCCGAGCTCATTAGCTTATATAGTCATATAGGTCTGAACTCAGTTCAGTACCTCCTCACTAGCAAAGGCCATAAGACAGAAACTAGTCTGAGAATACTGGATGAGTAGGCACTAGATGGGGATTTTATGCACAAGCCTTCTGGCATCCATTGATTACTCTAGCTTTCTCTGAGTGGCAATACGTATAAAGATTTGCCTGTTTTAATAACAATTGATAACAAGCATAAGAAATGGTGAGCATGTGATGTTTATTGGCTTAAAACCAATCCTGCCTAATAGGATAGTGGTGGCTATGGTTATTAAAGAACCAAAGACACCAAAATGTATAGGTACTGAACTGAGTTCAGACCTACATGACTATATAAGCTGATAAGCTTGGATTGAAAATATAGTGCTTTCAATGTCTCACAGTTTGTAGTTAAGTAGAGATAAAAGGTGGCTGCTGAAGGGTTGCATTAGATCCTAGGATCTAGGTGCAGTGCTCTCAGATTCAAGGCTCCTCACTGACGAAGGCCACAAGCCAGAAACTAGTCTGGGGATATTGGATGAGTAGGCACTAGATGGGGATTTCATGCACAAGCCTTCTGGCATCCATTGATTATTCTGGCTTGCACTGAATGACAATACGTATAGAGTTTTGCCTGTTTTAAGTACCTGTTTAATTTTCTAATACTTTTTCCCATAATTAATATACATCTTCATTACATTTTTCATATTATATGTGCTATGACATATTATTCTAAATTTGCAATATGTCTAAAATAACGCCTCCATGATATATATATATATGGACAAATTTTATCCATTAAGTTTGTTTGCACATTACTTAAAGATCGTAAACTTAGAGTAATGCATCATCAAAGTAATATGTCATAGGACTAATACCAGCCACAAAAAATTCATTGCTAATTAATTTAAAGTGTACCAGCCCATCATAATATGTAATAATCTTCTGAAAACAACTTGAGCTTGACTTTAATGCCATACCCTGAATTAATTATAACTCCTATAAAGAAAGCATGTCCCTATCATTTTTTGAAAATAGAACATTTGAATTGAACGAATCACAAGAAGAGACAAGTTTTTACCCATGCTGGTTAGTAATGGAAGTTGTAAAATGTATACCATGGTAAGATTGTTCTTTTTTTAAAGCTAATAAAAGAAAATAGAAAAGGCCTTAATAATTTATATCAGTATCATCCATTTACTGCATTCTGGTTTATTTCTTGTACATTATTTATTAAGTTACTTTTATTTAGTTATTTTTTATATGTTTAGGTATTGTACGAATTTTCTCTAAAATAATTATTTTTAACTTTCTGCGTAATGAGCTAATTACATCTTGTAAATGAATGATTATTAATTTATAAAATTCAAGTTGTCAGTGCTATTTTATATTGGAGCTTTCATTTCAAATGTTCACACTAGCATTTATCAGTACTGTGTTTATAAAAAAAAAAAAAAATTAAATTAAAGAAAATGCTTAACCACTAAGAAAATGTCAAATGTTATACGAAATTAGAATTTAAAATTGGTCCTTTCAACTTTTTTCTTTTCACAGATGAAAAGATGGTTCCCGACTAAAGACTGCAAATGCATGTCTTTTTATTTAAATCAAAGTGGTAAAGCCTATTTCAAATCCTTAGTATTGATTTTGTGAAGGTGATTGGGAAATATAACCCACTTTAGGTTCAATCATCTCTATCCTTATCTTCTTTATATATAACTCTATGAATGTTACACCAATTAAGTTATATTTAAAGGTAGTCCCTGCAGGTTACCAGTACAATAGTTATTAATAATAAAATGAGAAGATACATTTACTTATTGTACATTTTTTTTATCTCTCAATGGCTATAAGTAATCTACAATACTATTATCAATTCAAATGCCTTAATTTTATATTATTGTTTAAACTGAACAGATCTCTATCTCAGTACCTTATTAATTATCTGTTTATTATAAAAAATTTCAAATTTGTTTGAATTTAGATTGCGTAATATAAATTTTATGTCAAGCCCCTTTTCCTGATTTAGCAATATCTCATGCTGCTCGTGGTCTAAACAGTTTTACATTTTTTTTAAATAAGGGCATTTTCTATTTCTACTTTTTAAAACAAATAGTATAAAACATGATGCAACTAATGGCAACAATAATATAAAGTAAATGTATTTCATTATAATAACCAATTACAAGAAAGCAATCAGATGAATCCAATTAAATAAAAATATATTATTTTTCCATTTTTGCAATTTTATGGCTATATTTTTTTTATTTTTAATATGTATCATAATGTTCATTTAAAAAAACTCAAATTTGAAGTACTTATTTCAAACAAATTCTTAGGAGCAGTAAGAGATATCATTTGTTTATGTAAAACAAATCCTCTTCTTAAGAGTGGTATATTTGCTTGTAGCATTTACATGACTTTCATCGCAAGTATCTCTGGTCGATATCCTCTTTTTTTTTCAAATAACTTCTTTTACTTATAGAAACAGAAAACTATTATCTAATTGTCTTGGTACTTTTAAGTCAGTACTAATTTTGAAAGTTTATGTTCTAAAATTTTTAAAATTATTCTTAGAAAATATTTTATTATGTGAAATACTGCATATTAAATTTGAAAAAAATAATAATGGTAAAATAAAATGTATATGCTTTCAACATAACTCAAAGAAATTTTATTAATGAACATAATTGTTTACAATGTCCCAAGATGAAAAACTGGCTGCTGGCATAATTTAATATTTATTTATAAATTTTATTTTTTATTTTTTTAAACGTATGGCACTCAGAAACAGAAAATATCTGCTTAAGATTGTAAAATGTATTAAATTTACAAATTTTAATATTTTCTTTGTTTACATGTTTACATCAGCATATAATTAAAGTCATGTACTCTGTTACAGCGTATTCAGAGCTTCATTGTTGTTATAAGTGAGAAAAATTATAGTTTATAGAAGTCATTATTTAATTACTTAAAGAATATGTTTTTTTTTTCAGAAAATGTCACCTATTATTTGAGAATCTTTTGTTTGGTGGTATATGAAGTTGTGAGATAACAAGATAAACTAAGATAATAGAGGATAATATGGAGATAGAAGAGAAATATAGATGTATATCAAAGATGGATTGGTTAAAAGAAAATAGAATATGAGGAAATTTATAGAAAATAATGAATTTTAAAAATTATAAGATCATCATCATCATCATCAACATCATCATCATCATCATAATAATAATAATATTAATAATAATAATAATAATAATAATAATAATAATAATAACAACAACAACAGTGGCAGAAAAAATGTGTGGAATATAGTAGCAAAATTAATTTCAAAAATCACATGCATAGGTAGTGAGAAATTTAAGAGAAACATCATGAGATGAAAATAATTGCATTGGAATAAATGACTAGATTATATATTATAAGAAACTTTAAAATGAAGAAATAGAAGAGATATTAGATTATGAAAGAAATTGGAGGGCCCAAGATTTCAGATCAGAAAAGATGAGATATTGAGAAAAAAAAAAGTACAGAAAAAATGGAAAAGTGCCTGGATGGGAGAAATTAATTTGGAGCTGATAAAATATGCTGGAGAATAAATTGCTAAACTGATTACAAGATTAATAAACACTATTTTTACAAAGGAAATATATAAGAAAGGAAGCAGAAATATATGTATATACGTTAGCAGCACTTTTATGAAAATAATGGGAATAACTGCAAAAAATCATTTCAAAAATAAATTGAAAATTTTGAAAATAATGCACTTTTATAATAAAATTATGTATAGATCATATATTTATAATTAGACAATGAAAAAGATTAAAGCTAGACACATAGATATATGATTTTTCTTGACTTTAGGAAAGCTTATGATAATGTCCCAAAAACAATACTGTGGAAAGCATTAAAAATGGCAGAGATTAATGGTTCACTGATTAATGTAATTATAAGTAAAAGTCCGGTTTTGTCAGAAAAATTTATGACAAAAAAAAAAGATTATTACAGGGATGTTGTATGTTAAAGTGGATAGCGAATGTTTTAAAAATATATATAAATAGAAATGGTAGTCATTATGTTAAGAATAATAAAAATCTGATAAAGGAAATTAGAGAAAAAATGGATCAGTATAATAATTATAATTTAACAATGGCAAAAATGGATGTGGTAGCAATGTACACTAATATTAATGTGGAGAAAGCTATAGAAGTGGCAATTAATAGATATAAAAATGACAAGAGTAAGGAAATAAAAATACCAATAGGAAGATTGATTGAGATTATGGAAATTTGTTGCAAAGAAATCACATTTGAGTTTAATGGAGCATATTATAAACAACAAAAAAGGTTATTAATAGGAGGGGTATTAAGTGCAGTGCTAAGTGATATGTATATGAAAGGATAGAAGATTTAATGATTGGTAATAAGAATGTTCCAATATTTATGAAAAGATACATGGATGATTATCTATTGATTTTTAATAAAAATCAAAGGCAAATAGATTTTTTCCTTGAAGAAGTTAATAGATTAGATGCAAGCATAAAATTTACAATAGAAAAAGAAAAGGAAAATAAGCTATCATATTTGGATATTCTATTAATGAAATCATATTCTAATGATAGGTGTAAAATAGAGACATCAATATATAAAAAGATGAATATAGATAATAACATAGCTAATTGGAATTCAAATATAGATAAAAAATATAAAGTAAATAGTACAAGAATGTATAGAGCTATAAATTATTGCTCAAATAAAGAGGATCATAATAATGCAAATAAAGTTGATAGTTAAGGAATTTAAAAGTAATGATTACCCAGTAAATATTATAGAGAATAATATAAGAATGTCAGAAGAGAGATTTATTGTTAATAATAATGAGAGAATAATAGAAAGAATAATAATGATAATAAAGATAAATATATGGGTATTAAAACATATAATAATATTGTGAACAATATAAATAAAATAATTTGGAGAATTAATAGAAATTTTAATAAGGTAATAAAACTTAAAAGTAAATAAGAGAAGGAAGAGTATGCTTAATATTTTGGATAATAAATATATAGGAAATATAGAAAATTGTATAAATGGAATGTATAGAATAGTGTAAATCTTGTAAAGAAAAAAATGTTAGGAATAGTTATGTGGGTGAAACAAAGAATTCAATTTATACAAGGTTGACTCAGCCTAGATATGATAAAAGATCCTGTTTATTTACATTCATTGGAGACAGGGCATAAGTTTGAGAAGGGAAGTATTAGAATGATAAATCATATGAGATGGGAGGGATAGAAAAATAAAGGAGGCTATATTTATTAAAGCATTAGGCCATCTCTTAATATGGATTACGGTTTGAAAATGTTGATTTTGTAGGAATTTTTATTAATGAATAGCTATGTGTAGATTTTAAAGAATTGGAATAAGATATAGTTTCAGAATGTGTTCATAGATGGTGTAGGGGTGAAGAGAATAAGGAAATGGGGAAATATTTAATTGTTTTTGAAATTATTTCAGTTATAGGAGAAAGAGTATTGAGTTTTAAAAGGTAAGATTAGTTAAAAGTAAAAAAAGGAAGTAAAATTATAAGGATATTATGTTAATATTATTGTTATTGATTAATGTGTAATATATAAATACTTAAAATAGAAAAAATAAATTAAATTAAAGGGTAAATTTAAATTTTAAGTGATTAGAATATGAAAAAATAAACATTAAAAATAAAATTTTATATAAAAAAAGTTAATTGAATATAAGTGTGGGTAAAGAGGTTTTAGATTGTAGAGATATTAAAGATTCATATTTAAGTTAATGTTTCGAATGTTGTTTTTTATTTTTATATTTATGTATATTTGTACATGTAAATATATATTGGTATATGTATAGATAGATATTAATTGTATATGTTTAAATATTGTAGCTCTGATAATGACTGCTGGAAAGTTGAAACTGAAGGAAATAAAATAAATCATATGTTAACCTGTATTATAGTGCCATTTAAGGTGTATATGGTGTATTATATTATATGTTGTATGTTACCAACACTGTTCAAAATCTATATTGATATGGCTTTAAAGAAATGGATAAAAAAATTTGAAAAATATGGGCATAAAATTTTGTAATACTAGATGTTTATTCAATATATTATTTGCAGATGATTAGGACATTATGAAAAAATTAAATACATTGTGAACAAACTGATGTGAGGAATATCAAAGAGAAATTATTTTTAATAACCTTGGAAAGACAGAATATTTAGCTACAAAAGAAAATGATATATTGATCATTGATATGAAAAGAAATTATGAAAATGGACAATTTCCAACATTAATCACTGAAAAAAAAATGCATAATCAAAAAAATATATCTGTAGAAAAATAGATGAAATAATAAGGCAGTAGTAATGCTCAACTCAATTTCATGGAGTAATAATATATTGAAAATGACATTTATAATACCCTGGTACAGGATATGCTATTATATAGGACAGAGACATGGATAATAACAAATGAATATGGAAAGAGAATGTTGGCACAGAAATAAATTATTGAAGATCACAAAAAGTTCAAGAATGGATGACAAAATACAATCAAGACAAGAGATTAGAGTAAAAAAAAATGTGATAACAATAATTGAAAATAGCACATTATCATGTTATAGAAATATAGAAGGATGAATAAGAAAAGAATGCCAAGATCATTGTTTGATAAGTGAAGGGGGTGAAATAAAAAAGAAAGACCAAGGAAACAATGCAAAGAAGTCTGATGAAGAGCATGGAAAAAATTGACTGTTAAAGGCAGATATTATTCTCAATAAAGAGGCCGTCTGAAGATTAGTTTTATGAATAAATTTATTTTATTTAGCAAATGTAATTATATATACATGAAAAGTAGATATAAACATAATTGCAAATGTTTTAATGATTTATTCAGAAATTACAAAATTTACATTATAATCTACTCATAAACTTACTACTTATTACTTTCAGTTTTCCTTAATTCAAAATTAACATTCATCATCTTAATTTATAATTATGTTTTAAAAATTCAAAACTAATATTTAGCAATGCAAACTATGTTTATACATTACAACTTTATTCACATAACATAGAAACTGATAATGAAATTCTTAAAATTGTAATTTAAGATTCTGCAATGATATCAGTTGAGAATGACTGCTGGCTGTATTTTAGAGTATGTATTAATTAATATTATTTAAATAAAATATCTGCTTTGGCAAATATTCATTTAGTGAAAAATACTATGCACTGGATTCATCAATATTTTCATATATAAGTATTACATTAATAAATATTGCAAATCAATAAAAATAACATTATGGGTAAAATGTTTTTTTCTGAAGTATAATTGCTATATGAATCTGAAACATGTACAATGAAAATATCTGAATGCATTTGCAAGTCAATATAAAAATGAAAAAAAAAAATCATTGTAAATAAAATTATAAAAAGAATTATTGAAAAGAGTGGATGGTGTTAGGATTGGGGGAGGAATAAGAGTAGTATAATGAAAATTGTTCTAAAACAGGGATAGACACACTTTTTCAGGGCAAGGGCTACTTGTAATTTTCTCCAAGTGCTGTGGTCAACCAATTATATATTATATGCATAGTTTTAATATATCTTTCAATGTTTTCTTTTTAGGATGTGACATACTTGCATGATATATATATAACACTTTTAGCATTTATCATTATGAAGAAAACTGTTCTCCCTCTTCTGCATTAAAATTATATGTATTTCTTTCTTTTCTTTGCAATTGTTTTAGTCATTATACCCCACTTTTAAAATGGAATAAAGTACTAAATAAATTACTTAAATCTATGCACTTATACCAATGAAAAACAGTTTTCAGCTTTGCAAATAAATGTATTCGAGCCGAAGAATTTGTAATTAATGTAGGCATAAATTATGCATTTTTTTCCCCCCATTATATATTAGATTGTATATATTTTTTGTTTGTTCAAACATTACACCCCAACCCCTAAAATATAATAAAACATTAATTTTTCACAATAAATTACTTTAATATGTACATCTGTCGCAACAAAAACTCAGTTAATGGTCTCCAACTGACCAAACGTAACCAATGCATTTGCACTTTTACATTGTTAATGAAGTAGTAATTGACACATATGAATCATTGTGGATTTCAAATGAAGGTGTGTGATTTTCAACTCACAAATGCCCAACTAAACATAGCTGCTGCAATTGTGAAGCCGATTCTTGCATCTAGTGCTGTATGTGTGCAAAAAAGTAATTTTTTTTGTTTTGGTATTGGTATTTAATCTAGTGCAATGTAGCATTGGTTATAATTACATTTTTTTTTAAATTTCAGATCATTTCAAAATGTCTGGCTCACTCCTGTTTTAAAAGATGTGAGACCCATCACAGGACTGTTGATGACTTATGATGGTGAATCTTGACATTAAATGAAGAAATTATTTATTTTTCATATCAAACTTAATTATTTAGTAAGTTGCATTTTAAAATATAAGAATGTGCCATAGATAAATAGTGATTTGAAAAATATTTAGTATTAGAATTTATGTCATGAACTTCTGAACACAAGCCACATTTTCATTGTTATCACAGAATAGCTTTTTTTTTAATGAGTATAATTATAAATATATATTATAAAACAAAATAATTAATCATATAATAATATATCTTATTGAAATATATAATAATATTCACAAATATCTATTATTATTTTTTTCTTATACATGATTTAGCTCTTTTTTTCCCTTGTAAATTTATATTAAATAACAATTAAATAATTTATACCTTGCACATCTTAATGATATAAAAGGTTTTCTAAATATTAATATTCTATAATAAATAATGATAAGAGAACACTGGAAATTACTATACTGCATGATCAAGAGTTATCATTTGGTTCTTTTAATTAGAATGTTATTTCACTTTAACCTTGTTATAAAAAGGAACAATTTAATTAACATGATTAATTTAATTGTACTATAGTACATTAACATTCTGTAATTGGTTCAAACTAAAAACAAAAGCTGCCTATAAATAGTTCTAAAGACTATTGTTATAAAAACAGAAAATAAAGTCAATGTTAATACATGTCACTGTTCCATGCCTTTTTTTCATTTAAAATACCTTAGATTTTACATCACATGTAATAATCCCTCAGTATAATGTAATGATAAAATAAAAGCTAAAATGTCACTTCGATGTCTGAACATCATATGACTTCTCAAGCGATGAACTATTCATTTTTTAGGCTTTCTTTCATCATCAAATAGCAGTTGTATAATATGAATAAACTTCCATAAACAAATAGTTTCTAACATTGCCACAAGTCATAATTAACTAAATTAAAATGCTTTGATAAACTGATAAAAAGCAATGCATAATTCATATATTCACTCATTGATTCGGTTTTTGAATCTATAGGCTTCTTTATTTAAAATGACCATGAATCTCATAAATTCTCATCTATGATTGGAAATAACTTATTCAATAAATTCTGATATTTTTGCTCAGATGAATAACAATGATTTCTTAAAAATCAAGTGGCACAACTTTATGGATCCATATATTCTTAAAAAGTTCAACATTGATGTTAATTTACGATTATATTTTTAAATTTTCAGAGATATTTATAGTTTTTTCTGTATTTATAATTAAAAAGAGCTGCTTTAATCTTATCAGACTAAATATCACTGTTTAAATGTAAATTATTTGATAAGAAGGATATAACAAATAATACTCAATGTTATCACTATTCAAAAGATTATCAAAATTCTTAACATTTTTTCAAAATAACAGCATTATCTTATATGAAAAATTCTACACTATTTTTTTTTAGTTTATAGATTATTTTCAACAAATTTTAAGTCATCTTGATTACCAAATGACTGCAACTCGTATATATATACTAAAAATATTTAAGTCATAATGAAATGTAAAAATTATATTCCACAAGAATGCATGGATAAATAATAAATAAGTAATAAAGATGCTCTGCAACAAAAATCTTGTCTTACTAATTTTTTTAATTTGCTACAATATTATTTATTGTCCATAAATTCTTGTGAAATTTATTTATATATTACATACAGTATACTCACACAAATATATATATATATTACAATCTTGATAATACAGTACTTCTGATTTTAAAATAAGATAGTTATGTATGTAATAATTATCATCAATATTATACTATTAATGAGAGCATTTAAGAATTTTTTATTAGTCATTACTCAAGATATGAGATGTTAATAGTAGCCAAATTTTGAATTGTGAACTATAATAATACAAAGCTCACATATCCACTTTCAAAGGAACCTCCTTCATCAACAGTGATAAACACCAATATCACTTCAACAGACATCAAAATAGACTTGAATCTTATTTATATTAAGCAATTTCATTTGTTTTATTTTAAAGAGTGAAAGATGAAACACAACTATTAAATTATCAATATCATCATTTCAATACTCTAATGTTATAATTCAATTCAATTCTTGTTTATTACATGCACTTCAACACTTTTTTGCTTTATTCATACATTATTAATAATAATTACAAAATGAATACACAATAAACAAAACCTTATTCATTATATTAACATTTTAACAAAAATATACAATAAAGAAAATTACAATTCATAATCAAAATATAAAAAAATATATAAATACATGTTATCTTCAATAAATTCAATTTCTTTTTAATATTATTTATCAAGTAATTACAAAAAATATCAATGTTATTGAATTTTTAATTATACAACTTTTGCATCAAAAAATTTTTTTACTTTTTTTAATATTAAAAATATATACTTCCCTTAACAAATGAGAAGATACTTTTAATTCAATTTTAGATATACACTCATTAACATCAATTTTTCCATCAATTAACTTTTTTAAGAATACCATATCTTTATTTAGTCTTCTTTCAGTTAGTATTGTTTTAAGATATAAATTTTCTTCCTTTATTAGCTTAATAAATCTTTTTTCTATATTAGAAATTTTAGATTCTATATAAATCAAATCCAAATTCCATATAGAAGAACCATATTCCAACAACAGTACAGCAAGAGAACAGAATGACATGTACTTTATATAAGGAGATAAATCTCTGCCAAATCTCAAAATACATCCCATCTGTGTATATGCTTTACTTATAATATATTTTATATGTTCATTAAAAGTAAAATGATTACAAAATATAATTCCTAGATCAAAAACATATTTCTTTGTATATAATAACATTTTCCTCAATCTTATAATGATAAACAGATCTATCTTTTATTATTCAATTATTAAAAATATAATTAATGTTTATTCAAAACCAACTAAGTTTTAAAATAAAAAAAATCACTAAGGCAATAACACTATTTTTATGAAACAATGTGTTGGTTATACAGCCACATACTATGGAGATATAAAATAATCGACTACAAATCGAAATCCTCTCAATATCTCTCCAGAGAGGAAGAATGAAAGAGAAAACATTTTGATGCTACTATAGTATACAATCTACTAGCTTTACTGATCTATAAAGTACTTTCTATTGAACAAAATAAAACTAATAGATAAAAATATAATAAAATGACTGCATTTATTTTATAATTTATGACTATAAGAGTATATAAAATAAAATTAAAATAATTTATTTAAACAAAATTATAACAATTATTTAACAAAAAAATTACTTCAATGGCCAATAATCAAATGTATGCAGAAATGCAAATTCTTAACAACTGTCTGCATTCTTTTGAATTTATAATGACCACATTTGTTTTTGAATTTATCATAAGGTGTATATTACAAATTGCTTACTTTAATTTCATATGCATTTTATATTTTGCTCTCTTTAATTCATATTTTTATTGCAAAATATATTATTTATTTTATTTAATATACACTTGTATGTAACAGAAAATTCAAAAATAAATGCAGACATTGTAAACTCAAAAATAAATACCACTATTTCTTATGGATTTCATCAATGTATTTTTGCTAAAAAATTGATATTGTTTCGATAAATTAGATTTATTGCAAAATATGTACTCATCTTGATTTTATTTAATATATTCTTGTAGCCAAAAATTTAATAATAAATGTGGACATTCTATTTTTTATAGATTACTTTTGTCTCTCTATTTATGATTAACACTATATAGCTTAATCAAGTGTTAGACTATATTCTTCATTTCAGATTAATCAACTGCTGATGAAGTTTTTCTTTGTTTAATCTCTAGCTAAGATGCTATAAGCAAATTTGAAAACTCTTAAGTTATCTGAAAAAAAAATTCAAGATTTATTTACACTCAATCATCAGATCTCAGCATGTCTACTGCATTTAATTATCACTGCATCATGAGACTCTATCTCTACGTATATTTTATAGAAATATAGAAAATATGTGTGCAATTTTTTTCTGAAAGAATTTAAATGGTTTTTAATCAAAAGATTACTATAACCAAATAAAAGATTTTAAATTTATATATCTAGTATTAATAATGAATAATTTTCTTTATTCTTTTTGAAATACTACAACACATTTGTAGATATAAAAAATGGAATTTCTAAATGTGAATGACAAGATTTATTTTGGGATGCTTAATTAAAATAAGGTCACATTAATCATATACATTGAAATTTGTTGGGAGAAAAAAACAAAAAGACTTCTAAAATATAAGGAGAAAAAAATGTAACCTTTAAAAAAATGCGTTGGTGGAGCTTTCTCTCAAATTAATCACTAAGTACACAATGCTAACATTTTAATCATAAAAATATTAAAAATTGAAATAAACACAATCAGGTTGCATCATTCTCTGCTAAACCAATTATGATGCAAATTAATTCCTTAAAGCAATAAAATCTTATATAGTAAAAATACTACTATTATATAATTATATATTAAAGTGTATTTGTCTACATATATAAATAACAATAATATAGAAAAAAATACTGTACATATTTCCAAAAATCTGCATATTTGATAAGTAATGAGTAAATTTTGACAAGCTTTTTAATCATATAATTATTTATTAAACATGAGATTTAAACACTTGGTGATTTCTAGAATTGATAAATAGAAGAACTCAAATGCTAATGCTTTCTGAATCAAGGCTCAACTTGTTACTTCTAATGCTCAAAGGTCAAATGTCTTCCTGACTGATACATGATTCAATTTCTTTATATATTTGTAATATCCTAGCAAAATATTAAAAAATGCTCACTTTTCTACAAGATACATTGTACATACACATGCTCATTCAAATTTAAATTTGCCTATTTCTAAAAAAAAAAAATTACCTCAAATATTTATGAACAATTTTCATCATCATCACTGACAGTGCTTTATATAAAAGTATCATTCTAACTTCAAAAATAAAAAAAAAATAAAAATAAAGGCTCAGATCTCTAGATTTAAAACAAGTTCCTCATCATTGGTAAAACTGCATCACATTGCAATAACACTTTTTTGTTTTAACAGATGTAAATCTAAAATTGAGATACTAGAATGAATTACATTAAGGTTATTATCACTTGGTTGCAGAAATACTGTTTTTAAACTTCTTTGTGGCTAATTTTTATTTCTGAAAAATTTCAGTACCATGCCCATTAATACATTTTCACCTGTAATTTCTATTCAGTCATATCCTCCCAATGAAAGCTATCAATACTGTACATTTTTAAAGAGGTTTTAAGATAGCTTTTATAATATAAATAATATCTACCTCTTCTGAATTGCAAACTAAAATTCAACAAAAATTTGCCATTAGACAAATGAAGATTCAATATCTTTACACATTCATTTTCAGAATATTATGGAAAAATTCTTAAAATAAATTTTTTTGATTATATATTGCATCACTTGATATATCTGTATCTCATTTCCACACAATAAATGTTAAATAGTAATCTTATAAGTAATTTAGTTAATGTACTTATATCACTAATATAAAATATTATTATAATTTGTTAAATGCAGGTCCAAGTCTCCCATATGATTCAAGTCCATCTTTCTACTTAATACTAACTAAGTATTTAAATTGATCTATATTCTCAAAGTGATCACCAAATTAAAAAATATCAAAAAGTTTTCTTAGCCATTAATAAAATAAAGCACATGAGATTACTTAGAATATTAAGTATAGAACCAAATTTTTTTATATATAGTGCTTGGAACATTAAGAATATGTAGATCATTCTTTAAACTAATTAAAATAACATATTAAAAATTAAAAGTCATAGAAAAAAATGTTAAAAAGCAAAAAGAAAAAAAAATTCTCAAGTTAAAAATGTTACATGAGTAATAAAAGGATGGAAATACAATCTCCATTGGCACAGTTAATGTAGAGAAATACCCTATGGTATGAAAGAATCATGACAATCTGGCCTTGTACTAATCTAAATAAATGGTAAGATATTAGAAAGGAAATAAAAGAAAAATATTGATATAGTTATAGATATTAGTAACAGAGAAGTGATAACTTTTATTCATCTTCCATTCATTTATATACCTTTAATTAAATTAATTCATTATGTTTCATAAATTATTATTACTTAGTTCTTAGTTATAACTTATTACTAGAAATGCAATTTATTATTTCATTGTATTTTTATTTATGCTTTATTTTTACACAAATGATTACATTGTATTTCTGATTTACTATAATAAATATTTAAAAAACATAAGTTTTAAACTAGCAATAATCATGACAATGCCTATCTGTGGTAAATTAAAAATAATTAATATAATAAATATTAAATAAACTACTTTAGTAATATATTAAAACTAAAAATTATTAAAATTTAAATCAACAAACAAATTACTGTATTAGTAAACAATTGTACAATTTAAAATAAAAACATAAATAAAGTTTTCATGTTAATTAATAAATTATAAAAAAAAATGTATTACAATAATATTTTAGTAAATACAATGTAAGATTTTATGAAAATGTTTATTGCTTTTAAATAAAATGTTCAATACTGAATTCTAAAACCAAAACATTTAAATTCTTATTTTGCTTTTTAACTGTTCAAATTAAAAGACCCTGTTTTTAGATATATATTATATCTTATGACTGCTTCATAAATGTATGTATAAACTGTTCCCAAAAATCAGTCATGAAAATAGAAACAAATGGAGTTAACGCACAGCCCTGTTTAACACCACTTTTTATTTCAAACATAGATTTTCTTCCACTTTCTCAATTAATTGCGTCAAAAACAGTATATAGCCTTTGATGAGCCAACTTCAAAAAGTTTGAAATTTTTTTATTGTTTATCAATTATTTATAGTTAAACATCATTTGTTAAGGTTATTTCATTTGGTCTCTGAAAAATTTAATTTGTAAGTATAGATTAAATATGGTTGGTTGGTTACATTCTTTTGCTTTTATGCAAATTCATATGCATGTGAGTAAATTATTTATAAGTGATTAATATTTTTTGCTGATAACATCTATTTAATTAATTAACAAACATATAAATAGAAGCAGGGTTAGTACCATAAATAAAGTAGTGAGACAGCTACCTCAGGCACCAAATAGAAATAGACACTAAAATGAGACATTGAATATGTATATATGTTTTTAATCAATATATTTTTATTGAATACACATTTTTTCTATTACATTCATTACTTTGTTTATTAAACTATTTTAATTAAGCCTTTTCAATAATTTTAAAATTGCGCATTCAAAATTAATTAACCAGGTCCTGGATAGAATCTTGTAAACAATAAAGACAAACAAAATATTAATTTTTTTTAATTAATTAAGAATATAAGTGAATTTCAAAAAATGAAAAAATTGATTGTAGCTAAATATAAAAAAGAAAACTAACACTATATAAAAGAAGGTATTGAAACTGTTTCTAATGTGAAGAAAGTTAAAGATAGTTGGTCAGTTATGAATCAACAACTTTTAAAAAGAAACTTTATAAACTATATCAGAATACTAAACTTAGATGAAATAGATAATCTTAAAATTACCATTATCAAGCAACTATCATCAAAATGAAGCAATCTAAAAAAACAATCAAACTAGACATTCACAAGCAAATATTTAAAGTAGAAAGTATAGAGAGCTTGAAGAAATTTGTGAATATCTTTTTACAATAAATAGATATAACAGCATAAAGTCTGACATAAACAATTTATTATAATATATAACAATTTGTAATAAAGCATATCTAGAAAATGAATTTATTAAGAAAAGAATAAATAATTTTAATTATCATTAACATTTATATTTAATAAGTAGTATTACAATCAATAAGAATTAGTAGAGTATAATGTGTTCAGCTGAAGAATATAATCTTCCCAAAAAAATATGTATTTCAAGTAAATTTAAATATTAGTATATATTTTGCCTTATGTTAATAACCACAAGATTTAGAGTAATAGATTCACGAGTTAAAGATTGTTGGATTAATTCTCAATTGAGTAGTTAAAAAAAAAATCTTGTCAGATGAATGAAATTATTGTCCTCAATTTAATACACAAGCATATGAAATCACATGACCTCCAAGTAACTAATCACTATTATATCAGATAATAATAATGATCTGTCTTTGAATATGTAAAATGTAACTTTTGTTTATTTTAGCTTTAATTTTATTTAACATTTCATTATTCACTGACTAGCTCTTTGGGTCATCATAAGCCTAGATAACTGTCTCTAAACTGGTATAGCAATGACGTTATATTTGTATATGATAACAAATACAGATTTAATTAGTAAATTATATTTTTAAACCCAAAATTTCTTTCTTTTATTAATTAGTTTAGAAATAAATGAAGATGATCAACTATGCTTAGGTATAAAATGAAAGTCAATATTTTTAATTATAATTTATATATAATTGTAAATAAATTATTAATATAATTAAAATTTGGCATTATGATTCATGTCAATTTCTATTTACTTATTTTATATATGTGTGCTTGTTGTAATCTGGATGTTGTTAAATCTTATTGGCATATAATAAAATTAGATTTAATCTTGACTTGTATCTATATGCATATGTAGCTGTCATTATACTTATAAATGTTAGCTATTTTAGTGATAAGAATACAGTGATAAATACTTAGAAATAAGGATATAAATTTAGTGCTAAGATTAAATACTAATCTAGTAGTTTTGATTCTCATACATTTCATAATTAACAATTATTCTAGATCTAAAAAGCTCATGTAAATAACATATAAACATATGAACATGCAATAATCTTAAAACCTTATTATATATATATATCTTGTGTCATTAAAACAATATAAGCTGCTAGTATCTTATAAACTATTAAATGTCAATATAGACATTAAATAATATTAACTTTAATATGTATTGGACGTACATTTTAAAATGTGTTCATATTTTCTATGCAGTATCTGTAATACTTAATTCTATATAAATACAATATTTTGAAAATAAATAACAAAATTACATAGATTTTCTATATGTAATTATTATAATAATTTTATCTTATTATCTATCAGATATACATTTAAATGTGTTCTTTAAAGTATATTAAATATTTATTTTCATATTAATACAATATCTTTAAAATCAAAATTAAAAGCAAACAAAAATTTAATAAGTTTTTTTTTTGTTTGCTTTATTAAATGTAATTATAAATATATTTTGCATATTATATTATTTAAATATATATTTTACATCAACACAGCAACTTTATAATCATAAAAATAAAAATTTCTTAAATAGCCTTTTTTTCTGCTTTCTTCCAGCAATGTTTGCATCAGCTTTTTAATAGCATGGACTAATTGGAGTGGATTTTTTCTTTTTAATGCTCTCTTAGAATAAGATTTCTATTAGCTTTTTAAAAACAATCATATAATTAGTATATATGCACTCAATTGAAATGTACTCTAAAAAGTCAGTGAATTTAATGTTTCCATGTTTTCATTTTTCAGCCAATAATTTCTAGGGAAAAAGCAAAAATCACTAAGTTCAAAATTTCAAACTATGAAAGATAAAAGAAAAAACCACAAGGGTGCAGCATTAACTTATCTGCTGTACTGTTGTTGTTTTTAATATGTGTACATTTAAATAGTCAAGATTAAATAATAACAAAAAATATGTGAATAAATCTTAATTCTTACTAAAATAAGTAAGTCTAGTGGATATGAAAATTTCATATGCTCCCTTGTAATTTTTCTCCAGATTATAAAAATTTGTAGATTGACATTCAACCTATCATAATAATTATATATTTCTCACAAACTATAATTTATTCTAATGAATATCTTACAAAATAGTATTTCATTTGGCATTATTTGTATGTTATGAGCTTGTATCTATCATCTCAAAAAGTTATTCTCTTGTTTTTAATTATCAACCTTTCAGAACATTATACAATTTTCTAATAAATTTTTGACATAAAAAATCCCAAACTTGTGATTTGAATTCAAGTGATAAATGATATCTAATCAAATATCCATTTGCTTAGTTTTCTTATTAATAATCCTTAGCACCACAATTCAAAAACTTCATTTTTCTTGTCCATTCTTTAGTGTCCAATTTTCACATCCATAGAGAGACATAAAGAAATATAAATTAAATGCAGCCATTCTGATATTTGCTTTTAAAAATATATCCATACAACTAAAAATATTTTCCAGAATTTTCAATGTACTTCTGTCCATTATAAATCTATGATAAATCTTTACCAGATTTTTTTATTAGTAAAAACTGTCATAATCCTATATCTTCATCAACAATTTTAAAATCACAAATATGTATCTCAAAGCCTTTAGAAAATATTCTTCTGTAAATGATCAAAATAGAATCTCTATTCATGCAAAAATAAAACAATTGCATTATTTAGCATTACATTCACTTTAACATAAATATACATTTTACATAAATTATGTGTGCATGCATGTTCTCTACTATTGAAGATATGTTAAACAATAAAAACACACAAATTACTGTTTTTAAAGTAGATGTTGACAATAAATTAAGGCATGTGATATTTTATTTGGTATACATCATTTTTTCCAAATTAAAAATAATCTCAATATATCTTGTTCCTCACTTATGAAAGTCAATGATTTAGAAATTAGTCTGGGAATTTGGACACAACACTATTATCTAGTATCCATCGATTATTCAAGCTACAATAGGTAACTCTAGGATAGAGTAATAGAGAGAATTATTGCCCCTAATGCAAATGTTGAAAACAAACAAGTCGTGACACTATTTAGTATAAAACAAATGGTATGATGACCAAATCAATATAAGATTTTCATTATTAAAGAGAGTTCAATTTTATTAGCAATCCCAAGGTAATTTATCTAGGATTTCATATTTAGAGCTATATTTTAAACTTTAAACAGCCACTACTACATTACTATAATGGTCAAATATCCAATATTAGTTGTCTATAATGATATCACAAATATATAAATAAATAATCAATCAAAATAAGATCTCAATGGAGATAAAAACCGGTTCAATAAATATTATAAGTATTAAGATCTTTTTATTTTTTGCTCTATTTTTAAGTGTTGTGGCTATTCCCTTTATTTAAATCTTTTTTTTCTTTCCTTTTCCCCTCGTCTTTGAGATTTTTCCAAAAGAGCTTTCATAATTTTTCCAACCATAAATATATGCTTAATTGAATATAATTTTAATGACTTTATCTTTCCATTTATCTAAATGTCTCCTGCCTTAACATGCTTTCTATTTAAAATATATACTTTATATATATTTACATTTTCAAATTATAATTTTTTGTAATGTATGAAATTGTGATTCCTTTTAAAATTATGGAATTTGGTAATATAAAAAAGCTGTCAGTACAGTGAGTGAGAAAGGGCTTAAATGATCTCAGCACTATAGAAACTTTACTACTTACTGATCACTTTCAAATAACAAATTGAGTAAGATACTGTATTTAAACATTGATCTGTTTGCGTCAAAAACAATCTTTGTTTTTTAATTGATTAATCAGAAGACCATGACAATAGAACTTAAATCCAGAACTAAGACTAATTTTGAAATAAATAATCATTACAGAATATATTTGATAGGAAAATTTAGCTCAATATATTTTCATATAATTTATGTCAATGATTATTGGTAAAATTTCAATGCTAAAATCTATGATTGCGTATTATCTTTAAAAAAAAAATCTCAATCCATAGAAGGAAGAATCTCATCAGGGACTGGAAATATAAAAAGATGATTTTACATATTCAAACATTTAATTTTATAAAATTTAAGTCCTTACATATCAAAAATTAATCTATTTCATCTCAAAATACAAAATTTCAATTAATACTTCTTTGATAACCGCGCATTTTTTAAATTAAAGAATATGATTGGCTGAAACAGCACCCACCTCCACCACTCCCTCCTTCATATTTTGAAAGGTCAACAGAATTGCATAAAGCAAAAAATCTAAATAAACAAATATTTCGAATGTGAAAAAAATTTTTTTTTTACCCAAAATTAAAAATTTCACATTGCATAATAAAAGTATATGCTAATGTAACTCCAGCACTTTAAAAAAAAAAACACGTTTTTTTTTTTTAAAGAAAAAAGCAATTTATTTTTTTGAACAGAAAAACAAAAAATACACTGCGGCGTATGCTAGTAATACAGTTGCCAATAAAGGTCAATGTTTTTCAATGGCTCAGCCATGGGAACAAAAAGAAAACTGTCTAGAATCTTCTAAAAGACAATTGTTTATATTCCATGTAGACCTCAGACAATTACCAAGTCTTAATAAGCCACGTAGGCGACAATAATATAAAGTGTAACATTTTTATTGAATTTAAGTAAATTTAATTAAGTAAGCAATAATTAATATTAAAGATGGAAAAAAAGTCATAATAATGAGGATTTTTGACTTACCTTAGGAAATCTTCCAAGCAAACCTACGGCCATCGCGAAAAATAAATATATTTGAAAAAGTTTAAATAGTAAGCCGAAAAATATGACCTATCCTGTTTCAACTGGAATTAGCCTCACAAATTTTATGATAGTAACATCGTGTCAAATTTAAACTTCGAGTGACAAGATCTTCGATCTCTAATAACAACTACGCTGAATTAATGATTATAAAAAGAATATCATTGTTTAACTATCAAATAACATTTGGTTTTACAAAAAAAGAATGGAGCGTTTCATTCAAAGATTTTAATTAACTAGTAACGCGCTCGCTACTACAAATAGTAAAAAATCATTTTCGGCGGGATATGTAATCATGTGATCACTAGGAAATTAGATCAAGCGCCATTTTTTTCTAGACACTGTAACTATTTAAGAAGAATGTGAAAATTTGCTCTTTATAATTTAACTAAATACAGTGTACTAAAATATTCTTATTCCGGTTAGATATAGCAAATTGTCAAAAATGCTTATGAGTCGGAAAAATATTAAGCGGTTAAAATGGTCAAGAAAATGTATTGCATAAAAATTATTAATAACAATAAAATAATGGACGTATAATAAATTACTTTACTAGTTATTAAGATTGTTTGAAAATTAAAATATGTTATCTTCGAAATTATTCTTAAACTTTTGCTTTCTTTTTTAATATTTGTAATACTAATATGTTACATTTTATTTAGAACTCTGAAAGAAATGTGCACATTCGTAACGAATATGACCATTGCAGCTCTTAGAAATGAGTTTGGCAATGACTATACAAAACAATATGAACTACAAAAAGATTCAAATATAGAACACATTAATCTATTTTTCTGTTTATTTGATATTTTGCAATGTTTTCTCATTTTTTCTCTAGAGAAAACTGAAATAATTCAATCCATGTTTATCTGTACTTCCCCAATATAGCATTCTATTCCTTATCACATCTTCCCCACGGAAGCAAGTACTATTTCATTTCTTTGGAATGTCTTTGAGGTAATCCTCAAAGTAAACGGAATGCACCTCTTCTGCGAAAACTATGTTCAAGTTTACCATAAAACCCCTTTTTAGGAAATCTTGCATTGATCATTCATTTTACATGTCCAATCTAACAAAGATGTGATTTTACAATAGTTAATTCTACATTATCACATCCAGTAAGTTGAACATACGGGTGATTCTGCCATTCCCTATGTATATTTCCAAATAAAAGTATATATCGTATATTATTGCATATATATGTGAGCGTGTGTATTAACAGAGTACACTAATGTACGATATGGTAAGAGTACAAATTAATTGAAATTATAAAACTGCAGACGCTGAATTAAATTACATGAAATTAAAATCGTCTGGAAATTTCCAGATGAAAATTCATTATTGTCTGGAATTTTAAACGTTTTAATTACCTCATTTTATATTAATACAGGTTTATGCCTGTACAATGTATAAATAGAAACATAAATAAATCAATTCTCCCCCCCCCCTCCAATTCTTGATCTCAGAGTAAGGTAATCATCAAATAGCATCAAGAATCAACTCACACATCAAAATGAATTTAGGAAAACGTATCAGAAAGACTTCAGGCATAGAAAGGGGCTTTTTCTGGTATTTTTTAGTTTAAGGCCATGGAATTTCATTTCCAATATTCTATAGAAATAGGTATTCCTATTTAAATAGTATTTATTTTCTCAATTAGATATTGAAAATGTCTGCTAATCAAGTTACTAATAGCCTGTGGCATATCTATATTTTTATAAAATAAGACCACTGTGTACTTTTTTCACAGTTTATATTTTATCTATAAATTGTAATAATTATATTTATAAAGCGCATACTCATTACTTTAGAGTAATATACTGTATATTAAGGCTACAACCTTAAAACTAAGTGCCTGAAAAAACGACATTAGGGACCTCTGCAAATCTTTAATCCAAGATTTATTTAAGGTTATAGCCTTAATATATATTACTTTATCTATAAATGAAGGCTTGTATATATATATTTTTTATGTATATGATATATATAAATTTTAAAAAAAAACTCAAGTTATATCAAGAAACCAAGCTTTTTTTATTATTTTTACTAATAGTTAAATTATTTATTTGCTCATTTTATGGCAAATACACTGGACCACAAAACTATAATTTTGGGATTCATCCTGTCACTACAAAAAAGGTAACAAATCATTGTATTTTTAAAATTTTACAGAACATCCTTAAATAAAACTTTTCTAATGTCTTTATATTGTGTTGAGAGAGAGTCCTCCATACAATAAATTAGGTAAATAATAGCTCTATATACAGCTAATATAATTGCAGAATTTATTTCCCTATGATGAAATACTCTATCCTTTAACTTGTTAAAAGCAGCAACACAATGATTGTATCTCAACATCTAAATCCACCTTTCTACTTGTAAAACTTTTTCCATTACTGATTGATTGAGCACTTGAGATTTTTTAACATTAATTAATAAACCAGTTTTTAAATGTTGCAATAAATCATCTTTTGAACTTGTAAAAACAATCATCAGCATATTCTAAATCCAGAATCCAATATGAAGTTCTTGTTCTTGCTTTTAATCAATTCATGTTTCCAAAGACAATTATAAAAATTGAAAGTAATGTAGGAGCAAGTATATATCCTCGTTTGACCCCAGTTTTCATTTCAAATGGAATAAATTCTCCACCTGTAATAATAATATTTTCTCTTATTCTATTTAGTATTATCTTTATTATATTTCAATGATGGAGTTATTATAGTTTTGTTTTTATGTATTATAGAGTCTAGTAAATAATATATAACAACTATCCATACACTTACATTAACATACAATATGATGAAATTTTATGTATCAAATTTTAAAACTAATTGATTGCTTGGTTACATTTCTGGTGTAAAGGCAGAGAATCACCAACTCATATAAAAATGAAAAGATAATTGTAAACCAGATAAATCATTAGTATATACTGTTGAAAGACTGGAGTAATCTTTTGATAGAAGCATTTATCATTTTTTCTAATTATCGCTATGTATATATATTTAGGTTTTATGCCTTTTTTAAAAAAAATGCCTTAACACACGTTAATTTGATTATCATCACTATATATATTAGCGTTTTTGGTTTATTTTAAAGTACTTTTTAAATATTGTTTTCTAAAATTATAATACTGATTTAGTATATAGCGTTGATAGACCGGACTGATATTTTTAACCCATAGAGACCTGAACGGCCATTTTTAATTCCCAAAAAAAATTACAGGACCTACAATTTTAAATAAAATGTCTAATTTATTACAATAAATAAATATATATATATACATTTTTATAAAGTGCAAATATGAAAGAATGTTATAAAGCTGATAAAGTAGTCATTACCACAAAAAATAATTTAAAAAAAATGATATTTTTCACATTTTTAAAATCTTTATTTTTACATTGGTTCACAAACTCTCAATTTTGAAAGGTATAGCCTAAAATGACAATTTCATAGACAGCTTCATCACATTCGTCATAAAATGCAGAAAAAAATAATATATAACATGACCTACCTGAGTTACAGATTGTTGGTGTAATGTGGCAAAAGGTGACCATTTTAATTTCGTTTTTCTGCTTGACACCCTGTATGTTCTATTCTTGCAAGCAGTTGTTTTTCTAGGCCCTCTATGCAGGATATTATTAGAAATGCAAGGTTTTGGGTGGATTAGAAATGCAAGGTTTTAGTGTGGATCAAAAAAAAAATAACAGTAGTAACTTTAGTAAAGTGTAAGTTATGGGGATAAAAAATAATTACTATATTATTGAAAAATCATGGGCTAAATTATGCATTATTACATAGGAAACCATGATACAAAGTATGCTCTCAAATGAATAAAAAGTTATCTACAATGAAATGAATAAAAACGTAGTAAATTCTAAGTTATGCATGTAAAAAATAATTACTACATTATTGGAATATCATGAGGGTAAGGGTGAGCTAAATTATGCATTATTACATAGCAAACCATAATAGCAAAGTATGCTATAAAATGAATAAAAACTTATCTGCAAAGTATGCTATAAAATGAATAAAAAGTTATCTACAATGAAATGAATAAAAACGTAGTAAATTCTAAGTTATGCATGTAAAAAATAATTACTATATTATTGGAATATCATGAGGGTAAGGGTGAGCTAAATTATGCATTATTACATAGCAAACCATAATAGCAAAGTATGCTATAAAATGAATAAAAACTTATCTACAATGAAATGTATAAAAACAGTAAATAAAATAAAATAAATAACCCAAAGGAATTACAAGCAATTATTATATATCAGATGATGATGAATACCTACGGGTAATGGGGAATACGAAACCTCAAAATCAAACACATCAACAGAAAAGTTCGTTAGAATGATAATTACGTTCAGCGGCGAAAATAATTGTTTTCTCCGTATATTTTTTTTATCCGTTGATAAAATCTAGAAAGATAAAAAAATTTACAAAATTTTAATAATGTACTTTACAAAAATTGCTATAAAAAATCTAATTTTCATCGCACAGAAAAAATTTTTAGACGTACAAAAAGATAGAAAAATGGCGGAGAGAAAGGAAAAAAAGCGTAACTGTGACGTATACGGTTTGCACGCTATTGCGGTCGAAATTGTAAACTTTTTTTAATGCGTAAAAAAGCGGTTTTCGGTTTCTAGTGATCGCTATATTTTAACAGGTTTTTGTAAATATTGCAATGTTTGATTATGACTACATATATAAATTAGCGTTTTTGGTTTATTTTAAGGTATTTTTTAATTTTCACCTCTTTTTCTTTTCCCGCACTTTTTTTTGATAGTATCACCTTAGGCTATTTAATGTGACGGTTTCCCGCAATTTTTTTAAGTGTAGTCCCTTCCCAACACCTTTTTTCATTATAGTGCCTCAGGCAATTTATTTTTTTAAAAAATGAGTGTTTCTAGTCGATGACATTTATCGCTTGCATGTGCCAGCAGTGTTTTTGGCTGTTTTCAAATTCAAAATGGCCACCGAGCGCGTACTATATCAGCACCCAACCATCAATTATATATAACTGCTTTCAAAGATAATTTTTGATAGAAGACTATTCCTAGAGGAGTAATGTATATTATCCTTTGTTTTTATAAGAAGTTATATATAGGTCAGAGTAGTTTGAGCTTAAATAAAAGAATAAAAGTACATAAAAATAGAGTTAGAAATAAATATCTTCATTCTGTTTTCTATATCTAGGAAAGAGATACAGATCCCACTGTTATTTTAGATGAGGATAAGATTGTCTCCTTTGAAAGAAATGAAATAAAAAGAATTAAAGATTTTTTATTATTAAAAATTTATGATTCTGAAGCAATTAAGTTGTTTAACAATTCTTTTAATATTAAGAGTATGTGGGATGTAATTGGGAAATGTGGAAAATATTTAGTATATATTTGTTGATACATTTTAGTCCTTTGAATTTGAAGTCTGCTTTTAGCAATGAAACCAGTGGTTGTGTTATAGAGTTTATTTTCTTTGGCTATTTTAGTTTAGTTTTGAATTTGGGGTAAGATTTTTTTCCTCTCAAATTCAGTTTCTCTTTATAAATTCCATGAATTTTCCTCTCAAAAATAATCTCTCTCTAATAAACTCTCACAGTAAGAACTTATAAAGTAAACAATCACAGAGAAATAATTCAGCTTTCAAAAATTATCACATAAAAACAATAGTATAACAAAAAATAATTAATATGAATAATAAAATGCAATGTCATTCCAAATCATTTAAAGTCTCACTAAACCATTATAGCTAAAAATTCATTATTAATAAATAACTCAGTCATTTAAACTATAGAGACAATTAACAATTTTCATATATATGATTTGAATGATAAGAATTAAAGTTTCTGAAAGGGGTTTTCTTTTAACTGCAAGAAGATATGTGGTTCCTCCTTAAGGCTTTAAAGAAATCAAGCAGGGAAAATCCCAAATGTCAATTGCATATGAAATTGTCATTGCAGCTATTATTACTATGTAGTTATTCATATTGTTTTTTATTTCAGAGTTTAAAACAAAGAAATACTATATAATCTTTCTTATCAGTTGCCTGATATTTGAAAATTAAAACCTTAATTGAATTTCATTGAACATAGGATAAATATGTAGTGTATTTAGAATAATTTTTTAGAGATTTGCAATCGTGACAGACAAAATTAAATTATGACTTTAAAATTTCTAGTTTATAAAGTCATCAGCTAAGACAGTATCTGGAAGGGGAAGGCAGAAAGATGGTAAAAATCTCCTAAACATAATCCAATATTGTTATTCAGCGATGAACTTTTATTTAGCTACCTTCAACTGCAGATCACTTTTAAATCAAAGAAAATATATGAACTGAAATAAATGTTTAATATTAAATGGAGTACTTGATCCTTGTGAATTTAGAAGATGAAGAAACAACAGATTTTAAAAAACGAAGCTGTACTTTATTACAAAGATACAAATATCAGAAGCAAAAATAGAATAGAATTCATTATAAATAAAAGTGGAAAAGCTACATTGTGGAGATTGATATTATATAAAAACAGAATTGCTACATTAGTTATTCAGTTTATGAAAAATACTAAATTCAGATAATTGTAATTTTTATATATTTATGTACAAATTGAATCCTTTTGATCACACTAAACATTTTTAAATTGTCCTGAAAGACTAAATTTAATGTTGGAATTGAAAGACAACAGATGAAAGTGTTAAGTAAATTTGATTAATTGCATAAAAAGAAAAATTATACATTACAAATTCTTCTCTTTTTTTTTTTTGACAAAAATGATAAATAAAAATGGCCAGGAAATATTCAAATGAAAGTACAGCAGAATTCGATTATATTTTGACTAACAGAAAATATGTATTTCATGATTGCAATGTTCTTAATAAATTCAACACAAAGTGATCATTGATTAATGAGATGTATGAAATGTACTAATGCAAAGGGAGATGAAACAATTAAAAAAAGACAGTACTAACTATTGATCTTTCTAATTTTTAAAAACACTCCAATGAATTTAAAACATGCTAAACATTTTAAAATATAAAATCTAAAGATGCTTCAGACTTGACCAAGATCACTAAGATCTCATAACTAAATACTCTACTAAAAATATAAACAAAAAATGATGCAAAAATTATTCATTCACTGATGAATTTTCAACTGAGATAAGCTTATAAATATGAAATTATTTTAAAATGATACATTAAAAAAATTGAATGTCTGAAGTTCTGTAAAATAATATGAGAGCCAATAATGATATAAGAAAATAAAATTATGAATTGGCAAAGAAAATTGCAGAAGAAAATTAAGAGTTTCAAAAGTATAAAAGAATGGCTTGGTAATGTTCCTTCAAACTGCTGTTTTTGCGGAAATGTTTTCTTTTCTGCAATAGTAAAAATCATAATGATTCACAAGTTAATTGGTCCTGGATATATTTCAAGTTTTAGTTCAAATTTTCTAATTTGTCTGATAGAAAGTGCAATCTCAAAGGTAAACATTGAAAATCCACACTTAAGCAATTGTGATATAAATATAAATAAGACATCGAAATGGAGTTGGACTAGACATACTGCTAAAAGAGGTAATAGATGAAAAGTTAATGTTTCAAACAATCGGACATTTAGAATATGTAAAAAATCAATCGCTCATATTAAGGGCAATCCACCATTAAATAACATAGTTAATCCTTTTATATCAGATGCACATAATTTTAAGTGCTGTCTTCTATTTTACTTCTTCAACAAAATTCATTTTTAATTAATGCTAATTTTTTAATTAGACTTTCCAAAGTACACAACCATCATTAATTATTTAAAAAGTATATATATATAATCACTAAATTAAATACCAAATATTGTATTTAAAAAAAAAAAAGTCTAGTTTAACACATCTGCTTTTAACACACATTATAAATTATAATTTATCCGTGAGAATATTAGAATATATAAATAAACATATATAAATCGTTCATATCTTATTATGTACATATGGTGCATATATTTACATATGAGAATAAAATATCTTAAAAGATACAAATATTTATTTTACAATAGACTGAATTATCCATGATTTAATAGTCAAATATGAGGGGTTTTTTTTTTAAGTAACATATTTTTTTATAAATATGATTACTAATAAAATGTATTTAGCTCTGCTTAAACAAAATAGATAAAAGTTTTTGTCAGTATTACATTTGAAATCTCATGCTTAAATTAATGTGGAAAAACAATATTATCATAGACTCAAGTCTTAAGCAAAAAAAAAAAAATACAAGTTATTCACAAATAGTGAAGAAATACTGCAGTGATTCAAATATTGACGAATGATGATGTTATTCTCAATTTTCAGGAAATTATGCAAAAAGAATTTGTACTGAAATACTATTTCATTAATTTTTGCTTAACAAGATTAAATTAAATGATCAATTGTGGCCAAGAGTACATTCAATACAAACACTTCAGATCCGTTTTTCTCATAGATATTAGAACCTCTCCATTTTTATAAATCAAAGTCAATTGTTTCTTATGCCCACATGAAATATTACTAAAGACAACATTTTCCTACAATATATAATAACTTAAACGTTCAGAAGCTGAACATCCATAAAATCAAATGTATATAAAGTCAAAAATGATACAACAAATAAATTATCATGTGATTTTTCCACTTTATATTCAGTGTCTGCATTAGAAATTGTAATCCAATCTAATCAATAGAGAGAATTACTATTCCTAATACAGATCAAAAGAAAATAATTCTAAAGGAAATTATAATTCCATTGTAAAATAGATGATTTTTTTTTTTTATATTTTAATTCAATATCAAATATTATGATTATATGTATGTTGCTAGACTTTAATTCAATTTAAGAGCCTATTAGTATAGCAATTTATGTATTCAGGCTGAGTGAATTTTAAAATTTTTTCATGTAGATGACTTTCTTTTTTTTTTTCAGATAACCAATCCATAGCCAACTCAGTTAGCCATTCAGTAAATGAGTATCTATCTACTTATTATTAGCTAGAATGAAAGAACGTTTAACTTAAATCTGGAATGGCCACATAAAATGTCAATATATGATTGTAAAAAAAAAAAAAAAAAAATTTGCCTTAGCTATCATCATTGATTGGATGGTAACATTCCTTTGGGCATGGACCCATGGTTTAATTTTTATATTTTAATTCAATTATAATAGTATGAAGATACAAAAAATAATGAATTGTGTAAGAATTATTACAAATCTGCAATTCAATCCTTCATCTGGAAATTGATCCGTAGACTTTATTTTTTGAATCCGTAACATCTTATAAAACCAAAGAGTATATTAGATAAATAGGGAAAAAAAATTAGCCTGAATACAGAATGGTAAAAAAAAGTTCATATTTAATACTAAATTGTAGAGGTGGCAAACAGATGAACTACCTTTACACTAAAAGGTCCTTCATTGAACTTTTTTTTTTTAATTTGAAAAATACATTTGCATATACATATATATGTTCATGAACGTTTTTAACTGCATAAATAAAAATTGAATGGATTCCAAAAAGAAAATGATCATAGAAACATCTGATGACATCTTCTAAATATATTATGCATAAATCTGAAATGTTCTGTATAGATTAAAAGGTTTAAAAGAATGTATAAATAGAATAATTGTTATTTTAAACCTTTGTATAAGTGCTTTATTTTTGTGGTTTGATGTGAAATATTATTAGTTTGCACTATGACTTTTTTTTTAAATCACATAATGAGGCAGTTATATAAACTGAACTCAAAAATGAAACTAATATTGTGAGGATTATTAATGTATTGAGAAGCAAGCTCATGATCTAGAATTCAAGTTTAAATTTTTTAAATTTAACTGAGGATTTAGGATTCTTTTTTTTTTTCCAAATACTTAAGACCACAATTATCAATTATTGTTCAGGAAATGTGTATCTAGTTATAACTTCATTGACATATGTAAAATTAGGAAAGCAAACAAATCCTTAACAGCCAATATATAAATAATTTAAGTAATTGTTTAATCATTTATTAATTTTTTTGTAGAAAAATGCTTTAAAAAAACTTTGCAATGAGTTGTTTAAAAAATCTACATAATTCAGAAAATAAATGATTATAGATATAGTATATATGCTTTATAATTTCAAAAAGTGTAAAACATATGTTGAATTTTGCTTTATTTTGATATATATTTTACCTGGAAAACGTGTCTAGTAACTAGATAGACCATTTTGACCACAAAAATTAATCAAATAAAACCAAAACACCTTGTTAATAATAGATTTTTAATGTTTTCTACATAAATAAAGTAGATTAACTCCACTAATTGCATATTTCCTGTCCATAGGCATCTTATTCACATGAAATAAAATGATACCCATTTTTTGCCATTTGTGAATATTTTGTGATGATTCACATTCATATAACATCACTCAACAGGAATAAGATTCAGTAACAAAATGGTTTTTTTTTTAATTTCTTGTATTCTCTCTGTGTTTTCAATGTTTATGTGAATTTGCAAATGAGTAAGCAGATTAATATTTTTTCAATGTGTATTGTACTATTAAAAAATTAAATAAATATTTCAATTGTTATAAAAAGTTTTAAATAAACAAAAAGTTGTTAATATATACTTGATAATAGTAAATCAAATTAAATTTCATAGGAATGGCAGCTTCTATGAAGATTTTAAAAAGATATAAAAGGCATAAATCATAGAAATACAATTTCAACTTTCAAAGCAACTTTTCAGACAATATTTTTTAAAATTTTTGCTAAGATATTTTTATATATTGCATCCTTTAAATAGGCTATTTAAAGGTAATGAATGGTATTTCCAACAGTCCTCTAAAAAAGATCAGTGAATGAAAAATATTACTCATCAAACTGGAAAATACTGGATGAAGAGGGTTTTAATGGTTTTCTATCTTTGTTTTACCCATTGTCTGGCTAATTTTTGGATGGCTAACTAGATTAACTAAGATCAGACTACTTTTTTAAAAAAAAATCTTAAGATTGTTTGGAAAGTAAATTTTTTTTCAAATTTAACCCAGTCCAAATTTAAACTCCAGATTGCAAACATGGCAGATAAATATATTAATCATTATAGCATAAGCAATATGAACAGTGTAATTTTTCAACAAGTACTTACTTATAATAAACACTTGTCAATAAATATATAAATGGTTGTTAACTATCTTTATTAAATTAAAGTTATACACTTTAAATTCAATGACATTCAAATATTATTTATTTAACTCTATAATATTTTCCATTTTTAACCATTCATCTTCTGCAAATTCACCAAGAATTTAGAATGGCCATGTGATCAATGATAGTGTATGAACTGACATACATTAACATAAACTGGATATTAATCTGGACTGGATAAACTTAAAAATCTTTTGAGGTTTCATTCAGAATTAGTACATGGTTAACTGACTATTCTTAATTAGAAAGTAAAACAAGAATTAAAAAACTACTTAAATCTTCATCAACCAAGAAACCAGAAAGATTTGAGAGTGATACTTTTTCCTTCACTGCAATATTAAGGCTAGAACTTTTATTCTATAAGTTTTCTGGTGGACAGGATTATAGTTTTTAGTATAAACACAAATAGCTGAAGATATAAAAACACGATAAATAATAAATTAATAAACATCCAACAAAGAGATAAAAAAAATAATAGAAGCACAAACATATATCAACACATGGTCTCTAATGCAACTTACATCAAATCTGTAACATGGTATATTGCCAACAAAACAAAATATTTTAAATTTTTATGCTCTGGTAATGATTTTTTTTTTCTCTATGAGATATCAATGAGATCATTGTCTATGAAGTGAGTTATTTAAAGATTGTTTTTACTCATTCTTATATTTTTAATATACTGTAATTGATGTTGGGGAATAATAAAATACACATTTTTATTTAAGACAATTTTATTTTCAATTGAATATGAAACGAGATATACAGCAAATAGGATCCTACAGAAACATTGTGCCTTCTTCATATAAGCTCAGCAGTTTCATGTTCGTGTTTTCTGGATTTGTGGTTTTCTAGAAATTTAATTCTCCATGAATAATAAAGATTGACTTTATATATAATTCTCTTCTTCCTTTCTCCCCCCCCCCCTTCTTTCTATAAATATATTGAATTAAATATTTTCATGAATTGTTATTATAATAAAGAATAGAAATAAGATTATATCCATGTAAACAGAAATAATTTTTATCTTTTGATGTTGCCAGGAAACCAATTAATAATTGAATATCTTGAGGCTAAATAAGTTTTTACCATTAACATATATACAAAAACATTTTTGTTCCGAGTTTTATAAAATGTCAAATATTATTTTTAAGTTTTCTTATATGTAAACGTAAGCAAGAGACATTATACAAAAAAAAAAGATTAGTTGGTGGATAGTCCCCATTGTTATTTTAATTATTCATAGAATTAAAATTACTGACATTTCAATAATATCCCAGTTATAGCCTTCTGTTATTACTGTTACAAAAAATAACTAGTTTGTTATTAAACTATTGACAAGCAATTTTATATAATATTCCCAAACAGAATAATAATTTCAATTGAACTTTTTTCACATAAATGGTCACTTGCCTGTCCTTATATATATAAAAAATTCAAAATAATTTTGATATATAGATCAACAAATTTTTTCAATTAACTACTGAAAAGTTAAGAGATAGATAGACAAATATTATATATACATATTAAAATAATATTTTCATGATCAACAGATATAAATGATTTATCCAGTTTCATCAATATAATTATAGTACTATTATACTAAGATTTCAGCTGGTTCATATCCACCATCAGCTGGGTAATGCATTTTATTTTAAAATTCATTGGAGAGTCACCAGAAGCATCAACATTATATAATAAGATTAAAATTTTAATCAGTAAAACCAAAATCAAAAAATTTAAAAATATAAAAGTGAAGGTGGGATTGATAGTAGATAATAACAAGAGCACTATGGTGTAACGGTCCAGGTTTTCCACCAGAAGAGGGGGGTGCATCTTACTGTGGTCGAGCCTAAGGTCTTCAAGCAGGATGTTATGACTAATGTGATGAAGTAACTAACCAGGATCATATCCACCTCCAATTGGCTAGCTCTTAGTTTACTCATTAAATCTAGATACAATTTAGGCTACTTCATCCATACCTCACCCCTCTTTTGGATTTCATTATGCCTCAGTATTCGAGCCCAGGGAGAATGTTGCCTTCAGCATTCCTCGGGGTGAATTTACTTTATGTGACAATTTTTCATCGACTTAAAATACAACAAACCCTATTGCTGTGTTATGTATTATAATACATGTGCGTACATATATAGATTTAGTCAATTAAACTGACGAGTGAGTGAATGAATGAGTTTGATAAACTAGAGACCAATTTGATTTAAAATACATTAACAATTTTATTTATAACAGAGAAAAATTCAAATTCTATTAACATTGCAAATAAAAAAAATACAATATTATAACGATCGAAATGCAAAGTGAAAATCGAATCTAACCGCAAACTACGATATCTGCTCTACAGAGTGCCATCTAGGCATTTAAACCTAGAAAAATTTATAGAGTAGGCAGATATGCGCTGTTAAGATTCCACTTTATTTAAATATTCAGATCGTTAGCCCAAGTCACTAGCTCAGAGGAGTAGCAGAGATAATAAAATATAAATTTTATATCTTAAATATAAAAGAATAAAAGCCACTGCCAGAAATTAACTCCTAAAAATTTTTATTTACGCACATATAAAATAACATTTAAATTCTGAGGAATAAATTCAACATTTTAGATTTTCCTATTAATCTTTAGTTTTACATTTAAGTAAATTACAACCACGAGTTTAATATTTATTTAGTGAGTCGAGGATGAATAGACTACATAGATCTGCATTTGAAAAGAAAATATTCTTCCCTGATTTAACCTTAGGCAACAAATTTCACAATCAAACCGGCGCCAATCCATCTGATACATTTATGTATTCAATGTAGCATGAAAATACGACAACACAAAATACTATACTGTCAGGAATGTACATCTGATCAGTAAGTAGAATTAGAGAAGACATTGTCTCTCCACCAACAGGAATGTCACATCTGTTGGCGAGTAGAACAATAAACATAAAACTCCATAGGAATGGACTGCGGTCCTTTGCCGTCTTACAAACCCATCCATAGGCAAACAGAAGGTGTGTGGTGTATATATATAATCCTGCCCATAGCGGATCTCATACTACATCTACAATTACACAAATATATCCAATCCATTGAACCAATTCAACTACGAAATGAATAACCTAAGATTTCTCTCCCTTAATATAACTTTACAAAACTATATAGCCATTCATGCCCGACTTAAATTTAACATTAAAATATGTTCGCACAGATTATTGTTATAAATTTGTTTTTAAAATGTTGAGTACAGATCGGCTGCACAGATTCCACGGTCAAAAACATCCAAATTAAACACAATCGATCAAAATACAAAATCATCGATAACGTCAATTGCAAAAGGGAATACCCAAGGCCCCATGGCATTCATTGTAAGATGCCTGCATTAACATCGTTGACCTATATATTCTAATCAAATGTGAAATCTTCAACATAATCAACCGCTAACGAATCTATGCAACGTCTATACACAACCTAAATTTCATCATTTAAAATTTAAACAATAAATAATTTATACCATAAGAAAAAAAAAATGGAAATGATTTTTATCAATCGGACAACATATAAAATTAAACATTATTAATTTGATTTTAAACTTAAAAAAGTCAGATAGAAGTTCATAAGCTTGAACGAAAGTTCTTAATTATTTTTAAATTTAGAGTTCATGTCCATATAGCTTATGGTAGAAGAGTCCAGGTTTCTGCTTTTAATTCCCGCAATGCCTCCATTGGGAGATAATGTTCTGGAGATGGCAATAGCTGGTTCAAGGTATCACAGTCTTTTCATTTTTTTTTTAAATAGAGAGTGTGGTATGTGCGTCCTATTACATCTCTCAAACACAAAAAGCTGGAACTGTCAGAAAAAACTATTTCCCTTTTTATATTATCCACACGGATTCAATCAACAAAATGTCACTAATCCATCACTTTCGTTAGGGTCCAAGCCAAGGCTTAGTGCTTCCATTGGTCAAGCTAATTTCTCTTTATTTTCTTATTTATCTTTCATCAGATCATTTTAATTATACAAGAGCCCAAGGTTAGCTTGAATTTCAAACAATTTATAAACAATCATTTCCATTTACAGATTACAAGAATTAATTAATACCTGTTTTTATTTTTAAATCTTGTACTTTTTTTTTTATAAAAAAGTACGTTCAAATACTTATTTATTTGTTTTTTTAAAAAAAATATTTTTAAAGTTTGGCATCTGTGCGAATGTATATACGTTTAACAAACATTTTAATTTTAGCGTTTAGTTTTTTACTTTTATTTGCGAACTTTTAAGTTTTTATTTTAAATTAATGTAATGACATATTTATATATCGTTACAATATATATGTGTCCAATATGCATCTCTATCATATCAATGACTAAAATTATTTGTTACTTCAACCCATACCCATGGTAGATATGTATTGATAGACACTCCCTATTTACAAAACCAATAAAATTAGCTAACATAAAAAATAAAATAATATAAAAATTATTTCATTGTCATAATGATCACGAACCTGACTATTTACAAGGTTGCATCATTGTACATCCAATAGCCCCATTATCCAATTTGTGCCAGAGACATTTCATATTCTTTGGAGACTCACCCTTTTAATTCTTTACAAGTTTCCTAACATGAATAGAGAAAGACTTTCACACAATAGTATTACTCATTCATACCAAATAAACAAATAATATAACTCTGACCTGTACTAATGCGTGTAGATTAATATGGAAGAGCATGAAAAATTCTTATCTCATTCCATATTATGTAATCATGATGATGATGAAGAGCAGATATCAAATCATTACTGAAGGGATTAACCTAAATTTTATTTACACACAAAACAGATTTTCTAGCGTAATAAACCTTCCCTCCCTTGTACTACTTCTCATACAGTGGACTCTTCCGACTGCAAATATGCTGAAACTTCCAAGTGCGAGAATAATAAAAACAGGAGTTTACAAACATATAAAGTAAAACAAAAAATATAGAACACATTATAATTTTTATTTTGTTTAAATGTTCCTGATTCAAGTCTGTAATTTTAGCATTAACATCTCTCGTCGATACAATCCATTTATCTCTTTGTCAGTCCATTCAGATAAATCCTCCGACATTCGCTGATTCTCTGTCAGCACACTTAAATGATGTTGTTTCCATTTTGGATTTCATTCTTTTCCAGGATTCCTTCAAACTCTTCAGATAAGGTCTTAAGCATTTTTCTAGGCATTATTTATATGAGCGAGTTAAACTGCCACGGCAATTAAGGCAGCATCTCGGTTGGCACATTTATCTAAAAAGTATACATTGTTTAGTAATTTATAAAATAGAATTGTCTTCTTCAGCTTATTATTTGGTATTTAGTAAGTTTATGCAAAGGAAAGTTTCATTCCCTCATTTATCTGTATGTGCTGGCTATATAACATTCCTTTTTCTTGTTGTTCGATAGATAGCACAATCTTTTGTCTATGATTACCCATGTAAAATTATTTTAATTCTTTTACTATGCTGTTAAAGTTCATTAACTTTTGCCATTTTAAATGATTATGTTTTGCTTCAACTTTTAGCACTTTAAAATTCTATACAAAAGAGATAGTATTTTTGAACACATCATCCATTTTATTCTTCGTTCTAATGTTCTATATTAAGCTATTTACTAACATTGGATAAAATATAAATTGTTTTTATACTGAACCTTGTTTCTGTTGTTTGGCATACATGCATCACTATACATATGCTTATTGTTGTGAGAATTAATGGTTGTTGTTGAAATTATGTAGTAAATTTATGTAATAAAATTCCATTCTCATGACATCAGGTCATTACTATGTCTACTAAGTTACTGTCTTATATCAAGTCATTATTGGTATAGATATATATATAGATGAAAGGTTTTTATGAGTAAGCTTTTACTTTCAATTGAAAAGGAGCATTTACTTCATTTTAACACTATTTTGGTTTGATACTCATTGAAGCAAATTTCAAGTGTGTATATATTTATATACCTGTTTGCATATAAAAAATAATGATATCACGTATCTAACCTATTATCTATCTCATTTTATGTTTTTCATGGGTTTAATGTTGTGGACACTTAAGAGTTGGTTTGAACTGGATTGTAAGCTACCCTTATAATAAAGATCATCCGATATCCAGATTAATAGACTTTAAAAAAAATTCAAAATAAAAATTAATTTACATGTATCATCATGTTTGTTGATACAATATGTTTTTCTTAAGAATTTCAGTGTTTTCTATGAGTTTTCTTTGCTAGAACATATCATATTTGTATAGGGTCATGGTATTTGAAAAATCTACATTATGATCAATATTTATAACATAGAGTGAGAGTGTCAATAATAAACTCATATATATACGCACACACATTATATACACATACTGAGAGAGAATAATAATGAACTATTTCATCCTAATAAATAAACTTAAGAAATATTTGACAGAAAATAAGATTTACAATTAAAAAAGTTACTAAATGGGTTTTCAGCACTTTTGTACCATTCTAGTTATAAGTTAAAATAATTTTAAATAAAAGACATCAATTCTTGATTAGCTGAATAATTATTGGAATTGTTTAAAGGGCCAACTTGAATTATAAGTAAACAATTTTTAATTTCCGTTTCTGAGATTCTTTTCTCACTCACTATACCAATGTAGAATATATATTTATTGAGATGAAAGGTATTTATATAATATTTAAGTAATAAGGTATAAGCCATGTTAGTATTTAAACCAAGATTTAGTCTCTCAAATGTAAAAATTGATGTGATGAAATATTGGGAGAAGTGAATTTAAAAATATTAGAATTTGAAACTACTGTATGGCATAAAAGTTATTTTTAAAAAGATAAATCATAAAATGCCTCTGTCTTTATATTTATATCACATATATAAATGTGAAAGAATAGCTTTTAGTAATAGATTTAAAATAATTATATAAAATTAATTAAATCAGGGATGGGCAATTGTTTTGGCTCGGGGGCCATTTTGTGGAAGGGGGAGATTAGCGGAGGGTCACACCCTTTTTAAAGGATTGCATTCATTAATTAACTTTGCATTTCAGAAAAGGTATAAATTGTATCATAAATATAAATTAAATAAAATACGCTGCTTAATAAACTCACCATCCGAAAACGGCTTGCTGCGTTTAGCAAGGTTGTAGGCTACCATGAAACTTGCTTCTGTAACGCTATTTTGAAGTGTTGATTACTTTGTAAATAATATTTGTTGTTTCTTCAGCATTTCCACACACTCTGCAGCTTTTATTTTGTGTCAAATTTGCTAAGTTTTGTTTCATGGTGTTGTTTCAGATTATACTCCTTAAATATGGCTATCATTTCATGACACAATAAACACACTGGCTTATTCCCTGTATTACTGAAGAAATATTTGTTTGTCCATTCTTCATTAAGCACATAACATTCATCACCGATTTAACATTTTTTTTGGAGGGTTCATGGTTTCACTAAAATTGGAAATTTATATATTTACAGTTGTAAAGACAAAATTGAAATTAACCAGATCAACCGGAAAAGCACTACATATTGATGTCTTTGTCCTAGTGGAAATATGAGACGAATCTTCGGTTGCGCATGGGAAGGAAATCTCGGTTCAAGGCGGATTTTTCTGTCTTGGTGGGCCACAAAAAACTCTTACCGGGATGCATGTGGCCCATAGGCCACTATTTGCCCATCCCTGAATTAAATATGTTATTCTTATCGGAAAAGTGTTAAAAACATGAAAAAAATAAATAAAACAAAGAGAGAAATTGTTTGTCACTAAAGTTAAATTTTAGATTTTAATGATGTCAGAAATGTGTAAAGACAAAATAATGTGGCAATCTTTTACATTAAATTGTGATATAAATAAATTTTATTAATGCAAATATAAATTAAAATTGTTTTTAAAGTAAATTTAAGAAATTTATAAAATATGATTTTATAATATATGTTTTAATTAAGATAATTGACATGTTTAACAAAAAATTAATTACAAAAAATTAGGTATAATTATTAGTATGGTAAATAGCAATATGTTTATGAAAGAATTTAAGTACAAATTGGTTGAAACCAGATTCCAGTTCAGATATTTAGTTTTCAGATTATTCAATTTCAGTATCATCATACAAAAGTTAGAATAGAAAGTTGTAAAGAGAACTTGGGAGAAAAGAGTGCAATTTATCAATAGTTGGAGGACTGACATCAGTTGCCTATATAATAGGTAGTAACTACAGCAGATTACATTATAAACACATTATCTATATTTCTAACATCATATCTCAATTTAGATAAAGCTTTCAGAATAATCACCTAAGGCATTCTTTGTTTGGATTGTTACTTTCTTCCAGTCATGTAATCTTATAATGTTTTCTTGAAGGTTTGTGATAATGGTATTTTAGTTATATTTATATATTGGACTATTTCCATCACCTAATAGTTAGTGTAAATGAAGAGTATCTAGCTAAACCTTGAACATCTAAGAAAAAATTGTCATTGCCTATTAAATCATACATTTGAAAAACAATTGACAAGTTGCTGAATACTGAAGAAAATGTAAAACATTAGGACAAGCTTCAGCAATACAAGCTTTACCATTGAGAGCACTATCAAAACTCTATGTATAAATTACAAAACAAATTAGAGATAAGAATTTCAATTTTTATAAAACTTTAAAATATATTTTTTAAATAAACTATTAACATCTAAATATATTAACTTTGAATATTTGTTTTTCCTTCATGCAATTTTAATATTTAAAATCTTATTTTGTCTCTTTTCTTTATAAATGTACTTGTGAAATAAGATTTGACATTTAAATTAAGATATAATAATCATATACTTTACTACTTCTATAAGATAAATTAAAATAAGCAACTAATTTAGTTGTTGAATAATTTATGGCCACCAATATAAGTGTTGATATTTTGCTTATTACATTTTGCATATAAAATTAATTTTTATCATTATTATTTTTTGATAAATGTCTGTATAAATTAGACATTAATTTATGAAATCAAGATGTGATAAAATAAATTGAAGAGATTTAAGAGATATATGTGTTTGAATACATATATATATATCATTAAAATCAATCAACCCTTGAACAATCTCAATATCAATAACAATCAACAATCTCAACCTGTTGTCAAGGCAACCTTTTTTTAACAATAAAGGTTAATATATATATTTATTTAATTTGTCTTGTGTTTGTCATATTGTTCTCTTATCTGCTATATATTATTTTATTAATGTAAATTTCTTAATTCTCTGAAAATACATTCTAAATTTGGGTCATAAATTCTTTATATATAAATATCTGTTCACCTCAATCTGAGATTTATGCTCTAAAGGCAATTAAACAACCAGAGAATAAAAGTTATATTTCTGTCAGTTTAATGAGTGAGGCCAAAAATCAAACTGCTGCCAAGTGTCTAAATGGAATAAGAATAAAAGTGCAACATTTTAAAATTACTGTATTTTTTATTAAATTAGTAATAGAAAAAAATCCAAAATAAACATTTGGGAACATTATTTCATCTCCTCTAAAAATTGTTCAATTCTCTAACAAATTTTCCATTTACTCTTAAAATTTTTGAGTAATTTTTTAATAAAACAAATATAATAAAGTCTGCTACATTGAATTAATTTATTTCAGAAGCTTATTTATTAAACCATCTATTTCAGCGGTCCCCACCTTTTTTGCTCTTAAGAGCACATTCTATAATACTGGCCAGGTGGCGGGCACTATTTATTTTTTCAATGTAAATTTATAGTTGTATATTGTTAATGATAGACTCTTTTACACTGTAAAAGTATAGTATGACTTACAATTTGATTACAATATAATACAATAATTTATAAGAAATCTTAAAAATTAAATTTATTTGTATCAGATAAATAATTTTTTATAGTGTTCAGATAGCAGCGGGCACACGTAAAATGGTCTGCGGGCACCATGGTGCCTGCGGGCATAGGGTTGGGGACCCCTGATCTATTTGTTATAGCTCACATTAAAATATATGCATTTAGTGCTAATGCATTCCAGATCCACAGTCTAAATAAAAATCACTATTTAAACCAATCATTAAAGCAGGAGAAATATGTAAAATTTATTGTTGTGTATATTGTACAGTTAGATTTTAATGAAACTAAAGTTCATTTTTAAAAAAGCATAAAACTAAAATGAAAATTTACATATCCTAATAAAAAATCATAAATTATTGATTTAAGAACGTTTGCTTTTTTGTGAGATATCACTCAATGACAGTTCCAGCATGAACACCCTCACCATAATTTATAATACTAAGTAATTCAGTTCTTTTCTTAAATCTAGTAAAATATATTTTGTTGCTTTTTGCAGAAATAACACTTGTATTAGGAGATTTAGGAAAAATTCTTCAAATAATTGTTAGAGCTTTTCATAAATGATTATCCCATTGACACTATTATCTGCCATTTGTTTTTGATTAACCCATATTACTAAAAATTTCCATTTATCTATTTTACTATCTCTAAACTTTTTAGCTCATTTTTTAAAATGATGTGGAGTGTTAATTTAATCCTATCACATTCAAAATTTAAATAATACCTTTTCTTATTTCAATATCAATAGATTTTTTTTTTACTATTTTTCTGGATCATGACTAAAATTGTTCATACATATGAAAAAAAATAGTTGCAGGAAAAAAAAACTGCTCACAATTATTTGATAAAGATGTCTAATATTTTTCTTAAAGCTGAAATATTCTAAGAAATCTTAAACATAAGGTTGTTATAGCTGCCAGTAGTGATTTCAGCCAATAGCATTTGTCAAATGAGTGATTCTATGTTTAATATTTAGATTTCTGCTATTGTTACCATACAGTGGAGCTACGATATCCACTATATTTTGTTGCAAGTCTCTCTTGTGTACATTGTGCATTATATATAATGGCTTATATTTTTTAACTGTCTTTTAAACTGAAACTATACACAACTTTCCACACTGATGTTTTTTTATATACACAATATACATATATGAATTGAAATTTTAGTATAAATTTTTTTTTAAGAATAATGTAGTTATTATTAATAAATTAGGGAGATACATTTACATATATTTCATTACATATATGTTCACTCACATTGACTCAAAAAATGTAAAACTTATATTACCATATCTTTATTTTTTTTAAATAAGTGTAACTTTTATTGCAATTAAGTATACTCTGGATAATATGCTTTTTCTTCAATAATTTTTTTATATGGAAACATAATAGCAATTTGTTATCAGCAGATTACAATCTTTCTAGTAATTTTAATGTTTTTAAGTCTACAAATGTTTTTACATTTTATAAAACTTTTAATACTAAGCTTAAAAAATATTTTATTATGCAATATATTGTACATCAACTTTGGAAAGAATAATGAAAAAAGAAAATGTATACTCTTTCAGCATAAACAAAAGCAATTTTATTCATAAATATGATCATGTACAGCAACTCTGAGATGAAAAAATGGCTGCTTTGTTGTAAAATGTATTAAGTTTATGAATTTAAAAAAACATTTTTTTGTTTATTTACATTTTTGAGAGGAATAACATTAATTGAAGTGGTTTATAAAGATATAGCTTATATAATGGTTTCACTGTAATTTTGCTTCAAATTTTATTTATTTTTGACTTGACCATTAATTAATTTCAAATTCTACTTTTACATCTCATGACTAAAATTATTATATATAGAAGTATATTTTTAAAAAATAAATAATATTTCCATCAAGAGAGTTTTAACAATTCAAATTTAGTGCTTAGATTTCCGGCATTGATACAATGCTTTTTCTTCAATTTTTTTTTTTTTACATCAACATTAATCATCTTTCAAATTCTGTTTTTATTGTTCATGGCTAAAATTATTACAGTATAAACCACTTAGTATACTTTTTTAAAAAATAGCTAAAATATTTTCAGTGATAGACATTTAGTACTGTGATTTATTATCATAATTTTATTTATTTATTTATTTTAACATCAACATTAGTCAGCTTTAAAATTCTTCACATATAGCTCATGGCTAAAATTATTCTACAAAATTTTCATTAGCTCTTCTAGGTTTAGCATTCAGATTTCTGCCAATGTTACCATAATTTTGTTTCAAACTTTTTTGACATCAACATCTCAAATTCTGTCATATAGCTCATACCTGAAAACACTTAGGGGAATACTTTAAAATATATATCTCCAATATTTTTAGTGTTTAAATGGTTGTTTTACAATAGCGTGTTGAAACTGTCGGAGGGCGGGCTTTGTTTGTAAACAAAGATAAATATAATGTTTACGGGGTCGTCGCCGGGTTTGTTTATTATCACATTTCAAAGTAAAGTAATATCAAATAAATTTTGGAATATGCAACAACAACAACAAAAAAAACATATGCGAAATTCAAAAAATTGAATTTAAAAAAGTACTTAATTTCTTTTATTTTTTGTTATTCTTTTCATTACTTATATTTTTTTTTTTGGGGGGGGGACGGACAGGAATTCTTTTTTTTTTATATGTATGTTTTTGATTTTGTTGATCACATTTAACCAAAACTACTATCTATCAAATAACAATTTTTTGAACGAACACAAACAAACAAAAAAAAAAAAGGGTACATCGATCAAAATGAATTTTAAAAAGTAGTTAATTTTTATTCTTTCTCATTACTTACATTTTTTTTAATGGTGGCGGTCGGGTATTTTACGACAAAATCAGCTTCTTTTCTTTTTTATATTTTTGTTGTTTTATAATAAATTACAAATACCAAATCGATTTCCATTTAACTGTACCAAACATTTACAACCAAAAGTTCCAACTTTGGGAAAGGTAGTGGGGGTGAGTAGTTACAATTCCTAAGTAAACGTAACGTTCCAACTCGAAGGTTGACCAACTTTTTACCGTAATTACCAAAAACCACATAAATATATTTACGGCAATTAAAAACAACTTTTAGGGCCGTTCAGGAACAGCACATATGCAGTTTCAAAGCTCTTTTGTTTGATAACCCGTTTCCAGCAGCAGCAGTCAGAGAATCTTTGACATTCGCAGCAAGTTTTCTGATTTCAGCCATTCGATGAAGCTCGCCCTTGTTCTCGCAGAAGTGGGACTTAGAGTGTGATTTCATCCGAATCGCGCTGGAACCTACATTTGCCGAATTTTTTGAGCAGGAAATGGGGGCTAGGGAAACAAGAGACTCTGCTGATAATTGTTAGTAGACATTCCTAAAAGATGGCAGTTAGAGGGGGAGGTGGTCTTAATGAATATTAAAATAGTTTTGACAATCGAAATTCCAGACACCCTCACCCAATACTGTAGCCAAAAGTGAAATGTGATCACACATCGAAATGCTTAGCACAAATCTGAGATGTAAGCTGACAGATAGCTTCTGCGGCAGATTCAATGTTATGTTTCTGTGCTATTAGCGTAGAAACAGACACAAGCAGCCACACCGTACTGAACGGACTATTTCTAGGCTTACGCATTAGAAATAGAATGCTCGCTAGCAGTGGTAGGCCACCTAAATGACATATTTCTGTGCACTATCACAGAAATAACACCCTCCGGTGGTTTCAACACGTTATTGTAAAACAACCATTTAAATTTATGAGTTACCATAATTTCACTTTGAAATTATTTCTTTTTTGACATAAACATTAGTCAACTTTCAAATTCTATTTTTGTCTCATGGTTAAAATTATTGCAATATGTACATCTTCAACCCTTGGTCCACAGACCGGTGCTGGGCCACAGAAGTTTTTTACTGGTCTACGGTAGATTGGCAAGAAAGTTAGTAATAACAGAATAATAAGAATTTAAACTTTTAATTAATATAAACAATTTTTATTTATTTTTCCAACTCATTTTTACCCAATTAAAAAAAAAAGAAACAGAAAGAAAACAAAATCTAATCAATCATACATAAATTAATTTGTTTTTCTAGTTATCACAGATATTTATGGGGGGAGGGGATAAAATTAAATTTTTTATTACTTTTCTAAAAAAATTCAAAATTAAAAAAAAAAGTTTTTTTTATTATACAAACTCCATATATATATAACCTCATCTAAGGCTAAGCAGTTTACATCTTTAAGAAAATTTATCTATAGACTTCTGCCGGTCTGTGAAACTTTATCCTTATTTTTGCTGGTCCGCGAAACCTTATCCTTATTTTTACTGGTCTGTAGGTGTGAAAAGGTTGAAGACCACTGATCTAGAATACTTAAAAAAACAATATTATCACACTAAAGATAGAAAAGGCTAACTGAATTAAATTGATAATTAAATCTTAAATGACAAAGATGTCCATTATTCTAATGTGCACATTGACATTTGTTATATAAATCATAATTTAGTGAGAAAAAGTATTTTTCTCTGAAAGCTTTCATTATATCAGCTCTCATTATAAATGTTAACAGAAATGTAAACAAAAAAGTTGAGGAAATCTTTTTTTTTTTAATCTTAGCTATGAAATCAATTATTTCTGAGGAAATCTCAATATGCTGAAATTCATAAGTAATAAAATGAATAAAATTCCTGAATACTATTAAAAAATACAACTAAATAATATTATTTCAGCTTTAAACTGATTTTATTGGACCTTGCAAGCATCTTAGAAAAGTGAAGAAATCATATGGGGGTATAAATAATGCAATAAAAACATTTATTATGCTCAAAAACAAATGTAAATGGGGAATAAGTGGAGACTTATTTCTCTATTGACAGCATTTGATGCTACAAAAAATTTGTATTTGACAATCCACTGAAGAAGTACCTTTGTACTGCATATGATTTTAACCACTTTTTTTTTTAATAAAAGTTTATTATTATTGATCTAAATTTCTGAAATATTTTAATAGAAAAAATATGTTTTAATTATTTTCAAAGATATCTAAAAATACATTTGTAAAGATACATTGATTTTTTAAAATTAATTTTAATAATAAGTAAAATATAAGAGAAAAATTGAATAGTTGAATAATTATGAGAATAATTTTATAGAGTTTAAGATTAATTAGCAGCTAAAATATAAAAAAGTGAACTTTTTTATAATCAATTTTACATTTATAATGTTGAAAAGAGATAGTGAATATTACTGGATGTTTTTAATGAAATTAGATGCATGTAATATTGGTTTGTATACATATGTGTGTACATTATATATGTATTTAGGAGTACTTTTAGCTATATTTATTTTTTTTTCAAATGTTATATTGCTCTTGACAAAGACTATAAACAAATAATCAAACCATTAGATTTTTAATTATTATTTACATATATTGATTCAGAAAATAAACAAAAGCTATTACAAGAAATCAGAGAAACTTTATTTCTTAATATTTTTTTCAATTTAGTTTAAAGGCTTAAAGTTTGCAAAATAATTTATAAAGTTATAAAAAAAATGTATTAAATAAAATAAAGCCAAAAACAAACCCTACTTTAAATATTAATTTTTAAAAAATCAATCGTAAAAACAATTTGAAAATATTAGATGGCCACTGACCACAAATTTAGGATTGCCAATACTCTGCTAATTAATTTTGCACTTTTTTAGAAGCAGAATCACATTTATTTATTTATTTATTTATTACTTCTCCCTGGTAAAAGGTGTGGTCCAAAGGAAAATAAACATTTGAACCAGATGGCATTAGAAATTTGTATGTGAAAAATAAGTTTAAATAAATATTTCCAAAAATATTGTGGCCCAAAGAATTGTATTACCCTTACCTATTAAGATAACAGCAGGCAAAATCCAAATTTTTGCAAACTGAAAATCTCTAGAAAAGATTATATATAAAACAACAAATTATAAAGAAGTTATCTGGCTATTTGCAATAACAAAAAACTCTATGAATGATTTAATATATATATTTTAATGTGCAAATTTTCAGATTATTTTAAATAAGCAGATAAAATAGACTTTCTAATAACTACCCATTGCTGGGCAAAGATCTTTCCAATGAAAACTCCATGAATCAATGAAAAAAAAAAGGCATCACTCATCAAGCTTTCAAATTGCTAGAAGGTGAGGATTTAAGCAATTTTCTATTTTAGTTTTATCATTTAACTAGATATAGCTGGATATTCATTTACAGGTAAATGTTGGATTGTCAGCTAAGTTGGTTGTGAACTAGCTACCTGAGAAAAAAAAATTTAGCCTCTTGTAAAAAATTTCATTTAGCCTGGATTTGACTCCCAGTTATAGGCAAAACAGATGTGCTATTTCTGCATCATAAGTTCCTTCTAAATAATTTTAAAAGGCACAATTTTAGGACCTTCCTTTGGTAATATAAGTGTTTGATTCTACACATGTGTAAAATAGTATTGGAAAGATAGTAAAGTATGAAAGATCCAATTTATTTAGAAAATACTCATAAAGCAACTAAAATTGTTAAAAAAAAATTAAAAACAGGACTTCCCATATAACTCTTTATATATGTGGGTAACATGGAATAAAGAAATTCTGAGCTTCACATCAACATTCTAGTATATCAAATGGTTTTCTTCAGGTATTTAGACATATCCCACTATTGGCAGGTGCATATTCAAATACTTGACATGAGATATAATTATCATTATCAGCCAACTCTCAGCCACATACTATTTCATAATATCAACATGGGATTATAATATATATATATAGCCACAATTATAATGCTCTGCATTAAAAGTGCATTAAGCTAAACTAAATTTGTATTGTATTTTATTTTACATTTATTTTATACAGTACTTCAAAAAGCACATATATATATTTGAATTTTATAATTGCAGTTTGTAATGTTATAATTGACTATTTATTAGTCTGCAATCAGAATAGATTATATTTACCTGTTTAAAGAGGTTTATTTAAACTTTATATCAATAATTTCAATCTCTGTGGACAAGTTGCAATTGTTAGTGTCTATATAAGTGTATTAAACCTTTAGTAAAGGTGGGATTCCACCGTTTTTGTTAAAAGGTTACCTTGACAACAGTTTGAAATTATTATTGATATTGGAATTGTATGGTTTTTAATGATTATATATAAATATTTATTTATTTTTATTTAAGTAATAAGATTATATATAAATATATATTGTAATCAGTTAGCTACATAGCTACACTAAAAGAAAAAGATAATAAGAATTAAATAGTTGGCAATATATTCCTCAGGTTTAATTAAAGTATTAATTCATTAATGGGTAAGTAATATTTAATTTTCTTAGACCTATTTTTTTAAAGGATCATTATTTAACTCAATAATTTTTAAATCCCCATATGATAGTGAGAGAATTACTAAACATTTATTTGTTAATAGTAATATGATTTTAATATGGGAATTATTTTAATAAGTAAAGGAGGAGAGAGAATTGTGAAAGAATGTAAACAAGTTTTTTTTTTACTCTCTCACTTTGTAGTAGTTATAATTAATTAGTAGTTTGAATTTAAACTATGAAAATGTACTTAGAAAATAAACAAATTCTTTTTCTTTGTTTTTGTACCTTATTTAATTAATGTTAATTTTAATCTTTTTTTTTAAAAAAAATTAAGTTTTATGTTTAAAAGTATTTTTTTTAAAACAAAAAAAAAGATTAAGTTGTTTTTTATTTTTGATTAAAGAGGGATATAACTGAACAATTGTAGCTATAGAAATTTATTTAATTGGTTGTTGTGGAAATTATCATGTCAGAGACAGATTGTGATTGGCTTGTGAGCAAGATTGTCCTAGAAAAAAATATATGGGGAATAATCAATAAATGAGAAGACTCTAGTGTCTGGTAAGAAGTAGAAGATTCTTAACTTATTTGTTGAAGAGAGATCACCCAAACTTAATTCAATTGATAAACAAAAAAAGCATTTACTAAGCCATTGAATAGAATACCACAAGTTTTAATCAAACTTTTAGCATACTATGAATTTAGCCCTAAAATGGTTTGTACAATGAAAACCATATACTAAATTCAGTTAAAAGGTAGTCATCACCTTCCTCCATGAGACCTACTTTCACTGGAAGAAAATGTAGAAAAGATGACTCCCTTAAAGTATTCAATCTTGCCTTTAATCAAGAGCATGAGTCTGTCTACAATTATCTTACCTGAAAATTCAAGAGGAGAACCAAATGGACAAAATTTACTATTTTTCATTTACTTGGAATTATACTCAGAAAAGAACAAATTTAACAAGCCCATGTTTAGAAGCCTTCAGGGAGAAACAGAATTGGGAAAAACTGGAAATTGCAATTGGAAAGATCTCTATAAGCAAAAAAGCCATGGCTAGAGGTATTATTTTTATACGTACACACTCTATTTTTTTAATAAAAAAATGTTTTTTTTATTTCATAAATGTAATAATTTGTTTTTTGAATTGTGTAAGAATTGATAATAATAAATATTTCAAATTGTTAAACTTTTTTTTCTAAAATCCAGTCAAATTTCTAGTGCAAATGGTGAAATAGTTTTTAAAGAGAAAAAAAATCTGTTGTAAAGTTAATTTTTTTTCTTGCTAAGCTGAATCAAAGATCTTATCTTTGATTCTGAACATGTTGTTAATTAATTTTTAAATATTTTAAAGAAATTAAGCCAAAGATTGTTATCTTTGATTTTGGAAATATTGTAAAAATAGAAAGAAGAATCATAACTATTTTAAAAAAAAATAGTTTAATGAATTTAAAATTAATCCATGACTAAAATCAACTGATTGGTTAATATAATTTTATCAAACTATATATATTGATGAAGTGGATATGTGAAATTACCTACTATCATGTTATTTTTTTGGTGTTAATATTAATTAAAATTTTAATAATTGTTTTTAAACTAAAAATATGTTTTAGTCTTAATTTCTTTATTCTATGCTATTTCTGTTTCATGAATTGTTGTGGATGTGACTTTATATCATGTCAGCTTATATTCTAGGATTTATTTATTTTTTATGATCCCAATAAAACTTTATTTACAAGTAGAGGAAGCCTATGATTTACTTAAGATTATTTATAATAAGCTATTTTACTTATTTATTTCTCTCTTGCTCACAGTAATAAATTACAGAGTTCTTCCTTCTTAAGCTAGATTCATGAATAACAGCTATATAGAAAGAGCGTGTATATTAGTGTTTATGGGAATCCAGTTTATTATCATCCTGAACGGGCACAAAAATACTCTTTAAAGTCCATACATTGAATGTTATTTAGTTTAATATTTAGTAGAAATTAAGTTTCTAGTTGGTCAGTATATCATTGTACTAAATGGCCCAAATATTGATGATGATCAGCATGTTTTAATATTCCAGCATTATTGTTTTTTTTATTGTTATGTATTCTGATGAATGAGCACTTTGTTAGTGCATCCAAATTATGTTTTAATAATTGCCCCAAGCTGGCAAGGGCTTATGGTCTACAGCAGACCCATTTCAAAACTAGTCACAAGATTGACTATTGGTTTATGTTATTGTTGTTCATTCATGATGATGAATGGGTTACACTTAAATTTATTTTTAATGCTGGTGAACTTATTATTATGCTTATACTTAGGATAGTTAGCTGCTAATCTCTTAAGAGATCTTTCTCATAATTCATTACTTTAGATTAAATATTGATAGTTAATTTTATATTTATTTTAAACTGAAATTGATGATGATTTTCCATCACCCCAGATTACACACCTTGATCTCCATAGTGTTATAATATATAGAGAGAGCAAGAGAGAAAAGAGGGAAAGATATGGCTATTTCAATCCAATCTCATCTCATTTATATATATTGTTTTTCAAACAATGCTTCCAAGTTTTGAGAAATGTTATAAAAAGCTAACAGATAAAAAAAAAATGTAGGATTAAACATTAATACAAAAAGACTAAAGTAAAGTTCAATGATGTTTCAAAAAAAAAAAAGAGAAAATAAAAATTGATAACAATGAATTAGAGATTAACAAGTACAAATATTTTGGACAAATTGTTACTAGAAGAAAACTTAGATAGAATGATTTTATTAAATAGACATATGTTCTCTGTCTTTAAAAAAAATGTTTTAAATAAATGTGAAATCTTAATTCAAAAACAATAAAGATTTCAGACTATACATAGAGAGACATATATTGAAAAAAACAACAAGGTTGAATGCAAAATACATAAGAGACAAAACAACAGATATCAGTGGTGCCACTGAAATAATTAAAAGGATGAAATGGACTGACCAGATATGATTCAAGAAAAGATAAATCATGAAAGATTTTAAAATTCTAGAAAGAAAAAAATATGTAAAATGCATGAATTGTGTGAAGAAAAGAAACTATGAACTGAAAAAATGGATAGAATATATACAATCAAAAAGTCTGACAGTACTAAGCATATAATAACAGAAATGTAATAATTGGAATTAATATATTGTTTGGTACTAATATAGGCTATGGAGCCACCACCTAAATAACAAGAAGATACAAATTAGAGAAATAAAAAAGCAATTGATAAGTTTCATATATTTCATAAAACATCAAAAACAAAACATACACAAAAAACATTTTTAAAAAAAACATGAAAATAATATAGTATTATTGATAAAATAAACTTGAAAATAATATATTTAACAACTAAACTAATGCATGACATTCAATAAGTATGAAGCAATCAATAAGGTTTATATACATGAAAATGCTAAAATATATTTAGAAAATAAACCTAAAAGTAATATATTTAGCAATCATGTTTTTAAACAATTTTATCATTTTTGAATTTTATGAAATGTATGAACTTTTTTTCACTTGCTTAATTTTTATCTTACTTTCATCCACTAAGTTTTTAATGCAATTAGTTGCAGCAATAATTCCAATTTCAGTCACTACATTTCTATTATCATATAGTTAAAGCTGCTACTGTTTTTCTGGTTACATATATACTATTCTAATTACTACATATTGCAATTAAAAATTAAACATCAAGACTAAGTTATTTAAACAAATTTAACATTTCTGCCTTATTTGTCTATATGCATATTAAATATTATTGTTTTTAAAAAAAATCAGAAAAGTGAAATGAATTAATGTTTAAATTATTAAAAAAAATCATAAAAACTTCCAATTCAGCTATACAATTGTAACAAATAACTAAGTAATATAAAATAAAAATAGATGTTTACCAAGATTATTCCATTTATCCAAAATTATTTAAAAAACTAATAAAGAATATTTAAAACAAGAATGGCTAACTTATAGTAAAGGAGCCAAACTCAGCACATTAAATCCTGAGCGACTAAGTCTTGTAAAATAGTATAAAAATATTTTTTCATAATAATTAGAAGAAAAAAATTATAAATAAAATAAACTTTAAAAAAAAAGTTCTACATTCAATCCATAAAAAGACATTTAATACTTTTGAAGACTAATCCACAGCAAATCCATAATTGTTTTTACTTTCGTTTTGTATTTCTTCATCCTTTTTAAGCACTGCAATTTTATTCTTTATGGAAATCACTTTCATCAATAAAATTGATTTAAAACAAAATTAGGTCATGTCTGAATGATTCAAATTTGAAATTTGTAAAAATAAACAGATTCAGAAATTCTTAAGCAATATTTAAAATTAAATTTTAACATTTATTTAATAATGCAATTAAGTACTATAGAAAGAAAAAAAAATCCACATTATATTATGAAAAAAATATTAAATCTTATTTACTTATAGCATAATTTATTTTTTATAAAATTTGAATAATAAGATAGGTGAAATCAGAGGTGAAAATGATGGCCATCCTGGTTTAAAATTTTCTATTCCTAAATTAAAGTTCAAAATAAAGTGATTATTTAAATGATCCTAGATTTGTGGATATTTTTGCAACAAACACCTAATGACTAACAATTAGGAATTTGTGAAATATATTTAGCTTGTTTTAAGAAATGTTTAACAGAATTTGTATTGTCTAAAGACATTATAGTCACTAGAAAAAATTTTTTTAATGTAAATAATTATTTGGGTCAGATGCCGCCAAGAAAACAAATAAAGCAAGTAAATATAAGAATTGGAAGGAATTAAATGCCTCTAAACTTTAATTTGTACAATAGTATCCTTGCCAGTATATGCCAGACATGGCTTATTGTTACTATTAGTTATCAGTAAATGAGCCAAAAATATAACTAAATATTATATTAGTCTAATGAAATAACTTATTAATAAATATTAATACCCTGTCCTAAGGCTAATTGAATAACAACAAAAGGTTAGTGTGACCTATAATTGTTTCTGCATTTGATTTTAAACATTCAAAGGCAGAAGGCTCTGAGTCAAGATCATTTTTTAGGAATACATGCACTGTCTCTTCTATTATTTTAAATATTCTGGCTGAATTTAATCTTCGCTCCTTTTCTATTTCTCTTGGTTCTTTATTATCTGGAATATCTGAGACAAGCTTTTTTTTTTTGGAACTATAAAAATTACTTCCTAAAAATAATTTTTTACTAATTACATTCCTCATTAATTTTGGTAGTAATGCTTTTTATCAAATAGCATTGCTTAGATCAGTGTTACTATAAATTCTTTATAATTATTCATAAATGCAAATATTACTACATTTAAGTATCAGTAATTACAATTCCAGCTACAAACAAACTACGCATTAATGCAATGTCTTAATCTTCTATTTATATCCATCTGTATTTATAGAAGTTGCCTTGATAGTAGGAACAGATTGAAGATTCTATGGATTATATAAGCTTTAGCTGTTATCATGTAATTAATATATATATATGTATTAATATGTGCCTGACTAAATTGCTACCTGCAATTACAATTGTACCTAATATATATGTGTGTGTATATATATATTAAATGAAATTAAGTAGATTGAGTAAACTTTCAACATATAAATGTATCGTAATCGTTAAGTATACTCAGTCTATTTAATTTAATATATTTAATGTCTGTTTGTAGAATTTTCATATTATTATTAATAATAACAGAAAACCTTGATATTATATATATTGAAACAATATTACAATATACTTAAAAAATATTTATTTGTTTTAGAAGAAATGTTTAGCCAATGCAACTGGTCTGTTTTAGCTTACAATTCTAAAATGAAAGAAATATATATATAAATAACACAAAAAAAGCCTCGAAGAAACATATTGAAAGTAGCATCAAAATATGGAAAAACTACTTTTTTTTAGGTTTCATTCATGTTTTTTTAAGATGAGCTGGACACACTGTGAACTAGAGCAATTAACAAATAGATATCAAGAAAAAGGAAGTATTTGGAAAAACTAATTCTGAGAGAATGATGAGTTAAAGGAAGCATGCTGGATCTCAATGAATAAAGCTTTGATGGAAATATGAATAGTGTTTGCTCTGGAATAGACAGTATATTGATAAAGTGTTAATACCATCCTATTTTTAATCACTTTATTCAAAAAGGCTAGGTTTTATTTTTAAACTGTCTACAATAAACCTTTTATAATAACAATTGCTTAATGCAATCATCTTATCTTAAAACCTGATACCAAATCAATTCCTATCTTAATAAGTTTTGAAACAACCAAAAATAAAAATTGGGCACTGAATCATTTGGATTTATAATAGGATTATTTCTTCTTTTGTTTTCTCATTTTTGTTTAAAATTAAAAACTTTAAAAAATAAGATTAATCCTTTAGTAATCAACATCTAAATTTTAATACCTTAAACTCATAATGGAAAGGAAATGTTCCAAGAGTTACCAGATGAAAATAAAAAAGCAGGAGTAAAATATAAATACTAAAAAAGACACAAGTCATGTTCAATGAATTTTCTCAAAATAAGAAAATAAAGATTGATAATGATGAATTAGAAGTTAATAACTACAAACTTTAGTGAGATTATTAATACAAATGGAAACATAATAGATGAAATTAAGAATAGAATTAAATATGGATGGAGTACTTTTGGTAGAAATAACTTCACATTAAAACAAAATATGCATACATAATTCAAACAGTTTTTAATAGTTGGGTTTTACTAGTTTTTACGTATTGATCTGAGACTTAGGCTCTTAACACTAGATTAAACTTGGAGTAACCAATAATGGTTGAAATGATGATGATGGTCAATTAACTGCTCAGATCAAGGGACATTTGAACATCAAAATAAAATGTGACATTTTATTCATTTAATCAAACTATTTTTTTTTACTTATTTCAATTGGGATTTTATTCACTAGCTACACACATTATTGTGCTGCATATTTGCTAATATGAAAAAATATTCTTTCAACGGGACCTGTGGCAGAAAATGATTATAATCACAGATATTGTGCTATATCATAAATAAGATTTACCTTTGTTTAAAGTTAGTTAAAAATTATAATAGTTTGTCACAAATTAATAATGAAACTAAAAACAACTTTAATTTTAATATATCTCAATGTATATATAATTAGAAGCGATTTGAACTGAGACTTTCAAGCTCCATTCAGTTATCCACTTCATCTTATACAACCAATACACATGACTATATACTTGTAAAAAAGATAAATAATCTCCAATATATATTTTCTGCTGAACCATCACTCATCAGTTAGTCCAAATCATCATCTCTCACACACATAATCAGTGCTCAGATTATATTAAGATAGCAAGTCTTCAAGTTTTAATGGACAAGTTTCAATCTTCACCACACTACAACTCTTTAGCCATCCAAATTTGCTATCTTAATACAAACTGAGCATTGATTATATATAAGTGTAGAAAATAATGATGTGAACCAGCAAATGAGTGCTGGTTCAGCACAAAATACATTTATTGGAAATCTTTGTCTTTTTCACAAGATGAAGTGGATAGCTGTAGGGAGCTTGAAGGTCTGAAATTCAAGTCCCTTCTAATTACATTAAGTTCGGAATAGACAATATCATCATCATCAACCATTATCAATCCACTGCATAATAATTCCAGTGTTATATATATTTATATAAAAATTTCTATGCATAATTGTTAGTGCCACATATCCACCCAAAAGTGACATGGTAAAATCTGCAGCACAATTTGATTCATAGATGATATAGCTTTTATCATCTGCAAATATGATATGAATGATTTATGATAATAAGTTTGCCAGAATGATATAAAGAAACTATAAATGATGAATGATGGTGAATGATAATAACCTTTATATAATTAATAGCACAATTTGATTCATAGATGATATAGCTTTTATCATCTGCAAATATGATATGAATGATTTATGATAATAAGTTTGCCAGAATGATATGAAGAAACTATAAATAATGAATGATGGTGAATGATAATAACCTTTATATAATTAATAAAAAAACAAAAGCCTATTAGAAGAAATAAACAGCATTGTAAAACAAAGGACAGAGATTACAAAAGAAACAAAGCATTAAAAGATAAATGGATATATGGCCACAAAATGAAAGATTAAAATCGACAGTCTTTCTGTTATTTGGGAAGCATATGAAAAATATTGTGAAAAAGAAAAAATTGGTAATAATATAATAATAGTGTATGAAAATTTTGATAAAAACAAAAGAAATTATATTTATTGAGAACTATTATATTATCACATATATGCTTTTAAAACTTGAACCTAGAATAACTGAAAAGTAGAACACTAATGTTTTTAATGTAGCTCTCTACACAGGATGATAAAATCTTAGATAAATTGAAGCTGCTTAGCTAAAATAAATCAATATTCTTATATTTAAAGTAAATTAATTTCTAGCATCTAATTATATATTTACTAGCTTCATTATCTGTGCATACAGCGTATATATATTGTGATGATCGCACATACTGCGGTCACACATATAGATATCTAACATTGAAAGAATGTTAAATATTGTGCTTGGATTATAAAAAAAGTGAGATTAAAAATTTACAAAACAAAGAAATGTTTAATAAAAAAAAAAAAAGAGAGGGAATTAGAATCGAAAAGATTCTTATCTTTTACCCTCCAAAGTTCAGATTTTAAAAAGAATAGAAATATTAAGGTTAAAAAATATCGATATCATGTGTTTAATGTAAGATTTAAAAAATGAGAAATGAAATATAAATAAATAAAAAACTTAATGATATAAAAACAAAAGCGATGGTTGGGAAGTTTAAATAAAATATAAGTAAGATTTAGAATGCAACGAAAAGATAAAGATCTGTTCTTAAAATTTCACATTTTGAGAAAATGAAATGCATATGTGAATGTATGAATAAAGAGAGTAAGGTTTATTTCATGTCAAAATGAAATAATTTTATTAAAGAAAGTGACTGATAAATAAATGTAAAATATATTATAAAATTATATCAAATTATAAGTAATTTTGTGTAAGTTGCTGAAAGCATGTTAAAGTAAAAAGGTGTGAAATAAAAATACAGCGGGAGATCAAGATAAGGAAGGTATTTGAAAAATAAAGGACATTAATTAATTAATTGGAAAACAGTATTGGAGGAGACTTCAGTGAAGACACTGCTCTGATAAGAAGCAGAGAAATATAATAGAAAGCAGACATGAAAAGTTAAACTTGGGAACATGAAAACAAACTATAACATAATAGAAACTTCAAGGATGTGTGGCTAAGGGCCAGTCGCGATCGCCAGTCGATCCAGACTTCCATGCTATAATGGTTCACATCTCGATGTAGCGCCTGCCGAATAGTTCATTTTTGCCTTGCCTTGACGCCCACAATACGAAGGAGTCCCAACAATCAAATGTAACCGAAGAGTAACCGTTCCCTACTAAAGAAGTGGAAAAATTCCACGGGACAGTCAGCAAGATGCCAAGTTTATTCAAAGACTTTATCACCTAGGTAATTATGAATAAGACATTTTATATAATTATGTGCACATACCTTTAAATTTAATGCAATTGCCAATCCCACATATAATGAGATAGACATTAATTAGACTCTTTGAATATTTGAAATGACTATAAAGGGATGTTATTTCCACAGATTGCAATCATTTATAGAATCTTCTATTGTATTTTTTTTTTTTTGTAGTATTATAGCATAATCTGTGTTTTTTATATTGAGTGTTTCTTTTATTATAATTTATTGTATTAAATCTGTTTCGTCTCTTTCTTCGCCACTTCCAAAAAATAATATAATCTTAGGGTTGGGAATAATTATTATGCATTTGAGTACTTAATTAACACATTAAACTAGTCGTGCAGTATTTGATCCCATTAAATTTATAATTATCCAAGCGCTGTAACTCTGTTAAATCTTACAGCAGTCGGGAGAAAGTTGACCGGGAAATATAACCTGGGGTTATACCTGTATAGCATACAAGTTCGGTCAAGTACGGATATAGACTTGTTTATGTCCGTATTTTCTCTCTGCTTGTGGTAGTGGAAAGTGGGCAATCTTGAATTATAAGAATTCCCCATTATATCTATATAAAAGGGAAGTTTAAGCCTTTCGATCGTCGGGTTACCATTACATTTTGGGGGCCAGAGTCCGGGATATCTATTGCTGTGCAGTTAGTGATCACGTGTTGAATAATTTTGTAAGATAACGAAAATATTTTCTAAAATAATATATGTGTTTTTTTTTAAATATATAAAATTAGCGTCGTAAATCAGAGTGGTTAGAAGCGAAGACGGAGGGGATAAATTTTTTGCTTTATAATACTTCATATGTGTGTTTCATCGTCAAGTGTGTACCGAGAATAGAAAGAAGGGAAAATTTTAATATTAAGAAAGTTTTGAAATGCGTTGTGATGTATTTAATAAAAGACTAGAAGTATTTCAATATAATCGCCATGAACAAAGAACTAATTATCTCAAATAATTGCTGGTAATAAAATATAAATCGTTTCAGAAAAGAGAAAAAAAGAATAAAACACAATGAAAGTTTTAATGCTAAATAATAAAAATAGTCGCATAGTCCAGTTAAGTTAAAAATAAATAAATGTGTGTATGAATTCATAGTCGTAATAATAAAGTGTAGTCAGCTATAATTATAGCGATCAAATATAGATTATCTAGATGTTTGTTGTAATGAAAATAAAGTAGTTAAGTTAAAGGAATAAAACAGTTTTAGTAAGGTTTTAATCATAAATGATAGATTCTAAAATATTCACGTATCTCAGTTAAGTTCAAGTGAAGAAATATATGTTGGACTTTAGAATAACCGCATGTGTAAGCGAAGTTGAAAGGATATATGTGTGAATTTATAATAACGTATCCCAGTTAAGCTGAAAATAAAATATTTACAATGATAAATGATAAAATGTTCGAGTGTATTTGTTAGGTTGAAGAAAAATATACGTATGATTTTAAAGATTCGAGAAAAGAAAGTAATCGATAAATTACAAAACGTAGTAAGTATAACGAAGTATATTAGTTAAGTTGAGGGAAATATATGTGTATGATTTAAAATTAATTGTGAGAATAACTTGAGCAATAAATTGCTAAAATAGCCTGTACAACGAAGTATACCTGTTAAATGGAAAGAAATATATCTCTATGATTTTAAAATAGTAAAGAGACAATATAAATTACAAACATAGTGTGTGTAACGAATGACGTTAGTCCGTTAAAAAAATATATATGTGTATGATTTTGTTTTAAAACAACCGTAACCTTAAAGTGATTGAAATTTATAAACAGAATATTAGAAATATATATCATAAGTGCATACTGTTGGAAATACAGTCAAATAGAAATGAGTTTATTTATAAATATCGTTAACAGAGGAATAAAGTATAGTAGTTGAGTTAGATTAAAAAAATATATATAAGTGCAACATTAATTGAAGTATAGTGAGTCAGAGTTGGATAAGTTGGAAAAAAAATATAGGACAATCATCAAGGTCGGGCAGGCAGTCAGACGAATCTAAGGCAGGCGAACAAGAGGGTGAACCAGAGTGCAATGTTTGGGTTGGCTAGCGATCTAAAGGCTAACTGACAGATAACAAAGAAAATTAAAAGTAAATCAAAGTAGAAAAGCAAAAAATCAGTAGAAAGAATTTTTTTATGTAGATAGATCCAGAAGAGTTTAGTAAAATAATAGTAATAATAAATACAAAGATCAAGAAGTGTTAAATAAAATTAGATTATGCATACAAGGTCCCAAGCTAAAATGGACTTTCAAGAAAAGGAAGTAAAAGAAGAGAATGAAGATAAGGAGATGAAAGTAAAGAGTAAAATAAACCATAGTGATATCATGGATATGCTAATGCAAATGAGGGTTGAGCAAGAGCAATTCATGAAGGACTACGTGGACAGACAGGAGAGAAGAATGGAAGAATGGCGGGTAAAGATAGAAATAGACAACCAGAAAAGAATTGCTGAAGCCATGGAAGAAATTAGAAATGATGTCATCCAGAAATCAGAGGCTAAGAACACAAGAAATGGATTTTACAGAGAAATTGAGTGGGATGAACAAAAGAGTATGGAGCCATGTGTATATGATGAATTAGAAAGGGCTGAGAGTATAGGTAGAGAGTCAGCCGAGTTTGATCTGAGAGAAGACATAGGGTGGCCAGAAAGGGAAATAAGAAAGTTAGATGAAGAAGTGGAAGTAATAAAAGTAGAGGATAGTAGGATACTGACAAGCATGCAGGAAAATATAATTCAGATAGCCAAGGCAGTAGAAAGGTTGAACACAAAATTTGAAGAGAGGATAAGGAGGTCAGCCAATAACAGTGCTGATACTGAAGTAAAGGGCATCGGACCAAGAATCACTGGAGAATGTAGAGATAAGGGCTCTGGAAATTGCATGGATTATCCTGTTGACTTCTATCAATTTCTAAAGATACAAGTTTTTGCTGGAAACCCTGGAGAAAGCCCTATGGAGCACTTGAACAGCCTGGAACAGTATTTCAAATTTGGTAGAATGAATGAGGAGGCCAAGTTAGCAGTCGCTTGCAGTCACTTGCAGGGCGAATCTCAAGTTTGGTGGAACTCACTGTTCCAGAAACCCACCACATTTGCAGGGTATCACAAGGCTTTGAAGACCAGTTATTGGAGTGAGGAACTCCAAGAAGATATGCTGCATCAGATAAAACAGGAGAAATGGAGACCAGAGGAATCATTTATAACCTTCTTCCGCCGTCAAGTAGCCAAGTTGCGGATGATGACCGTAAACCCATTATCTGAGATGCAAATACTCCGGATAACTAGGCATGGGTCCCCAAAAGATATAGAACAGATTCTAATCAGTACAGAGAGGAGGACGGTGGACCATGTGGCCGAGTTGCTGAGTGCATTGGTTACCACCAGGGACGACCAGAAGGAGGATGGATATAAACCTAGACTGCCTCCAAAAGAACCTCATAATAAAAAATGGATGGGATCCTAGTAAAGGACGATGGAAAGAAAACAGAAGAGATTTAACAGAGGGGAATCCAAGAGGGCAGGAAGATAGTTTGATCTAGATATAAGACTGAATGAAAGTGGCCATACAAATGGACAGAGAATAAAGAACTTGCGGATCAAAAGACACATCCCAGAGGAGGCAGAGATGATGTCAATAGAGAAAGACAACCACCAGATAAAACCTAAGTGTAATCACCAATAAAGGAAGGATTCACTGATACCAGATTGGAAATGGAATTGGATCATGAGAAATGAAGAATGGACTTGAACATTGATCATGATAATATAAAGAAAGAATGAGCCTAAATGGCAAAACAGTATAAAGGGATCCAAACTAAGACAGAGCATCAAATAGATAGGAGTGTGAGATCGTAGATTGAGGCTGAAGGTGTGTAGGTTTAGATATTTGTAGATGGATCTTGGCAGTACATGGTGAGCCTTCTCTGCTATGCATTCATGTGTGTTCTGCGGTCATCAAATCTTATTATATAGAGAAGACAGGGACAGAGATCCCCTTCTCATAATGACTCACTGGATTAAGATTTCCAGTTAGATATTTGACAAATATCGTGAGTCAATGGTTTATAAACCAATCTATGGGGAAAGAATACGAGTTATCAGTAAAATATTCTGAGCTCATGGATGAGCTGGATGAAAAAGATGCCAGCCTTCCAACCTACCTCAGTAATAGTGACCAAAGTTGGCACTTAGAGCGTTATCATTTGTAAAGTGTGAGGTATGAACAGGTTTAATCGAGTCACAAAGATATCCTGTGGACTCGAACCTGTATATACAAGTAGGAGGCAGAAATAAAATTCACGTAATGTTATAGCAAGATTAAATTGGTTTAGTAATGCTGGTTGGATCATCAGAGTAGGGATGTAATTTGCCTGGTCGCCTCTCTAGGAATAATCTCATCACTAAAGTTATATGAGAAGTAAATAGATATAAAAAGGTTTGAACAGTAATTAGGAGCATCTAGCTTTAAATGCATTAGATTAAAATTTTTTTTTTTAGAAAAAAAATTTTAAAGGAGGGGAACGGTGTAATGTGACGATCGCACATACTGTGGTCACACATATAGATATCTAACATTGAAAGAATGTTAAATATTGTGCTTGGATTATAAAAAAGTGAGGTTAAAAATTTACAAAACAAAGACATGTTTAATAAAAAAAAAAGAGAGGGAATTAGAATCGAAAAGATTCTTATCTTTTACCCTCCAAAGTTCAGATTTTAGAAAGAATAGAATTATTGAGGTTAAAAAATATCGATCACAGATTTTAGAAAGAATAGAATTATTGAGGTTAAAAAATATCGATATCATGTGTTTAATGTAAGATTTAAAAAATGAGAAATGAAATATAAATAAAATAAAAACTTAATGATATAAAAACAAAAGTGATAGTTGGGAAGTTTAAATAAAATATAAGTAAGATTTAGAATGCAATGAAAAGATAAAGATCTGTTCTTGAAATTTCACATTTTGACGCAAATGAAATGCATATGTGAATGTATGAATAAAGAGAGTAAGGTTTATTTCATGTCAAAATAAAATAATTTTATTAAAGAAAGTGACTGATAAATAAATGTAAAATATTAAATTGATAAAAAATCAAGTCATATGACCTAATTTTAATAAAGCTCCTATTTACAAATGTTATATATAGAGTAAGTTAAAAAACAAACTCTTATGAAGCTTCAAAAATACCCTCAACCTCAGACCGCGGTTTCTGCCTCTAGCGTCATCAGTGAGGTGCTAGGGAATAAAAATACTAGAACTAGTCCAGCATTTTATCAATGCCTAACTATTGAGAAGAAAATCTGAAACTTTCAGACATTTAAATGTCCAAAAATCCAGCTATCTAACTCAAATAGCCGTATGGGACTGAACTAAGTTCAGATACACCATATATTAATAGCTCTAGCAATATAAAATTAGGTCATATGACTTGATTTTTTATCAATTTAATTTTAGTTTTTTGCTATTAATGCTTTGGCGATTTTATATTGCTAGAGCTATTAATATATGGTGTATCTGAACTTAGTTCAGTCCCATACGGCTATTTGAGTTAGATAGCTGGATTTTTGGACATTTAAATGTCTGAAAGTTTCAGATTTTCTTCTCAATAGTTAGGCATTGATAAAATGCTGGACTAGTTCTAGTATTTTTATTCCCTAGCACCTCACTGATGACGCTAGAGGCAGAAACCGCGGTCTGAGGTTGAGGGTATTTTTTGAAGCTTCATAAGAGTTTGTTTTTTAACTTACTCTATATATAACATGTAAAATATTATATTATAAAATTATATCAAATTATAAGTAATTTTGTGTAAGTTGCTGAAAGCATGTTAAAGTAAAAAGGTGTGAAATAAAAATACAGCGGGAGATCAAGATAAGGAAGGTATATGAAAAATAAAGGACATTAATTAATTAATTGGAAAACAGTATTGGAGGAGACTTCAGTGAAGACACTGCTCTGATAAGAAGCAGAGAAATATAATAGAAAGCAGACATGAAAAGTTAAACTTGGGAACATGAAAACAAACTATAACATAATAGAAACTTCAAGGATGTGTGGCTAAGGGCCAGTCGGGATCGTCGGTCGATCCAGACTTCCATGCTATAATGGTTCGCGTCTCGATGTAACAACTGCCGATGTAGCGCCTGCCGAAGAGTTCGTTTTTGCCTTGCCTTGATGCCCACAATACGAAGGAGTCCCAACAATCAAATGTAACCAAAGAGCGACTGTTCCCTACTAAAGAAGTGGAAAAATTCCACGGGACGGTCAGCAAGATGCCAAGTTTATTCGAAGACTTTATCACCTAGGTAATTATGAATAAGACATTTTATATAATTATGTGCACATACCTTTAAATTTAATGCAATTGATCCCACATATAATGAGATAGACATTAATTAGACTCTTTGAATATTTGAAATGACTATAAAGGGATAATATTAAAGATTTTAAAACTTCTCATTCGATAATTTAATATACAAAATTAACAAAGTGTATGACACACTTGAATGTGAAGCTATCAAGATACACAGAAATTATTACACGCTAAGCGCTTTCGAGGCCTTTTGCCTTATATTCATAGCGGTAAGGCAAAAGACCTCGAAAGCGCTTAGCGAGTAATAATTTCTGTGTATCTTGATAGCTTCACATTCAAGTGTGTCATACGCTTTGTTAATTTTGTATATAAAGGGATAAGTTATTTCCACAGATTGCAATCATTTATAGAATCTTCTAATTTGTATTTATTTATTTTTTTGTAGTATTATAGCATAATCTGTGTTTTTTATATTGAGTGTTTATAATTTAGAGTGTTTCTTTTATTATAATTTATTGTATTAAATATCTTTTATTTATGTAAAATCTGTTTCGTCTCTTTCTTCGCCACTTCCAAAAAATAATAGAATCTTAGGGTTGGGAATAATTATTATGCATTTGAGTACTTAATTAACACGTGAAGCTAGTGGTGCAGTATTTGATCCCATTAAATTTATAATTATCCAAGCGCTGTAACTCTATTAAATCTTACAGCAGTCGGGAGAAAGTTGACCGGGAAATATAACCTGGGGCTATACCTGTATAGCATACAAGTTCGGTCAAGTACTGATATAGACTCATTTATGTCCGTATTTTTTCTCTGCTTGTGGTAGTGGAAAGTGGGTGATCTTGAATTATAAGAATTCCCCATTATATCTATATAAAAGGGAAGTTTAAGCCTTTCGATCATCGGTTACCGTTACAATATATATATAGTAGTTTACAATTTTTAATTAAATAAATAATTCAAGCATTTCATAAAATCAAAGAGTATATTCTGAAAATAAATGTATAAAAACCAAATATTTTGGAAGAATTGTGAATAATCATGATATTATGAATGCTGTAATTACTTTTAGAGAATAAAATTGATGAAAAAACTATAAAAAAAAATAGATTGTGAGATTGGGGGCAAGGATTCTTGGATGATATTAAAGGACAAAGAATCAACAAAATGAACAAGAACATGCCTGGATAGATTATCGCTCCATACCAGGCCATGAGTTGAAGAGAATAAAAGTAAATTAAATAATAAATAATTAGATAATTAATACTTCCAAAGCAAATAATAAATACTGTGAAAGTTTTTGCAAACTTAATGTTAAATCATCATCACTTTCAACAATTATCATTCCACTGCAGGATGGTCTCTCCAAGTTCAATCCTTCTACGAACTGTCAAAAGATAGATCACATACACCAAAGTAATCTTTTCCAAATCTATCATATGCTCAACTTCTTAAATAACTCAACCCTATTCCCTTTCCTAAAGATTAATTAATTTATTTTTAGTTGTTTTTTTCTTTTATCTTCCACAGTTTTTCCTATCCTTGCCTATGTTTAATCCTTTTTTTTTCATAATTTCCTCAATAGTCTTTTAGAATACTGTATTCTTTTCAATATCTAAATATCTAAAACAATTTTTTCTTATCTTTTCCCAATATTTTAGAAACAGAATATTAATAAAAGTTTTTCTTAAATGTAATTTTAATAGATCACAAAATAAGCTTAAAATATCCTGCTTATCTAAGATATGATATGTTGGATTACTTCCATCATTTATGAGTGAATGTTGAATGTATAGAAAGTTTTAAACTTTATTTAAACTTTCCAAATACAAACTACTTGTTAGTAATAACACACAAATAGACAATACAGGTTAGTAATTTCACAATGTTTTGAGTAGTATTATTCTCCATTCTTCTTCAGGTGTTGCTGGCCTATAGCACAGTGACAATATTAGCTTAGAAGTTGAACTTGCATATTTGAGCTATTCTGTCAAAGGCAACATATAGTAGAAATTTGATATACTTTTTCTATACATTCAACATTCACTCATAAATGATGGAAATAGTGCAACACATCACATCTTATATTATCATTACAAACCTTCAGATATCCTGCTTATCTAATGCAATTCTTATAGTAATTACTTCATTATTTCCATCACCAAATATCTATCTTTCCAAATGCTTAAGTGAAATTAATATAAAAAGTTAGCGCCTTTGGCGGATTAAAAAAACGCAAAATACGGGGTGAGGGTGATATCTAAGAAAAGAATTACAAGTATAAAATAGCATATTCGTTTAAAACCATACAAAAATAGGTGGAAATTTTTTATTTTTTAGCATGTGAATGTATAATAATAGGAAATTACCTCAAATGCAACAACAAAATTAATATCTTTTTCCTATTCTAAAAAATGTTTTTTTTTTTAAAAAAAAAAAAGAAAAAAGTCGAATATTTCAACCTTGACTTTCAATCAGTAAATGTGATATTTATTAAAAATATATTAAATTAGTTTAATGAAATAAAACTTACTATTTAATAAAATTCCAATAATAAATACTTTTTCCCTATTAAAGCAAGTGAATGAAGCAAGTCAAAATAAAGTGTTAATTTAATTAAAACAAACATGCATGAAAAAGATGGCAATTAAAAAGAGCGTTTCTTAAAACGGTACGTACACGGATAGATCTTTTCGGGTCAGTGTTTCCCATAATTCAAGTCGGCAGAATCTGAAATATCAGTCGAATAAAACACGCAGCATGAGAATAATATAGAAAATACGTATTATATTTTAATGCTAAAAATAAAATTGTGAACATACGGTACGCTAAAATGAATATACAGTAAGTAAATCTAAGAATTAATTATCTACACAGTATTTTACAAAGAACTAAAAAACGAATGAGATAATTTAAACAATGACATTTAAATACAGCAGGCATAAATAAGATCAAAGGCAAAATAGTAAGTAATCATTCTTAAAAAATTTCTCTTCAGAAACGTATTTTAAATCAACTGACAATTTTTTTTTTTTTTAAATATTTATCTAAAAAAGTCATTTAAAAAATATAATTACAGTAATAAATAGTAAAAATGAAAAATAATTTAAAAAAACAACAACCTTATTGTGAATGATATATAATTCAGAGAGAAAAAAAACTAATTACAAAAATACAACGGATTGTCCATATTATTCCTTTTTGATAAACTCATTTCAACCAAAACAAAAACACGTGGGAAAAGGCGATAGTGAGAATGGGACATAAATAACCTTGAATTTTTTTTCTTCATTCAAAATTATATACGTATATACCCAGAACGCCTTTTCTGGGAACTTTAAAATAGAAATTTCAGTTTAAGATTTAAAAAGAAGAGAGAGAAAAAATCTGGGGCCAAATATTAACTTACCTTACAGGGACTGTTCATGCCGAAATCTTATGAGTAATGTAAAATTCACTATTCTATAGATTACGAGCTGTCAATAATTATAGATAAACTAAAAATTAAACCATAATCGACGAAATATGCAAAAAAACAAAATTAACCATATTAAATAATTAAATTTATAAAGGTTTTACTCCGGGGACTGCTAGCATATTCTAATAAATAACTACTACTGCCATCTAGACATCATTGTTAGTAAATGTTTATCAAAGTTTTAAGTAGTTCTTTTACCAGTTTTTAATCGAAAAAATAAAATATTAAAAAATTTTTAATTTTACTTAAACTGTGTTTCATTAATTCGTTTAATATATAATGTTCACAAATTTATAAATTTGAAAATTTAACTACTATAATAAGGCAAAATCACAGCAATCCAGTCTAGTTACGAATATCAGTTGCCAAAGACTTCTCAATTTGAAGAATGTCTTTTTTTTAGGATTGTCTTTAAATGCCGACTTAAATATTAGGCTTCAAAATCTATTAATTCTCTTTTTTTTTCTGTAGAATAATCAATTCTTATGCATTTAGCAATCTCATGCTTATAAATAACAATTTATCCAAACCACTTTGAAAGCTTTTTAGCAAAATCCTTTATTGTACATATATATTATACCTTACGTGTCGGCTGTTCTGCAGTCTTCTTCAGAATTATGATATAATGAACAAAATAAAATACATAAATAATACTATAAAAAATGTAAACAATAAACAACTAAAAACAACATAAAATATATAACAATACATAATCAAACCCAAATAAAATAATATAGTTAATATAAAATAAAATATACAATATAAATACAAAATAGAAAATAAATAAATATAAAGTATACATGAGTATTCCTTACAGGATACATACATATTCAAGAACTACTATTAATCTAAATATATTATTCATTTTAAATAATCTCCTAATTACTTCTGTTCCTTATAAACTTAAATTTTATTCTTATTAGCTCCACCTCAATGACATTCTTAATAATTTTATATTTATATAATTGACAGTTCAACAGTACTTTATTTATTAATATTCTTTTTAATTTTTAAATCATTTAATATCTATTATTAACTTATTCCATTCTTCTGTTAAAAATAATATTTTATATCAATTATTATTTTTATAATATATATATAATCTATAAATTGTAATCATTAACTTATCCAATTTATTTTAATCTTTTCAAAATAAAAAACGTTTTTTTAATTATCTTATATCCTAGTTTCCTCTATTATCTATTATTTAAACTAAATATCTCTATAACTACTACAACATCTCATTTATATATATATACATTTTTATTTATACATCTTAACTTTTGTTATTATTATTATTATTATTATTAACTTTTGTTATTATTATTATTATTATTATTATTATATAAGTTTCTTATAAATATTATACCGCTTTATATGTAAACATTATTTTCAGTTTTTCTCAATATGTAATATCTATAAATATATCCAAGTGTATATCTGGATATAATGTTTCAAAAAAAATATCTTATATTCTAGTTTCCTCTATTATCTATTATTTAAACTAAATATCTCTATAACTACTACAACATCTCATTTATATATATATACATTTTTATTTATACATCTTAACTTTTGTTATTATTATTATTATTATTATATAAGTCTCTTATAAATATTATACTGCTTTATATGTAAACATTATTTTCAGTTTTTCTCAATATGTAATATCTATAAATATATCCAAGTGTATATCTATCTGGATATAATGTTTCAAAAGAAATTGACAGATAAAAAGTGGTATATTCAAACAAATATTTATAAGAAGAACAATATTTGTAACAAAATAACAAGTTGGTTTTTCAACATTTATAGAAAATATAAAATTAGTTATATATATATTCAAGAAATACAGGGCTGCAATGTATTGCTCAAAAAAAAGATGACTATATTAAAGAAAAAGATTTAATAATCAATGAGTTAAAAAATAGTGATTTCCCTGTATATTTTATTAAAAGAAGTATTGAAAAAATAGAGTATAAGATAAATAAAAATGAAAAGAGTGAAAGAAAAAGGAAAGGTGAAAATAGATATATAGGAATAAAAACAAATAATATTATTGTGAATAAGTTTAATAAAATTATAAAGATAATTAATAAAAAATACAAAAGAATAATTACTACAAAAATAGTTAATAAAAAAAAGAGAAAACCTATTAAATTTAATAGATAACAAATACATAGGATATAATAAAGATAATAAAGAAATAATTAATGGAATATATGTGATAAAATGCAAACAATGTTTAGATAGTGGGATTGATAACAAATATGTGGGAGAAACAAAAAATTCTATAAAAACAAGATTAAAACAACATAAAGTTCAATAAAAATGATGTTACATACAGACAATATTAAAGAAAGAAAAAAAAAAGCAATACTAATAAGAAAGATAAAACAAAAATTTAATAGGGATTCTGGGATTAGGATGAGATTGGTATATTTCTTAAATAAGATATATAGAGGTAAATATATAAAGAGAAAATTATTTATAAATGAATTGTGGGCTGTAAAAAAATGATTAGGTTACATAGGAGTACACATACTGATATATTTAAAGATATTACATATTGGGAAAATATGAAAATAATGTTTACATATAAAACAGTATAATATTTATAAGAGAATTATGAAATAATAATAACAAAAGTTAAGGTGTATAAATAAAAATGTATATATATAAATGAAGTATTGTAGTAATTATAGAGATTTTTGGTTTAAATAATAGATAATAGATAAAGCTATGGTATAAGATAATTTTTATACTGGGTTTGGGAAAAGATAAGGGGGATTTAGATATAAAGTCTATAGAGTTGACAAAAATTATGTTGTGGAAATGGAATGGAGCAGATTATGGGAAAACAGGGTGGGAAATGGAAAGGAAGGTAAAGTGGCTAACAGGTTTCTCTGGGCATAGTTGCTGAGAGATTTTCGACTCTGTTTAAGGAGAAGTCACACTGCATCACATCACATCAAAAAAGAGGTTTTTTATTTTGAAAAGATTAAACTAAACTGAATAAGTTAATAATTACAATTTATAGGTTATAGATATTATAAAAATAATAGTAATAGATATAAAGTATTATTTTTATTATATGATTTAAAAATTAAAAAATAATATTAATAAATGAAGTACTGTTGAACTGACAGTTATATAAATATCAAATTATTAAGAATATCATTGAGGTGGAGCTAATAAAAATACAGTTTAAGTTTATAAGGAATAGAAGTAATTAGGAGATTATTAAAAATAAATAATATATTTAGATTAATATTGGTTCTTGAATATGTATGTATACTTTATATTTATTTATTTTCTATTTTGTATTTATATTGCATATTTTATTTTATAATTGTATTATTTTATTTAGATTTGATTATATTTATTTTTGTTTAATTATGTATTGTTATATATTTTGTGTTATTTTTAGTTTTTTATTGTTTACATTTTTTATGGTATTCTTTATATAGTTATGTATTTTATTTTGTTCATTATACCATAGCTCTGAAGAAGACTGCAGGACAGCTGAAACATAAGGTATATATATATATACAATAAAGGATTTTGCTAAAAAGTATTCAAAGTAGTTTGGATAAATCGTATTTATAAGATATTATAGCAAAATAAAGGAAAGGGTGATTTTGGTAAGCTCATGCTTCTTTAACACAACTTTCTTTGCAGGTAGCCATTGTGAATGGTTATTTATTCACAAGATCTGCCTATTACAGTCCTTTTTACACGTTGGAGGTCATATATTTAAGAGAATTATAGCTATAATTACAGGTAATTAACATATCTATTATTATAAGCTAATTTTGCTCAAAAATAAAATAATTCTCCACCACATATATTATAAAACATCCATTTTAACAAACAGGTGTAATGGCTGACAGCAAAGAAGCCTCAAACATGCCAAACTCTGAAATTTGCTTAAATCCTAATGAATATTTAAATGACGACCTTATCACAGTCAATAGAACAACAAGAAAATGCAGAGCTATTAGAAAACCTACTTCCATAAATAATACTAAAGATAAACCGCTTATGAAGTCAATTCCTACCAAATCTTAAAAAAAAAAAAATACTCGCGAAAGAGAAAAATTGTAACGTAGATTTAAAGATGCCCAGAAACAAAGTTAAATCCAGTTCCCAAGACAATTTTAATTCAAACACGGTTAAAAATAAACAAATTTTAAAAACTATGGAAAAACCAAATCAATTATCCTTGCTACAAATAAATTCTACAGCAAAGTCTAATCAAACACTAAACTTACAATATGATCAGCTTCAACCTGAAGTGCCGAAATGCAGAAAACTTCTCAGCCACCTAAAATTAATTTAACACATTATTCGAATTCAAATTTAAATACAATCAATATAGATTTGGATTTAAGCTACAACTCAGTAGATAAATCAGTTTTTTTTTAGAGGTTCCAATAAAAAGTAATAAGGAAAAAACCGATGAGACAGTAGTGCCATTAAGCAAACAAATTTTTTTTTTTTTTTTTTAAATTCTAATGTAGATTTTTCCATATCAGGAAATGTCATACCAATGCCCAAGAGTCATAAAAATTGCACTTTGGACACTAAAAAAAAAAAAAAAAAAAATATTTCTCCAAAAACAAAAAAAAACTTTTTAAGTCTTATTAAAAACAACAACAAAAAAATTATACCATTAATTCTACTTCATCATCTATGAAAGAAAAACCTGTTTTCAATGTAAATATGCAACACATACAAGAATTTACTCCTAATGTTCCCAACCCCAAAACTAAAATTTCAGATGCCATTAAAAAGCCCATAATGATGAATAACTCACCAACAAGAACTGCTACAACATCTTCAATCGATATGCCTCAAAAAGTAAGTCTTCAAACCTCCATTCCAACAAACTCTGACTATTCACCCAGCTTACAAATTAATAACACTGACCACATCTCTCAAAAAAAAATCTATCACATTCTCAAATCTATACTAGAATGGATTTAGGATCTGATTTTCCTTCTCTAAGTCCCAAACCCAAATCAAAACCAAACTATTTAAACAAAAATAAAATCACAGGAACTAAACCACTTACTACAAACAATTACAACGACTTCCCTTCACTAAATGTTACTCCCAATCACAATACCTATCAATTGGCTTCCAAACCATTATTCTATGCTGAGAAATCAGCTATGATTCCTAACACAAACATTCAGTCTAAATCATTTATCACTCAGAATCTATCTACATCACACTCCTAAACCAGACCCCTTCAATAAGGTCATACAAATTATCGATGAAGAAAATACCCTTACTGAACAGAATACTCCAGAAATAACATCACTCGAGACCACTCACAATTTTTATTGTGATCCTACTATCCATACCTTTATCAATGAACAATTCAATAGAACTATCCCTGCTCTCCTCCATAAAACCTTTAAAAATTAAAAGAATGAAAATGCAGTCATTCTCTCAACTACTGATAACGATCTTAATTTGTTTAATTTTCCTGTCAAATCACTGTATGCCTTATTCAAAGATCACAATCTATGGGGATCAATATATAAGATCTTATTCCATCCTAATAAACAATATCTCGCTGTGCAATTTCATAATGTTATTGCAAAAAAGCCTTCAGAAACAACTTCAAATCACTCGCTAATCGTTATCTAGTCACCATAGATGCTAATCACCCTCTATATTTAGATGGAACAGTGCAGAACTGCCTAGCTGATTTTGATAGAACTGACCTACAAAAAGCTTTGGGTCCCTATGGAAAAATCATCTTTGACTACAAATTCATACCTCATGCTCAAACCCATGTGTTCACCAATATGGCAATATTCAAAATTGTCCTCAATAAGGGCATTTCTCCCTTGTCTATTCCAGGATTGATTATCAGAAATGTCCCCTTATAATCACCCTCCATGGCGTTTCTCCTCAATGCTTTCATTGCCGAAAAAGAGGGCATATCATGAACGAATGCCAAAACCGCATATACTTCCAATGCAAAGATATACACCACAAATATCATAAATGGGCATACAAGAACAGACTGCCCTCAACCCAATCTCATTCTAACAGGCCCACTTCTAATTACAATTATAATAGAATAATAATCACCAAGATCTTGGGCCTAAATCACATTTTTCCGACACAGCTTCAATTCCTGGCCCCAGCACTCAACAATTTACTGATGACTTATCTACTGGGAGTCTCTACATAACTGTTGATGACCTATCCACAGATATCTCTTCTCTGGCTGAGGAAGATGCCCTGTCTATGGCCTCTGCCACTGATCCAGAGATGATCCAGAGATCGACTCCTGTGGTTTCTCCTCCCCTCCCTGACATAAGAAACAAAACTGTAATCTCAAATCTCGGTCTAATCCAGCTGAATCTCATTCCAGTGCTGATAGTCTTGCCTCCCTTGGCGGGCTTGATCTCCCTGACAAGTCAGCTGCCTCCCCCAGCCCTAGTAACAAAAAAATTACGTACACTTCTGTGATACCTGAAGCCTCTCAAAATCCTCAGCAAATAGACCCAAATCTTGAACCCATTCCTGCTGTTTCTCCCTCATACAGTTCTAAACACATTACACTGCCAAATAATATTGACCCTTCCTCCTTGCTTGCCGAGGACATTCCTGAGCCTGTTCCTGAACTTGAAGCTGATTTTCCTTCAGTCATTGATCCAGATTTTTCTGACTCCTCCTCTAGGCACATCACAACCTTGAATTGCAAGACTAAAAATACCATCTTCTATGTTTAGTGTCATATCAGTTAATGTTAGAGGTCTGAACTCTTGTGACAGAGCTTATGCCTTATCACACTGGTTTCATCACCAAGCCTCTGATATTCTTTGTCTATCCAAGACTAAGCTCCATATTGGATCTGACCCCCATACTCTTGATCTCATTCATCGCCTAGGCTACTTCCATTACTCCTACTCCTCCTCTGCTTCAGGAGGAGTTGCAATAATCATCAATAAAAATTCCCCTATTTCCTTCTTTAAAATTCTACACATTGATTCTAACTGCTTAATAGCCACCATTCAAATCAATAGTTTTCCTTTTAATCTGATAAATTTGTACTTATCCAAGGATTCAGACACAGTTCTCAGGACTACTCATACTATAAATTCCATCCTCAGAATCAGTCCTCTTCCCACTTTAATCATTGGAGATTTTAATCTTACCTATGAACAATGTCAAAGCAAATTTATGCAATTTTCTAAATTAAAGAATGGAAAGTGGAAGGAGATTCTTCCCACAAACTGTGTTTTCATTTGACTCAGTCCAGATCACTCATTGACCTCGTCCTCTTCTCTCCCTCCTTTTCACCAATTATCGAAGCTCATTTATGGCCTGCAGTATTTACTGACCACTTTGCCTTAGAAGTTAGAGTCACCTCGAGAAATGTCTCACAGATTGGTAATGAACTACCATGAACCATTCGTATGCTTACTAGGGGCAATATTACTATCCAGCTGATATCAGAAGCTTATATCACCTTTAATCGGTTACAGCTAATTTCTCTTCCTACACAGGCTGCTTGGAGGGCATTTGTTGACACACTCCAACACCTTATCAATAAATGCACAATTAAATCCAAGGGTCCAGTTCATATGCTTCATGAACTGGACTCCATTGCCAGAGAGCTCAGCTCATTTCCTTATGAAGCCCTAACTCTCTTAAATATTCTGGCTCTAAAGACAAAATATAAGCACACTCAAGAAGCCATTGCTGAGTATCTCTCAATTAAGAGGGCCCTCCAATACCTTCATCACCAACATTGCTGAACCAGAGGCTACCTAAGATGGGCCCTGGGCTCTGGAAAAAGGTCTAGGGCTCCAAGGTCAATAGAGATACAGGGCAACGAATACTCCATTTCTTTCATGTTGGTCAAAGTTTGGGAATTTTACCACAGAAAATTCCAACCTCTGGGAGTAACTAATTCATGTAGGACTCTCGTCAACCAGGAATCAACTCCACATAAGATCACTGAAACTAGGATCCTATCAAGATTAAGATCGTTCCCAGATAGACCTCATCCTGGCCTACATGGCATTCCCAAGTTTGTACTCATACACCTTAGTGCCTTTACCATCCCGATAATCAAAGGAATAATTGACCTTCTGGCTGACGGCACCCAGACAATCGATGGAATGTGTCCAATTGCCATGGTTCCCTTATTAAGAAATGAGAAGCCCCACATCAATTGGACAACCTCCTACCTATCTCGATGTTGCCCTTACTACTAAAGACAATTGAAGGCCTAATTAAAGAGGATATCTAAGACCAACATCATAAATCAATTGTCCTCATACCAATTTGCCAAGAAGGGGAGCTCACCTGCCGATGCTGTCAGCCACTTTTGCCTTCTCATAGATTATGTTCATGGGAAAAGAATGTCCCAACCAATTGCACTTCAACTCAACTTTGCTGGGGCCTTTGATTGCATCAAGGTCAAAGTATTGCTTAGTGTGCTGGAGGAACTCCAAGTGCCTTCAACATATCTCCAGATGATAGAGAACCTACTTCACAATCAGGAGTTATTTCTCTCGATGGTAGAGTGGCTCCAGGATTTCAGCCCTGTATTTCCATTCCTCAGGGCTCACCACTAAGTACTCTTCTCTTCACAGCCTATCTGAACCCATTACTGCTAAGCATTGAGGCTGTCTTTCCTGGGATAGCCATCCCTATGCTGAGGGAGAACATTCACCATATTTCCTATATGGATGATGTGGTGGTGTTCCTCTCATCTCAGGATGAGTTCACTAGGCTTGAGGAACTCCTGGACCAATTTTCTCACAAATCTGGTCTCAGAGTAAACAGAACAAAATCAGCCATATGGTCAATTCTATCAGGCAAGCAAATACCAGGTAGATTTGAAGCCCCCCCTCAGAAATTTCTCGGCTTCCCCCTAGCCTCCCCCCATCCATTATGAGAAGAGAACTCCAAGCTTCCTTATTAGCTAAGGTCAATTCTACAGTAACATCACTATCTAAGGTCTACCTGTCCTTATTGGGGAAGGTAGCACTACTTAATGCTATAGTATTGCCCAAAATAACATATTATCTAGCAGGATTTTCCCCCACATGCAAGTTTATCCAAAAAATTGAAACCTTATGCAGAAAACTTTGCTGGGGAGGCAGGACTCCCATCATCAGCCTCAACATATTACAAAAACCCAAACTTCTTAATGGCCTTAGCCTTCACTCGCTGAAGATTTTTTACCTCCAACAAACTCATAATATACTATTCAAGATTTTTAAGGATAATCCCGATATAGAGTGCCCCTTCCCCAAGGAAAAGATAGAGCCTACCAATCGACCTCTGCCAAGATTAAGAAGCATTTGGCTACAAAAGCAAATACAGTGATTTTTCAAAACTTCCAGTCATCTGGTTCCCTTTTTCAGGGGAAATTATCATATTGGGAAGTTTATCGATTAATGTTTCCCGGGAAAACTAAATCTGTTAATATACTTCCAATAGGAATCGCTCGATTTTCCAAATTAACAAAATTCATCAAACTGAGTCCAAAATTTGATGATTTTTTAATAAAAATCATCCTTGGAGCACTCCCCACTGGGGCCTTTCTCCACTACCAAAGGGGTTACAACATCAACCCCCTTTGTCCCCTATGTAACAAACAGGAGGAGTCAATTGGCCACATTCTGGATCAATGTGATTCGTGGACTTATCTCCGTAATATAGCATTAGACCGGATAAATGGCAATGACCCAGCTAACATTTCTCTTAATGCAGCAATTAAAAAGGGTCAATTTGGAACAATAAGACTGGCCACTTTCATTAACTTTTCAATTTGGACTGCCAGATGTAGCATGATATTTGATCATGGCTGTGATGACTCGATGATTAATCGATTTTTCAAATCCCTCTACAAGATAAAAGATGAGGATAAACGAACTTGTCAGCCTTGGCTAATTGACCAAACCTGGAGCCAGATGAGGCTAGAGTCCTAATTCATGTTTTTCTTAGGCCTAAAACTTGAACTTTCTCCCATCCACTGAACAAATAATATATCCCATCTTTCACTTAAGAATAATCTAACTTTAACTATGAAGATCTTTCATACATACTAGACAATTAACTTACCTATATCAACTTGTAAATATTGTTATAGTCCTCGTTACTCTTTGGGCCAGGATAATCATTAATCAATGGAATTTCCAAACCTTATACATAGGTTTGACTTACGTTATATTCCTAACTAATTAAGCTCATGACACACTGCCTTAAGGCATTAATATAATCTTTGGTTTTATTTATATTTATTTATGCTTCTTTTATACTTGCATTAATTAACCATCATGAGTTTATTATGCTGCTCTTAAGACTAAATTATTGATTTAATACAACTTTTGATATTTCTATATACATGGCTTGCATACCACATTTATATGTATACATAATTTTATCCTATCATTGATTGCTTTTGTATCCACTCTAATGTGTAAATAAAGTTTTAATTTTGAAAGTAATCAGTTATTTACCAAAATTGAATATTATCATTTAAATTTAGCTATCAGTAAAATTGTAGCATTACTTTATTAAGACTATGCAATTGCTATTAAGTTCACTGAATTAAAACTTCAAGTCATAAATTTGATTTAAAAATATCAATTTTTTAATTAACAAGTCTTATAAAATGTTCTGGTTTTTTTTTTTTTTTTTAGCTCTCATCTATTCTTTAATATCTATAATTATTGTGAGGATAGTGTCTATAGATTTTATTCATTTTTTAAAACATTAACATTTCAACAGATCTTCTGATGAATTTCTTGTTACAGATAGAATTGTTAAAATAATTGTTGTTTATTTTCATATTAAATTTTATTAATTCTTTAAGCACCAAGCTATGATTGAGTGTTCATTTTACTTTGAATAGCTAAATTGTCATATTATATAAATTTAGGTGAATCAACCCTTTGTAAGATTAACAAAAATTAAAACAAATTTTTCAATATTTCTATGTAAGAAGTCAAGCAGAAGTTAGTGAACTCATACATTGAGAAAAAAATTATTGGAGTAAATTTAGAAGCTAAAATTCATAATATAAAAGAGTTGTCCTTTACATTCTCTGCTGAATAATGATAAAATACATTACAGTATTAAAAATAATATTTAAATACTTCAGACCTCATATGAGAAGCAAATTCTAAACCATAATTTAACAAAAGTTATTCATATGTCATGCCTCATTATGTAGCATTATAAATTTATTATCAAATGAAACTTAAATAAGCCACTTTGAGATAGGGTGACCAGATGTCCTGATTTTTCGGGATTTGTCCCTATTTTTGACTAGATGTCCTGATGTCCCTGGAATGTGTTTTTGGGACCATTGTATGTTCCAATTTTCAAATACACATAATTATTATTTGACTTACATAAATAATTCATTACAAAAATATTTTCTTGGCCCTCTCAGACAATTTCATTCCCTACAGTAATATTAGAAAAACTTCAGACAAATTGCAACACCAAAACAAAGATTGCTATTACAATATATGGCCAGGTTCTCAAGCTAGACACATTCTCATGTCCAACCCTGCCTTGGGCCATATACAATTGGATTTTTGTAGGCTAAAATTTGAACTGCACTTGCACCTGCTTTGAATGATAGTGTAGTTTTACTAGTTCTTTGTTGATATTAATTTTCTATAGTGATAAAATTAATAGGAATATTAATAACCCTAAACAATAGACAACATGCCAAAGAGGAAGTGTACTTACAATAATGAATATACAGAGGAATGATGTTTTATTAAAAAAACAGCTGCAATGCCATAAAAATGATTGGTTGTTATGCCCCAATTTTTGATCGAACCAGTCTGGTCACCCTACTTTGAGAGCTCAATATTTTTATTCTCTGTAACATATTTATAATTTGTTTAATTACTTGTATAAATTGTAAATATCTATTGGGTTAATAAAGGTTTTTTATTTTAAAAAAATATTTTATTCTCTAATATTAAATCAAGTTATAGTGGATTAAATAATAAGATAGAGGATAGGATTCACAGTGTAAGTCAAATCTTAATAACAAATCTTTAAAAGTTTCATTAATAGCAGTCATCTTCATCCTATTCTAGAATCATCTACTGTAAACTTGAATAATCAATGGATAATGCTATAAAATCCTAATATTTTATTCCTTTGAACCAGTCAAGCTAATAAAAGGAAATTTAAAAAAAAGTTCCTGAGATTTCAAACCCACCCTAATTAACTTGCACCATTATATATGTGTAAAATAAAGTAAATTCTACATAGTTTTGAGACCTGACTTTTATAACAACTATAGGTTTTATATATCTACAAAAGTTAATACCAACAATATATTAGTGCCATATGATGTTCTATTATTAAATTCTGATTATTTAAGATACTAAACACTTATCATTAAATAATGTGACTATGTTCAAGATATTAGTATTTAACTTTACAATTTTATTTTGCACTTTTAAACTAAAAAGTCTTTTTATTTCTACTACTTGCTCTATCTTTTCAATTATTTAATTAATCTTCTGGAAACTAAAGATTACTACCATGATGGCGCCAGACTAGTTTACCATGTCGGCAAAGTTAATTAATTACACTATATTCTACCATTCATCCTACTCCCTCCCCCTTTACCACTCTTTAAAAATATGCCAAATTTTTGATTTGTAAAAAGAATGGTTTTATAAAGAAATTATATATATAAACACTTTTTTAAAATAAAATAAGTAATTTGGATAAAATTGAGATCCTTAAGGTCATTACAGGCCCTAGGCGACTGTCTAGTTTAGCTTAATAGTAAAACCAGCCCTGAGTGATAAGATGTCAAAATTGGAGAACAACAGCAAAAATAAAAAAGGAATTATAAATTTAAAAATTCAAAAACGAAGTATATAATTTTATTTCACAAAAATAAATAGAATCGGTATTTAACATTGCTCCTATGAATTACTATTTATTTACGGTGACAGACATTAATTTTTTTAAAACAATTTTCTTAACATTTTTGTGCTTCTCATTCTCACTACTCCAAGATATGAAAAATTCAACAAGTACTTCAATTCTTTTTTTTTTTTACAAAAAAAATTCTTAAATATATATTCTTATGCTTTTTAAAAATATATATCACTTCTAAAAACTTGTCAAATTATGTTTCTCGATCTCTTATAAGCTCCTATCTCAAATGCCTCCAATACTGTACTTTATCTCATTTTCATACAAAGTTATTTCCAAACAAAAACATGCAACAACTTATTTTAATTTTCAATGTTTTCATTTGTCTTAAAAACATGTTTAGCCGTTGTGATTCTCATTTTATTTTTTACCTTTATATCCAAAGCTAAATAAAAGTTATTAACTGCATTCCATATAATAATAATTTATCGTTAAAGACATATAGTACTAATTACCAAATAAAAAAATAAAAGATTTGAATTAACTATCAAAATTATTATTTTAATAGCACATTATATATATTGTGACCTAACCAGAGGACGACCAAACAAAATTAATGGCAGTTATAAACAAAAAACTTCCAGCTCGGTCTTATCGCATTTCTTTCTTTTATATGAAAATTCTAATAATACAAATCTAAATCATTCCATGTCTAATATATTACTACACCAATATTAAATAAATTGTTTAACAATAAAACAATAATCATGAGGACTTGTTATATAATCGTGAAGTAACATTGAGCATATACCAAGAGCATACCTTCAATGGCATAGGAATATCACACAACTCTACCCATTAAAATATCAATGATACTCCAATGACTAACAATAAAATAAATAAATTATACTGAATATTAAAACTACCTAGTTAAATTTAGTAATAATATAATACTCATCTACTTATTGAAATTATTTTACATCACTCATTTACTAACACTTCTTAAATAAATAAATATTGTTTTTTAAATGAATAAGTTAATCAACATAACTAAATGTAGAGAGGGATTTTACTTACACCCAGCTACAGTTAAAATAATTAAGAAACAAATATAATACTCACTTTTTTACCTTTAAATTAATTAACTAACTTTCTTCCAAATTGACTATTAAAAAAAAATTAAATATTATTAAATAACACTTAATTTTCAAGATAATTTACTATCACAATGTATTATAATTCCATTATTCCTATTCTTATGTAGCATGTTAATTACTCACACTTCACTATAATTATTGAGAATGATGTAGAAAATTTAAATTAATTAATATTTTTAAATATGATAATAAATGTTTTGAATAATCATCATATTTTTCTTATTTATTATCTTATCTCAAATTATGTGCAACATTTCCAAATATATTCAATCTAAAATACAAGGAATAAATCCTTTATGTTGCCAAAAAGAGCTTTTTTATGTTATAATTATATGCCTATATTACAGATATTGTCATATATTTTTTGTTATTAGATAAATATATTTATTCTATATAATATCTAGGATTTATTTTTAATCATTATAATATATGTTTGGCAAGGATGATTAACAATCACTTGGGAACAAGAAATAAGACTCTTAACACTTTAATAATTTAAAACAAACATTAACATTTATTACAGTAAGACTGTACAAATTTAAAAATAATTTACAAATATCTTAGATCTACCAAATAAATACCATTTAAAATTCTATAATAAAATTTTACAACTAAAATTAACTAAGTAATTATTGTAAACTAAAATGATCCATACTTCAATCTGAAGTAATTTACAAATACATTCCAGCATATTCCACTACTTTACCCTATTATCCTTAATATATTTCTCCTATTTTATACTGAAATACATTTAAATATATATGCAAGTAGTATTTTCATCAAGTTACAGATATTTCATAAATATATTCATTTACATCATAATTTCTTCAACTTTAACGATTGTATAACATTATTATCTAATTACAATTTTATAACTTATATTTATTTCTTATATTTTATTATTTTGTTATAAAATATAAATACTTGATTATTTTAGATATTCATTAAGATATGGTATTTTATTTCCTTACATACAATAATAAGAATAAATATTAGGTTTTCTTTTAATATTACATCTTATCATTTTGTAAATTGATCTGAAAAATCAAATAAAACATTCATAAAATAATTCTTCTTATATTCTTTAATATTCTATTTGCTTTGTATTTTATCAATCTTGCAATAAATTAACCTCTCTTATCACCATTTGAAAGATTAGTTATTACCATTACTTATATTTTTAGTTCATTTATACAATGTTTATACCAGTGTGACTTTTCATGATAAGAAGTGGGATGGATATCTTATAAAATTATAAGAATGATATCATGAACTAAATATAACTTAAGGCCACATCTCATATTGCATTTACCTTAATTTTCTATCGTGGCAAATATTTCAAGCTCTTACAGATTTTAAAAAATGTCACAATCCATTATATCATAAATATTCTCTTATTCTTCTCTTTCACTTTCTTTGCATTATAACGATCCAAGTTTTATACATTCGCATAACAGAATCTAGAATCCAGACAAAGAGACCAAAGCCAACCAGATCAGGATTGTGATGTCCTGATCAGACCACACTTCAACTCGTTTGCCAGTACTCCAAGACTCAAGACCCTATGAACGATCACACTTGAAGTTACATGTAGTTCATCCAATCTTTCACTGCCAATATAGGGCAGGGAGAATCATGAGACTCAGGACTTAAAATTATATTAACTAATTTACTTGCTACCAGCATAAAATCAAAGATAGCATTTATAAATGTAATTAATGTGTAAATAGTTCTGTCAAAAAAAGACTGTATTGGACTGAAATAAGAATGAGAAATTATACAAAACCAGAATACATTTAACATATATTTATTAAATAAATAGAACATAAATTAATGTGGGAAAAGCATGAATAAATTTAACATATTTATTAAATAATAGGACATCAATTAATGTGGGAAAGCATGCAGGCTTTATAATATGAGGATTTGAGATTTCTCCTCCTTAAATCTTTTAATTGTTAATATGAATTGACACATTTAAAGAATCACTAAGCTGTGCCTACATTAGGTTATGCCAATTCCTATTGAAAGTGGTAGTTAATATTATAAAATTCTGCACAAGTCTTAGGCAAAAATAGTTATGATAACATTACTAAAGTAGTAAATTATGAGCGTATAAATCAGCTGAAGTTTGAGATTGAATCCAGAAACCAAAGTTGTAAATTTCAGTTTAATACAGAATAATTAATTAAATTATGGGATTCAAAATTGGCTATATGAGATCACTGACATGCTACAGCACCGGCAAATTACAATAACAGAGCACCCAGTGTTTAGATTGAAGTCAAGGGTTTTCATGACAAACACCAGTACCCTAGAACCAAGCATCATGCTGCTAAAAGGTCGGGGTGGTTACCATGACTGCCAGAAATTATATGTCCGGTCTTACTAGTGTGCACACCAAAATAAGGTAAGATGGGGTGGTCCCATCTTAAGGAGAAAATGCAGCAAAATGTTAAACATTGAACATGAATTTAATATATCTAATCCGCCAAGCAAAAGTATGACATTAATTATTACAAAAAATATGAGGCAATAGCTGGGGCAGTATTACAATTATGAGCCAATTCTAATGCTACATAATCAAGCAATATTAGAGGTATAAAGAAAACATATAATAAAACTCTGGTTTATAGGTTTCAACTGATATCTAGAAATTATTAAGAGGGAGGGGGAAAGTATATTTCTTTGACTGGCCAAATAATTACTAAATATATTTTTATATTACTAAGACTAGTACATTACTCTATTCATAAATCTCAATATGACGGAAATTTAATAGTAAGCCACAATACAGTTAAAATCAAATAAATTTAGGAATTTGACCAGCAAGCATCGAGAATGTCATTAAGAAAATAGTTATGGGGAAAGATTTGTAATTATATCTTCGAATATTTATTACATTAAATTCTCGCTGCTTCAAAGCATTGACATATAAATAACAAAATAACAATAAAGAAATATTATAGGCATAACCACAGTGATAGACAAAGAATTTAGAGTAGGTTACATTTAGTTTACTTTATATTATAAAGAGGTAAGCAAGTTATACAAAGAATACATTATTTCATTTAACAGGAATTTATAATGAAAACTTTTATAGGGTTTAGAGATTACATTAGATTATAGTTTGCTAGCTTTAAATGTAATTAGAAAATTTTGATTGAGAAATAGTTCATCACACAAAGCTCTGCAGTTAGAGGTTTGGCATACCGATTAAATGCTGACTGAATAAGCAGGTGTTGGCTTTCAGATATCATCATCTTCTTGAGGGGCTTTTACAGGACGGTTTCTTGTGGCAGCTCCAGTGGTTTAAGAATAGGCTGGCAGTAGCACATCATTCTTCCATGGATTCTAGAAGTAGCAGTTGCCTTTCTCCAGTCAGATCTTTCAAAGATCAATCTGATGTGGATTAGGCATGGCGATGCTCTTCCAAAATTAATGACTCCATCACCTAAGCTTCAAATATACCCTATTTATATTTTTCCTACCAGCACTTAACTAGAAAAGAATTTATTTTGCCTGGAAACCCATTAACTCTAAAAATATTACTTTAAATTACAAGATTTACCAAATTGATCCAAATGCTTTTGTTTAGGTTTCCATGGTGCCTTAGATCCTTCTCTAGGTGTGAAATAGTGATACTTCAGTGATTTTAATGAATACAATTTAGCAGACAAATTTGGATAAAGCAATTATCAATTTTCAAAATTTGATTTAGCCACAAGTGCATGGACTTAATGCAAATTTGTTTACAGCTAATTTTTATTTTTAACTAATTAAAAACTAAAAGCTGTTTGCTCTTTTACAAAACTAAATCATGCCACTCTATATATATTATTATATAAGGTGAACCATATATCCACATACGAATTTGTATTTAATAAGCTAATATAAATTGATATTTCCATTTAAAATTAAACATAAACCATTTCTTAAAAAAATAAAATTTAAATTATTATATTCACTGTAACATTTATTAACCTATGTATGTCCAGGGTTTATTCATATGTGCATATTTAATGCTGCACATCAGCCATGATAGTATGGTTTAGATGTTTATTTTAATAAAATGAATATTTTAATAGGGTTTGAACCCAGCACATATAGGTTTGGTAGTTAAACTGAAAGGTGCAATGAGAAGGGCTTGAACCTGACCATTGCAGAATATCTTTATATATTCATATTGTAACGGTCAGAAAATGTGTGACTCGTAAACATAGTGCAGAATTCGACCACCATACAGAACAGCAGCACCATCGAGTAGCGAAGCCACCCATGGTACTGAGTTCGAACATAGTTTATCGGTTCCACAATACAATCCATGAAACAACGCATCTGATGCAACATTAGTAAATATTTCCTTAGGCACGGTGGTCAGGGATATGCAAGAGACTCATGATTTTATTCTCGAGTTAGCTAATAATCAAACTAATATTAATTAAACATTCATATTTACATAATCGAGGAAATATATAGAATGGGTATCGAATAAATGAAACGTAAATGCAGCCGTATAGTTTAAAATTATTTATTAATACATTTTAATAAAATCATTGACTAATAATATTTTATGGACTAACAGCTTCCGTAGCGGGATTTGCGACATGATTATATTTTAAAGAATACATTTATTTATTTGTTTACAAAAGGAATTCATTTATTTGAAAGCGTAATCTAGCTACCTAAAATTCTTGAGTAAGTATTTCTAATGCATGCCTGGAGGGATTTATACCTTTGCGATGCAAGAGTCTAAAGTATGGGTTATAAGAGTAATGGCAGACATATATTTATTTAATTAAAATATTTATTTATAACTAAGGGCAAACATTTATTTGAGAGTGAATTATGAAGATAATGCAGAGGCGGAGTGATATATAGAATAATAAAATTAAGTAAAGGAACACGTGGTACGCTTTAGAAAGGCGATATGGAATGGCAGTATATTGAAACTGCAATGCCGTGAATGAGTTTATAAGAATGTCGGGCTGGTCTCTGCCATCGGCCCGACGAAGTAAGGTGTCACATAAGCATAACCAGGGACAAGCAGTCCGTGTCACAGTTTTGCCGGCTGGCTGCATGACATTGTCAAGTCCTACGGGAGCACCCATTATGCCCGCTTGTGTAGGATGACTGGGGTTAATTTCAACCCTGAAGAATCCGGAAATTTCACGGTGGAATGGGTCATCGCGTCTCTAAAATGTAACACATGTATACTGTATAAATGGTTATGATGAGATTTAAATAGGTTTCTGACTTGGCCCTACATTACCAACATTTACTCAAGAACTCTGGCGACTCTCAAAGAAATGGGATTTTCTAGAATTATTCATTAGATTTAATAAATACAAAATATATATATAAACTGGGAGTTATTACAACTAATATGCCAGCCATTTGTGAAGTAGTAGACCCTGCATTACAATAAATGATGCACTGAATGCATGTCGATTTATATGAAAGTAAAGTTATTTAGGAAAGTAAATATTAATGAAAATTGGACACGCATTCATTGTTTTAAGCGATCATAGATTTAAACTTTGAAATTTGAGACAATTATGAGCATGCAATAATTAAATAATAACTATAGATAAAAATGTAGATTATAGAAATACGCACCCAAGAAAGCTAGAGTGAGGTAAGCTAGATTATTAGAGAAATTTACACATTAAGTTAATTATTCAGTTTTAGTTATACATATGGTAGTTTTTACATTTTATAATTTAGATAAGTCGTATGAAGAAGAGCTATAGCATATTATGAGAGTACTCTAGAGTTTGAACACAGACAGGTACCTGTTTTATAAGAAGTTTTCTGATTCCATTAGTTTAGCAGAAAAAAAGTTCACGAGTGGCAATTCTTTCTTGTATTTAGATATTCATTTAATTTCATGGCAGCAGCAGCTTTCTCATTCATTTCAGGCAGCAGATCTTCATGGTGAATTTATGACAGGCAATGGAAAGTTCGGCATCCGATAGGCCATCCCCCGATGGAGAATAATCTAGGTCCTTTACTCGGTCATACCTTGGCAGGAACAAATTATTTTATTATTTTTGGAGACTCTCAGTGATCGAGAGCAAAGCTAAAGTTTAAGTGAATGTCTCCAGCAAGTCTAAGATGGCCTCTTTTTTTATCTTGATCCTTCACATTTTTGTTAAGGTATTTTTAGGTTCTACTTAATCTGCCCTGAGGATAATCAATGCATTTTGTTGGTTTTTAATTAAAGAAAGCTGCCGTTCTATTGTTTACATTTTACATTTACTAATTATACTTTGGGGAATTTTTTTTTAATTAATCTAATATCTATCACTGACCGATGCTTTTCAATTTCAAAGACAAAAAGGGAACATAAGATTATTTTAACTTTTAATTAAATATTACATCAGATTTTTTTAGAATTATTATTAAACGAAATTTAAACAAAGCAATAAATACGAACTTTATAATGCAAAATAAATGATTAAAATTATACAAAATTATATAACTAAAAGAAATCTAAATTATATTATTTTATCCCTATTTATTGCGTTTAATTTGAGATCGAAATGTGTGCGTGTTTATGCTGAATTCTACATATATTTATACATTTTTAATATTGTTACACACACAATTCGATACCAAAAAGTTTAAATTTGGGTGGGATAGACCGGTCAGTGAGAGACGACAGAAAAAGGTGAAACTTAAGATTCGAATACGAATCTTACTGTTTCAATATATATATATATACATTGCTTATAATATTTCTTTCATATAAACTTCAATGCAAACAAATTTTTTTTTTTAATTTTTTTTATTTTCCTTACAGTTTCACCTGTCCAGCAGTCTTCATCAGAGCTACAATATTTGAATAATATAAATACATAACCATCATTTCACACATATATAAAAATACATATATATATATCAAAATATGCATATATATCCCCTACATACATATATAGATCCACATCACCCCTAGACATATATATAAATTCCATACCTACATCTATAGATACATATGCATATCCAAATATATACACATATATCCTTTAAACATATATATTGTAATGGAAAGTAAAATATACATATAAAGAAAGAAATTGTCAAATATTAAACAGACAAATGAAATAAATATGCCATACATTCCATTGCTCCAATTGGTTATGTCAAATGATAAAATGTAATATCCAAATGAAGAAAGATGAAATTATTCTAATCATTGGACAACAAGTATAATATAACACTATTTACCTATGATGAGAAATGAAATCAAATATAGCAGAAAATGATACTCATATAAAAGAAATAAAATGTAATAGAATGCCCCTAATTAACTACATATGAAGTAAACTTGGATACTACAAAGCATAAATAAGACCTATCAAATAATTATTCTTAGGGTTAACTTAACCATTTACTAGAATATATATTGGAAGCAAAGGGAATTTTGTTGAATCCAATATATATGTTCACAAACAAGATTATATGTGATTTAACATTTCAATTAATGATGGCTCAAATAAGTAGTTAACCATAACACAATATTACTATTTAATTGACGAAGACTTAACAAACTTAACTATTGAATCCTACACTAAAAAAAGAAAATAAAAGAAAAAAATATTAATAAATTTTAAATAAAAAATAAAATCAGTCATTTTTTTATAAAACAAATGATATAAGCTTTATTTCAAGGTAATGATTGAATTTTTTGAAATAGCATAAACATATATGTGTGTGGAAAACACAAAAATTGATTTGTTTTTCAAATGTTCATTTTTTATATATATCATACAAAAGATTTACTGATAATAAACATAACTTGAAATCTATATTTTGCATAGAAATTGTATAAAACAATTATAAAATTACATCAATAAACAAATAAATAAATAAATTGGTAATAGCTTGTCAAATTAATAATTTAAATCATAGATGTATTTTTTTAAAATTGGGCCAGCAAACAGAATGATACAAAAGATTATATTAAGAGTTTCTTTCCACGATGCTATAAGGATTTATCCACTTTACTTATTTTGAACTACTCTTTTATTATGAACATCAACCACTTGGGCTTTAAAAGGCTTAACTCCTAACCTGCAAAATTTAACATTTATACCATAACTCCATTAATCTAGGATTTAATACACCTAGCACACACACACACATATATATATATATATATATATATGAGCCCTTATGTATAAGTAAAACATATATATATATATATATATCAAAACCAAAACTGTCTAACACTATACTAGCAAAAAATAAAAATGCAAAACCATAAAACAATACAGTACTAGATTAAATTCAAAATTTTACCACAATCCTTACACAACCATGGTTTCATCTACTACAAATAGACCTTCTCAAGTGAAAATCAACCTAAAGAAAAACATATATATATACAAACAAACAAACCTTCCCATAATTCATTTCAAACTCCACCTTCCCTTAATATCAAAAGAAATCTTCATAAGATTGATAGCCTCAGAATCAAGGAGTTTTATCATCAAAGTCTCCTTTATTCTACTTTTTAACTCATTCTTTTCATAAAAAATAACCGAAGCATTGTCAAACAATATTCTATGACCTGCATTCAATTCATGAATATATAAAGCTGAGTTAAGATACCTATGTTTAACTCTACTTATATGAACCTTAATCCTTTCATTAAGGCTAAATTTACTCTGGCCTACATAAAATTTACCACAACTACATGGAATTTTATAAACAATACCAGGAATAGACCTACTATCAACAGACTGCTGTGAACCATTAAGTAATGAATTCAAATCAGAACCTTTCCTCCATGCAACCTTCTTTCCATCTAACAAATGACTATTCCTATAAACCAAATTATAAATTGATGCTTTAAATGATAAAGACATATAATCATCATCCTTACCAACAAAATTCTTATCATCCAAATCATGATTATAAACATTATTATTAAATACCACTTTTTTAATAAAATCATGACTATAACCCAATTCTACATATTCAGCAGCAAATTGACTTTTTTGAATATCAGCATTATTCCGACAACAAAAATTCAACAAAGACATTTTTTTATGTGTAAAAGGTTGATAACTATCAGGCCTAATCATATTTCTCAAATTTTTAGGTTTTATAAAATGACTACAAAACAAAACATCATTAACCTTCTCAACATTTAAATCTAAAAACTTTAATTTTACAAAATCAAAACCACCCCCCTCAATTGTAAACTTAATACTAGAATCAAAACCATTCAATCCACATAAAAACTCTTCTAATTTCTCTTTCTGAATAACAAACAAACAATCATCAACATACCTAACAAATAATTTAATAGAACATGAAAACATATTAATAATACTACATTCCAAATAATCAATATAGACAGCACACATCAATGGAGAAATGACATAACCAATAACCCAACCTTCTCTAATCTTATAAAACACATCATTAGACATAAAATACATTGAATCCTCTAACAGCAAAAGCAAATCATGAAAAACCTTAATCTTATCTGCAGAAAAACATTCTAATTTTTTTAAAATTGAAAGAAAAACATCAATACTTTTTAATCTATTAACCAATTGGTACATATTTTCAATGTCTAAACTACCAAAAACACAATCATCATCCAAAACAAAACTATTTATTTTCTTAAAAGCTTCAAAGGAAGAAGAAACACAAAATTGACCCAGTTTTATATAATCCTTAAAATATCTTGTAATAAATTTTGATATTTTATCAACAATTCCTCCTGTAAAATCAAAAATACATCTCAAAGGAAAATTATCTTTATGAGACTTCAAATTAAAGAAAACCTTTGGAGCCACAAAATCACTAGGGTAACAATTTAAATAAGTAGCTCTATCAAAAATCTTTTTATTTTCCATAACTTTCATAATCTTAATTAATTTAGATTTTATTTTTTTACCAGGATCAGAATCTAAAATAGCATATTTTCCATTATTTAATTCTAAAGAAACTTTACTTTTAAAATCAATATTATTTAACAATACAAACTGGCCACCTTTATCTTCTTTTAATAATACAACATCATTGGCTTTCAATCTTTTTTTAACAAAACTAATTTCCTTAGGGGCAAAAACAAATTTTTCTCTTTTAAGTAATTGACTATTCAAAATAACCTGTAAGGACATTTTATTTTCATCAGAAATATTACTATTACTTTCAATTGCAGAAACAAAATCAAAAATTAAACTTCTATTAGCAAACGGAACAAAACCAGGACCCTTAGCTAAAATAGCCAAATCAGATACATTCAGAATATAATTTGACAAATTTAAAACAGATGAAGCATCAGGCCTATTTTTATAAGACCCAAATCTAAACTCTTTTCCTTTCACAAAACTTTTATTTTCAGCCTTTCCAATCAACCATTTAAATTTCTTGAAATACTTATTATTATAAGTGATTTCACACTTACTCCTAAACCACTTTAAAAAAGAATTTAAAACAGAATAATTAAAATTCCTTCTAAAATCCAACTTTCTTCTAAACATTTTATAACTATCAATTAAATTAGATAAACTACTCATAATCTGTATAATAAATTGTTTAAGAATAAATCTTTTAAAATTTAGAATAAAATCCCAATTAGAAAATAAAACCAATTTCCTATCCAATTTAATATTACATGAATTAGGAAACACATTGCAAAACCTACAAGACTTAAGAAAATTAACCTGAGCCTTTAAAGATTCAATTCTATTAGTCTTGTAGGTTTTGCAATGTGTTTCCTAATTCATGTAATATTAAATTGGATAGGAAATTGGTTTTATTTTCTAATTGTGATTTTATTCTAAATTTTAAAAGATTTATTCTTAAACAATTTATTATACAGATTATGAGTAGTTTATCTAATTTAATTGATAGTTATAAAATGTTTAGAAGAAAGTTGGATTTTAGAAGGAATTTTAATTATTCTGTTTTAAATTCTTTTTTAAAGTGGTTTAGGAGTAAGTGTGAAATCACTTATAATAATAAGTATTTCAAGAAATTTAAATGGTTGATTGGAAAGGCTGAAAATAAAAGTTTTGTGAAAGGAAAAGAGTTTAGATTTGGGTCTTATAAAAATAGGCCTGATGCTTCATCTGTTTTAAATTTGTCAAATTATATTCTGAATGTATCTGATTTGGCTATTTTAGCTAAGGGTCCTGGTTTTGTTCCGTTTGCTAATAGAAGTTTAATTTTTGATTTTGTTTCTGCAATTGAAAGTAATAGTAATATTTCTGATGAAAATAAAATGTCTTTACAGGTTATTTTGAATAGTCAATTACTTAAAAGAGAAAAATTTGTTTTTGCCCCTAAGGAAATTAGTTTTGTTAAAAAAAGATTGAAAGCCAATGATGTTGTATTATTAAAAGAAGATAAAGGTGGCCAGTTTGTATTGTTAAATAATATTGATTTTAAAAGTAAAGTTTCTTTAGAATTAAATAATGGAAAATATGCTATTTTAGATTCTGATACTGGTAAAAAAATAAAATCTAAATTAATTAAGATTATGAAAGTTATGGAAAATAAAAAGATTTTTGATAGAGCTACTTATTTAAATTGTTACCCTAGTGATTTTGTGGCTCCAAAGGTTTTCTTTAATTTGAAGTCTCATAAAGATAATTTTCCTTTGAGATGTATTTTTGATTTTACAGGAGGAATTGTTGATAAAATATCAAAATTTATTATAAGATATTTTAAGGATTATATAAAACTGGGTCAATTTTGTGTTTCTTCTTCCTTTGAAGCTTTTAAGAAAATAAATGGTTTTGTTTTGGATGATGATTGTGTTTTTGGTAGTTTAGACATTGAAAATATGTACCAATCGGTTAATAGATTAAAAAGTATTGATGTTTTTCTTTCAATTTTAAAAAAATTAGAATGTTTTTCTGCAGATAAGATTAAGGTTTTTCATGATTTGCTTTTGCTGTTAGAGGATTCAATGTATTTTATGTCTAATGATGTGTTTTATAAGATTAGAGAAGGTTGGGTTATTGGTTATGTCATTTCTCCATTGATGTGTGCTGTCTATATTGATTATTTGGAGTGTAGTATTATTAATATGTTTTCATGTTCTATTAAATTATTTGTTAGGTATGTTGATGATTGTTTGTTTGTTGTTCAGAAAGAGAAATTAGAAGAGTTTTTATGTGGATTGAATGGTTTTGATTCTAGTATTAAGTTTACAATTGAGGGGGGTGGTTTTGATTTTGTAAAATTAAAGTTTTTAGATTTAAATGTTGAGAAGGTTAATGATGTTTTGTTTTGTAGTCATTTTATAAAACCTAAAAATTTGAGAAATATGATTAGGCCTGATAGTTATCAGCCTTTTATACATAAAAAAATGTCTTTGTTGAATTTTTGTTGTCGGAATAGAAGGCTTAATAATTTTAATAATGATGCTGATATTCAAAAAGGTCAATTTGCTGCTGAATATGTAGAATTGGGTTATAGTCATGATTTTATTAAAAAAGTGGTATTTAATAATAATGTTTATAATCATGATTTGGATGATAAGAATTTTGTTGGTAAGAATGATGATTATATGTCTTTACCATTTAAAGCATCAATTTATAATTTGGTTTATAGGAATAGTCATTTGTTAGGTGGAAAGAAGGTTGCATGGAGGAAAGGTTCTGATTTGAATTCATTACTTAATGGTTCAAAGCAGTCTGTTGATAGTAGGTCTATTCCTGGTATTGTTTATAAAATTCCATGTAATTGTGGTAAATTTTATGTAGGCCAGAGTAAATCTAGCCTTAATGAAAGGATTAAGGTTCATATAAGTAGAGTTAAACATAGGTATCTTAACTCAGCTTTATATATTCATGAATTGAATACAGGTCATAGAATATTGTTTGACAATGCTTCGGTTATTTTTTATGAAAAAAATGAGTTAAAAAGAAGAATAAAGGAGACTTTGATGATAAAACTCCTTGATTCTGAGGCTATCAATCTTATGAAGACTTCTTTTGATATTAAGGGAAGGTGGAGTTTGAAATGAATTATGGGAAGGTTTGTTTGTTTGTATATATATATATATGTTTTTCTTTAGGTTGATTTTCACTTGAGAAGGTCTATTTGTAGTAGATGAAACCATGGTTGTGTAAGGATTTTGGTAAAATTTTGAATTTAATCTAGTACTGTATTGTTTTATGGTTTTGCATTTATATATATATATATATATAACAAGACAGCTTCTAAATATAAATGTGGTAATATTAATATATAACTTCCATATTTACTACTATAAATTGACCCAATCCCTGCAAAATACATCCAATAATAAAACAATTAAAATAATTGAAAAGTTAAGTAAATTACTAAATAATAACAGAATTTATACATAACTTCTATGCAAATAAGATTTCTTTATTTGTTTCTTTATTTACATTAATATTTAATATAGGCATATATATAATGTGAATTAAATACAATTATTAAGGATATTTAAAATATATATATAATTGTTTTTTTTTTTTAAATTGACATTTACTAATTTATTTGCATAATTTAATATATAAAGTTTCTGTAGGTACACACAAAATAAGCATCCCAATTCTCTCATGATTCATGCTTATCCATCCTTCAGTTTTGCTTGCCCCATAATGTACTTTTCATGTATGTACTTGATCATCTGTTTCCGCATGACCATTGGAAGAACGATTTGTGTATGTTCGCCATCTTTCATTTTGTGCTGCAAAAGTCCATCTTTTAAACAATATTGTTTCCTTTCTTTCCATAGTGTATTGTTTATAGGTCCATCTATAGGTTGGTGGTGCAAATAGTATATTATTTGCTTACATTCTGCATCCTTTTCTTGCTACTCCCTTAACCTTTGCAAACTGCATTCTATCTCCTCATCTTGATGTATTTCTGCCATTGCTATGTATGTGTTATTACAATTTAAATGTTGTAGCTGATGTTCTATCGGTAGCAGCTTAAAGCATCTGCTGCCATATTGTCTTTGCCTGGGAAATACTGTATACTATTATCGAATTCTTGCAAGAATAGACTCCATCAGATCAACCTACTATTTGTGAGAAAACTATGATTAAGGAAATCTGTTCACATTAAAAGTATTTGATTATAGCTCATTCCATAGTATGAAATGACTTTGGAATATGTATACATAATAATGATGCATAGATATTAATAATGCATATATTTGTAGATCTTCAGCTGAAGCTATTAACCATTGTCAAGTTCCTCATATTATTTATATTAACAAATTAGCTGAAGTAATTAATTGATTTAATACTCAGGTTAAAATTATTAAAAGAAATTTAGTAAAACATGGTTAATTTTTAGTACCAAATTTCCAACGCTTGCCTAGTGATTATTAAACGTTTTCCCAAGCTGTTAATTAAGGATAGGATAAGCAAATGAATGGGGCAAAATGCCCTCAGATAGCAATTAAGTTCTTAACTTGTCATTCTAATAGTAAATTCCAGTTCTATAACTTTATAATTATACTAGAATAAGAAATTGTAAATAGATAAAGTGCAGCTCTGATTTACTTCTCTCCTAGTTTTAATGGCGATTTTTTTTATTGTTTCCATAGTGATCCCTTCCTATTGTTTAAATCATTTTCAGTTTTCAAGCACTAACTTTAAAAAAAAAAAAATCTTTAACACTGATGATTATTGATTTTAAAATATTTTTTTAAAATAACAAAACAAAAATAATATAAAAAAAAATATTATATTGAAAATTTTATTTTTACTATCTACAAAATAAATAAACACCCAGAATGATAATATTACATCTGATATAATTTTAAAAATAAAATAAAAGTACAATCTAATTATAACTAGCAATTTAAATACTACTGTTGATAATTATTTATACATACACATGTGCGAATTTATAGATATCCATTGCTATTAAAATCCCATCATCACAAAACAAAGCACATATCACATAAATAAAAATGAACCTAAATAACAATAACCTATTTGCAAATCCTTAAGTAAAAATCAGATCAAAAAGAGTTTTTTTTAGAAACCTAAATGGCACTTAAATGAAAAGGGTGGATCTTCCATCTTTTACAATATATATACACATATATACATACACCGATAGACATATATATATACAAATCCACATATACATTATAAATACATATCCATATATATACTCAACTTACATATAAATTACATATACACCTGGGTCTCGTTTTATGCAGATTATTTTAATGCGATTTTGAAGTTATGTGATTCATATTTCTTCTTAATATCTTTAATATTTCACTATATTTATTAGATATCAAGAAATTTAAATTATTAATAACTTATTTTGACTTGAAATACTTTTTTTTTTTTTTCAAAAATATAACGTTATATCAGCAGCTAACGTGAATATGGCCTGAAGTTGTATTTAGAATCTTAGCTTCTATGTAAATAACCTACTTATACTAATGAGTAAATAATAATAGATTATACTTACGTATAAAAATATCACAATAAATATTCAAGAATTTTAAACTTTTAAAACGTATTTTGTTAGATATAACAGAAATAATTTTTTAGATTGTTAAAATAAATAATGAAGATTTTATTGATTTTCTTAAACTGAAAATAATCTTTCTAATGATAATGTATAATCTTTTTGTTTTGATTGCAATTTCAATTTTTGAATATAGAAACAAAACCATTAACACAGCACAAGACTGAAAGTGGCACTAGTTGTACATCACATCATGAATCTGATTTCTTATCTGTTCACAAATAAACGCATATTGTCAAATGGTGGTAATGATTAAAATATGTATGAAAAAATGTAAAATTGAATACTGTAGTTAATAAAAAAAGTTTGTCTTGTATTAATTTTTTTCAAATATTTGAAATTTTTTATTAATCATACTTTATTTCTTTATTTTTTTAATGTGAATTTTAAAGTAATTTTTCCTTGTTGCTTTGCTTTTATACGATTTCTGAAAATTACTGGAACATATCCCCATTTTTTAAAGTAAGTTAAGTCTAAATTTGTGCAATTTATTTTGTGCATGTTTTCTGAGGAACCTATCTACCACATAAAACAAGACCCAGGTGTATATAAAAAATATACAAAATATATCCAACACATCATTTTTTAAATATTACGTTTTAAAAACTATTTTATTTTTACTTTTAATTTTTTTTAAAAATCCTTTTAAATATTACCCTTTTTATTACTTTTTTATTAATATTATTTTATAATTTTCTGTTCATCTTTTCTTACTATCTATCTTGTTTAATTATTATCTAGTATATAATATCTCTTTTACTTTAATATCTATAATTTTAATTTTTTAAATCTTTTTATCAATAATTTATATTTTTCTCTTTAATAATACTATCTTTATCCATCCTCCTCTGCTTAATTAAAGTGACGTTTTTTTCTTCAAATTTTTATCTTTTTATTTCTTTAAAACAACTCCCTCTGTTATCAATTTTATAAAACTTATAATTCTATTTTTAAAAAAACTTACAAACTTTTATATTTATTAACAATATTTATATACCTATTCTTATATTTGAATAATATAAATACATAACTATCATTTCACACACATATATATAAATACATATGTATATAAAAATTATACACATATACCCTACATACATATATAGATATATAGATCCACATCACCTCTATATACGTATATAAATTCCATATCTTCATATACGTATGCATATCCAAATATATATATATCCTTTAAACATATATATATACACAGATACCCACACACCCATAGACATACATATACAAATCCACATATACATTTATAAATGCACATCCATATATATACTCAACTTATATAAATTACATATAACGGTCAGGGAAAATCTGGAATCTTACCATATCAGCCATACAAGGGCACCATCAGGCTATTGAAACCTGAAAAATTTATATAGTAGGCAGATATACTGTTAAGATCTAATTTTATTTTTTTATAGACTGTTAGCCCATGCCACTAGCTCAAGGAGATGCAGAGATTTATAATAAATACTTTTTAAAAATATATTTTTAATATTAAAAAAAATAAAATAAGCCACTGCCAGTAATTTAATGCACATATATAAATATTTGAAATTGAGGAATAAAATTTATCTTGATTTTAATATTACTTTTAAATTTAGATTATTATTTTTTTTAAATTTAAATTATTATTTAAGAAAGTCTGCACAGATGGACATTTTAATAAATTTTACTTTAGAATGTTGAGTATAGATAGGCTACATAGATTTCTCAGTTAAAAACTTTTCAAAACAATCATTCAATCTCAGATTAAAAGTTTTCAGCCAACCCAACACCTGCTTCCAGGTATACAGATGCAACCAATGCAATATGAAGATGCTAACATAAAACCATGCTGTCAGGAATGTGCATCTGCAGTGTGATATTATTTGAAGGACATGATCCTCATCCAGTATAGGAATGTGGGTCTGTCTGGCAAAGGAATTATGCATATAATATTTGAGAGAAATGCTACATATGGAGGAGAGTGGTCTATCTGTTGATTTGTAGTCCCTATCCATAGAGGTAAGGCCGCAGGAAATACATTTGCATACATTGCAATGCAATGACTATGCCTTTGAGTCATGCATTCAGTTGTACATTGCCCTGAATGCTAACATGCTTCACATTGCATTAATATAAACACCAATATATCTCTCTACTAGCATTGACTCAACCATGAGACAAATATCCTGAAATTAAAGCCCTTTAAAATAAACATAAACAATTAAAATATAAAGTTATTGATGGAATTGTATAGGGAAATTTACAATAAACCCAATGGAACTCATCATAAGGTGTCACATTGACACCAATAACTTAAAAGATATACGAATAAATACATTTGGACACTCAGCATGAGGTGTCATATTTACCAATATATCTATTTCATGCATATGAAAATCTTAAAAAAAAAACAACTAATATAAACATTAATGAATCTATGCAGCCATCTACACCCAACTTAAATTTAATACATTTAAATAATTTAGTCAATAAATATTAATAAAGAAAATGGAAATGATTTAATTAAATTAGCAAACTCGAATATATAAAATTAAACATAAGTAACTGATTTTGAAATCTTAATAAGTCAGATAAAAGTTCATTTTAAAAGTTATGTCAAAGCTTGTTAAATATTGATGAAAGTTCTTAATTACTTTTTAAAATTTTATAGTTCATTACTTTACAGTAGAGGAGTTCCTGGTTCCTTGTGCCAATTCCCGTGAAGTCTTGAATAGTTGTACTTTCATGGAAGACTGGTCTGTTGTTCATACTGTAGTTATCAATCTGGAGGTTGTCTTAGCTGGTTTGATCCTGGAACTATTCTATTGTAGGACCCATATGCTTCAGTCTACAATAGTGCCATTTATAATTCAAAAGTCACTTTATTTGAAATAAGTAAGGGTGAAAAGTGTGTCTTTTCACCTTTCTCTTTAAAAATCAATCTGGAACTGTTTTTAATTTGAATTTTCTCTTTTTATATTCCTCCTTCAGATTCAAAGAGCATGTTTTTCTGTTCTGGTGGTTTTTATTAGGGTCCAAGTGTTGGTTGTCCTTCCACAAGCTGCTAACAAAATTTTTATATCTCTTATCTGACCGTTAATTATAAATTTGCCCCAAAAGCTCATTTACTTTAGATTAATTAAAACCAACAATCATTTCCATCTTGAGTTTTAACACAATAGACAGTAATTTAATTATTGTACATTCTTAAAGGTATATATTTTTATCTTTATATCTTTAAGTTTTTGCTTAAAATTTAATTTTAAAATATTTTTTTTTTAAAAATAAAGTTTTCTTTTAATAATTTTCCATCTGTGCGATTTATATATATACGTTTTTGCAAGCTTTCCATTTTCAATTTTTAATTCTAACTTTTATTTAATAACTTTTATTTGCGAACATTTATACTTTATTTTCTATTTTTTAAAAATAATGTAACGACATGTGTGCCTGTTACAATACATATAAAAAATATACAAAATATATTCAATACACCATTTTTTAAATATTACCTTTTAAATATTACTTTTAATTTTTTTTAAAAATTTTAAAATTCTTTTAAGTATTACTCTTTTATTACTTTTTTATTAATATTATTTTATAATTTTCCTTTCATCATTTTTTATTATCTATCTTGTTTAATTATTATCTAATATATAACATCTCTTTTACTTTAATATCTATAATTTTAATTTTTAAAATTTTTTTAAAACTTTTATCTTTTTATCACTAATTTATATTTTTCTCTTTAATAATACTACCTTTATCTGTCCTCTTCTACAACTCCCTTTGTTATCAATTTTATAAAATTTATAATTCTATTTTTAAATAAAAAAAAACTTATTTTTATTAACAATATTTACAAGTCTTTATCTATATCCACATATTATAACTTTTAACATACTTATTCTATTATTATTATTATTATTATTATTATTATTATTATTATTATTATTATTATTATTAATCCTAAAAAACTAATATTATTTTCAAAACTTATTTTTATTTTCATATTCTATATATTCTCCTACACACATATATATATTATAACGATACAGAGAAGTAACTTAACGTATCTGCACTACGGGCGCCATCTAGGCATTTGAACCTAGAAAAATTTATAGAGTAGGCAGATACGTAAGTCAAAAAAAAAAAATTTTTTTTTTTTTTTTATTTGGTTCCGGTCGTTAGCCCATGTCACTAGCTCAGGGAGTAGCAGAGATTTAATAATATCATATCTTATCTAATTAGATTTCAACATTAAAAAATAAATAAAATAAGCCACTGCCAGAAATTAATACATAAAAATATTTATTTACGCACATATAAAATAATATTTAAATTTTGAGGAATAAATTTAATGTTTATATTTTATATTGATATTTAATTCTAAATTTAAGTAGATTGCAAATAATGAGTTTACTATTTATTTAGAGGGTCGAGTATGAATGGACTACATAGGTCCGCATTTGAAAGGAAAATATTCTTCCCTGATTTAACCTTAGGCAACAAATTTCGCAATCAACTGGCGCCAATCCATCTGATACATTCATGTATTCAATGTAGCATGATACGACAACACAAAATACTATATTGTCAGGAATGTACATCTGAACAATAAGTAGCAATAGAGAAGACATTGACTCTCCACCAACAGGGATGTGACATCTGTTGGCAAGTAGATCAATAAACAAAAAACTCCATAGGAATGGACTGCGGTCTTCTGCCGACTTACAAACCCATCCATAGGCAAACAGAGGGTGTGTGGTGTATATCTATAATCCTGCCCGTAGCGGACCTCATACTACATCTACTAATTACACAAATATATCCAATCCATTGAACCAATTCAACTACGAAATGAATAACCTAAGATTACCCTCCCTTAATACAACTTTACAAAACTATATAGCCATTCACGCCCGACTTAATTTTAACATTTAAATACGTTCGCACAGATTTGTTTAAAAATGTTGGGTATAGATCGATTACATAGATTCCACGGTCAAAAACATTTCAAAAATAAACATAAACGATCAAAATACAAAATTATTGATACCGACAATCGCAGAGGGAAACTTATAAGTAACCCAATAGTATTCACCATAAGATACTTGCGTTGTCACCAATAACTTAAAAGACATCCGAATAAATACATTTTAGATACTCACCGTAAGGTATCATTATTTATCGAATGTCTATATATTTTGATCAAATATGAAAACCAAAATATAATTAACCGCAAACGAATCCATGCAAGCGTCTATAAACAACTTAAATTTCATACATTTAAATAATCTTTGCAATAAGGAAAAAAAAATGGAAATGATGTTTATCAATCGGAAAACATATATAATTAAACATTATTAATTTGATTTAAAAACTTACAAAAGTCAGATAAGAGTCCGTTTTAACATTTAAGTTGGCTTGTTTATGAATTTATAAAACTTGACGAAAGTTCGTAATTGATTTTAATAATTGTTAATTTCCTATAGCTTATGGTATAAGAGTCCAGGTTTATGCTTTTAATTCCCCCGACGCCTCCGTTGGAAGGTAATGTTCTGGAGATGGCAATAGCTGGTTCAAGGTATCACAGTCTTTTCATTTTTTTTATTTTTTATTTTTATAGAGAGTGTGGTATGTGCGTCATACCACATCTCTCAAACACCCAATGCTGGAACTGTCCGAAAAAACTGTATTTCCCTTTTTATATTATCCACAAGGATTCAATGAACAAAATGTCACCAATCCATCACTTTCGTTAGGGTCCGAGCCAAGGCCTAGTGCTTCCATTGGTCAAGCCAAAATCTCTTTCTTCTCTTATCTAACTTTTCATCTGACTTTTTAATTAAACAGCTTTTAGATAATTAATAAACAATCATTTCCATTTATAGATTACAGGAATTAATTAATACCTGTTTTTATTTTAACTTACGTTATTTTTTTATTAAAATATTTTTATAAATCTTTTTTTATAAAAAAAATACATTCAAATACCTTTTTTTTATTTATTAAAAAAAAAATCTTTTTAAAGTTTAGCATCTGTGCGAATGTATATACGTATAACAAACATTTTTAATTTTAGCGTTTAGTTTTTTACTTTTATTTGCGAACTTTTAAGTTTTTATTTTAAATTAATGTAACGACATATTTATATATCGTTACATATCAGTAAACTTCCTCAAAAACCAAAAAACATTAAAAAAAAAAAAAAAAAGAATTTACTTAGTGTTAGTAATTACGTTACACAAATTGATTATATATGAAAATTTCAACAGGACAAAACTTTTTTTTTTTTTTTTACAAGACAAAACAGTAATTACACACAAATATAATGATTAAAAAAAAATGTTGACTGTCGATTCCCCATTACCAGCTAAATTTCTGCCCCCTCCCTTCCAAGTTTCTTTTCTTCTACCTTTAACTATTACTTAGGCAAGTTTGAACGATTAGATTTTAATTTAACAAGACTTTTTTTTTTTAAAAAAAATATGATTTAGATTTATTATTACGTTTTATTTATTAGTTTTTATTCCTCGAATTTATCTCTACATATGCGTAATTTTTCTTACTGGCAGTACCTTTTAAACGAAACTTCAAACTGCAACTCCATGTCAATACAACAAATATATTTATACAATTTCAGCAAAAAATTTACGGGCATGATTCCCTTTTAAAATTCTCAGGGTCAATCTCTGAGGTAAGGCCACACTTGGGACGCCAATTATAACGATACGGAGAAGTAACTTAACGTATCTGCACTACGGGCGCCATCTAGGCATTTGAACCTAGAAAAATTTATAGAGTAGGCAGATACGTAAGTCAAAAAAAAAATAATTTTTTTTTTTTTTTTATTTGGTTCCGGTCGTTAGCCCATGTCACTAGCTCAGGGAGTAGCAGAGATTTAATAATATCATATCTTATCTAATTAGATTTCAACATTAAAAAATAAATAAAATAAGCCACTGCCAGAAATTAATACATAAAAATATTTATTTACGCACATATAAAATAATATTTAAATTTTGAGGAATAAATTTAATGTTTATATTTTATATTGATATTTAATTCTAAATTTAAGTAGATTGCAAATAATGAGTTTACTATTTATTTAGAGGGTCGAGTATGAATGGACTACATAGGTCCGCATTTGAAAGGAAAATATTCTTCCCTGATTTAACCTTAGGCAACAAATTTCGCAATCAACTGGCGCCAATCCATCTGATACATTCATGTATTCAATGTAGCATGATACGACAACACAAAATACTATATTGTCAGGAATGTACATCTGAACAATAAGTAGCAATAGAGAAGACATTGACTCTCCACCAACAGGGATGTGACATCTGTTGGCAAGTAGATCAATAAACAAAAAACTCCATAGGAATGGAATGCGGTCTTCTGCCGACTTACAAACCCATCCATAGGCAAACAGAGGGTGTGTGGCGTATATCTATAATCCTGCCCGTAGCGGACCTCATACTACATCTACTAATTACACAAATATATCCAATCCATTGAACCAATTCAACTACGAAATGAATAACCTAAGATTACCCTCCCTTAATACAACTTTACAAAACTATATAGCCATTCACGCCCGACTTAATTTTAACATTTAAATACGTTCGCACAGATTTGTTTAAAAATGTTGGGTATAGATCGATTACATAGAGTCCACGGTCAAAAACATTTCAAAAATAAACATAAACGATCAAAATACAAAATTATTGATACCGACAATCGCAGAGGGAAACTTATAAGTAACCCAATAGTATTCACCATAAGATACTTGCGTTGTCACCAATAACTTAAAAGACATCCGAATAAATACATTTTAGATACTCACCGTAAGGTATCATTATTTATCGAATGTCTATATATTTTGATCAAATATGAAAACCAAAATATAATTAACCGCAAACGAATCCATGCAAGCGTCTATAAACAACTTAAATTTCATACATTTAAATAATCTTTGCAATAAGGAAAAAAAAAATGGAAATGATGTTTATCAATCGGAAAACATATATAATTAAACATTATTAATTTGATTTAAAAACTTACAAAAGTCAGATAAGAGTCCGTTTTAACATTTAAGTTGGCTTGTTTATGAATTTATAAAACTTGACGAAAGTTCGTAATTGATTTTAATAATTGTTAATTTCCTATAGCTTATGGTATAAGAGTCCAGGTTTATGCTTTTAATTCCCCCGACACCTCCGTTGGAAGGTAATGTTCTGGAGATGGCAATAGCTGGTTCAAGGTATCACAGTCTTTTCATTTTTTTAATTTTTTATTTTTATAGAGAGTGTGGTATGTGCGTCATACCACATCTCTCAAACACCCAACGCTGGAACTGTCCGAAAAAACTGTATTTCCCTTTTTATATTATCCACAAGGATTCAATGAACAAAACGTCACCAATCCATCACTTTCGTTAGGGTCCGAGCCAAGGCCTAGTGCTTCCATTGGTCAAGCCAAAATCTCTTTCTTCTCTTATCTAACTTTTCATCTGACTTTTTAATTAAACAGCTTTTAGATAATTAATAAACAATCATTTCCATTTATAGATTACAGGAATTAATTAATACCTGTTTTTATTTTAACTTACGTTATTTTTTTATTAAAATATTTTTATAAATCTTTTTTTATAAAAAAAATACATTCAAATACCTTTTTTTTATTTATTAAAAAAAAAATCTTTTTAAAGTTTAGCATCTGTGCGAATGTATATACGTATAACAAACATTTTTAATTTTAGCGTTTAGTTTTTTACTTTTATTTGCGAACTTTTAAGTTTTTATTTTAAATTAATGTAACGACATATTTATATATCGTTACAATATATACATACACTTACACATAGATAAATACATACATAACACTATAAAAACAATACTCAACCTACCAACACAAGGTTCTTAGTCCCCATCCCTATTTAAACTATGCTTTATCCTCTTAATTAATATTGCTTCTTGTATTTTTCTATCTCTTCTTTCATTAGTATATCCTATCATTTTAATACTCTTTTTTTAAATACATGCCCTGTTTCCATAGTATGCAAATAAATTGAATTTTTGTCATATCTATGTTGAGTTAATCTTGTAAAAATAGAATTATTTGTCTCACCTACATATTTAGTCCTTATCATATTATTCCTACAATATCTACAATCTATCTGATATACCCCATTTATACATTTTCCTATACCTTTAATATATTTATTATCTAATATATTCATTAATTTTTTTCTTTTTTTATTTACTACCGTATATTTAATTACATTATTATATTTTTTATTAATTTTTCTAATAATTTTATTAACACTCTTAACTATATTATTACTATATGTTTTAACACCTATATACTTCTTCTTTATACTATTCTTCCTATGTGTATTTCTCTCTTCTTCCTTATTACCTTCTTTTTATTTTTCTTCTGTTAATTTTATATTCTTCACTGTTACTTTCTCTGGATATTCATTTCCTTAAATTCATTAACTATTAATTCTACATCTTTTTATATTCCTCTTCACTTGAACAATAATTAATAGCCCTATATATTCTTGAACTTATACTATTTATTATCTGTATTAGAATTACAATTCATTATATTACTATTCCCATCATTTTTTACACACTGATGTTTCTATTCTACACCTATTTTAACATATGTTTTTGTTAACAATATGTCTAAATATGATAACTTATTATCTTTCTCTCTTTCCACTGTAAATTTAATATTCCTATCTAATTTATTAATTTTATTTTTGGTCCAATCTCCTCATCTATCATCTTTTTTTTCTATTTCCTCCATATAAATATATTACTTAATATTCCACTCAATTCCCCTCCTATCAATAACCCTTTTTTCTGCATAAAATATTCTCCATTAAATTCAAATGTTATCTCCTTACAACACAACTCCAGAATCTGTTTTAACTTAATTATTGATATTGCTATTACTTTTTTTGTCATCTTCCATATATTTATTAATTGCTAAAACTATTACTTTATCTACATCCAAATTCATGTACATCGACACTATAATCTATCTTAATTATTGTCAATCTATATTTATCATACTTATTAACTTTTTCTTTAATTTCCTTAATTAACTCCTTATTGTTTTTTTATAAAAGCAGTTTTTTTAATCAATGTATTTTTAAAAAATATTATGTGCTAACCATTTAGATATCTTATCAAAATATGAACCCTTTCCATTTATAACTGGTCTTAATGGCACTTTTTTATATATTTTTTTGTGCTCCATATATTCTCGCTACTTCACAATCTTTATTTGCCATTTCTTCTATCTATTAATTTATTATTAAATAACCCTTTAATTAATTCATATATTTTCTTACTTTTTATTCCAGTATCATCCTTGTTTATTTTTACAAAAAATTCTTCTGTCAACATTTTTTCCATTTTCTCTATATATTCTTCTTTCTTCATTAATACCATTTTATTACCCTTATCTGATTTTATAAATATTATATTAACTTCATACTTATTTTTTTATATCTTCCACCTCTTTAACTGTTATTTTACTAATTACTCTATTTTTATTCTTTTCATTATTTCTATTTTCTAATCTCTTCATTTTATATGTCATATTATTATTTTATATGTAATATTATTAATTTCCTCTTTTAATATTTCCATCCATTCTTTATCCTTAATACTTATAATATTATTAATGTCCATATTTTATAATAATATATATTGTAATTACTTTCTATATATTTCTGTGCCAACTTTTCTATTAATATTTGCACTTCTAATATATCTTTATTATTATACTTCCCATATGGCACATATTTTATCCCTTTTTTAAGTATCTCCATCTCTTCTTCTTTTAATTTTATACCACTTAAATTACGTATTTCCATTTTACTCTTTAAATATGCTTCATTACTTCCTTTTTCTTTCTCTTTCATCAAATTATCCATTTTTCTTTTATGTCTCAACCTTGTATTTTCATTTACCATGTCTTTCTTCCTTGCACATAATTTTCTAAATAAATCTTCTTCCTTCCTACTTATCCTTCTAATCAATATTCTCTCCATTCTTTCCATACTATTATATATCTTTTTCTTCAATTTGTGTCCATTTCTTATATATTTTAAAATTTTATTTTCTGGATTATTTATAATGCTTTCTTTATTCTTAATTCCTTTTCTTACGTTTCTCATCTTAATAAAATTTGGTATTACATTATATCTTTCACAATCTTTCATAAATTTAATATTGTTATTCACATTATTTAATTTTAATATTAATTTTTATCTGTTTATTCATTGCACCAAGGTATGTAAAAGAATATTGCTATAAATACTGTTTATTTCTTCCAAAAGAATTTTTGTGATTTACTCTCTTACTCTTATATAATTCACTACATTTACGATGGTTTTCATTACCGAATCAACTTCAGCCATGGAGATACATGTGGCCAAGTTTTCTTGATGAATGATACAATAAAATTATGAGATTTATTAAACTATTTTTTTAAATTCCTTTTCAGATCCAGTCATTGAGAGACATCCATCAATGCATATATAAACAATTTTTTATATGAATATTACTCTTTTCCAGAAAAATATTAATAGTATCAAGCTAATCTGTGCCTCTGGTTTTATTCATCATAGGAAGAAATTTCAAAAAATCTTCATAATTAAATTCTATTCAGTATAATATCTAATGAAAAATGGAACATCCTGCTGTTGCTGAAATGTTGGTGTTAGAATCAAAAGCCAAACCTTGTATGATGTAATCAGAAATGTGTTTTGCAATATCTTAATATATCTAATGTAGGTAGAGCCATGTTTATTCAGCCCAACAAAATATTATTTCCATTTATCTTGAAACACTATTTTTGTTAGTTATTTTTTGTTTGATATAAAACAATACATTTCAAAACAATCAAGCTTGTTCTGACTATTCATGTAATTGACACTTGAAATTAAAAAAATAAACACATTGTGAGTGAAGTTTCCGATTGAAGCATAAGATACATTAGCTAATCAATAAATGATTGTTCCAGTACATCTCAAGATTTTAAAATTTTTGATTAATAAGTGTGTGCTTTGGACAACAATTAAAAACTTAATGGGCTGCAGATTGAATATGATGGCTCTAATATAATATTTAAAATGGTATTATATATGCATTCTTTAATAGTTATATCATAAACCAATGATACATATTTATCCCTTCTTAAAACTAATTATTTATCTGCTCATTATCATGATATATTATAATCTATAATAATATTTTATTCTTCATACATTGACTCTTATTGTTATACATTGGAATGTGTATTAAAAAAAGATATCAATTGATGCATTATTCTTAAGTTATTCATGTTTATTTAATAAATATAAATAACAATGGCCACAATTCAATAACAATATTTATGCTTAATTGTTTATATTAAGTAGTGTGTATTTATTTCAATTTGAAATTTTTAAATATTATTTTAGGATTTATTTATTTATTAAATATTAAGTCAAGATGAAATGCAACTTAATTTTATTTTTTTACTGATTTATAATTATATTTTGTAATAAATTCACACAAAAAAATGATATTACTTGCATTATATATTATTTTACTTTATTATTTATTAATGACTTTTTTATTATTCATTTTTCTCTGATCTGATATCTTTTTTTCAAGCCCCTTTTGATTAGAGGGCAATGCTTTAAATAATTTTATTGCAATATAATGATTATTGCATTGATTAAGATCTGATGTTTTGCAATGACTCAATGGTTGAATAACTGATAAATTCATGATGAGATGAAATAAGTATAAATTTTAAATTGATTTTTTTTCCAGTTCTTTAGAGTCAATTAAAAGAACTAACTTTTGTTGATTTTACTGTTATCAAGTCTTATAGTGTTCTCCCTTTACAATAAGTATATAATGTATTCAGTTACATCATATTCTTCTGTTTGAAAAATTAATCATTATAAATAAAATGACAAATACATTCCATAAGTTAATATTTTAAACATATAATTTTTTAAAAAATAATTAGTCAGAATATTTTATTTATTTTTACTATTGAGATGGATATGAGTCTCATAGCATACAACAACATAATAGAGTATGTGTATAAAGTTGAAAGGAAAAGTAGAAATAAATACCAAACTTTTTATAGATATTTTTGTATTATATTGAAATAACAGTTGAGGATTAAATAATTTTGAATTAAAAAAGATCTAATTATTAATATTTTATTAATCACGATTTTGAAATTAAAACTAGCATGTTTTTGTTACAATAGATATACTGGTAATTATAAAATCCCAGTATCTATTTTGATTAGATCAGGTAATTTTTTTTATTAAAGTTTGTATAGCATATTTTAATAAAAATCCTACAAAGTTGTTTTTGAAAGAAGTAAGGTGAATTGAAAAGTGGCATTAATTTTTTTCAATCAAGATAAAGAAAACCTACTTTTAATTACTGTAGTGTTTTTTTAAAAAAAACTCCATCCTGACCACAAAAAGGCTAGAAAAAGTAGCACTATTATGATGAAGTTATAACTGAAGGTGTGATGCAATATGATGCACTATGGCTTCTTTTTTTTTCAGAGTTAGGAATCTGTCAGCCACTATGCCCAGAGAAATCTATTATTCATCTTATCTTCCCTTCCATTCATCACACTGTTTTCCCCCATATTCTTCTCTATCCTCCTCCATTCCATTTTCCACAACATAATCTTTGTCAACTCCATGGCCTTTATATCTAAATTCCTCTTATCTTTTCTCCAACCCAGCATAAAAACCAGGAACCCCCCTGTACAATCACTTTGTTTATATTTATACTTCCACAACTCCATTATTTGTACCCTTCCTTGTTGCAGGCATTTACATTCAATTAACAGATGCCTAATATTTTCAATACATAATGTGCAGACTAAATCACCCATATTTTTCTATTTATGTGTACATTCCCTTGTTGCTAAAGATCCTGTTTGAGCCTTAAACAGTAAACTACTTTCCTTGTTATTATCATAAATTAACTCGCACCCACTATTCTATCTTCTTCTATACGTATTTAACCTTTTTTTACTCTTCATACTAGTTCTCCATCTCTCCAACTGCTTATTTTTTATTACTGCATCTATTCTTCTATCTCAGTTCTTGCCACTATAACACTCAACAATTCTAACACAACCATCTCCCCTTTTGTATAAGTATACTGACATAAATTCCTTATCCAAATCTTCTGCATACCTTACTACTTTCCTCACTCACCTTGTTGCCTATCTTTTACTCATAACTCAATTAAATAGTATTTTGACTATTCTCTTATCCATAAATTGCAATCTATTGAACATTTTCATTTTTCTTTTTGCATCTCTCATATAAAAACTTGACCATCCAATTTCTCCTTGAATTTTTTTTTTTGCCAGCCACACACCTGCATCTAATGGATGTCTTCCTACCTCTCTATGCACTTTTTTTAAGTAACCTAACACTCTTTACTAACACCACACATCATTACCACATGTTAATCCTGTTACTGGAACTCCCATACAATTCTAATGACATCATATTTATTATATGAAAACATTGCTAATTTCTTTACCAGTCTCTTTCTTTTCTTTGCTTCATTTATCAATTTTTTTTGCCATTCATCCAAGCAACTTTTCTGATTACTCAAGACAATTCCCAAATACTTATACTTATTCACCACATTTAACTTTATATACTCCAATAAAAAAAAATTTCTTCTCTTTCCTCAGTATTAATTTTTATTACTTTTGATTTTTCTTCACTAAATGTAATCCCCATCCCTTTACCCAACTTTGCACATGTCGTCAGCATAACTTCAATATCTTCCCTACTTTCTGTGCACAAGAAGATATCATCTACAAATAAAAGACCCAATAATGTATATATCCCCTTGCCATCTATTAATGGTCTCTACCCCTCTTCCTAGTTTTTCAATTGATCTCTCCATTTCTCTCAAATACAACAAAACAAAATAGGTGAAATAGGGCATCCTTGCCTTAATACCATCCCATTTTTAACTAACTGATTCTATATTTCCTAATTGATACGTATAATTATTTTCATACGATCTCTTAATAAGATTCACTAAAGCTCCATCCATTCCCAAATTTACTAAACTTATCCATAATGTATTTCTATTTACTCTATCATATGACTTCTCTATATCTATAAAAACCATATATAGCTGTCTAGCTATATTTTTATTCATATCTATAAGTTGTGTAACTACAAATAAACTATCTTCTGTATGTCTATCTGATTGAAAACCTTCTTGCGTTTCTCTCACTATATTATTTTTTTCTATCCAATTTGTGACTCTTTAAGCCACCATATATGCAAAAACTTTATATAACACTATAAAACTTGATAACAGTAAAATCAACAAAAGTTAGTTCTTTTAATTGACTTCTAAAGAACCGAAAAAAAAAATCAATTTAAAATTTGGACTTATTTCATCTCATCATGAATTTATCAGTTATTCAACCATTGAGTCATTGCAAAACATCAGATCTTAATCAATGCAATAATCATTATATTGCAATAAAATTATTTGAAGCATTGCCCTCTAATCAAAAGGGGCTTGAAAAAAAGATATCAGATCAAAGGAAAATGAATAATAATAAAAGTCATTAATAAATAATAAAGTAAAATAATATATAATGCGAGTAATATTATTTTTTTGTGTGAATTTATTACAAAATATAATTATAGATCAGTAAAAAAAAAAAAAAAATTAAGTTGTATTTCATCTTGACTTAATATTTAATAAATAATAAATAAAAAAATCCTAAAATAATATTTAAAAATTTCAAATTGAAATAAATACACACTACTTAATATAAACAATTAAGCATAAATATTGTTATTGAATTGTGGCCATTGTTATTTATATTTATTAAATAAACATGAATAACTTAAGAATAATGCATCAATTGATATCTTTTTTTAATACACATTCCAATGTATAACAATAAGAGTCAATGTATGAAGAATAAAATATTATTATAGATTATAATATATCATGATAATGAGCAGATAAATAATTAGTTTTAAGAAGGGATAAATATGTATCCTTGGTTTATGATATAACTATTAAAGAATGCATATATAATACCATATTAAATATTATATTAGAGCTACCATACTCGATCTGCAGCCCATTAAGTTTTTATTTGTAGTCCAAAACATACATTTATTAATCAAAATTTTTAAAATCATGAGATGTAATCATTTATTGATTAGCTAATATATCTTATGCTTCAATCCGAAACTGTATTCACAATGTGTTTATTTTCTTAATTTCAAATATCAATTACATGAATAGTCAGAGCAAACCTGACTGTTTTGAAATGTATTGTTTTATGTCAAACTATAATTTAATTATTCACAATGGCAGGAATGTCTTCATAATACAAACAAAAAATAATAAAAATAGTGTTTCAAAACAATGGATATAATATTTTGTTGGGCTTTTTAAACATGGCTCTACCTACATTAGATATATTAAGATATTGCAAAACACATTTCTGATCACATCATACAAGGTTTGGCTTTTGATTCTAACACCAACATTTCAGCAACAGCAGGATGTTCTATTTTTCATTAGATATTATACTGAATAGAATTTAATTATGAAGATTTTTTGAAATTTCTTCCTATGATGAATAAAACCAGAGGCACAGATTATCTTGATATTATTAATATTTTTCTGGAAAAGAGTAATATTCATATAAAAAAATTTGTTTATATATGTACTTATGGATGTCTCTCAATGACTGGATCTGAAAAGGAATTTAAAAAAATTGTTTAATAAATCTCATAATTTTATTGTATCATTCACCAAGAAAACTTGGCCACATGTATCTCCATGGCTGAAGTGGATTTGGTAATGAAAACCATCATAAATATAGTGAATTATATAAGAACATGAGAGTAAATCACAGAAAATTCAAAACCTTTTGGAAGAAATAAACAGTATTTATAGCAATATTCTTTTACATACCTCAGTGCAACGAATAAATAGAGGAAAAATTTTGGATAAGTTTTTTTATTTTTATGGCAAGAAATTATTTTATTTTTGCAATAAAACAATAAAGTTTATAGTAAATAAAAATAATGTATGGATATGTGTTCTAGTCTTTCCGTGTGACATCAGAGAAAAATTTAATGAGTTCAATTATGATTTACAGGCAGAAAATAGAATTATTTCATAGATGACAAATAAAGTATTTGCTTTTGAAGAGAAATTAAACAACCCTTATGAAAAAATACAAAGCAAATAACTGCATAATTTTCTCGTCATAACAAATCTAAACAAGTAGTATTGATATTTCTTCAGAAAACTATATGATCATTTCAAGTTATTTAGCTACCTTATATAAGAAATTTTAAACAAGATTTCAGGGTTTAAGATATATTAAGAATTATCCGTTGCTTGTAGAAAACCTTTGGAACTTAGAAACAACACTTATTACCCAACTAGCTGCATTGAGATATATCATTTTGCAAAAATTCTCATTGAGCTCAAAAATGATATGAATCTGAAGGGTATTTTTTTTAAAAAATTGAGAGGAAAAGGAATATATTAAATTTTGGAAAATAATGCCTGAAAAATATAAGACTGCACAAAATTATGCCAATGCTGCTCATGTTGTTTGCATCAATGCACATTTTCATATCATCCTATTCCAAAATGAAATATGCAAAGAATGTATATAAAAATCAGATTATTGATTCTCACTTTGATGTTGTATGAAGATCTAAAATAGTCAAAAGTTTGTTTCAACCTCAAAAATGAAACTAATTTTTGAATAAATGCTTGAACACACTTAGATTTATTTTATATACTATTATATTATGAGAATAGTATACTATGCTGTGATCTGCATAATATAGCAAACATCGTATATGGCCTAAGAATAAAAAAGCTTGTGTATGGTAATGACCTCAATATTTTATGAATACATTAAGCAGATTATTATTTAGTATATTTTATAAATTTAAAAAACATATTGTATATATACAAATAATCTAATATATGCTAGTTGCAATAAGTTATAAATGAAGATATATGTATTTATGTTAAGTATTAAGCAGAAAATATAAACAAAGAAATATTTTATAGCATGATAATATAAAATAATATTCGGAAAAACAATTAATTTGGAAATAATATTTCAGCATTTTTGACCAAATTCAAAATATAATTTTACCTAAACCAACAGATTACTTTTAACAAATAACACATATAAGAATTTTAAAGTATGAGTGAAGTAACGTGTGCTGTGATATTATAACTAACAGACTTGATTGTCTTACGAGTATGATCACTGAGATATAAATTTCATTTTCATGTTACAAAAATGTAATTTGAAGATAATTGAGTTATTTTATTTATTTGATAATTAAAAATTTCAAGTTTTTTTTAAAAAAAAATTAATAAAATTTTTTGAAGATTGAATAAAATTTTGATAATGATGTCTATATCAGATATTTTGTTGTTGTTGTTATTTAGTCATTTTCTAATTAATTGTTAAAAAATTTATATGAATTTATTAATGGACATTTCTGTAATAAAGTTATATTGTTATTCTCATTCATTCCTTTATTTTATTTTGGATAACGATAAATATTTATGAATACCAGCTATTCTAATGGATTACAACTCATTATCAATATAATAAATAAAAAGTTATCTTATAACATATCACTAGTGTGCTTACCACAAAAGCTAATGTAATGAGGGTAGAGAAACTTAATATAAATATAGAGTGGATAAATGTCTTGACTTAGATAACACTCATCAAATATAAAATTGTAAATTGGAATAAATAAGCTTTGATGTATAAATTAAATATTTTATTATTCATGCTCTTTAGTATATAACATGAGAAAATCAAGGTGTTATATATATATATATATGTCCAGTCATTATGTATAGTCACTCAGTTAAACCTGTTGCATAAAACTGACTAACTACTGTTACTATATATATATATGTTTTCTAAAATAAATTATAGTCTTAATAATCTTTGGAAGTTTATCCTTTATTTATTAAGTGTCCATACATTGCTGTGAAACATTATTATATATTTTTACTATGATTAAAAATGTTTATATTCTGGTATACATATATAAACTTTGATAAGAGAATAGATATTTCCTAAGGTCAGGTATAAAAACTTTTGCTTAACAATTATTATCTGCGCATATCTTTTTTCATATTCCATATATATTTGTAACTTCTTGATATCATTCCAAGAAATTCTATGGCATAAACAATACAATCTCAGCATCTGGACATATTCTCTTTGAATCACATATGTGAATTAAAAACACAAAGCATATTCATGCAAGCATTCATTAAGAAAATTCATCAGGTTTAAATCATAAATATTACAAATGATCAAATATTCATATATCCAACAATATAAATACAGTAATCAAATTGTTGTTCAAGAGATCACATGATGTTTCAGCATAGGAAGTAACAGTTTGAGCATAAAATATATGAAATCAGAATATAGTACACACAACATTATTAATAAAGTGAAATAATCATAAATGCTTGATCCATTTTTAATCTTTAAACTCTCTGATTTGTATTTAGATTTAAAATATATATTTTTTCGTAACAACAAATCTTATATTCTAAGTTTTCTTTTAATAGTTTATTGAAATTTTTTATATTTTTAAAATCACTAAAGCTATTATGATTTGTTTCCAGGCTGATTGTAATCAGCTTCTTAATGTTTCACCAACAACTGCTATTGTCATGTTCAACAATTCAATGAGAAAATATTCAGACTAAGTATGACTATTTATAATCAGTTTTTTGTTGATCTTAAAAAATTATTTTTAGTTGGGTTTTTTGCCACCAAAGATTCTAAATGCAGATAATGATAAGCATTAAAAGCATTTCCCTGAAAGTTTGTGATGATGGTATTTAAATTGTATTTATATATTGGGCTATTTCCATAATCTAATATTAAGTATTGAATGTCTTTAGTAAAATTTAACTATATTTAAATCTTTCAATTACATTAAACTGTTAGTAATAGCACACAGGTTAGAATATGCACAACATTTTAAGAAGTATTATTCTTGTTTCTTCTTCAGATGTTGCTGGACTAACCAGTGAAGCATTAGCATGGAAATCGAATCTGAACCTTTAGGTTCTTGAATATTGAATTTTAAGGTAATCATTAAGATTTATATTATTAATGAATTTTATTAATTAATTTTATAAATCAATGGACTTTCATGCATATTGTTATGTAAGAATCTCTCTAAATATCTAAATATTAAACTAAATTGTTTTAACTATCCAGTAAAGAATTAACAAACTATCTTGAACAATAATCAAATATTACCACATGGCCACATTATCCTATTAGTAACCTTAACTAGTCTTTGGGCAGAGAACTTAACATGTATATAGTATAATGAAATGTAATTGTCAATAAATATTTGAATTGAAAAAAAAAACACATTTAATTAAAAGACATTTAATCATATTTTGTAACTGTTCGTAAATTAATATATCTTGGAATAATTTTTTTTTAAATTTAAAAAATGAAAACATTATGCATTAATTGATTCATTGCTTTTTAAAATAAAATATTTGATAAATCTCTTTTTATTTAAACAAAAAACTAGATTATGAGAGTTATTTTATGATCAATGATTAAAGTTCCAATTTTTTATTTAAGCTGTACTGTGATGTGATGCACTGTGACTTCTCCTTAAACGGAGTCAGGAATCTCTTAGCAACTATGCCCAGAAAAACCTGTTAGCCATTTTACCTTCTCTTTCCATTCCCCACCCTAAGTTTTCCCATAATCTGCTCCATCCCATTTCCACAACATAATCTTTGTCAACTCTATGGTCTTTATATCTAAATCCTTGTATCTTTTTCCAATCTCAGCACAAAAAACAATAACCCACTTTCTGTATAATCACTTTGTTCATATTTATTCTTCCATAACTTCATTATTTGTACCCTTTCTGCTTTCAAGCATTTATATTCAATTAATAGATACCTAATATTTTCTATGCCTTCCTTACACAATTTGCAGACTAAATCACCCATATTTTTCCATTTACGTGTATATTCTTTTGTTGCTAAAGATTCTGTTCAAACCTTGAACAATAAACTACTTTCCTTGCTATTATCATAAATTAAGTCACACCCAATGTTCTGTTTATTTCTATATTTAAACTCTTTTTACTCTCCATACTAATTCTCCATTTCTCCAACTCCCTATTCTTTATTAATGCATCTATTCTTTTATCACATTCCTTACCACTATAACACTCAACAATCCTTTTAACATAATCATCCCACCTTTTGTTCAAGTATACCAATATAAATTCTTTATCCAAATCCTCTGCATACCACATTACCTTTCTCACCCATCTTGTTGTCTGCCCTTTATTCATAACTCAATTAAATACTATTTTGGCTATTCTTTTATTATCCATAAATTGCAACGTACCAAACATTTTCAATTTGCATCTCTCATATAAAAGCTTGACCATCCCATTTCTCCTTGAATTGACTCCTTTACTGTCCACACATTTGCATCTAATGCATGTCTTCCTACTTCCCTTTGTACTTTTTCTAAGTAATCTAATACCCCTTTATTAACACATAATGCATGTTACCATATGTTAGCCCTGCTACTGCATCTTCCTTCCATACAATTCTAGCTACATCATATTTATTATATGAAAACACTATTAATTTCTTTATCAATTCCTTTCTTTGCTTTGCTTCATTTATCAATTTTTTCTCCCATTCATCCAAGCAATTTTCCTGATTACCTAAGATGACTTCCAAATAACTATATCTATTCACTATACTTAACTTTATATCCTCCTATAAAAATTTTATGTCTTCTCTTTCCCCAGTGTTAATCAACATTATATTTGATTTTTCTTCATTAAATTTAATCCTCATCTCTTTACCTACCTTTGCACATATCCTCCATATATTCTCTTCTTTCTGCACACAAAAAGACATCATCCGCCAAAAAAAAGACCCAACAAAGTATATACTCCCTTGCCACCTATTAATGGTATCTCTATTCCTCTTCCAAGTCTTTCTATTGCTCTCTCCATTTCACTCAAATACAACAAAAACAAAATAGGTATCATAGGCATTCTTGCCTTAGTCCCACCCCATTTTTAACTTTAACTGATTCTAATCCCCTAATTGATATGTATAGTAATTATTTTCATATAATTTCTTAATAATATCCACTAAAGCTTCATCCATTCCCAAATTTACTAAACTTACCCATAATCTATTTCTATTTACTCTATCATATGTCTTCTCTATATCTATAAAAGTCATAGATAACTGTCTACCTGAATTGCTAGTCATATCCATAAGTTGTGTAACTACAAATAAACTATCTCCTATATGCCTATCTGATCTAAAACCTTCTTACATTGCCCCCACTACATTATTTTCTTCCATCCATTTTGCAACTCTTCCAGCCACTATATATGAGAAAACATTATATAAAACTGGTATTACCACTATCGGTCTATAATTGTTTAACTTTCTATGATCCTTACTCTTTCCTTTAAATAATAATATTACTCTTGTATTACTCCAACTACCCAGAAACCTATCTTCTGTGCCATCTTATTAAAACATGATAATAGTTTTACTTTTGCCCTATGCTTTAAATTCATTACCATCTTTGCTGCCCATCCATCTAAATCTCTTGCCTTTCCACTTTTCAGTTTCTTCCCTGTCTCATTCAGTTCATTTTTTGTAAACCTAATATTCCCATTACTATATTCTTTCATGTTTTCTATCACACTGTCCTTCACATCTAACATCTTTCCTATATCCATTACATATCTATTTCCTCATCGTCAAGTAATACTATCTCTCTCTCCCCTACATTTCTCATTTTAATGTAATTCCAAATTTTTTTTACTTCCATCTGTTTCACTTTTATTAATATCCTCCAACAATTTACTATTCAATTTCATTCTCTCTATATAATTATCTATTTTAGCCAACTTCTACTTTTCTAAGCACTTTTTCCATTTTGCATTAATATATTTTTCACTTTCTTTGTTCTTAATAGGTCACTTACATTTTCTGCATGCTTCTTTCCTCTCTTTTACACTTTTACTAACTCTCATTTCTTTATTACTTTTATTCTTCTGAATATTTTCAGCTAAAACCCTATTTGCCACTTTTTCTACTTCATCACACCAGTCCTTCTACTCATCCCCAACCAACTCTTCCATGGTTTCTTCAACTTGTATTTTATAAATCTTCCAACTTATTCTTATAATTCACTTTCCATCCACATATTTCACCATTTTTTCCACTTTTATTTCTATTCTCCATCACATTACTAACTATTTCTATTACAATGAAGTTATTATCACTATTACATACTTTCTCTTCACTATGAAACACCTTAATTTGTCGTACTTTATTCATTCCCTTTCTCCACCATTACATAATCTATTATGTGAAATATATTATTTCTAGATCATGTGTATTGTCCCTCATAAATATTCGATAAATTTCTAATGCTCAAATTCACTCTCTGACAAAATTTCTTCAAAAGCTGTCCATTTTTATTATCTACATCATCAATTTCTTTAATATGTCCATTCGTATCCCCTATAACTATTATTACTGAATTAATCTAAGTGTAAGACACATCTAGATAAAAATATTTACACTTACAATTTAACTTTATTTTTATTCAGTAGTAAAAATTATTTGAAAACAATAAATCGTCCAATACTTTCTTGTTATTTAATCTGACAATTATTTTTGATAGATAAATTTAAATCCTATTATGTGGCAATTTATTTAATTAAAATCAAATCTATTCGGCTTTAAAAAATCTGTGGAGATTGTTTAATATAGATAGTAGAGAGTTAAGATACGTATTATCATCTGCAATGATTTGTTCTGACTTGACTCCACATATAAATCTATCGTATCATATAAAATTATATTCAGAAATGATTAAAAGTTGCATGTGCTGACCAGTTTTCGTAATTTGACTACAAACTTTAATATATTTAATGATCATTATGTCTTTTTTGATTGAATTTTTATCTTTGAAGAATGGCTAATATATTGTCTGAGGCAAAAATATATAGTTATTATATCTATTTCCCTACTGTAAGGTACATCTGACAAGTGAATTGGTACTATCTGCTCAAATAAAATTTTGTATATGGCTAATCTATATATATTAACAAAACTTTATTTGCAACTTGACTATGTCATTAGTAGTAAAAGAATATGAAACTATACAAGTATACCATTCAGTACTCTGATAGGATTGTCAAATTCCTCTAGTGAGTCTATCAATTATTTTCTATTTTAACCTTAGTGTTGTTGGTATTAGAGTATAATTGTGAACAAATCTTTTCCAAAAATTTTTTTTACCTCATCATCATGACTCAGTGAGAATGTGAATGGAATAAACAAATAATATATTTATTTATAGAAATAAATACATACAAAAGATTAAATCATCTTTTACATTAACAGAGTAAGTTGAAATTACATAGAAAACAAAGCTAATAACATACAAGACTATATGGTTAAATACAGATTGCATTAGTTTAATATATATATAAATCTATATAGTGAGTTACATAATGTATTAATTAATACATACTGACCTAGAAGCGAGTGGAGTCACTGTACAATAATTAGACTCTTTCTCAATTTACTTTCAATATCAAAATTACAAGAGCAGTAATACACTCTATTTTCATTTAATTACTGCTCCCTATTGACACTGATTAATTCTTAAAATTTAACAATTTTAGTAAGATCTCCTTTTGATGTTATCAGATCTGTAATTTCCATTCTTCTATATCATTTGAATTTCTGTATATTTTTTGAATATATAGCTTTTATATAAATATATATTTATGTTTATTCTTTTTTTAATCTTTCTTTTGTTACTGACTTCATTGATTATCACAGTAGTCTATTATCATCCATTCTTTCAACATGATTATACTAGATTGTGTTCTCTATATGTCATTACTTGCTTATCTTTGCATATTAATTTGACTAAATTTATAAAACAAAAAAAAAGTCAAACACATGACAAGTTAACATAATTTACATAGTATTTAAAACATTTAATGGCAAACAGGTATAAGTATTTACTTGATTAAAAATAATGTAGATTACATAGATGTATATAGCTGTCTTAACCTCATTAACATTTTCAAAACACACACATCTTTTGGCCAAAGAAAATAGAATTTATTCACATATTCTTATTGTATTAGCCTTAGTCTGCACTGTCCCTATTGTTTAAATTATAATTCTACCTATGAACATTTAAATGAAGATAATTTGAATCATATTCAAAATGCTTTCGTTTATAAACGTTTATGAAAAAAATAAGGGAAAAATGGACTGCCTTTTCAAATAAACAAAAACAAATCAGAAAATTTGCCATCCTGTGTACATTTTCTTAAGACAATGGGCTTATGATTTGTACCTACATTCCTTTCATAAAATACTTTTAATCAAAGCTTCATGAAAATTATATTTTCTTCAAAATATTTTATTTATACAACCTATTGTCTTTTTTCTGCTATTACCCTTGCACTTGTTTTCAGCTCAGTGCTTTCTTGAATTGTTACTAAACAAAACAATACACAATTCTCTCAGTTTACATTTATCATCATATTACAAAAAATAGACCACTCTACACTAAAGCCATTTGTTATAAATATAAGCTATGAATGAGTAGCAGATGATAATGCCAACCAAGTGTTCAAATATTGAATATCAATTAATAATAATTAATATTATTGGAAACAATAGTGAAATAAATAATATTTGATAATTGTATTAATTAGTATTATTATTCTATTATATTTATAATTTACCTCAATGTTTTTAATCTATTTTCATATTGAATATAAAACTAAAATAAACTGTTTGATATAGAAATTGTTTAATCAGAAGGAATAATGTAAGTAAATAAAACTAATATTTATAATTGAACAGCAATAATATATTATTTAATATCAAAAAGAATATATTATGTCAATAATGGGACAATCATAGTTATGTTGTATGATCATTACGATTCAGAAAATGTCTCTATATGAATTTCTAAAAATGTTGTACATTTGACTAATCTGAATTTGGTATTATGGAATGTTTAAAATTATACTTGCAGGTACCATATGATATGTTATTATCTATGCTTGATGGATGAGAGATTTAGAGATTCAGTTGACTAAAAAAGTATCTGGATTTCTTGTGTGCATTTCACCCTAAAATATCTTTTAGCCAGACAACATTCTAGATATTGCTTTTAAATATATGACTCAAACTTACTCCAGTGCTTAATCATTTCTTTAAATTTTTATATCAAATAGATTTTCTTCCTCAATTGTTTTGAAAATTCTCATGTATATACATACCATTCTTAAAAAAGAACATTAAGTCGTTTCTTTTTATCTATTATTTTTATTATTTCTTTTTCACAGTTATAGAAAAAGAATGAGTCTTCACTTTTTTTATCTCTAGAAAACCAATTTAGATGATAGAACAGTATGATTTGTAAAATAACTGAGCTATCAATGGTAATTATTTTTATTTATAAAACCTTTCAAAAAATGTGATTCATAGTGATCTTTGTTTCTCATTTATTAAATTTATCCAAAAACTTGGACTCCAGTAGTTGCTTTAAATATTTAAAAAAAATTTAATTTAACTTAATGTTTTAAAATATAATTTACCCATCAAAATTGCTAAATGAGTATCTTAATTTTTTTTAACTATTCACTTCACATTAAAGTGATTAGATTATCCAATATCTATTTTCTCCTTCTTGGTGCAAGTATAGGCTCTTTTTTTCTCCTGTCTTTATCATTTATACAAATGTTCATCTTATTTTTATTGCCAAACCAATTCATAATTTTGCTGTACTATTTTAATGTGGCAATACCCCCAAAAAAACAACACAACTTTATCAAATCTAATTTTTGATTTCAGATGTATTCTGAAATCATTTAAAGTATTTGTATTGGATATTTTCTTTTCCAGGAATCTCTTTTAATTAAATGTCTTCTATTGTTAAAATGGCTTGCCAGATTTATTTTTTAAAGAAAGAAGTTATTAAAAATCTCAATTTCAATTGAATATTGTTCTAACATATAGGTTTTTTTTGTTCAAATGTTTTGTCATCATCATTCAGTTTTTGGTCTTTGACATTTTTGTATATGCTTGAATGTACACTTTTCTTCTGAACTTGCTAATACCTCCTGCTTTTAAAGTTTAAACATCCTATCTGACCTTTATCACCATTTTCATAATGTTAATCTATATACTTTTTATACTTTCAATTTTATGCAACTTCTTTCTTTATTTGATATTCATTAACATTTTTTTATTATTTAATATCAAACTCCAATTTTTTAAAACAGGTAAAACTCTCCATACAATAGTGCCACTCAGTGCAAGCCAGAGTAATCAATGGTTGCAAGAAGGTTTATACATAAAATCCCTATCTAATACCTACTCATCCAATATTCATCAGTGAGGAGTCTTGGATATGAGAGCACTGCAACTAGATCTTAGGATCTAACGAAACTCTCCAGCAGCTTCCTTTTATCTCTACTTAACTACAAAACTACGAGTCTAAAATTGAAAACATTAGATCCTAAGGTCTAGTATGCAGTGCTCTCAAATCCAAGCTCCTCACTGTTGAAAGCCACAAGCTTGAAACTAGTCTGGGAATATTGGATGAGTAGGCACTAGATATGGATTTTATGCACAAACCTTCTTGCATTTATTGATTACTCTGGCTTACACTGAGTGGCACCATTGTATGAGAGTTTTGTCCATTTTAACTGCTTGAGCAAGCATAAGAAATGGTGATCATGTTATGTTTAGTGGTTTATTACTAATTTCTTAGTTATATATTCTTTTGAGTTGCTCTTGCTAAAAAAAACCCCCAAATAATTATGCTATTTTATCATTAGCATGCTCATATGTATCAGGTGATTATTTAATGTAATTTCAGTTTCCTTAAAAGAATAGATTGTAAAAAAAACAGTGCAATACTTACAGATAACAGTGTATCCAGAGATGGTCTCAGCCAGCATTGGTATTCAGCTTTGTCACTATGTAAGTCTGTTACCACTCCAAAACTGGAGTCATGTAAAAATAAGCTTACCACCTAATTTATGATAGAAGTATTCAATGTGATTGATAACTTGGATTTTACTCAAATATGCTATTATATCCAAGTGTCTACTTGACTTCACTAGTTAGGTAGTTAGTAACCAATCAGCTGCACATCTAATTGCCAATTAAGGTGTTAATGAGACAGAAATATTCAGTTTTTGGATACATGATAACTGCATTATTTACTATACTGTTTAAATATAACATGAAAGATAGTTTTCTGGATGACTTTTTCAAATTCTGGATATTCTTATATATATATTTCTTCCAATGATGATTATTTATTTATCTGCTACAAATTTATTTATCAAATATTTTATATTTACTTACTTTGTTACTTGTTTTTATCATTATTTTAAATAAAAATCAGATTTCAATGAATAATTGATAAAATATAATGAAATTGTATTTTGTCATCACTTATTATAAAAAAAATTTTTTTAATCTTTTCTATATTTTATTACTGTAATCTTATCTTACAAACACTTTGTCATATATTTCTCCAAGTAATATTTTATCTTTAATTTTTTTTTTAATGTCTTGTTTTTCTTTTTTGTTATCATATTCTTCTTTTATTTGTGAATAGCTTATATTTGTACAAGGAAATTATATTCCTTTGGAATATCTAAGAAATGCAGTTTTTATCAAAATTTTTGGAATAATTTCATTCTTGAATTTTGTTCTTTACTCAGATATAAAAAATATAAATTTTGATTAACATTTTGTGGAAAATAAATAGAGAATAGAAACCATAATGAGACAAGAAGTATTAGTTCTTTAATGTAAAATATCTAAGGGAATTTAAATAATTTATAGAAAAAATGCTAAGGTTTAAAAACAGATACATTTTCTCTTATTGGAAAAAAAGTGTGGCATTGATAAAATTCATAGGTATCAAAATAGTATAAAATTATTGAAATGTGTTAATGTAATATTTTGTTTTTAGATTTGTTTTTTAAAAATAATAATTTTTTGTTTGTACTAAGGTAAAAAAACCTCAAAGTAATTTTTTTTTTTACTATTGTTAATAGACATTGGTGAATAATTTTTATTAAAATATATGCCAAATATATTTAAAAAAAAAAAACATTTATAAAAGGGGGGGGGTACAAATATTACATGGGGTGGGGTGGAGTGAGAGTGCAATTTAAAATAATTTTGATGTTATTAATTTTTTGTATATATGTATTTTTTAAAATTTTGAAATGTCTGATCAAGATTCTGATGAATTCATATTTAAAGATAGCTTTTCCTCCAGTAAAATGAATCTCCCAAGCTTATTAATATGCAGAATTGCATTTCTTATATATCCATGTCTTAATTTAATATTTATTTTGCATATGGATTTTTTAAATTAGTTTAACTATTAATAAAATATAAAAAAATACATACAAGTTGACTAAGAAATGGATTCTTTAGTGACATTATTAAATCCTTAAATTTTACCATAGTAGCTATAGATTCAACATTCATTAACTATATGTTTCATGTTTGTCTACACTCAAGTAGATTAATAAAATTCCATTTATAAAACAGATAATCACAATAATCATGGCTACTCCAATAATGTTTAGAAAGATCAAATCTAGCTGGATTTATTCTATGATCTAGAAAGGGGTGGGAAAATAGTGGCCTGAGGGCCACATGTGGCCCACTAAGAGTTTTTATGTGGCCCACCAAGACAATCAGAAAAATCCACCTTGAACTGAGATTTTCTTCCCATGCGCAACCAAAGATTTGTCTCATATTTTCCACTAGGATGGCCACATCAATACACATGTGTAGTGTAGATACAATGTGCAGTGCTTTCCAATTGATCTGGTTAATTTCAATTTTGTTTTCGCATTAGCAAATATATACATTTCCAAATTTAGTGATACCACGAACTTCCGAAAAAAATATAAAATCAGTGATGAATGTCATGTGTTTAATGAAGAATGGACAAATATTTTTTTGGTAATACAGGGAATAATGCAAAGTGGCTCCCGATGCAGCCCTCCACCAACCTCTGTGGCCCCCAAGCCAAAACAATTGCCCCCCCTCCGATCTAGAGAAAAAAATTGTTTGGGAAAAAAAATCCATTTTAAAAGCTATAATTCTTTAATTGCAGATTCAGAGCTGGCCATGGGTAGGTGCAGTGGGTCAAACTTATAGGGACGAACCATAACAAAAATTAAAAAATATATATTCAAAAGATATAAAACCACTGATATACATGAACAAAGTAGTTTTATTTAAAATTTTTGCTGAGTTTCCAACAATTTCCTTCTACATATAGACAATACATAACATAATATTTCTATATGTTTACAATTACAATTCCCAAAATTCCTCTGTGAAAGTGCAAATTTATTCTGCATTTTAGCAGGAGATGTCATGTTACAGGCACAAAAAAAAATGTTCATAGAATTTGTTTCAAAAGCATTAATGATTTTGGAACACACACAATGATTAATAAACTAGCAGATAAATAAAGTGTGATATATAATGGGACATGCCTATGACTGCAAGAACAAGGAAGCACAACTGCACAGGATAATGTAAAAAAATTTTTTATGTTAATTTAATATTTATAGAAATTAGCAATTATTGATGCTTTAGATATCACTGTTATTTTGTTTGTTTGAGTAACCAAACTAAAAGCTTATTTGAATTTGATTGCATATCTTTACAATCCATATCCATCCCCAATACTCCCAACAGTGTATATTATTAAAAAAAGTAAGTATTTTACTTTTTTGCTAATTGAGATAAACATTTTTAATATTATTAGAATTCATAATGTACACACCAATAAAGCATCTTTATGGGTGTCAAAAGAAAAAAAAATAGCAGAAAAGAAAAACATAAACTCAAAAAATCACAAGTAGAACTGTTTTTCATGGCTATAAAACAAATGACAATGAAATTGCTTCAACTTTGGCAGTTCTGATTTAAGTTTCAATTAGAACAGAAAAATACAAACAAAGTACAAAAGTTTGCAACCAAAATATATAATCTGTGGAAAACTTATTGAGTTGCCTGAAGAAGCATGTGTTTGTACAAAAGTATTGGTAGCAGCAAATAACAATGTACAGTGTGAAAATCAAAATCTAATGATAATGAATGTAAGTAACAATAATATTGACAATAACAATGCTGATCAAATGAATAAAAGTGATGAAATTTGTGATCAAATGTTATAAGTGTTACATTTACATTATTGTGAGTTGAAACTGGATCTAAAAAAAGTAGTCAAGATGTTTTCTTTACAAATGCTGGTAGATCATTTTCTACATTTTACTATATTAAAAAAATGCTGAAGGTGAAACCCAGATTTGTAGCTAGTTAGTTTACTCAACATCTCAAGACTCACTATATTGAGTTTGGTGTGTAATATTTCCCAAAAGAAGAGAAAACGATCAATCTACAGTTTATAGATGGTTTTAATAAATGGAGAAAATTGCCATCTATAATTTGGGATCATTGCTTAGAAAGAATTATTAAGCAGCTAATCTTCCACTATTGATAAAATAAATCAAATTAATATAAAAGAAATAGAACATTTTAAATTACTATTCCAAAGAATTGTAGATGTGATTTTATTTTTCAAGTGTCTCATGAAATAGTAATTGCACCAAATAATGGAAATTTTTTAAGTTTAATAGAATTGTAAAGTAAATATAATCTTATGCTAATGAATCATAGAAATAGAATTAAAATCCGGAAAAAAAAAATCGTGCACCATTTGGCATGTAGATTACAAGAAAAAATTGTTGCCGTTTAAGTAATGAAGTACTTAATAAAATTAAAGATAATGTAATAGTAGTCATATATTATAGTATCCAAATGGATTGTACTCCTGATATTTCTCACATTGAATAAATGTCTATAATTATTAATATGTAAATTTGTAGACAAAAAAATAATCATTAATGAATTATTTATTGAAGTAATTGATACTACTGGTGAAAGACTAGCAAATGTGCTTTAAAAAAAAAAAGGCGAGCTTAATTTAGATATTATGAATTATAGAGGACAAGCATACAATAACAGTAGCAATATGAAGGGAAAATATAGAAATGTACAATCCTGAATAAATAATTTAAAATCATACAATTTATATGCCTTGTTAGTCACATTCTTTTAATTTGCTAATATGTGGTACTGCTTCTAATTCCAGCATTGTATATTAGTAAAAAAAAAAAATAATTGGAATATTGCAATGTTTATATCATTTATTTTCTGCATCTACTAAAAAATGGGAAACTACACAAGAGCATTTAAATAGAATGTTTAAAGCATTGTGATTCTCATTGAGAAGCCAAAATAGATTCAGTTATCACAGTATATACACAATTTAAACAATTTTGTAATGGTTTGGAAGAACTTATCGCTACAAATAACAATAACATCAGTCATCGTGATTTTGGTAATAACATCAGTCTCTGACAAAATATACTAGATTCATCACAGAAAATGCCTTTTATTTTTAAGTTTATCAATATTGTTTACAACATTGTAAAAATAGTATCAACAAAATCATTCTTGACTCAACTTTTAATTTAATAACTAAAATTTAAAATGAAACCCAAAATTTTAGATCAAAATTTAACATATTCTTAGATGAAACAAAAATGAAAGCACTGAACATAATTTCCTAGAAATGAATTAGAAAAAGAAAAACCTTTTAACTAGTAGAAGAAAAAATATTACAAGAACCAGTAGAGGAATTTAGATGTAACTTTTCCAACATTATGATTAATACTGTTATTGAGAAAATAGAAGAGAGATTCAAAAACATACCTAATATTATTCTAATTTCAAATTAATCATAATTATAAAAAAACACTAGAAAAAAAATGGACTAAAAAATTGCTCAAGAATATAATTCAGGAAATTTGTTTTATTAAAAGAACTGATATTAAATGAAAAAGATGTAACTTATGCACAAAATTTATTGCAATATATGTTAAATAATAATTATAATGACTTTGCCATTGTCAATTCTCAAAATATAATTTACACCTATTTTTAATATATTTCAACAATTCCCTTTTGTTATATATACAGTAGGTAACAAAATATGCTAAAAAACAGTCTTTTATATAAATGTAATGCAGTGCTATTTTTTAAAAAAGGTTTCAATTATTGCATGCGTTTTTTAGACATCCAACATGTCATCGGGAAAAAAGTGGCACTATTGTATGCAAAGTTTTGCCTCTCTGTTAATGTGTTTATAAACAAAGGCAAAACTCTCCATACAGTAGTGCCATCCTATGCCAAACAGAGTAATCAATGGATTCCAGAAGGCTTGTTCATAAAATCCCTATCTAGTGCCTACTCATCCAATATCCCCAGACTAGTTTCTGGCTTGTGGCCATCATCAGTGAGGAACCTTGGGTCTGAGAGCACTGCACCTAGATCTTAGGATCTAATGCAATCCTCCGGCAGTCACCTTTTAACTCTACTTTACTACAAAACTATGAGAATAAAATTGAAAACACAATAATATTTTCAATCTAAGCTCAATAGCTTATATAGTCATATGGGTCTGAACTCAATTCAGCACCCATACATTTTAGTGTCTTTGGCTCTTAAACAACCATAGTCTGGAGATATTGAATGAGTAGGCACTAGATAGGGATTTTATGCACAAGCCTTCTGGCATCCATTGATTACTCTGTTTGGCACAGGGTGGCACTACTGTATGGAGAGTTTTGCCTTTGTTTACAATTATGTGCTAGTATAGAGATGGTGATCATGTGCTGTTTTAATGTGTTTATTATATTCATATCTTATCCATATATTTTTCCTCTTCAAAAATTACAAATATATATATAGTAGGGTAATTAAAGTATTATCTTTTCTTGCACCTTGGTCTAGTTATCTCTCAAGCAATGATAATAAACTTTTTAAAAAAATCAATTCTTAGCATTTATTTAAAAATATAAAGTGCTTATGTGTATTTACCGGTAAAATAACCCTAGTTAATGAAAAAAAAAAGAAATAAAACATCGCGCTATATAAAATAAATGTCTTGTTTAAAGAAATAAAGTGGAAATATTATAAAATTGTCTTTGTTTAAAAGATTCTTGTGCACCTTGTCCGACGGGCTTACAATTATTAGTATGTAATACTACGTCAGGTAAGTTTTAAGATCGTTACTTAGAATGCACATTAAAACACTTATGGCCAGTTGAACGGTAGCGATCTATGAAATGTGCGCTATTTCCATAGTGACGCCAAGCACATTAGCGGACCGTAATATTTGTGTACAACGCCATCTAGACTTGCTAACGGCTAATAGGCCGCGTAAACGGCATATTTTTGTGCTTTTGCACAGAAAAAACGCCATCGCGGCTACATTGGACAAAGTGCACAACTACCGTTTAAAATAACTGATAAAGTACAACAACATTGCAAATATTAAATATTAGCTCTTTTTTTCAGCCATTTTATTTGAGAGTTACTGTATACCGTATGCCCCTGAAAGTGTATACTTTACAAAAACTACTTCCGTCCTAAATCGGTAAATTCACAAGTACTAATACTAATAAATAAAAAAGGACAAAATATTATTAACTGACTTACATAAATGGAACTCATTTTCTATATGTAATAACATGACCGGAAGATTCACACCATATTCTTTAAGGTCATTTCTAAATGCAGATACTCCTTATCTCAGATAATAGAACTTTGTACATATTAGGTATTTCAGTTTAAAAGGAAAACAAACCAATAAAAAAATATTACAATTAGTATTTTCAATACTATTCAGTGAATTACACTATTATTAAAAACATTTACAATAAAATAGGAAACAAAAAATACATCTCACTAGAGGTTAGAGTGCTGATGGACAAGTGGCTGCAAAAATGTCTGTTGTGATTTTTTAAAAAATCTCTTTGTTTTTGTTTTATTGTCTCTAATTTGTTTTTAAAAGTATTAAATTTTTTTGCATTGCTATTGTAAAATTAAACGCACCATAATGCACATAGTATAAATGTTATACTTCTTATTTCTGCGAAGTAGGCATTTGGAAAAGACTATAATTGAACTTACAGTGGCATTCTTTTTCTGATTTTTTGTAATATAAGATCAAATGTATTGTAGGCTACTACACTCAAAGAATATATCTTTGTGGTTCTCTTCTGATCTGTGGCACAACTCACACATAGTGTCAATGTTAATTATGTTTCTCTTATATCTCATGAAATATAATGTTGATAATGACCACATATTCATTTTGAGTAGAAAAATTAAAAAATTTGGGGTCTAGTGCACAATATTTAAATCTCTGTATTAGCTGCTTATTACTAATACCTGGCATTGGTAAGTCTAAGTTATAATTTGTGTGTAGAAATACATATGTATTTCAGTAGTGCCATTTGTCTTGTGGAAAAGTTATGTTAGGGTTAGATATTGATTTAATAGGTTCTAAAATTGTATGTAGGTATTTTGTATGGAGGTTTGCCTGTACATATTATTTTAAGTGACTTCTAAATGTGGGTATATTCTTGTCATGATGATAAAAGATTAATAGTTTTTTGTATTGTAAATACATGAATGGAATGTAGTCCTAATCCATTTAGGTTGCTATGATACTGCATTTGTCTGAGTGAGATGGCCACTATTTTTCTTCCCCATAAAAGTTTTCTACCCAGTGAATAAATCTTTAATGTAAAGGAGTTTTTGTAAACTATAATTAGTGTATAATAACTAATTTTTGTAATAATCAGCATGTTTATAACTGATATTTTTGAGTACAGAGAAAGATATGCTTTTGAGAGGGAGGATATGGTTCATTTTACTGTTTGAATTAGGTTATTTTGTATTTGTCTTCACATAGCCATGTAACCCAAGTGAAAGGGAATCCTAAATAGGCAGTACATTTATCCTGAAATACAATTGTATGTGTTTTGCTTGTATTTACAAATCATGCACGTTTTATCAAAGTTAAATTGTAGTTTATAGGTGCATGTGTATTCAGGTAATATATCAATATTTGCATTTGTTTTTTAGTTGTTAGAAAAACTTATATCATCCATGTAAGGTATGCAGGCTACATTACGACCAAATGTGAGTATATATATACCTGGGAGTTATGTTATTAAGTAGTGACTTTATGTATGTGGTGAATAGCAATGCATTAACTGAAAACTTTTGTGGGATTGATTGATATGGATTAAAAGGAAGAAACATTTTCCCATTTAGAATTGTGTATATTTCTCTATTTATTAGCAAGTTTGCGAGCAAATATAATATTGATTTTGGTATTGTTGTTTTTTCTATTGTTTTTATGAGTACATCAATTGGTACTCAAAAGCAGTCCTTATATCCAGTTGTACTGCCATTGGGCTGTATTTTTTTTTGCATTTCGCACAGTATCAATGACAGTTTTGAGTACGAAAGCTGCTTGCCCTGTTGATGAGTCTTTTTTATTAAATTGTGCCTACAATAACAAAAGTATAAGATGTGATTCAATTTTGTTTTTTATTACTGTTTCAAGTAGTATGCATATTAACCTTATGTTTTGCATTGTACAGAGCAAAGTTTGTTTCTTCATAAATGGAACTATTGCTATAGGGTATATATCTTGAATATATATGCCTTTTGACAGAAAGTTAGCCATATCTGCAAGATAAGTAGAAGTGAACTGGCTTAAGTGTGCAAAATCAAACTTTGGCATATCCGATGGTCCTGGATGGCATGAATCTCGCATCTTCTCCAAACTTTGTACAAAATCTTTACATTTGAATGTTTCTGGATTATCTGGTTTTTCAAAGTGGCTAAAAGATGGTTTGAATAATGGCTCATTTTGAAGTATTTTCTTAGTGTTTGTAGACTGTTGTTAGCATATTATTACCTGTGACAACCATATTTCCAGCCACTAATGCTGAAGGAACTCTTGTTGCAGGTGGTTGGCCTAGTGCCCATTGAATATATTGTCTGGACCAGATATGTGATTGTGTGATGAAAAGCTTTTTCTTTTTTGTAGTAATGCATTCTTTTAACATATCACATGTGAATTGGTAAGTTTTTTTTTAAGTTTAATTAATAGATTATTATTTACTGTAGTTAGGGTACTATGTATTATCCTTTTATGTAATTCATTAACAAGAACTAAGAATTTTGTTGGTGGTGTGGTGGTTCTTGTGACATAGATTATAGTATGTGCTATTATTTGTCTATACAATATCCATTTTTTTTACAGGGTCTATTTCTAATCTGTTTATTTTAGCTAATAAAATGAAAATTTCGGAGAATAAAAATTCTGTTGTTTTAATATAATAGGATTCTTATTGTTCTTTTGTGTAGTGTTACATGCTGTGTATAATTTAAATCACGAATGGCCATTATTGCTGGATGGACTGAGAGAGAAAAGGGAATTAGCTGAATTTTTAGTGTGTGATGAAGTTATGGTGAATAAAATACTAGATCTATAAATGATGAGTATCTGCTGTTATTGAATGAAACAGAATTACTTGGCAGAAATCTTTCATCACTCATAAGTGGACTATTAATGAGGTGCAACCATTTATTCACAAATGTAGAATATGACTTGTTAAGTCTCCCATCAGCATGAGTGGTTGAGAGAAGGTAGCAAATAATAAATTTATATTTTGAATAATTCTGGTAACAGTGTTCTGGTTAGGGAGCATATATGCAAACACTATATTATGTTATATTGTGAGCATTATTGCATACTCATCTATAAATAAAATTTTGAATGAGTTAAATGGGCATGTTTCTTGTTTTACTCTTGTCCCTGCTGAGGGTGCAGATGTAAGTCTAGAGAATGCTGAGAAACCCAGTCTTTCAAGTATTTAGAAATATCAGTTTGTGATCCACTGTAGATCTTTGTTTTTACTAATCCTAATATATGTGGTTGCACTATGTCTAGCCATTTAATTAGCTGATGATTTTTTTTGCCACAGCATTCAAATCCCTAATGTTATATGCACTTAGTTTTAGTTTCATTATATATATTATTTACTTTACCTAACCTTCCTTTTTTGATGTTATGGCATTCAAAATCGGTTAAAAATATATATCAATTAGATAAAACATGTTTCATTGTGTGTAGATGTGTTATATTTCTCTTGTCTGTATAATCATTGCTCTCTAATGTTAGTATCAATATCATTTTGTTTAATATATTGAGATGAACCTACTTTTCCCAAGTGTGCATTGTCATCTTCTGAGATGTCAGCAAGCTCTCTTTGACTGGATTATCTATTTTCTTTTCTGATTTAAATTGTTCCAGCAATGATGATGACTTTTATCCTCACTGTTGTATTGTCATATGCTTGGTATATTTCTTGCACATTTTTTTTCTGGTCAGCCAAGATTTCTATTGCTTGAAGCATTACCTGTGTTATGTAGTACTTGCAGTATACATGGTGTTAAAATATCTATTACTTCTGATGATATTTGTATTTTACATTTGCTATTAAATTATTTGTTGACTGGATATTATGTTCATTTTTTTCTACATATGTTTTCCAAGTTAGGTAGTGTATTATTAGACTCCATGTAGGTATTATCCTCTTGAACTTTTTCTGTTGTTCAAATTATGTGATGGTGTTTATTGAATCACAATGTTTGCACCATGCATTATCGTAGTTGACTGCCAGACGACCGTGGAGGCTGCACTGAAAACAGTGTTGCTGGATTCCTCGAATGAATATTAGCAGCATAGCCTCTTGATCTGTAACTTGTATGGGTATGCTTAGCAGATTGGCACTGTTGTACAATTAAACTCAATTCATAACTGTTTCCAAATATCGGTATTGGAGTATCTTTGTGGTATAACTGGTTGCAAATTAAGGATGTTACCAAATGACTCCATAAACTTTTTAAAACCACTTATAGAGTAATTTAGACATGCATTTTTGAGCACTCTGATAATCATGTTTTCACTGTATTCATTTACTATGACTAATGCATGCTTATCCAGTGTTGTTATTTGCCTTTTAAATTGATTTCTTTGTTCAGTATCAAAAAATTCTAAGACAAGGTAACAATGATTATGATGATCTGCTATTCACAAAATGCTATCTCACAAGTTGTTTGAACTAAGCACTTCATACAATAGTACCTTTGGAAAACTATATAGTGATCAGGTAATATCTGTAACACCTAATATAATCAATCAATCAGTGAAAAAACATTTTAAAAAGTTAAATAATTCATGAAGGATAGGCAAATTAAATTTGATCAAAATATTTTCCAACATTTCATCTGTTCATTGCATAGCCAGGTCTACATTAATTTCTGAATCTATCATTAACACCAAGGTCAAGATTTATGATGTTGTTCAATATAGTTTTATGGAATCTGGATGCATTGTTTTGCTTCTTTTTCATTAAATATTTGGCATCTGTAAGGGAATTGCTCATTTTCGCTGACTGAGTAATGCTAGTGTAAGTTATGGTCATCTCTCCATTTGCTTTCTTAATCGAGGTAGCCTTATTGCCTATATATAATTTAGGCAACAAAATTGATCTTATTTTTAAGATCTCTAAGAAAATACTACTTATAATACAGAAAACTTTATGTTAATTTGACTTTCCTTGCTTGTATTTATATAATATCAAAAATTAATTTTATTGGTAGTTTTAATATGTATTTTGCACAATAACTTTGAGACCATTCTCAAGCATTTATTACTAAGTTGGCACATACCATCTATGAGAAAAGTTTATTCTTTATAATTGAAATATTAAAATAATGCTACTCTCATAATCATAGCTGGATTCAGTGAACCTAGCTATGATTATGAGAGTAGTGTAACTCTCAAAAGCACTCAGCATTATTTTGATATTTTAATTATAAAAAATAAGCTTCTCTTCAGCTGCATATTAGCACACATATTAACCCATTACTCACCATGAAGAAGTATAAACATCATATCATTATATAATCCTTATCTCTAAACATAGGTCATCAAATGAAAGGCATGGGAACCAGGTGAAATAAATAGATTTATTTATTATTTTTAAAAAGCATACCTGGTGAGTAAATCTTCTCCTTTGCTGTGCCTCTAGCTTTTCATAATTTTTTTTAAAAATATTATTTTTTGCAGTCAAAACTAACAGTTACCAAAGATCAAGCTATAATAAAATTGACTAAAGTACAATTAATACATTTATTAGCACTATGTTTACATAGGTTTAGATATACCGTATTGAATACAGGATTTAGTGATATTTACATATATATTTATAGCTAGATCTGAAGGCTTACACATGTAATAAAAAGTCAGGATGAACTGTACAAATCCCTAAGAACTATTTGCTACCTACAGAATTGATCTCTCTGGAATAGAATCTCTGCCTTCTTGGTTTGATGTAGAACAGAATTTGAACAGAATGTTGAGCACTGATCTGACTTTTGTGGGTTTTATATACACCTAGATCATATTGTTATCACATTGTTGCACCTGACTAAGGAGTGGAAAATATTTAATCTTTTAATATACAATACATTACATTAGCACTATTAATATGTAATTGTACTTGACTTAAATTAATGCTATTCAAGAAAATATGCTAGGAACTTGTTCTAGAGAGCTTTCTAACCCATTAGCTCATTTTAGTTCTCATTACTAATCACAGAAGTATCATTACTTTTAAATGTAAAGTTCTATAATTAGCTTGGTATATTTCTTTACCTACATTATTTTTAGCACTTTTAATATTTACATATATACAAATATTATTTATTACATAAATCATATCCAATCTCATTCCAGAGAATTGATATTATTTAGTTCATGTACATAGTTGTTGAACTTCTGCAATGCTGTTAAATCTTTTTCTTGGAGGTAACACTCATCTTTTCTTTTTTAATGATTTATATATCTGTGCACCTTATCACCATAATTAGTTTTGTTGATCTTGGGACACAAACTTCTGTTTTCAGCATTTTCTTATCAGGACATGGCATCATGCTTCTTTATATAACCAGTATTTAGTTACACTAATCTCTTTTTTGGTTTTTCTTTATTTGGAAAAAGTATGACATTAGTCCACAATTTTCTCACCAGAAATAACTCTGCAGATGATTTTCTTATCAGAATTCTTGGGATTGAATGTTGGGTCATCATGATTCATTTATACTATTATGAGCATTTTTATTCAAAACTGCTTCAATTGGTTGTATTTTTTCTGTGAGACCATTTGATTCAGGATGATAATGGGGGGGGGGATAAACACGTGTCATACACTCTTTTATGTCTATGAAATTCTTAAACTTATGTCAAATAAACTCGATCCATAATTGGTTATTAGTGTGTCAAGGTGATCCTCATTGGCAAACAGTTCATTTAGTTCTTTAGTAGTATCTTGTGCACTCATACCTATTACAATACAGGACTTGGCCAAATTTGAACAGTCATTGATAACTATTAAAAATAAGTATCATTTAAATACATCTACATAATTCAAGTGGTTTTATGGTTTGTGGCAATGATTCTAAAACTTTTTTAATATCATCTTCAACATTGCTTTACGCATTTTCCAATTATTAACATCTCATTCAATATCTTTACTTATTTCTAGAAGCCACATTATGATCTGCTCAATGTCTTCAATCTTTCTCTGCCAGGATGTACTTCACATAACAACTGATCATTTGTTTTTAGACTGCCATAGATATTAATATTCAATCTGTCATTAATATGTAGCTCTTACATATCAATAGATTATTTCTCACATCTCATAATGGTAATAGCATATAGTTTGTCTAATAAGAGGGTCATCCCTCCTAGAGTTATCTCTTCATTTTTTTGTTATTACCTACCTTCTCTTATCTATTTAACTATTACTGCACAATTTAATATGTCTGTTGTTTCACATTTTTATAATGCATTGACCTTCTGAATTAACATTTTACAACTTCTGTCTTCAGTCACTATTTCATTTATTTGACTTGGTTTTTACCCATTTAAATTGTTTTATTGCTTTGTATCAAATCAAACCTTATTTCAAATGTAATTTCTCTAATTATTTGCAACTAATTCTAACCACATTATTCTAGTTTTGTTTTCCACATATTATTCTTTGTTAAGCACTTCACATATGGTTTAACCTTCTATTAAACTTATATTCTTTCAACTTTGTTTTAGCATTTCATTCAATATCTTGTTATTAACTCAAGTCTTTTTATGCTTTCTTGTTTATTTTTCTAATCTACTATAGTATTTTAAATATTTTATTGAATATTTTAATCTTTTATTTGAATTCAGTTTTATTAATATTTATCTTTCTTTTAATCCATTAATTCTCTATAATATCTTTAATACCCCCTTTAATTTATTAGTTGCCTTTTTTTAACCTTTTTTATTTTTAAAAAATATAATCCAAAGATATATTATACAAATTATGATCAGAATCTATATCATATCTGGGATATGCATATGAATTCTTAGTAATATTTCTATTGTATTTTGAATCCAAATTGAAATCCATTTATATAAACTTTTCTAAGTTTAAATATTTCACTTAATTGTTTTAATACTTCATAAAAAGTTTTATCATTTGATCATCTTTTATTTCTTATGAATTTACCATATTGTACCTGTTTTATCACAATATTTAAGTTTTCTCTTATGATTTCGTAAATTTTTAATTTCTTTTCTATGATTTTTTTAACTTCATTTATATTTTCAATTTTATCATGATTACATTAATTTTTGGCGTGTTTAACTGAATTATTTGTAAAAGCTTTCAATTTAATCACCAACAAGCTATTGTTTATTAGAACACTACTTATAAACAACTTTTTTCTTTTGAATCTAAAGCAATGTCTTGCTTGATTGTTACATTTATTTTTAGAATATAAACTTTTATAGCTTATTAATTTTTATTCATAATATGTATCCTGTCTCACAGAGCATTGAAAATGAGATACACTATAATTAACAATTTTATAATTAATAAAGTTAATATTTTTAAAAAAAATAAAAGAGAAAACTAACTTTTTTTTGTATTGCTAAATTATATCATTACTCAACTTTGAACAATATTATAAAAATTAAGTTGCTTTTAGTTAATGAATGAAAGATTTTATTTAAATAGTTAGGACAAAGAAGTAAAATTAGATGGCTGCTAACAGTGCTGACTTTATCTATAGGCTTTAGGAAATTTAAACATCAAAGACCTTAAAATCTAGAAGACCAACCAAGGTGGACAATATGTTTGCCACTGCCATAGATAGTTCTTAGATACACTATCACAAATTATTACTTTTTCTTCAGTAATTTTTCTTGCATGTTATTTCAGAATTATATTATCTTAAGATGATAACTTGATAGTAGCATTTATTTGTGTATTGGTTTTATCTTTCCAAAGCAATAAAAAAAAGTGTCTGCAGAGGATGTTGCCATTCTTACCATTAAGTTAATCTAGTAAATCAATATAGCACTAAAAACACAATAACCACAAAGCTAAAGATGTGTTGTGTTTTATTAAATCATACACTGAGCACTTTCAAGAGACACAGCTCTCATATTCATAGCTTTTATTGTATAATTGTGGTTATTGTGTTTTTAGTGCTATATTGATTTACTATAGCAAGCCAACATGCAAAGTTTTAAAAAACTAAATTTGCATTAAGTTAGTGATAAAATTATGCTTATTTTTAGTCATCTTTGATAATGATAAGAAAAAATGTTCTTTTTTATAAATTGATTGTGAAAGCAATGATTCAGATTTTGTAATATAATTGGCAACAAAAAACAATTCTTTGATAAAAATAACAAAATCTTATACATAAATGGTTCCTTTTATAACTTTTTTCCCATTGAAATGAATTCCATGTATGAAAACACTCGTACTTTTTCTTTCTAATAACTGTTGAATATAATTTTAGTTTATTTTCAGGTTTAAATCTGATCACAAAGAAAAGATTTGAAAGCTGTGCTACCAATCATAAGAGAGAGAGAGACTTGAAAATGATAAAGAAGATCAATTGCTGCATAAGCAACTGATAAAAACAACAAGTGCCAGCAGTGAAGCAGATACATTGAGACTAACACAAGAAAATCAGTGTGGTGGATCCAGAATTAAATTTACATGTAGTCTAAATAATCTATAACTTAAAGGCTTCAGTGAATCAATGTTTTTAAAGAAATTAATAAAAATATAAAATATTTTTGCTAACAAAAAACTTTCAGCTCATATATTTATTTATTTTAAATATATTCATTTTTATCATATCAGTAGAAATTATTTGCATTACTCAAATCAATATCTGGCTCTGAGAGGACGCAACAAATTTTTAGTTTAGGGTTTCACTTATCTTGAATCCAGCTGACTTTTAACAATAAATAAAATAAGTTTGATCCTAATAAAAGGTTTTTATTTATTTAATTCTCATAAACTACATTATAATTGCATTATTCAATTTTGATTAATATATATTAAATACTGGAAATGTTGCAACTATAAGAATACTTTTTTATAGTTTTTAATATTAATTATATCATAAAGAGGGAGCAAAATGCAAAATATATTAAGTTTTTCTTTAAATGTCCACCAAAATTAATTATGTATACATATGAGGGTTGCAGAATTGATTCCCAGCTGAGTAATGTAAATTAAAAAAATTACCTTAGATTAACTAAATGGTATTATTAAGTCCTTAATTTACTACTAGGGTGCTCAAATGTTGTATGATTTCTTAAGCAGCATACCAATTGATTATTAATGCAAATATTTTTATGAGTATGGATTTATATATATAAAATAAACTGTATAATATCTATGTACCATGGATAATATGAAAGAATAGGTATTGTTCTGTTAGCATGTTGAAACTGCTTGATGGCATTGTTTCTAGGAAAATGCACATAAATATAATGTTATCGGGCCCATCACCTTAATTGTGAAATAATAATAATAATAAGAATAATCATACGGGTTAACGTAATTCATTTATTTTTCTTAATAAATTACTGTAATTTTTTTTACAATTTCTTTTTGTCTCTGGATATAACTACAAGAAATTTTTTACACTCAGATATTTTATCATACAGGTTAATGTAATTCATTGATTGATTTTCTTAATAAATTACTGTCAAATTTATTCAGTTAACAATTTTATATGATAAATTTAAACCTTTAACAAGTGCCTACAAATTTCATCTTAGTCCTGCAATGTAGGGAGGGGGGAAGATGCTATGCCTTTTCATATCCACAAGAATTAAAACTTATCAATTACAGATGTTATTGCAAATATTCTATTCTAGTAGAATTCCCCGTGTATGCCAGCGGTTTGTGCTGGGAGAATCCTCACTCCCTGCAAACTTTAAAAAGTCTACTATCATTGCTTGACAGATAATTAACTACATCGTGGTGGAAGAAATGAGAACGCTTTAATTACTGAACTGTATTTGACTCTCTTTTTTTGGTCATTTTTGAAAAGGAAAATTAATCTTTATTTATTCCAATAGCTATCTTTGAAAGAATATGTGACTAACGTATGGTGGATAACATTAATGGCACACCTATTAATAACGATTGATAATTTTCCAACTCAATTTTTTTTTTTATGATTAAGAAATGTATTCTTTTTACAATTTCTTTTTGTCTCTGAATATAACTACGAAAAATTTTACAGTCAGACATTTTAATTCTTGTAGGTATTCTCGCAAACCATGACTTTTTTCGGGAGAACAGTGAATTGTGTTTTCCCATTATTTACACCTTACATGTTGGGTTTGGAAGCGGGATAATGGGCTTATAATTATTACTTTGTAATACTATGTTAGGTAAGTTGTACCATAATTACTTTTGAATGCAGATTGCAATAGTTCTGCAAACTTTAAATCTTCCCACCCAGAAATGGTATGGTAGCATAGTGTTAACATTGCTAAAAGATAGTATTGTGTGAACTCACACAAACTGTACAGGACAAAGGAAGCTGATAGTTACAACAAAAAAGTTGTGGCTATTTGGTTTACCTGCGACCCACTAAACAACATAATTATATGCATTTGGATGGGATCAATGCCTTTGAGTGTTTTCTAAATGCTAATAGAACAGTACCAAAGAATATATTCTACAAAAGTATGTAGACAATTGTCAGCTTTCGATACAGAGTATCTTATCAAAGCAAAATTATAATATACTCTGTATTAAAAGCCTGGCTCAGCAAAAATTGTTAAAATTTATTATCATAATAGTTGTTTATCTACTCTCGTAGAATTTATTTTTATATATATTATAACAGAACAAATCCATTATCAGCTCAAATTAGTTACTTTACAAAGCTGCATAAGAAAAAGAAGTGTTTAATAAAAAACTATTTATTGTTAAAATATATAAATTGTCATATGTGTATGTGCACATTATATGTATCACAGCACACTGGTGTTAAAAATTAAAAAAAAAATTAGTTTATCTATTTAATTCATATTAATTTATACATATAAACGTTTTGAACATTTAATCAAGAAAATGCATGACTTACTCAAACTTGTAAAATGTCATTGTGTGCAGGCTAGTACAAATATGTTTAGCTAAGAATTTGATAAATGTTGGTTCAAACATGTATTTATGATTGATTAATAAGATCTTTCAGAATGTTCTTATGAGCATAGTTCAATGAGGATTGTGAATGGTCCTCAATGTCCTCTTAAATCTTCTCAGCACACACTAGTGGATGGCATTACCCCTGTTGGGAAACAAAGTACTATATGAATATCTATTTAAATTAATGATATACATGGGAAAATTAATATTTAGAAACAGTACTATTTACACTGCTGTTATTTTATATTATTTATTATTAATATACATATTGTAACCAAAAAGTCTGATCACATCACAACAAACAAAATTAATGGTATAACATGAAATTGTTATGATCTAATCTGGTCGCGGCCAGGGTACACCGCGAAGACCCATCATAGCAGTATGTGAAAGTACATTAGAAAAATTATAAGTATGTAATTTATTATTCTTCAAAACTTTAATTTGCGATTTTTCATTGCATGAGACCTTATGGCCGACCATGGACAAGATGGTATAATTTGTGGAACTACTAAGATTATTCTTTAAGAGTGACATATATGGTTTTGGTGCAAATGCTAGTCTAGGTATGAACTTGCAATAATAATAAGCATGGAAAACTTGGGTTCTTTCCATTTATAATTTAATAAATATCAATGAGACTCTTGCTATGTTTGATGAATTACAATTATGACATTAAGAAAATAAATTCAATCATAGCATTATCTGGTAAATCTGTTTATAAGGTTATAAAATCAATCAATTGTGTATCATGTACTAGAATCAACAAAGCAAAGCTAAAATGATGGAAAAGGCAAATGGAATTTTATTGTACCCTACACATCAAATGTTTTCTCAGAATATTACTAAAACTCTCATGTTTTACTGACAACAGTATGTATTGCAATGTATGTTCTATTCAAGATATAGGATGTCTGGTTTTGTGAATGACAACTAGCAATGGCACAGTAAGTTTAATTATAAATCAACATTTATTTACAAATTTACGATTAACAAATAATTGATATATGATGTTTTAATATAATAAATAAATACATAAATAAACAAATAAATAAAATATCATTCCATTTGTTTCCTTCAATAAATATATTGCAGGCACAGTTTTATAAAAGCCTAATCATAAATTTTATTATAATTTGATCTAGATTTCTGCCTTGAGAAACTATACTGAAATTCAACATCAAATCATGAAATACCCAATGTGTCAGTTCCAGAACTAATAAACCTATACTATAAACCTATAATAATATAATAATATTATTATATTTGCTGGAATTAGCTATAATGCAATGCTAAAACAAAGTGAAAATTCAGACTTTAGTTCAGATAAAATATTAATTAACAACCAGTTAATCATTATGAGGATAACTTAGATAAGATGCCATGTTACACTTTATGACTCAACTTATAAGTTATACTTATAAAAGGAAGAAGATGATTTTAGCATAATAATACAAAACACTTTGGCCAAACTTACATTTATTGAAGTAAAATGATATTCCTGTGGACGCATTCATCTACACATAGAAATGCTACAACACTGAGTGTCCTGTGGGTTTATACACCACCATGAAGCAACAAATATAATTACACAATTCCATGGATTAACCACCAGCACAGAAATGCGTGTAAAAATACAGCAAAATGGCAACTAATTAATCTGCAGATTAACCACCAGCACAGACTAATGCCATTTAACATTGTAAAGTAACATTAACATTTTCTTCATATTTAAAGTGCAAAAATCCTCCTCAGTAATTCTGACAATTCAGAAAAACACCAGCAATTTAGCAGATGTGGGTTCATACATAATGAAAAGTGTTTCAATAATAAGGACAACTAATATACCACTAAGCATCACATGAGCACTATCTCATAGTATCACATAATTGTTTATAAACAAGGCAAAACTCTCTCCATACAGTAGTGCCACCCTGTGCTAAACAGAGTAATCAATCCATTGATTACTCTGTTTAGCACAGGGTGGCACTACTGTATGGAGAGAGTTTTGCCTTGTTTATAAACAACTAATATACTGATTTATCTTGCTTAAAATATAAACATAGTAACAATGTAATACAAGTAACATGAGTATAGGAACAGAACTCTGAAAAGACTCATAAGACACTTTATAAGTAATTCTCAAGCTTTTCGCAAGTGCTATTTCCTCAAATATTTTATTAAATTCCATGAATTTAATTTAAACATAGTAAAAGTACAAATCATGAACCTCACATATACGTTCATATAACAATAAAAATTAAAATTAATTCATTCTTATTTAAATACATAAATAAAAGTGTACAACATTTTTAGAATATTAAATATCTGTGAAATCAATGTAAAAATGTCTTGAACAATAAATACACATTATACACAGTAATAATTATAAATTATAGCTGAATTCCAAAGATGAGATTATATCCATTTGTTCTAATTATTATGAGTACTTTTAAATTAATGAATTTTACGTGGCTCCATGGATATGAGATAATTCCAAAAGCACGACATAGAGTTTAAATGAAAATGTTCGTCATAAGTTATTAAATTCTACATTTTTATATAGCATTGTTCCAAGCTTATGATATCCAGGCTATAGTAATTTATCTATCCACATTTAAATCTAGGAATAACAATCAGAACAAAATAATTTAACAAATCAACATTGGCAATAGAAACCAGAAAGTAGTTTTAGTTAATCATTTAAAGACTGTTATTATTATTCAAACAGTAAACAAATTAAATAGCAAATACACTACTGGTAATATACGTTCAGATAAGATAATCAATTTTTCATTATTTAACTGATATGTAAAACATTAAAGGGGTGTTTCAATAAGATTTAACATTTAAATTTGATTTTAAACTTCTTTTTTTTTAAAAGTAAAGTTTTCATATCTGAAAAACATCTGCAAATAAAATACTTATTTAATGTTGCCAGTTTGTATGTAATAAAATATTCCAAAACATACTGACCTTCTGCTATTAATTCTACTTTTAAAGTTAAGGATTCTGACATATTTCAATTGTAGATATTGAGAAAATTATTAGTGATTTGATCCACTTGGCCGGCAGACTTGAACAGACCCTTTAAATCTAGCAACTCGTACTATTATTAAATATCACCATTTTATGTTTAAATTCATATGAGAATTCTTGGTTAATCCGTTTGCTTATTAATTATTTTTTTAACAAATATGCTTAACATACTTTGCTTACATTTTATTTTTACACCATTTTTTTTTAGTAATCATTGGACCACTCTCTTTCACTGAGATGCTCACTGAAACGCACATATTAATTTATTATATTTTTATCTAATAATTAAAAATTAGGCTTATGAATTTAAATGAAAATAATTTCTAAGATTATTTTAAATAAATAAGAATTATTATTATTTTTAATCACATTTTACTAAACTTAATGTGTGCTGTTAATTTCTTACCAGTTAAACATATTTGACCCAAATCAGTGGATGGAAAAGAGCAATTTTTAATACATTAAGATAATACAGGCAATAAGTAAGGCAAAATATTACTTATTCTCACCAATAAATCATTTTGAATGAAAGTAAATAGTCTGTTCAAAATGCGAACCAAGGCAATCAAATCAGCAAGAAAAAGACAGACAATTTTAAATCAGTTCTATCAATCTTTATATTTTACACTAAAATATAAAGTTACAATATATTATAATGGGGTGACCTATTTGATAGCCTTAGTTGAGGCACCAAATATAACGGAATGGCATTTAATCATCCCAGTTGATATACCAAATATAATAGAATCGATTATATTTAATGCTTGGAAATCATTAACTTAATGCTTCATAGTTAGGTTCGCCAAATATAACAAAATGGATTATATTTAAAATCTAAGTTGTATATATGGGGATGATTAAATTCCCTAGAAAGAGGATATGCATTTCACTACAATCGGACTTTGGGTCTTCAGGTAGAATGCTAGAAATGAATCAATGAAATACTAAGTCCATGATTATATCTATCTTTTTTATGCTAGCTCAATAATCTTTAAATAAGTTTTAATATAATTTAGACTAGTTCATCCATCTTTCATCCCTCTTTCAGTCACCATTATGCCACGATATTCAAACTCATGGAGAATTTGCAATTAGCTCTCTTCAGGGAAAATCCAAAACAAGTTATTATTTATATGCCTTTATATAAGCATTAATTACAATTGATATTCATATGATATTTATAATACTAGCATATATATAATATAATTCAATAATGATTAGACAAAGAGATCAAGTTAATAAATCAATATTTAATAAATAATAAAAAATATAATATAATAGATAATAAAATATTAATAAATAAATACGGATGAATTTTATCATTTTAAAAATATTAATAAATAATATTTTTATTTAATACCCTATGATAAAACTCAATACTATAATAAACTTTCAAAAATTAAAGAAAATAGTTTAAATTAACAGATATATAAAAACAATATCTGGGTTCAAAAATTAATAATTTATGTAACTTATTAATTTATTTACCGTTCTTATTTATATGTTTCATAATTACCAATATATAAGTACTATTTGCAATTGTATAACTTATATATTATATGTATTTTTGATAAATAAAGTACATTAAACTTTTACAATATTACGTAGTAAATACAATATAATCCTGTTTAAGATATCTGTCAAATAATAACTATTCTTTATATCCCTCATCTAATTTGATGAATTATGTCAAGCTTTCAATTAATTATATTTAATAATAAATATAATTTTCCTATTAAGATATAATGATGCGATGCCAAATTTGAAATAAAGATAATAATAATAATAAACATATTAAAATAATATAAGCATTATTATAATATATATAAATAAATAATAAAGAAAACTTATTTATAATAGAGTTGAGAGTAGATATTGAAGTCTATAGTTCATCATCCTAATGAAGATCTTTTACGAAGTATATTATTAATCCATTGGTATAATGATGATTTTATTTATCCTTAAACGATAAACTGTTAATAATATCCAATGATTTGATTAATGTGAAATAAAATAAATATTCTTCGAATGTAGATGTTCTTAATCTTCATTTTTCTATTATCATTAGACGTTCTATATATTCAATATTTCAAAATATTTTAAAATAGCATGCAAGGTTGGTTTCGAAACCTTTACGATACAAAGCTGTTTTACTCAAAACACATTGTTTTATCCTATATATATATATATAATTATCTTAAATTTATATATATCCGAAGAATAACGGAAGTGTTAAAACAACGTAGTTTCCAAAAAACTTAAACAGACGTTCTTTTCTTTTATATTGCTATTCCTTTAAGATTTAATAGAAAATTAAAATATTTTCCTTGCAGACTTTTAATCCACAGATTATCTTAATTTTGAAAAGTTAATATTTAAATTCCAATCGTTGAACAGTAGTATTGATAAAAGAAAAAGTTATTTAAAGAGAAATGATTTTCTTTTCTTCTTCTTAATAACAAGAGAACGAATCAATTTGCTCGTGTGTTATTACAAGTTCATGCTTAACTCAACTATTAATTGTTCCGTTGACATTAAGATTTAATAATAAAATAAAAAAATATATAAGTATTTATTCTTAACTTCAAATCTGGCATTTTACTCAAAAGCTTAAGGTATGTATTATTTAAAACTCAAATGTATATATAAATAATATATATATATATATTGTAACCATATATTTTAGTATAAAATATAATAATTGATGTAACTGGTATAAAAATTTCTCTGTCTTCTTTTGGTGATTTGATTGGCTTGATTTGCACTTTGAACAGATTACTCTCTTATATTCAAAATAATTTATTAGAGAGAATGGGTAATATTTTGCCTTACTTGTTGTCTATATTATTTTAATAAATTTAATATCGCTTCTTTCCATATACTAATTCATATCAAAATGTTTAACTTTTTAAAAATTTTGACAACACATTAAATTTGGTAAAATATTATTAAAAATAATATTAATTTTTATTTGTTTAAAATGGTCTTAAAAATTATTTCCATTGAATTAAAAAAAACCATTTGTTCAACTAAATTTAATTATTAAAAATAAATACAGTAATTACGTATGCGTTTCAATGTAAAAAAAGAAAGGAGCGTGAATTAAAAAAAAAGATCGTCTGATAGTGTTGCTTTTGGGGAGAGAAAGAAAAGAAAATGGTAAAAGGCAAATGGTGTAAATATGATAAGCTTATTTTAAAATAGTTAACAAGTAAACGGATTACCACAAAGTTTTCTATAAACGTAAAAATAACATAGTGGTATTTAATAATAAGATGAATTGCTAAATTTAAAAGTCTGTTCAAGTCGGCTAGCCAGGTGGATCAAATCGCCAGTAATAATTTTCCAATATTACATTTGAAATATGTCGGAGCTTTCCAGTTTAAAAGCAGAATTAATTGCAAGATTTTGGTATGTTTTAAAATATTTATTATTCTACAATTTGGAAAAATTAAATAAGTATTTTAATTACAGAAGTTTTATAAATATGAAAATTTGCTTTTTAAAAAAGAAGAAGTTTAAATTAAAGTAAAATGTTAAAGTTATTAACATAGTTTAATATTTCCGTTTATAATTTTAATAAAAATATAGTATTGATTGATTTAACTTTGCAATGCCAGTAATATATTTGCTAGTTAATTTGTTTACCATTTGGATAATAAAAACAGTCTTCAAATAATTAATCAAAGCTATTTTCTAATTTTATCGTCAGTTTGGAATGATTAAATTAATTGCTATAATTAGTATTCCTAGATTTAAGCGTGGATAAATAAATATTAGCATGGATGTGATAAACTTGGAACAGTTTTAATAGAGAAATGTAGAAATTAATAACTTATGAAAAAACATTTTCATTTAAACTCTGCGTGTCATGTTTTGGAATTGTTTCATGTTTATGGAGCCACGTAAAATCGTTAATCTAATAGTGCTTATAATAACTAATACAAATGGATAAAATTACATGTATGGAATTCAACTATAATTGTAGCTATTACTTCGTATATTTATTGTTCGACACATCGTACATGGATTTCACGGATCATATTTGTAGTTATAAAATGCTATACAATTTAATTTGTGATACACACACCTGCTAGAATTCATGTATTGAACTATAAAATGCTATACATTTAATTTATATCACACACACACCTGTTAGATTTTATGTATCTGATGAATAATGCATTACTTTAATTTTATCGTTATATGGACTTGCATGTGAAGTTCATAAGTTATATTTTATTAAGTTTAAATTAATAGGGGTTGAATAAAATACTTATTCAAGAGAATAGCGCTTGCGAAAGGGCTTGAAAAGTACTAAATGAATTTATGAGATGTATCAATTTTTCATGAGGTATTTTGTGAATCTTTCCAGATTTCTATCCCTATACCAATATTACTTATATTATATTACATATGTTTTATCTTAAGCAAGATAAGTTATTACATTAGTTGTCCTGATTAGCGTAACATTTTATTATGCAAGAACCCACATTTGCTAAAGTGTTAGTGTTTTCTGAATGGTCAGAATAACTGAGGAGGATGATTTTGCACTTTAATGTGAAGTAAATAGTAATGTTGTTTTATAATGTTAAAAGGCATTAATCTGTGCCGGTGGTTAATCCGCAGATTACTTAATTGCCATTTTTTTTGTATTTTACACTCATTCCTGTGCTGGTGGTTAATCCGCGGAATTGTGTAATTATACTTATTACTTTATGATGGTGTATAAATCCACAAAGCGTTTAGTGTTATTTAATTCCTATGTGTAGATGAATGCATCCACAGGAATATGGTTTTACTTCATAGATATAAGTTGGGCAAAGTATTTTAGTTATTCTGCTAAATCATCTTCTTCCATTTGTAAGTATAATTTATAAGTTAGATTATTAAATTGTAGCAGGACATTCTATTCAGGTTACCTCATAATAATTAACTGTTGGTTAATTATTATTTACCTGAATGTAAGTTTAAATTTTCACTTTATTTAATGATTGCATTATAGCTAAATCCTACAGATATAATATTATTTATTATATTATTATAAGTTTACGGTATAGATTTATTGAATCTGGAAATGACATTAGATGTTTCATGAGTTGATGTTGAATTTAGTATAATTTCCTCAATACATTCATTATATCAAATTGAAATATAAGGTATGATTAGGTTTTTAAAAACTGTACCTATGATATGTTATTGAAGAAAGTCGATGGAATTATAATTTATTTATTTTATTTGTTTATTTATGTCTTTAATTATAACATTAGAATTAATTACTTATTATTCATAAATTTGTAAATAAACGTTGATTTATAATTAAACTTACTGTGCCGTTGCTATTTGTCATTCGTAAAATCAGAAATCATAAACCTTGGATAGAGCATACATTGAAGTACATACTATCGTCAACATGATATAAGAGTTTAGTGATATTTTTTGAGAAAACATTTGGATGCTTTTCGTCTTTGGTAGTTTATGATGTGTAAGGTACAATAAAATCCCATTTACCTTTTTCATCATTTTAGCTTTGCGTAGTTGATTCTAGTATACAATATAAATTGATTATTAAACCTGTAAACAGATTTACCAGATAATGACATGATTGAATATATTTACTTAAGGTTTTAAAATTGTCATTTGTCAGTATAATAAGAGTCTCAGTGATATAGTAAACTAGAAAAAAAAGAACCCAAGTATTTATGTTTGTTTATTGCAAAGCTTTACCTGGACTAGCATTTGTATTAAAAATCATATAGATGGTTTAAAATTTCATAATCTTATGTAGTTCCACAAATTATGCCATCTTGTACATGGTCGGCCATCGGGTCTCATACAATGAAAATCGCAAATTAAGGTTTGAAAGATAATAACATTACATACTTATAATTTGTTTAATGTATTTTATCATACTACTATGATAGGTCTTCGTGGTACACCCTGGCTGCGATCAAATTAAATCATAAAAAGTTTATGTTATATCATTGGTTTGGTCTGTGGTAAGTTGCTCCAGATGTTGGTTGTGGTCTTTGGTGCATAATATAGATGGCATGATATGCTTTTGGTTACAGCTCTTAATAGCTGACAATGTGCAGCGGGAATTGATCGGTGATCGAGGTTACAATTCTTAGCGCACTTATGTTTTGGTGATATTATGTATTTGGGACAACAATCGAACGGTTACAATATATATATATGTATACATAATAAAATAGTCAAATAAAAAATTATATTTATAAATAATTTCCTAAGAGATAAAACATGTTAGACCAATAATAATAACTGTAAGTTATTATTATATTTCCCCTTCCCTTGGGAAATTTAAAATTTTAATTTAAGTTAAAATTTTAAACACTTACAACTATTTTAGTATATTCTTATAGTTTAATTGCATTTATAGTTGGATTTTATGAAGGGTTGAATTTTTTTATTTTTTATTGTTATATCTTCCTAATACTTGGGCTATCCTATTCTTTTGATAATGATCAAAAATAAAATTAAGGACTTTGATGGTTAATATTTTTTTTTATATATATAAAAAAAAAAAAAAAAAAAAAAAAATAATGTGTTTCCTTCTTGGACAACACAAATATATTTACTAGCCTTATTCCTGCTTCTTTAAGACTTATGGATTTGAAAAGGACTAAATAAATACTAGAGTATCCATTTATTAATATGAATTGACTCTATTGTTTTTACTTATTTTAAGGCATTAAAGAATACCCTCACCAAAGCTAATGTTTTTAACTATACTTCTCTTTACATTGATCACTATTATTTTTTTTTTATACAACCATATGGTTTACACGTGTGCAATTCTTATCTTGATCTTCACCTTCTTTCTTTATAAAACATTATAAGCAGCCAAAATAAGGTTTTAAAATTCGTGAATTGTACGTACCACAAATCTCTCCTTCTTGGTTAATCCAAAATGCATTTGGACCTGCCTTTTTAACGATAGTATAAGGTCCTTCATATGTATTATAGAATTTATGGTATTTATTCTCCAATGGTTTACTGGGATGGAAAGTCTTTATCAAAACTTTATCTCCAACTTTAAATTCATAAATACATTTTTTTTAATTCTGACTTCTATTATTTGCCATTTTAACAAGTTGTTTATGAGCTTGTAAAATATCATTTTCTCCATTTATTTTGGGTTCATTAATAATAGGTTTATATTTTCTAAATAATATAGGTATAATTTGATGAAAGTGTAGTCGGATGGGTGAGAATCCAGTAGATTCATTTAAACTCCAATTGATATAGTCTACTACACATTTTGTCTGCTTTACCCAACCCTTGTGCTCCTCTTCTAAATAGGTCCTAAACAAACATCCAAGCTCCTGCATAATACGTTCGCATGGATTTGATTGTGGATTCCTAATAGAGATTAGCACATGTTTTATTTTTGATATATCTACCCATTTCTTCCATTCCTTAGATAGAAAAGGTGTACCATGATCAGTTAGTATGGTTTTCGGCTTTCCTATCATTGGAAATTGGAGAGTACTCAATACTTTGATTGTATGTTTAGCATTGGCTTGGGGTATCGGGTAAGCAGCAACATATTTGGAAAAGAGATCATAAGTGACTAATAAATATTTTTGTTTGTTGAATGGAGGCAAAGGCCCATAATAGTCAATTGCTAAGATCTCGTTTGGTCTTTCTGGAATGATAGAATTAATTGAATTAATATAATTTTGGTTTACTGACTTAGCTCTTAAGCAAATTAGACAATCCTGGAGTGATTTCAAGATGTCTTTATACATTTTTGGCCAGTAAAACCAATTCTTAAGGGTATGTTCTGTCTTATGAGCACCATAATGCCCGTATAGACAGTGTACATATTTTATGAGTGGGTCACGTAAAGACTTTGGTATTATTGTCCTCCACTCATCAACGTTATCATTCACTTTATATAGTAAGACCTGTTGTTCTAATTTAAAATGGTTAAGATCTTTAGGTGCATTCAAAACTTCCTCCCCTAATAAAACTTTTATAATTGGGTTTAATTCTGGGTCATTAAATTGTATCTCTGGTAAGTTTTCCAACTCGTTCTCTACATTACTATCAGCCATCACATTGACATTTGTAATGTAGGCATTGTCTACCATCAAATGATTTTGTTCTGACCTACATGGATTTCGACTAAGCACATCAGCAATGATATTCTCGGATCCTTTGCAATAATGCACAGTGTAATTAAATTCCTGTAGTAGTAAACTCCATCTAACTAGACGACTATTAGTCAGATAACTGTGATTCAGGAATTCAAGGCTTTTGTGATCAGTGATCACTATCACCTCTGATCCGAGTAGCATTTGTCGAAATTTTTGGAAAGCCCAGACTATTGCTAGTGCTTCCTTCTCTGTAACCGTGTAATTTATTTCTGGACCTTTCAAGAGCCGGCTAATAAAGTAGAGGACACCTGGTTGGCCATCCTCTTGGATTTGGGACAGTGTTACCCCTAATCCAAAACCACTACTATCTGTTTGAATAATGAATGGTTTATTAAAATCAGGGAAAGCTAACATAGTTAACTTTAAAAACCCTGTTTTAATATTCTCAAATGCACGGTCTTGTTCTTCAGTCCATTTCCAACGTTCATCTTTTCTAATCAATTTTAGCAATGGTTCCATGTGGTCTGAGAACTTCTGATAGAAACGGTTGTAAAAATTACATAGGCCTAAAAATGATCTAATTTGTTTTCGAGTAGATGGTTTAGGAAAGTTTTGAATGGCAGAGATCTTCTCTGGATGAGGTCTTATCCCATTGCAACCAACAATATGACCTAAGAAGACAACTTGGTTGGAAACTAAAGTACTCTTCTTGAAGTTAATTTTTATACCTTTCAGAAAACACTCTTTAAAAAATATAGATAAATGTTGAAGGTGTTCTTCAACTGTGGTGGATGCAATAATTACATCATCCACATAAATAATTATGATTTGTTTTACCTCAGGAGATAAAGTCTTATCCAAACACCTGATTAGACCTGCACCACTATTTATCAATCCAAATGGCATCCTATTAAATTGGTATGTAAAACCCTCATAACGAAAAGCAGTATATTGGCGATCTTCTGGATGAAGTTCAATCTGCCAATAGCTGGAGGTTAAATCGAAAGTGGAAAATACCTTCTTGTTTCCAAATTTCATGAATAATTCATGTATGGGCGGTGGTATATTTCTGTCTGGGACAGTAATTTTATTTAGTTGTCTAGCATCTAAACAAAATCTCATCGACCCATCTTTCTTCTTCACAGTTACTACTGGATTACAGTAAGGTGAAGAGCATTTGGAAATGATTTCCCAATCCAGCATTTTATTAATTTGCTTAGATATATCTTCCCGATATTGGTATGGAATAGGATACGATTTAGATTGAAATGGTTGATCATGAATTAATCTAATTCTCTGTTGGAATCCCTTTATCACACCTGGTATGTCTGAGAAAATAGAATTAAATTCTCTTATAACAAATCGTAATTTTAATATATCATCACTTCCAAGCAAGTTGGATTCTGCGAGTTTACTCTCTAAAAGTGTTTCTGGAATGCTAGATGTTATACAGTCAACTTCAATTTGATCATATCTTGGAAGCAATGTCATCTCCAAGACTTCATCATTAATTTTAACTGTTTTATTACAGAAATCAATTACACAAGTGTTCAAATGTAGGAAGTCTGCCCCTAAAATAACATTGTGAATCAAACCATTCAAAATTAAAAATACATGATAGAGAGTTGTTTGGCCAATTTTAATCTCAATCCAAATTTGTTTTTGGATTAATTTAGCTTTTCTGCTGTTAGCCATGGTAACCTGCATAGATTTTAGTGGTAATATTTTGATGTTAGGATTTATTACTAAAATCTCTTGATAAAATTTCTCTGATATCACTGAAATTTGGCTACCAGAATCTAATAATGCTTTAACCAGCAAGCTCTCAAACAAAACTTCTATCATAGGGCAACTTTGTAAAACAAAATTTGGTGTTTTATCTTCCCATGAACACATCATGTTAGTGATTTCTCGTGTAAAAGATTGATTCAAGTTCCTCATTGGGTATTTGGTTTCTTGAGGTGAGGAACATTTCCTCAAGTACCCTTTTAGTTTGTTTTATGTGAAACTATAGATATATCTTTACTACATCCCGGTCTTGGGGAATTTCTTGGATTATTAGAAGTTATTTTTACTTTATTTAAATTATCACGATTTATTTTGGGAGAGGGGTCATAAGGTATATTCCTTTGAGATGTTTTTCCCTTCCAATAACTGGTATCTCTATTATTTTTCCTTCTATTATAAAATATTGTATTGATTGAAGCTTCCTCTTTTTTTTTATCAGGTAATCTAATTGATAAATTAGTTTGATTCATATCAATACTATTTAAAAGTTCTACTATTTGTTCTATTTTTGTTATATTGGTACACAATAATGATTGTTCTATTTTAAGTGGTAAATTTCTTTTTATTATTCTAATCATTTCGCCTTCACTTAAATGATAAGTATTAAGTGTTCTTAATTTTGTTATTTGACGGCGAAAGAATTTGGTCAAGGTTTCTCCAGGTGTCTGCTTATACTTATCTTGGAATATTTGGTACAATAAAGCCTCTTGTCTATCTCTATTCCAAAAATTTTTAATTAATAACTCTTGGTATTCCATATAAGTAGATGGAGTTTGTGATAAAGACTCCCACCACATTAATGCATCTCCTTGTAAGTGACTATATGCAATGATCACTTTTTCTCCTTCTGATAAATTACGGTTAATGGAAAAATAAAGATTAAGGCTTCTAATATGTTCTATAGGAGATTCATTATGAGATCCCTTGAATATTTTTAACCTAACAAATTGGTTAATTGTACTACTTGGTATTGAATGGTTGTATACCTTTTGTTTTTCTAAAACATTCAACTGAGAAGTTGATGTTTGATTTTCATGATTAATCCTACAAGTATTTAAGTTTAACCCTTTTAATTCAAAATTACTAGGATAATTTTCAACTTCAGGCATTATATGATACTGAAAATTTGATCTATCACCAGAGTCAATTACTTGTTGTGGATCTTTTTGTATGACCTCCAAATGTTTTTCACCATGATTTTGTTCTTGATTACAACTATAAGTATTTACATTATTTTCAACCTGATGCATTTCTATAGTTGGTGTTCTTTTACATATTTGTGTTTCAATAACTAAAAATCTACTATCAGTTGATTCTTTTATTTTATTTACTCTATTCCAAGTTTCAGTAGTATCTTCCCTTAATTTTTCCAATACATTTTTATCTATATTTGTATTAATTTCTATTGAATTCATTTTATTTTCCAAAGTTTTAAGTTGATGATCAATAGTCTCTAATACATTATTCTGGGATTCTACCTCATTATTATGTTTAATAGATAGTTGATCTATTCTTGCGTGCGTTTGTTGTCTATCTTCTTGGATTTCATTCCGTATTTTATTTTGTTCTTCCTTTACTTCTTCCCTAAAAATTCCTTGATTTTTATACATTTCATCACATTTAACATTTAATCTATCTATGATGTCACTTTGGAACTCACTAAACCGCTGTTGACATTTTGAATTATTTTCATCAATTTCATTCTTTAGATCATTTAATGCTTGTTTAATTTCTATGTTATCTTTTTTAACATTATCCACATTTAAATTCAATTGTTGAATTTTTGTAGATAGTTTATTTTCAATTCCTGTTATTTCAACCTTCAAATCACTTTTTAAACTATTATTATTATCATCCATTTTTGATTCAAATCACTTTTTAAACTATTAATATTATCATCCATTTTTTTATTCATATTATCAAGTAATTTTTGATTATTACTGTCCATTTTAGTCATAAACATTTGTAACATTTGCTGAATTGTATCAACATTAAATGATTGACTAATTCCAATTGTAGATGATTGATTTAAATCTTCATCAACTATATTTGGTGTTTGAGATAACACTTGATCTAAACTCTGTGTTTGTTGAGGGTATTCAACTATGGTTGTAGAACCCCCAGGTGCTTGTACTAATGATGATTGTTCTATAATATTACTATCATCACTTTGTTCACTTTGCAAATCATCTTGCATTTGACTACAGCATTCAATATCTTTGTTTGAAAACATTTTCCCACTTCGAAGCATAACAAATTTTAACTTAATTCAAATATTACACAAGTTTATATATTTTTATATTCAAAATATTATATCATAAAGTTCTTTACCACCCCATGCTATTTATATATACTTATGATGTTCTAATGATCTATGTGTGTATTTTTAAACATCTATGTCTATAGAAAAACTTTATCCCACTCAACTCTTCTTTAAAACATAATTTAATAATTAGTTATTTAAATATTGATCTCTCTAAATCATACTATATATATTATCATTTTTTTATTTATATTAATCTTGTAATTATAAACACCATATGAATCTTCATAACAACATACTTGTTACTAAGAATAATCAATTAAACTATCCATGACTTTTTCACTATATGTAATAATATAGAATCATTGATTCAAAGCCCCAGTTAATATACTAAATATGTAATAGTATATAATTTATACCTGTGATGAACTTAAATGTTCAATGCCTAAAACGTTGCGTGCCAAATATAATGGGCAGTCTACAGGGTATGAGATTTAATTAATCGAAGCCCCAAATGTTTGGGTCGCCAAATATAATGGGATGACCTATTTGATAGCCTTAGTTGAGGCACCAAATATAACGGAATGGCATTTAATCATCCCAGTTGATATACCAAATATAATAGAATCGATTATATTTAATGCTTGGAAATCATTAACTTAATGCTTCATAGTTAGGTTCGCCAAATATAACAAAATGGATTATATTTAAAATCTAAGTTGTATATATGGGGATGATTAAATTCCCTAGAAAGAGGATATGCATTTCACTACAATCGGACTTTGGGTCTTCAGGTAGAATGCTAGAAATGAATCAATGAAATACTAAGTCCATGATTATATCTATCTTTTTTATGCTAGCTCAATAATCTTTAAATAAGTTTTAATATAATTTAGACTAGTTCATCCATCTTTCATCCCTCTTTCAGTCACCATTATGCCACGATATTCAAACTCATGGAGAATTTGCAATTAGCTCTCTTCAGGGAAAATCCAAAACAAGTTATTATTTATATGCCTTTATATAAGCATTAATTACAATTGATATTCATATGATATTTATAATACTAGCATATATATAATATAATTCAATAATGATTAGACAAAGAGATCAAGTTAATAAATCAATATTTAATAAATAATAAAAAATATAATATAATAGATAATAAAATATTAATAAATAAATACGGATGAATTTTATCATTTTAAAAATATTAATAAATAATATTTTTATTTAATACCCTATGATAAAACTCAATACTATAATAAACTTTCAAAAATTAAAGAAAATAGTTTAAATTAACAGATATATAAAAACAATATCTGGGTTCAAAAATTAATAATTTATGTAACTTATTAATTTATTTACCGTTCTTATTTATATGTTTCATAATTACCAATATATAAGTACTATTTGCAATTGTATAACTTATATATTATATGTATTTTTGATAAATAAAGTACATTAAACTTTTACAATATTACGTAGTAAATACAATATAATCCTGTTTAAGATATCTGTCAAATAATAACTATTCTTTATATCCCTCATCTAATTTGATGAATTATGTCAAGCTTTCAATTAATTATATTTAATAATAAATATAATTTTCCTATTAAGATATAATGATGCGATGCCAAATTTGAAATAAAGATAATAATAATAATAAACATATTAAAATAATATAAGCATTATTATAATATATATAAATAAATAATAAAGAAAACTTATTTATAATAGAGTTGAGAGTAGATATTGAAGTCTATAGTTCATCATCCTAATGAAGATCTTTTATGAAGTATAGATATTAATCCATTGGTATAATGATGATTTTATTTATCCTTAAACGATAAACTGTTAATAATATCCAATGATTTGATTAATGTGAAATAAAATAAATATTCTTCGAATGTAGATGTTCTTAATCTTCATTTTTCTATTATCATTAGACGTTCTATATATCCAATATTTCAAAATATTTTAAAATAGCATGCAAGGTTGGTTTCGAAACCTTTACGATACAAAGCTGTTTTACTCAAAACACATTGTTTTATCCTATATATATATATAATTATCTTAAATTTATATATATCCGAAGAATAACGGAAGTGTTAAAACAACGTAGTTTCCAAAAAACTTAAACAGACGTTCTTTTCTTTTATATTGCTATTCCTTTAAGATTTAATAGAAAATTAAAATATTTTCCTTGCAGACTTTTAATCCACAGATTATCTTAATTTGGAAAAGTTAATATTTAAATTCCAATCGTTGAACAGTAGTATTGATAAAAGAAAAAGTTATTTAAAGAGAAATGATTTTCTTTTCTTCTCCTTAATAACAAGAGAACGAATCAATCTGCTCGTGTGTTATTACAAGTTCATGCTTAACTCAACTATCAATTGTTCCGTTGACATTAAGATTTAATAATAAAATAAAAAAATATATAAGTATTTATTCTTAACTTCAAATCTGGCATTTTACTCAAAAGCTTAAGGTATGTATTATTTAAAACTCAAATGTATATATATATATATACATAATAAAATAGTCAAATAAAAAATTATATTTATAAATAATTTCCTAAGAGATAAAACATGTTAGACCAATAATAATAACTGTAATTTACTATTATAATATATATAAATGTTTTATAAAAATCTCACAAATAAGCTCTTAACAAGCTTTGCAGAATATTGTCAACCTCAGACTGGTTTTTGCTACTAGCTTCATCAGTGAGGTGCCAGGATATTCAAGCATTAGATTAAAAATATTAGGACAAACCCAGCAATTTGTCTAATGGATAACTATTAAATAGAAAATCTGAAATTTTCAGACATCCATATGTCTTCCAATCCAGCTATCTAACTTAAATAGCCATATGGGACTGAACTAAGTTCAGATACATCATATATTAATAGCTTTAGCAATATAAAATTGCTAAAGCCTAAAAATAAAATCAGATGTCACATGCTTATTTGTGAGCTCTTTATAAAACATTTTTGTAAAACAAGATTGTTTAAATTAGGTTGTGTGATATCTGACTTGATTTATTTGTAATTTTATTTTTTTCTATTAAAGCTTTGGAGTTTTTATATTGCTAAAGCTATTAATATATGGTGTATCTGAACCTAGTTCAGTCCCATATGGTTATTTAAGCTAGATAGATGGATTGGAAGATATATGGATGACTGAAAATTTCAGATTAGTACTGGGCTTGTCCTAGTATTTTAATCTAATGCTTGAATATCCTGGAACCTCACTGACAAAGGCAGTAGCAGAAAATGGTCTGAGGTTGACGATATTCTGCAAAGTTTGTTAAGAGCTTATTTGTGAGCTCTTTATAAAATATTTTTGTAATACAAGCTTGTTTAAATTAGGTCATGCGATATCTGACTTGATTTATTTGTAATTTTATTTTTTGTTATTAAGGCTTTGGCAATTTTATATTGCTAAAGCTATTAATATATGGTATGGTTTTTAAATTAGATAGCTGGATTGGAAGACATGGATGTCTGAAAATTTCAGATTTTCTATGTAATGGTTATCCATTAGATAAAGTGCTGGGCTTGTCCTAATATTTTTAATCTAATGCTTGAATATCCTAGCACCTTCCTGACAAAGCCAGTAGCAGAAACTGGTCTGGGATTCAGGATATTCTGCAAAGCTTGTCAAGAGCTTATTTGTGAGCTCTTTGTAAAACATTTTTGTAATAAGCTTGTTTAAATTAGGTCATGTGATATCTGACTTGATTTATTTGTAATATATATATATATCTTTATAAAATAATAAAAATAATAAATATAATGGTGATTAACTATTTTATACAGTCTTCAATTTGAAAAAGTATTTTCAGTTAATACATTTGATTCAGAAATATGTGTTAAGTCACAGCTAAATATGTCAGCAGTACATGGGAAGATTATAATTTGGAACTAATTGCAGCTATTGAAAATTTATTTGAAATGATTAGTGGTGACAGTCATATTGCTGTTGAAATTATAAAGAAAATTGTCATAAATTTAATGTGATTTCATATAAAAATTCATGGGAACTGACCATTTCAGAATTTAAACAAAAGCTTAAAACTCATAATATAATTTGTTTGAAAGAAAATGAAGGTTTGTGGATGTGTTTAATAATGAAGTGTCAGTATATTGAAAAAATTAAAGTACAAATGGATAAATTTAGTTTCTTTTTGATTGAAGATTATAATATAGATAGATGGTCAGAGAATAAAATTTATTAACAATATTTTTAAAAAAGCTAAGAATACAGCCATAAGTATTAATTGTTATCCTTCATGCACTGTATGTCCTCGTGTGTCCACAAGTATAAAATTACATAAAAGAAATCCTTTGAGAATTATAAATTTTGGTGTTTCATTTATTTATCAGAGATCTAAATATATTGGTAAGCTACAAGAGATTTTAAGATTTGGGAAAAATACTATTGCTTCATCTTTTGATTTTGTAGATAAAATTAAAAAATATAGTGATTGGTGAGAGTGATGTTATTACTTCATTAGATGTGACAATTGTATGGATCTATTGATAGAGTGGATTTCATAAAAATTATTTAGCATGCATTAAAAAAAAGGGATATGTAAATACATAAAATTTGTTATTGATTCTTTAAAATTTTTTGATGATAACATCATTGCTTCTTTTGAAGATGGATATTATAAAATGTCTAAACATTGGTTGTTGCTCAAGTTTGCAATTTTGTTTTGACTAGATATGAGAGTAAAATTTTAAATATGTTTAATTTTAAAGATATTAAAATTTACAAAAGGTATGTAGATGATGTTTTTGTTTGTAGACATAACAAGACTATAAATATGCTTGTAGAAGAGTTAAATAATTTGAATACCCTGAAATGGACTATTGAAAAAGAACAGGCAAAAGTATTAAGTATTTGGATTTATTTATTACAAGAGATAATAGTATGTTAAGTTATAAATTAATAATCAAACCATTGCAAAAAAGGGGATATATAAATTGTAAATCAAAAGTACCAATTATGCATAAGATGACAAGTTTTAGATCTTTTTTGTTTTGTAATGAAAAATTATGTTGTTACCAAAGTGATAAATTTAAAAATATTGAAATATTTGCAAAGAAATTGCTTGAAATTGATTATAAGATTGAACAGATTAATAATACTTTATGTCAATTTAAAAAGAAATATAATGATTTAAAGGAGTTGAAGATTGATAATAAAAAATTGACATCTATTCCATATATTTTAAATGCTTAAATGAAATTTGTTAAGGATATATACCAAGATGTGTTAAATGTTTCATTTTGTGTTACAAATAATGTTAATAAGTTAGTGAATAATTCTAAAAGTGTCATACCTGTCAAGCAAAAAAGTAATGTTTATCAAATTTTTTGTGGATGTATGTTATCATATATAGATGAATCGAGGTGCAGAATAGACAAAAGATTAAAAGAACATCAATTTTTGTACAAGCATATAAAAAATAAAAATAATAATGATTTAATAACTGCTGCAGTTTTTTCGAATCATAAAAGGAAATCATAAAAGGACATGTAAATATAAATTTAAGTTTGGTCTTGAAAACATTAAGATTCTTCATGAAGAGAGAAACCATAATAAAAGAAAAATTAAGGAGGCAGTTTTCATAAATAGAAATAAAATAAATTTAATTAATAAACAAGTTGCTGATGTTAAAATTTGGAAATACTGGGATTTAAATTGATGATGTTTGCTTCCATTATGTTTTTTAAATTTAACAGCAGTTGAAGTAATTAGCTGAAAAAAACTTCTGCAGATTAAAAGACTGTGTATAATAGTTAATCATTATTATATTTATTATTTTTATTGTTATTGCAATATTTTTAAATTAATGAATATTTTATTTGTATTACATATTTATATAAATAAATTACATCAAATTCAGAATTAAAAAAACTAACCAAAATTTAAAAACTAACATTTCACAAATAACTGGGTTCATTGGCAAAGCTTTTCTCAAATGCAAAAGAATACAAACACAACACAAATATACATTAAACTAATTTTTCCTAATTTTCAATTATATTCCAATTATTTTTAATATCAAAATAACTTTTAAATAAGTTAATAGCCTTAGTATAATAAATTTTCAATATTAGAGATGTTTTAATTCTTCTCTTTCATTCTTTTCCAAAAAACAATCTTAGTCTGGTCCAATATAATCTTATGGCCTATATTTCTTTCATAGTTATATATTGTTGTATATCAATAAAAAAATATGGCTCAAACATAATCTTATGGTCAGTATTTCTTTCATAGATAAATGATTTATATCTATAAAAGAAATACAGGCCGTAAGATTATATTTGAGCAAGCTGAGGTTTTCTTTGAAAAGAATGAGATAAAGAGAAAATTAAAAAAATTTTTTATTGAAAATTTATTATATTGATGGGATTAACTTATTTAAAAATTCTTTTAATATTAAAAATAATTGGAATGTAATTGAGAATTATGGGAAACAAGTTGGTTGTGAAATTTTAATTTTAAATTTTAGTTAAGTTTTTAATTCGGAATTTATTGTGTAATTTGTTTTTTTTTTTATTGATTAGTTTAGCTTTTGATATTATATATAATAAATTAAACTCTGTATATATAATATACAAGAAACAAAGCAGAGTATATATAGTATGAAACTATTAATAGTATAGTGAATTCTCAATGCAGTATATAAGCTGATAGAAATCAACTCATAGATAAATCTACTATGTAAAAATATTTAATCATTACCCAAATTCCTGAGCAATCTAAACTAGCCATTTCTAGATCTCTGTTTTATTATATTATAGGCATTAGAAATGCACCAAACCTTCTTAATTTTTTTTCTTGTCATTTGATTCACTACATATAGTGCAAATTTTCTGATGGCAATATCTTTAACCATATTAATAATTTTTATTAGTTATTCATTAGACTGGAGATGAGAGAATGGTGTAGTGAAAATTACACTACAGAAATATTATTCATTAGGTTTATAACCAGATTCTTTCTCATGATAAATAAATACAGAATTGTACTGAATATTACATTTCATTCTTTTATACTGTCTAAACAAGCTTTTGTTTCTATATTTATTATTCTAAATTTAATAAGATTTAAGATTTTTATTTCAGATATGCACTTCATATTCCAATATTGATTGATGAATGAAAATCTAACTATTCTTAGCTAGTGAATAAAAGAAACATTTTCATCCAGCTTTCTCTTTCATTTTTTTCAACAAGATATTTTTAAAGAAGCCTTTGAAAGATTGCTTTACCTGTCTTTGCCTATATATTTAAAGCAAGCAGTATATACTTTACATATTTTTGCATATATGTATTTTTATATTTCCCAATACATACATATAAAAATAATATACACATATATAACATTGTATATTTTATAATTCTTACTTGTCCACATACACATATATATACAGAAATATATAAAATATTATGGCTATTTTTTATATATATATATTACTGTATATTATCGATATGTCGATGATGTTTTTGTATGCGGCAGGCCAAATACAATTAGAGTTGTTTAAAGAATTAAATAATTTAAATGGCTTAAATTGGATAAAAACAGAACTTAATCTTAAAATAACTAGAAATCAATGTAAGCTGGATTACTGTATGTCCATTAAACAAATAGTAAAAAGAGATTATATTCCATATAAATCAAGAGTGTCAATGCCAAATAAAATGGCAGGTTTAAAGTCCTTATTTAGAAATAATAGACTTTGTAAATATCCATCAGATAAAGCTAAAAATATTGAAATGTATTCTAATGAATTGTTTAATGTTGGCTACAATTACATATATATATAATGTTATTAAAAAATTTAATACGAAATATAAGAATAAAAATATTAAAAATAATATTGATTCTCCTGCTAATAAAAAGTATGGATATCAATACCATATATTTTGAATGATCAAGTAAATTTTATAAGGAAAATTTATAAAAGTATATGTGATATTGCATTTTATGCATCTCCTACATTAAACAAATTAATGAATAACTCTGAAGATAAAATCTCATTTATAAATATAAATTGCATCATTTATAAATGGATATATAGGTGTGGGGACAGCAGATATATATATATAGGGAAATCAAGATGCACATCGGAAAAAAGAACTAAAGAGCACTTGCTGTTATTAAAAAGGGTTCAGAAAACGAAGCAAAATTGCAAAGTAAATAATAATGTTTCAGCATTCTTTTTTTATGACCATAATAAGTCATGTATTTATGATTTTAACTTCAATTATAATAATGTAAAAATATTGCAAATTGAAAAAAATAACAAAAGGAAAATAAAGGAAGCTATGCTAATATGCAAATTTAAACAAGACTTAATTAATTGTGGAAAGGTTAGCCTTTCAAAGTGTTAGTTGACAAAGACTACAAGCATAGTCAAAAGCATTCCTAAGTGGATAAAATGTTTAAAGTTATACTTTTCATATATCTAATTACTGTGTTTATAAATATTCAATTATAAGATTACATATATACATTTATGTATAAATTGCAAGTCATTAATTAATTTCTGAACTTTTATATATATTTGTGAACATTTTGAATTATTTTCCCACGATGTATTATTGCTTTTTACTTTTTTGTTCTTTTAAAAATGACAAGTGAAACATATCTTGTTAATTTTTGATATTATTATTTCAGTATTATTGTGTATAAGATAAACTGTAAAATACATTATTCTAAATTATATTCAACTTATATATAGATGAATACTGATTTGTTTATAAAAGTCAAATATCTTCTCTACATCCTTTCAGATTTTTATTTATTGTAGATAAATAATTACAAAAGATTAAAATTGTCTACCAGTTTTATGCATTCATGATCAAGTTTGAAGTCAGGATCAATTTTTGCCTCTTTTCATACTCAGCCATAAACCCAATTTTTCATTTTGTTTTTTAACTGTCCCAATGAGAACTTCTTTATTTCTAGCTATAAATATAGTAACATCAGCATATTTTCATTAAGAAATCTTCCGTTTCCTTATTATTCTATTTATATGCATGATATTAGCATTCTGATTTATCTCTTGTTTATTTCACAAAGTAAAACAAATTTCTTTAATTTTGTACTTTATTTTATTTTATTCCTTTTAACAATATCAGGATCAAATCCATATCAATGTTCCCTTTCATGATTATAAAATATCAATATATTTATAAAATTATTTCTGCTTTCTTATATATAAATGAATATCTAGCCATAAAGTAAATTCTTTTTCATGATATTCAGTCTTTTTATTAAAAAATATTTTTTACTTTCAAAATATCCAAGGTTTTAATGAAAGAAAAAAACTGTTTTGTTAAAAAAACAATGGCATTTCTTCAGAAACAAGTATTAAGGCCATTAATGATGAATAAATAGTTAAGTTTATTAGATTGATTCACTACTTTCCTACTGAAGATTTATATATATATCCATAAGAGACTTGAACACAGATTTTCAAGCTTTCTTCAGCTATCTGCTCTATCTCATACAACTGACACACATATAAAAAAGATAAATGATCACCAATATACGTATTTTATGCTAAAGCAGCACTGGAGATCATTTAACTTTTTCACATGTGTGTGGCCATATGTATCGATTGTATGAGATAGAGAGAGTAGCTGAAGAGAGCTTGAAAGTCTGTTTTCCAAGTCCCTTATGGTTACATGTAAATTAGAAGAACATAAATTATACTTGTATTCAATCAAATATTATATATATATATAAAATCCTTTCTCTACAAACTATTTTGATAATTCTTGCTTTACATAACATTAACAGTTAAAAATGTGTGCGAGAGAGAGTGGGGGATGAAATTAGGGGGAGGGAAGGAGAGAGAGGAAAGAAGGGAAGAAAGGAAGAGAGAGAGTATATTAATAAAAAGAGTAATGATAATTACATATTGGAGATAGGAATAAAGAGAAAATGCATTGAAAATAAATATATTCAATTTAGAAAATAAAGAAACAAAAAAATATTAAAAAAAAAAAGGATTAAATTTTATAAAAGAGACTAATAATTTAACACTTAAAATACATAAAAATACAATTAGTAATGGAGAAATAAATAATATAAATATGATTCTTTAGGAATCTGATTTATAAATTATAGTAATGCATTTAAATTTAGTTGGTCCATTTATAAATTAATTATTAAGTCAATAAAGGAAATAATTTAATAATTCTGAAAAAGGATAAATATATTTTAAAAAACGAGAAACTGAAGTTACTGTAATAAAGATAAAACTATAGAAATATATATATAACGAAAGAATTAAAATTAAGGTGAATTACAGACAAATTGACATTTTATAGTATGGTTAATAAAATTGTGGAACAAGTGGAATATATGGAGCACTTAAAATATAAAGAAGTTAGACTAATAATTAATAGTATTAACATTTATTTCAATAAAATGCTTACCAAAAAATGTATCTGTAAATATAATGATAATAATAAAAAAATATTTTATAAATAATTAAAAAAAATTAATACTAGAAATAAATGAGAAGGTAAATAAATATAAAAGTTATAAATTGAGATTTATTAAAATGGGTACCTAACCTATATAAACTGGACTATCTGTGCATGTATAATATATATGTAAATACATGCAGACAATACATAAATAAGTTATCTCATTATTAATATTGAGCTATTCTAGAAAATCTACATATGCCAATAATATAAATTATGCAAACGAAAACATTTATGCTTAAATGGACTCTTATATAAAAACTCCTACTAGGATTTATATGTGTGTGCAATGAAGATGAAATAAAATAGAAAATGATTAGAAATTTCATTAGAAATCTCCACAGTCTTACTAAGCTTCTGCATGTGTGGGTCACTTTGTACACACACACAGTAAATAAACAATCTATTGCAGTGTGTCTTAATTGAAGAAAGTCCTTCACATGCATTTGGATATAACTGCAATATATATATATATGGGTGTGGATCTTGGGAATAAAAATAAATTATAAACTATAACCTTTAGCAGAAAATAAATTTAAAACTTTTATTACAAATTAATACTTTGTAATTATAAATATTAATAAATAGAATAAAAAAGATAAAAATAAAGAACATAAATGGATAAAAAAATAAAACTATTAATATTATTTCAATAAAAATAATTATAAGATATTTAATATATGTGTATATTGTATTATATATAGAGCTTGCAAAACAAGTGCTTAAGCTTTGTAGAATATCCCCAAACTCAGTCCGGTTTCTGTTACTGGAATCCTCAGTAAGGTGCTAGGATATTCAATCATTAGATTAAAAATACCAGGCCAAGCCCAGCACTTTATCTAATGTATAACTATTAAGTAGAAAATCTAAAATTTTCAGACATCCAATCCAGCTATCTAACTTAAATAGCCATATGGGACTGAACTAAATTCAGATACACCATATACTAATAGCTTTAGCAATATAAAATCACTAAAGTCATCATAGAAAAAAAGAAAATTACAAAAAAATCAAGCCAGATGTCATATGACCTAATTTAATAAGTTTGTATTTACAAATGTTAGAGCTTGCAAAACAACCTCTTAACAAGCTTTTAAGTTGGAAGACATATGAATGTCTGAAAATTACAGATTTTCTACTTAATATTTATACCTTAGATAAAGTGCTGGGTATGCTCTGCTATTTGTAATCTAATAATTGAATAATCCTATCACCTCATTGAGGATGCCAGTAGCAGAAAACGATCTGAGGTTGGGGATATTATACAAAGCTTGTTAAGAGCTTGTTTTGTGAGCTCTATACATAAAACATTTGTAAATAGAAGCTTATTAAATTAGATCATGTGACATCTGACTTGATTTTTTTGTAAGTGTATATTGTATATACTTTTTTAAAAATGTGCAATAGTACAATACAAAAAAAATAATTTTTCATTTAAAGTGAACAATTTCTATTTAAATATATTGTTTTTTTCTTTTTTTGCTAAATAATAATTGATAAAAAATAGTTTTTTTTTTTTGTTTAATCTTTGTATAGTATGTAAGATTACATTTGTATATATATGTAAGTTTAAACATTGAAATTATAAGAGAGTTTTCCTTATATAAAGCTAGAAGAAACGAACAGATATGATGTATCTAAGTAATGACTAATTAAAATTGATAGTCCAAGTTGAAATACATTATCTAGAAATTAACAATTGCATTTACCTGATTTTAACTTAAGCTAAAACACAGCTAGCTGCTTTTAGCTTAGCACTCAAAATCTTATATAAATAATAAGTCAGATTAGATACCTTATTATAAGATCTTGAACGCTAAGTTAAAGCTGAATATAAAATCAGACAAATGCATTTGTTGTTTTCTAGATTATAAGATCTTTGCACTGTCAATCTTAATTAATGCTTATCTGATTAGTGAAAACTCCCTTTGAAACATCAGTGCCTATGCTTTTTGAGTCTGGAAAATATTTGATATATGTAGGTATTTTTATAATATATATAATTAAAGCCAATACACATCACATGATCACCATTTCTTATGCTTGCTCATAACTTATTAAAACAGGCAAAACTCTCTATAGGTATTGCCACTCAGTGCAAGCCAGAGTAAACAGTGGATGCCAGAAGACTTGTGCATAAAATGCCCATCTAGTGCCTACTCATCCAATATCCCCAGACTAGTTTCTGACTTGTGGCTTTAATCAATGAGGAGTCTTGGATCTGAGAGCACTGCACCTAGATATTAGGATCTAATGCAAGCCTCCAGCAGCCACCTTTTATCTCTACTTTTCTACAAAACTATGTGTCTTAAATTGAAAACACTATAATATTTTCAATCCAAGCTCATTAGCTTAAGTAAAGATAGTTAAGTAGAGATAAAAGGTGGCTGCTGGAGGGTTGCATTAGATCCTAAGATCTAGGTGCAGTGCTTTCAAATCCAAGGCTCCTCACCGACAAAGGCCACAAGCCAAAAACTAGTCTGAAGATAGTGGATGAGTAGGCACTAGATGTGGATTTTATGCACAAGTCTTCTAACATCCATTGATTACTCTGGCTTGCACTGAGTAGCAATACGTATAGAGAGTTTTGCCTGTTTTAATATATAATTGAATAATTGTATAATCAAATTTTAATCTAACTATTGAAGATTTAAATTACAATGATAGAATATGTTTTATATGCAAGTATGTTTAAAATCTAATAATTTAAAAATGTAAAATTAAATATTTTAATAACATAATATGCAATTTTTCTACATAGACCTTTGAAGAAGATTGTTGATACAATCAAAATGTCTATTTTATTTAATAAATTTTCAACATGTGAAAAGTGACGTTATTTGCTTGACATTAAATGAAATGCCGTGTTAAAAGAAAGGAGAATACTATTTAAATATAGAGAAATAATGTAATTTTTTAAGCAGTTAAAAAAATACTCTGCCAGGAGATATTTGCCTCTATATAGTTAATAATTCTTAGAGATGCTACAACTAATCTTAGGTCAAAGCTAGCAAAAAAAAGCATAAGTATCAGGAATTATGAGATAATTCAAATATATTAATAATGTCTTTTTGAAGTATGTAATATAATATCCACAATAGTTTAAACAGATAATGTAGACCAGATACAAGAAATAAAAGCCATTAGGACAATAAAAAAAAGTAATGATTCGTGTTTGGGAATGAAATTATATGAAGAGAATGAAGTGTTTAATTTTTATATGTAAAGAATTTTTCTTATAAAAGGGTTCTGAATTTTAATTAAAATACTTTTTTAATTTGTACCTTTTTAGTGTTATTCTACTGAGAAGGTTCCATAGTAGAGTGGTAGAACTCAAGATTTTGTTGATTCTCAAATGAGAAAAATAAAAATTGTTTGGTTAAACTTAATTGATAATAAATATTGTGCTCAACCAGCCAAGAATTTCGAATACTCGAACGCCACATAATTTTTTCCTGAAAAATTAACCATACGATTTATTTATTAAGACCGTAATATAGAGGGTTAAGAAATAAATAATTTAAATTAAAATAAAATTTTAATATATATATTTTTGAACCACTAAACATCACATGATCACTATTCTTTATGCTTACACTAGTTAGAAACTAGTCTGGGGATTTGGAAGAGTAAGCACTAGAGAGAAATTTTATGTACAAATCTTCCTTTATCCATTGATTACTCTGGTTTGCACTGTGTGGCGCTATTGTATGGAGAGTTTTCCTTTAGTATATACTTTTTGACTAAGTAGTAAACAATTGGAAGAAGCATTTGTCTATTAGTAGTGATGTTATTATGACTGCCAATTAGAACCCTTTGTTTAGATCTATACACAAATATTGAACCCTTTATATCATACTGCATATCTTATTAAATTTCTTTAATTTAAAATACAGTACTGTATATATAACTAAGCTTTTTTTTTTTGATTAATGTTTTATTATCTCACTAGATGACTCAAACGTCCCCATCACACATTTAGTATTCTTAAACATGGCTACTTCATTGGCTTTGCCTAACGACCAACTGGAAGAAGATGCTTCAGAATTACAATTTTCAAAAGGTATAGTTTTTATTATCAAATATTTAATCATTAGCAAATGTATCGCTCCTTTCCCAAGTAATATCGATTTTATAGCTTAAGTAGTAACTTTTAACAATTATTAAATGATTTAATAGTTAAAGTAATTATTTGTCGAACATTGAATCATATTTTCATGTATTGAAATATAATTGTAGTATATTCTTCAAATTTTAATGATGTTAATTTATATAAACTAATCGTAGTACTATGAAAAAATTAGTTGAAAACACTAGTCTCAGTATTAAAATTATATCTTTAATTAGTAAATTGTATTCGGTATTTTTGTTTTTATTGTAGATTTTTTTTGTTTCAAATTTTAAAAGTATTTTATAATGACAACAACAAAAAAAAGTTATTTCAGATATATATTCAATACATTTTTTTATAAAGGAAAAAAAAGAGTTCTTTCCCAATGTAGACGAGGTGGCCGAGTGGTTAAGGCGATGGACTGCTAATCCATTGGGCTCTGCCCGCGTGGGTTCGAATCCCATCCTCGTCGTCTGTTTCTTTTTAAATTTTTTTATAATGCAATTTTTTTTTTTAAATGTACACATTAACATTTCGAATAGAATTTTTTAAAAAAGTTCTGATTCTAAGTAATAAGATATTTAATTCTAGTAATAGTTAAAAAAGTTTATTACATTATTTATATATGATAAAATTCAGAAGAGATATTTCTGTTAAGATGATTGCTTTAACATAAATTCTGCATTTGATTTTTTATTTAGCACTTCATTAATGTTTTTACTCACAATACTTATTAGTCTCTATATATGTTTGCATATGTGTAAATGTAAGTACATGCTCAAAAGTTTCATAAAAGTTATTCTCATATTCTAATTTTTAGCAATATATAGTATACTGTTTTAAATTGGAACTTTTTTTGTTAAATAATCTCTTTCATATTTTTATTATTGTTGTATTTTTTTAAAATATACATATTATATTTATTAAACAAATTGAATGTTAAATTTTATACTTATATTTAAATTTTCAAATTTTTAATATATTTTTCTGTCTTGCAGCTTAGCTAGCATTGAATATTAATAAAGCAAGATTTGAGATATTATTTATATATTAGTTATAATCCATAATAAGGATTATAAAGATTCTTATTCTCTGGTTGTCACAATATTATATAAGTAGCTAGAATTTGTTTTTCTAATTTTCATCTATTTTAATTATGCAGATTTAATCATTTTCTATCTTTCTTTGTTTACATATTTTATTTTTCATATAAACACAGTGGTTGTGATATATAAAACTTAGCATGTAGAATATATGCAAATACACATTAACTTATAATTCTATATATATTAGTGTAATGAGTTTGAATATGTAACAAATTATTTTCTTTACATATCTATGTATATGCCCTTTATAAATTTTAGAATTCGAAAATGCAGAAACACTTCTAATATCAGAAGTACACATGCTGTTAGAACATCGTAAATCACAGAATGAAAATGCAGAAGAAGAACAAGAATTAAGTAATGTATTTTTAAAAACCTTACAATATACACAACGTTTTCGACGCTTCATAAACAGAGAAACTATTGCTGCAGCTCGGAATTTGCTTGCTCAACAACAACTACACAAGTTTGAACTGGCCGCACTTGCAAATTTATGTCCTGAGACTGCTGAAGAAGCTAAGGCTCTTATTCCAAGGTTAGACTTCTTGTAAAGCATACTTATCTTTGCTGATTATTTTACATTATTGTATATAATCTTTGAACTTTGGCACGATTCTATCTAATTAAATTTATAAATACCTATACTTTGATATTTTTCAGGCTAATTACCATTACCTTGTAGTTTTCCTCAGTATTACAATTTCATTTAAAATGCCATTATCTACCATTACCTTGTAGTTTTCCTCAGTATTACAATTTCATTTAAAATGCCATTATCTACAATATTGCTTCATAATAATTAATCATTTAATTATAGCTTTTTTATTGTCTTGCTCGCTTGCCATTTAATCATTGTCTACCTACTTACATCTCTCTGTTTATATATACAAATAACACAGTAAAATTTAAGATTTGATATCATTTTCTTCTATAAAATCTATCATATCTTAAACTATCTCTCAAACTAAAAATGCCACCCTCTCTCACTATTCATGTATTTTAGGTATTAATCTATTTTTTTCAAGCAAATTAAAGACTTGGGACACTTGAATTTTATATCAGAAAGATAGTCCAATTAAACTTGTTATAATCACTGTATTTATATATGGTATTTAACCTATGTATCAGGGATGTCTAAGACATCAACTGCAAGATCTCTGGAAATTACTGCACAATTATTTTTTTTTAGTAAAATTTGCATCTAATTTATTTTAATATAACTCTAAAGCAATAATTTTGTTTTTTTTTATTCTTGAATTTTTTTAGGACCAGCTTTAGAAAATAATTATTTATAGGTAATTTAAAATTATAATTTAATAAATATTTTATAAAGCAGCATGGACAAATTATAATACTACAGGGATCTGAAGTAATTTAACCTTTTGTCTGATGAATTTTCTTATCGGCCAGATTGAGTAAAAATTTGAATGATTTTATTCATTAAATATGGATTTAGCCAATTTCCTTTCTGAAATATATTAATGTACAATAATCAGAATTGTTTTAATTTAACTTCTAAAAATTGAATTATTTTACATTCACGTTAAATGTAACAAAAAATTAAAAATAATGTTAATAACTGAAGAAAAACATGAAAAATAGCCTAAAACAAAACAAAGGAATTATATTTCAATCAATCATGTGAAAATGCCAATGATTTCTTGTCTTAGAAATTATGATAGCTGATTATTCACTTCTGTTGTCTTTTCTTCGTCTAAAATTAAATATTTTAAATAAAAATTTAAATCTAACCATATTATTAGTCAATAGAGCATAAAAAGTAATCATAAAATCCATAAATATTTATGAGAAATAGTTGCTTGCATTTTGCTAGCTATCACTGAATGTCATTGATATGCAAATAGTGGTTAAAGTTATTCACTTGTCTTGAGTAGCAGTCAAGTGCTATTCACTTTCCCTTGATTATTTTTCTTGTAAAATTTAAAAATTTTCGAATCAAAGTTTATATTTAAATAAATTAATGTAAAACCTTAATTATGGATGTAAAAAATTATGAGAAATATATTTATTTTCAAAATCTATTATGAAAGCAATAGCGGTCTAGTGCTATTCACTTTTTTTTAATTATTCTTCTTCTAAAATTTAAACATTTTTGAATCAAAGTTTATATTTAAGTAAATTAATGTAAAAACTTAATTATAAATGTAAAAAATTATGAGAAATATGCTTATTTACGTTCAAAATCTATTACGAAAACAATAGCGGTCAACATTATTGACTTGTCTTGAATAGCGGTTCAGCACTATTCACTTTTCCTTGATTCTTCTTTTTGTAAAATTTAAAAATTTTCAAATCAAGCTATATATTTAGGTAAATTAATATAAAAACTTAATTTTGAATGTAAAAAAATCACGAGAAATATATTTATTGACGTTCAACATCTATTATGAAAACATAAAGCATTTTGGTTTGATTTCTGACTTTGACAGTTAGAAATGTCTAGAGAACAATAGCCAAAGTTGACAGTCAGTGCTTTGCAGCACTTTATAAGGGAAAAGAAGCGGGACTAGACTGCAATCAGAAATTTGATTTTTTTGGGAATTAAAATTTAAATACCGATAAAACTACAATTTTACGATAAAATAAGCGTAAAATAACGAAAATGTGACCAAAAATATTTGGCCGATAGATGGCACAAAATTTGTCTGGTTTCCGATTTGAAGTCCTGAAAAAAACATAGTCACCCTCAGATACACTTTCACCAAAAAAGTCACTCTCAATGTCTAAAGTTTGGCTGCCCCTGCTATATATCACCCAATAGAGTAGTAAATATAATACTGTGAGGATATATGTGTAATAATTAACAATTATGCTGGAGAAATATAAGCAATCACTAAAATTTTTCGTTTGAAAGCACATTCTTCATGTAAATTTTTTTTATCATATATAAATATGTGTAGACCATTGAGTGTTGGAATGTGGATTTAAATATTCTCTACACTCTGTGGTATATATATATGATGTTGCATTAATGGATTAAATATCATATATGTGCACAGTTAATTGTACATGTCTTCAGTTTTATAGAATCAAGTTGCAATGATAATATATAAATATGAAGATATTGCCAAAAGTTGCATAGATTCCTACTTCAAGTATATATAAAATGAGAAAATAATTCCATAAAATTATATTCTTTCTATGCATTCTTCACACTGCTCTATTCTATTTTTTGATTTTTTTCATTGTCTAGCAATTTTCTTTAGAGCTCTGAATTATATGATTTTTTTTTTTTTCATAAACATTTAATAATCTCATTTTTATATATCCGTATTGTACTGAAGTACATTGATATTTAATTAATTTTATGAGTTCCATGTTTTAAAATATAAAAATCTAAACTTGAGAGAATAAAATGTAAAAACTAAAGAGCAGGGGGGAGGGGGAATTTGTTTTTAAATAAAAATAAACTGTAAACGCTTTTTAAAATAATAAGATTTTTTTTGTTTAAAAGAGGAAAAAAAAGTCTTGTAATAAAAAATGATTTTAATATTCTTTAAATGAATTTATAAAAAAATAAATAAAGAGATTTTGTTTTATCTTATAATAAAATAATTAAATATATGTGCGTGTGTGTATGTGATTTTTAATAAAAAATAGAAGCAAAAGCTGATTTATTTCACGAGACCAAAGACGCTGCTACTAATAAAGTTTTCCATTGTTTAAAACAGTATAAATAGCTCAACATTTTATTATTCTTTGGCTTATGTATGTGTGGTGCTTATTTCTTGAAGTAATATCTCCAAAAAAATGTTGCATTGTTAAAACCAACGTGGTGTGCAGTCGACTGAAGCCGCTCTATGCATTTAAGATCTGCAATTAGTTCGGAAAGTGATCATGTTTAAATAGACTAAACGAACAGCGGAGTGTGTGTATGCCAAACCAACCACGAAAATCATACTATGTCACTGGATCTATGGAGGAGTCATTTGCCGGTCGTCAATGAGTTAAAAATAATTCCATTATGCTGTTTCCGTCGTATTAAAAAATCCTAGGTAATTATTTGACTTTGATATCTTAATATTCCCAATATCTTCTTAAAATAAAAGATAGACTTTATTAAAAGAACTTTGAACTTTATGAATTAATCTTAAAAATAAAACTTTAAACTTCAAAAGATAATATTTGCAATAATAAAAATAAGTAAAATCAGCTTCTATTATTAAATATTTTTGAAACAATTGCATACATGTATGTGTGATTTGATTTTTTCTTGTTAAAAAAAAAAAAAAAGAAAAGAAATAAAATCTAATGTAACGTGTATACTTTATTTGCTAAAATAATGTATTAAAATGCTTTATTTTAATTTTTTAAAAAAAGTGTGTGGGTTTCTTTATAAATAAAACGATTAATTTATTCTAAATGAAAAAAATACTTAATTTATTCTTCTTAAAATATTTGTTTATTTTGATACGTGCGGGTAAGTATAAATATTTATTTTTCTTAATAAAAGTAGGAGGGAAAAAATCTAATTATTGATAAGAGTATTTCATAAAAGATTTGCTAAGTTAAAGATATAAATGTTTCGGCAGTCAGTATAATATTATTATTATGGTTTTAAAGGATTGAAGTATTATTTTGAATGGTTCGGGAAATTATTTTAGTTTTTTAAAAAAGTAGTAGTAGCTTCGAGGAGGCATTTAAGATACCATTTGTTTGTCTATTAGTGGGTGGTTGGAAACCGATTGAGCTAGCGGGGATTTCAGGTACCAAATTATACTGATCAGATAGACATGCTAATTCTAACATAATTAGCTGGCACTTAAGGGATTTTCTTTCTTCTTTTAAAAATAAAATAAAGTGTTTATTTGGTCGGTGTATATTTGGTAGTCGAGCGTTGGGTGTTATTGGTAGTTCGCTACTGATGATAGTTGACACTTTACCTGAAAACCAACTACTTTCTGGAAGGGAAGTTTAGGAGGACAAAGTATAATAAAATATTAATTGATATTTTTTTTTTTGTCGATAGATGTTGTTGTTTCCCGTATTTAATTGGTAATTTTAGTAGAAGTTGAGAGGCGGTTGGTTCATTATATATATACACACATTTTTACTATTATTTACACAAAATTTTAAGAAAATTTAAAATATACACATACATATATCATTTACTATAAAATTAAAATATACATATATATATTTACTTGCATACATATATAGCAAAATATAAATATACACATATACCTGGGTCTCGTTTTATGTGGTAGATAGGTTCCTCAAAAAATGCGCACAAAAGAAATTGCACAAAAATAAACGTAACTTACCTTGAAAAATGGGGGATAGGTTCTGCAGTTTTCGAAATCAGCATAAAAGCAAAGCAACAAGGAAAAATTACTTTAAAATTCACATTAAAAAACTAAGGAAATAAAGTATGACTAATAACAAATTTCAAATATTTGAAAAAAATTAATACAAGACAAACTTTTTTTACTTTTTTTATTAACTACAGTATTAATTTTACCTTTTTTCATACATATTTTAATTATTACTGCTATTAGACAATATGCATTCGTTTGTGAACTAGTAAGAAATCAGATGTGATGTGATGATGTGATGTATTATAGCTTCTCCTTAAACGAAGTCAAGAATATCTCAGCAATTATACCCAGATAAACCTATTAGCCACTTTATTTTTTATTCCCCACTCTAAATTTTCCCATATTCTGCTCCATCCCATTTCCACAACATAATCTTTGTCAACTCTATAACCTTTATATCTAAATCCCCTTTATCTTTTTCCAAACTCAGCATAAAAACCAATAATTCACTTACTGTATAATCACTTTCAGTCTTGTGCTATGTTAATGGTTTTCTGTTTTTATATTAAAAAAATGAAATCGCAATCAAAACAAAAAGATTATCATTAGAAAGATTATTTTCAGTTTATAAAATCAATAAAATCTTCATTATTATTTATTTTAAAAATCTAAAAAAATATTTATTTCCATTAATATCTAACAAAATACGTTTTAAAAGTTTAAATTTTTTTAGTATTTATTGCGATATTTTATACGTAAGTATAAATCTATTATTATTACTTACTCATTAGTATAAGTAGGTTATATACATAGAAGCTAAGATTCTAAATACAGCTTCAGGCCATATTCACGTTAGCTGCTAATATAACGTTATATTTTTGAAAAGAAAAAAAAAGTATTTCCAGTCAAAATAAGTTATTAATAATTTAAATTTCGTGATATCTAATAAATATAGTGAGATATGAAAGATATTAAGAAGAAACATGAATCGCATAGCTTCAAAATTGCATTAAAATAATCTGCATAAAACGAGATCCAGGTGTATTTATATTAACACATACCGTTATTTGTTATCATTTTATAGTCTTTAAAGTAACTTTTTATTTCAAAGACTTGTTAACTATTTTTTTCCACTTTAGTTATTAATGATTTTTTTAAAAAAAAAATCTATAATAAATCTTCTCTATAACTTTATAGGACTTTATTAACAGTAACTTTGAATGATAAGTTGATTTTTGTAATTAATATACAAATTCAATAATAATATTATAAATTTTATATGTTGTTTATTTTTATAATTTCCTTTGTATCCAAAAATATATAAAATTTGACATACGTAATTATATTTTATTTTTTATTTATCATTTTATATATAGAGATTTGAACTCAGACTTTCAAGCACCCTTCAACTATCCATACTATCTCATACCACTGATATACATGACCACATACATGTAGAAAAGATAAATAATCACCAATACATGTATTTCATGCTAAACCAGCACTGACCAGTTGGTCCAGATTATCATCTCCCACACACATATATAATAAGTGCTCAGTTTATATTAAGATAGCAAATCTTCATACTTTAATGGACAGGCTTCAATCCACTCCAATCTCCAACTCTTCAACCATCCATACCATTGAAAATCTGATGATGGAAAGCCCAAATCCCATGCTGATGCCTTGCCCTAGTTGACCTCAAGTCATTCTGACCTCATGTATAGGATCTTATCTATTTAAATACATAGAAGAGGGATGGGTAGGATGCAGGCTTAATGTGTAAATATTTGAAATACAGGCACTCTTCACTTATCTGGAGCCTAATTGTATTCATAGGGGATTTGAACTCTGACTCAGCGTGGGATTTGAGCTTTCCATCATCAGATTTTCAATGGTATGGATGGCTGAAGAGTTGGAGGGTGGACTGGATTGCAGCCTGTCCATTAAAGTATGAAGATTTGCTATCTTAATATAAATTGAGCACTGATTATATATATGTGTGGGAGATTATAATCTAGACCAATTGATTAATGCTGGTTTAGCATGAAATATGTATATTGGTGATTATTTATCTTTTCTACATGTTATGTGGTAATGGGTATCAGTGGTATGAGATAGTATGGATAGTTGAAGAGTGCTTGAAAGTCTGAGTTCAAATCCTCCATATTTACAATTAGGCTCCAGGTATGTGAAGAGTGTCTGTATTTCAAATATTTATCATTTTACATTATAGTAAAATATAAAATATACATTCCAGAAAATAGATATAATATTCTTAATAATGAAAAAAATATGGTGTTATGATTTTAAAATAGAAATGAGAAATGTAATAAATAAAAATTTAAAAATAAGCAGACATGATAAAAATGATATATATTAGATTATTACATTAAAATTATAGAAAGAAAGCATGTAAAAGAAGTAATATTTAGCAAAGCAGACAAAAATAGTTATTTAGTAATTATAGATAAAGAAGAATGTGTAAAAAAAAATGAATGATATTTAAAAAGTAAACAATTTTGAAAAAATAAAGAATAATATGGTAGTAATAAACAAATGAAAGAATATTGGATATTTTTAAAGTGCAGAAAATTAAAAATATAATTGATATATTGACAATTAATATTTTAAATAATGAATATAAATCAACACAAATATATGGAACACAGAAATATATTTAAAAAATGCCTTTAAAACTAATCGTAAATGATATAAATTTATATTTTAATAATATTTTGAAATGGTTTTCAATTAATATATATGGACAATTTATTAATAAAAATAATCTATAACAACAAAGATAAGGATTTTATAATAAAACTTAATGAAATAATAAATAAATATAATCAGTATAAATTAAAATTGATTAAAATACACATAGTTCCAATGTATACAAACATCACATGATCACAATCTCATACTAGCACATAATTGTTAACAAAGGCAAAACTCTCCATACAGTAGTGCCACCCTGTGCTAACCAGAGTAATCAATAGATGCCAGAAGACTTGTGCATAAATCCCTATCTAGTGCCTACTCATCCAATATCTCCAGACTAGTTTCTGGCTTGTGGCCATCATCAGTGAGGAGCCTTGGATCTGAGAGCATTGCACCTAGATCTTAGGATCTAATGCAATCCTTCAGCAGCCACCTTCTAACTCTACTTTACTACAAACTATGAGAATGAAATTGAAAACAAAAAAAATATTTTCAATCTAAGCTCAATAGCTTATATAGTCATATGGGTCTGAACTCAATTCAGCATCCATACATTTTGGTGTCTTTGGCTCTTAAACAACCATAGCCACCACTATCCTATTAGGCAGGAGTGGAGCATTGCATTAGATCCTAAGATCTAGGTGCAGTGTTCTCAGATCCAAGGCTCCTCACTAATGACGGCCACAAGCCAGAAACTAGTCTGGGGATATTGGATGAGTAGGCACTAGATAGGGATTTTATGCACAAGTCTTCTGGCATCTATTGATTACTCTGGTTAGCACAGGGTGGCACTACTGTATGGAGAGTTGTGCCTTTATTTACAACAATTATGTGCTAGTATGAGATGGTGATCATGTGATGTTTAGTGGTTTAACACCAATCCTGCCTAATAGGATAGTGGTGGCTATGGTTGTTTAAAAGCCAAAGACACCAAAATGTATAGGTGCTGAATTGAGTTCAGACCCATATGACTATATAAGCTATTGAGCTTAGATTGAAAATATTTTTGTGTTTTCAATTTCATTCTCATAGTTTGTAGTAAAGTAGAGTTAAAAGGTGGCTGCTGGAGGGTTGCATTAGATCCTAAGATCTAGGTGCAGTGCTCTTAGGTCCAAGGCTCCTCACTGGGGATATTGGATGAGTAGGCACTAGATAGGGATTTTATGCACAAGCCTTCTGGCATCTATTGATTACTCTGATTAGCATAGGGTGGCACTACTGTATGGAGAGTTTTGCCTTTGTATACAAACGTAAATAAAGTTATAGAATTAAAACAGATATATTGAGATTTATAGTAAGTGGTAAGATTTATTATTTATATGAATGAACTTGAAAACAATATCATGAAACATAAATACAAAGACATTTTTTAAATAAAAGATTCATACATAACTGTTTATTAATTTTCAGCACTAATAAGAGATAAATAATAAAAAAATAATGATATTAATAAAGTTGACAAAAAAATAAAATTTACAATAGAAAAAGAAGTAAATTAATAATAGGAAAACAGTAATACAATACAAACATCATTATATAGAAAAAGGTTCAATAAAAATAGTATCATAAATTAATACTCAAATATATGAAGGGATACCCAAAATTAACTTCTGTTGTATACTTCTTGCAGGAATCCTTCTGCAACAATCTGCAAAATGACATCATCATGTGAAGAAATGATACCACGTAGCAAATTTTATTGTAAAGTGTATTTCACTTATTTGGTGATTTTTATAATGATTGAAAAGTTGAACAATGTGAAAATCTGTTATTGCTTACAGAAAATGGCAGGGAAAAGTGTAATGCTCAAAACAGATTATAAGCAAACTGATTCTCGTAAAATCACAAGTTTAAGTGTGATTTAATTGAAACGTTAAATTAACCATATCCCTAAAAAGCTTGGCAAAGTCAAAACAACTCTGTTTTTTTTTTTTTTTTTTTGATGCAAACGACATTTTTCTCTCAGATTTAGTTTGAAATAGTCAGGCATTTTGTTTTCAAGTTCTGAAACATTTATGTGATGTGGTAAAATGTAAACGTTTCATTTTGTGGCAAAGAAAAGAGTGCATGCTTTACTCTGACAAAATGTCATCCCTTAAAATCTTGCATATGAAATTCATCACGATTAAGCTTATTTATCGGCCAAATTTGCTCATCTTGCTTTGTGCAATTTTCTTTTAATCTCTCGAATGAAAAAATGTCTTCTTTTTTTTTGTGGATTTAGAAGTGGTAAAATGTCACAAGCATTAAAAGGCATTATTTTGTAGGTGTTTCCTGATTATTTTGAAAAATGAAAAACATATTTAGACTGATGTATTGAATCAAAGGATTAGTAATTTGAAAGTGATTAAATTTAAAACACTTAAAAATAAATAAACAATTATTTATTATAAAATTCTGATACTTTTACATACCCACTAGTAAGTATGAAGCATAAATTAAATAACTGAAATACAAAGAGGTGTTAGCCATGATATTTGTGATGAAGAAATTCCATCAATATGTATATGGTAGAAAATTTGTGATCTATACGGATCACCATCCATTACTGGGAATTTTGAATCAAGACCAAAAAACTCCTGATCATGCCAGCCAACACATGATATGCTGGATAAATCTACTAGCTGCTTATGATTATGTATTGAGATACAAACCTGGGAAAGAGATCAAACACGGTGATGCATTATCACACTTACCAGATGCTAGTGAGCCCCAGAGAGACTGTATAAAAGTAAACTATATTGATGTCTGGAAGCATGAAACCATAAATAGTGCTAAAGTGAAAAAATGGACTGAAAATGATCCAGGGTACGAGAGTCTGAAAAATTGAATTTGATGGGATAGCCAAAATGCTGACTAGATAAAGTGAGTAGAGCAATACGGAATGCATGGAAAACCCTATTCATGTGTAAGGGTTGCATCCTTGTGATGGATCGAGTACTAATATTCCCAGAGGGTAGGAAACATATACTGGGCTTGCTCCATCAATAGCACCTAGGCATAATGAGGATGAAGACCTTGGCCCAGCCATATGTGTGGTGGCCAAGTATGAACCAGGAAATAGAGTGAACTGTGAAAAATTGTGTATGGTGCCAGCCTTTTACAGATTTGCCCCCAAAGACATTGGATTCATGAGCTAAAGCGACATCACCCTAGCAACGCCTTCACATAGTCCATGCCAGACTTATAAATGGATACATCTTCTTGGTGATAATTGATGCATATTTTAAGTGGGCAGAATGTAAGTTAGTGAAGAGTACTAGGGCAGAATGTACAATCCGAACCCTGAAATAAGTTTTTGCAGGACAAGGGTTTCCAGAGATGATTATAACACAATGGGACCAGATTTACATCATAGGAAATCAAGGACTTCCTAACAGATAAAGGAATAAAACTTGTTCTTACGGCACCCTATCATCCATAATCTAATGGTTTGATTTCTTTAATTGGGATACTGTCATCTTACAACAGGTTTAAAAACTCAAATTGTGATTTTAAAACTGATCCCAAAATACTTTGGTGAGTTTAAATCAGTTTTTTCATAGCACTACAAATAAAATATTTGATAAACCATTCAGAAGTTTTTGTTTTATAGTAAACGGATTGTCTTGTGTCATTAGATTATATAGCAATGTGTTGAATTGTCTAAGGTATCAAAACAAGATTTCCTGTAAAAAATTAGCACTGATGTCAATAAACAGCATTCATTCCATAAGAAATACCATTCTTTGCATATAATTTTTGAATAGAAAACTTTTTATGTCTGACTGAAAACTATTTTTAATAATAATAAGTGCATTTACATTCTTTTAAAATAAATGTTGATCATTAGTATTTTTACTATATAATTTCAATCTGTTGACATATAGTAATTCTATGAAAGTAGTATAATAAATGACATTTTTTAGAGTGTTGCAGCCCAATTTCCTCTGAGCCTACACTTTTTTTTTTAACCATGAACATGGAATTTTTCATTAAAAAAATGCATGAAAACATGTTTTATTCATGAAATTGTTGTAACACACATATACTTATCTGTTTGTATGAATATATTTATTAGGATAGAAATAATCAACAACTATTCCAAGTAGGAAATTTTTAAAGGCAATTTTTCATCTTAAGTGATATAAGGAGCTTATTTTCATTTATAATCACCATTTCCTATGCTTACACAAGATGTTAAAAATAGTATGTGATATAGCTACTCCTTTATCGAAGTCTCTCGGATACTATGCCCAGATAAACCTGTTAGCCACCTTACCTTTTTTTTCCATTCCCCACCCTAAGTTTTCCCCATATTCTCTATCCTGCTCCATTCCATTTCCACAACATCATCTTTGTCCACTCTATGGCCTTTATAAGAACATCCTTTCTTATTTTTTTACAAATCCAGCATAAAAACCAAGAACACACTTTCTGTACAATCACTTTGTTTATATTTTCCCATAACTTTATTATTTATATTCTTTCTGCTTGTAATCATTTACATTCAATTAGCAGATGTCTAATATTTTCCCTGCCTTCCTTATATAACTTGCAAAGTAAATCAGCCAAATTTTTTCCATTTATGTGTATATTTTCTTGTTTCTAATGAGCCTGTTCGAGCCTTAAACAATAAATTACTTTCTTTGCTATTATCATAAATTAACTCATATCCAATATTCTGTTCACCTCTATATATATTTAAACTTTTTATTCTCCATACTAGTTTACCATCTCTCCAACTCTCTATTTTTTATTAGTGCATCTATTCTTCTGTCCAATTCTTTATCACTATGACACTCAACAATTCTTCTCACATAATCATTCCACCTTTTGTACAAGTATACTGACATAAAGTCTTTATCCAAATCTGCATATTCTACTACCGTTCTCATCCATCTTGTTGCCTATCCTTTGCTTATAACCCAAATAAATACCATTTTGGCTATTCTCTTATTGTCCATAAATTACAATCTACTGAACATTTTCATTTGCTTTTTGCATCTCTTATATAAAAATTTGACCTTCCCATTTCTCCATGAATTGTCTCCTTGCCGTCCACACATATGCATCTAATGCATTTCTTCCTACTTCTCATTATAGGTTTTCTAAGTAATTAACACCCCTTTACTAATACATAATGCATCATTACCATAAGTTAACCCTACTATTGCCACTCCCATACAATTCTTGCTACAATATATTTATTATATGAAAACACTGTTAATTTTTTTTATCAGTTTCTATTCTTTGCTTCATTTATCAATTTTTCTCCCATTCAACCAAGCAATTTCTCTGATTAAGATAATTCCCAAATAGTTATACCTATTCATCACATTTAACTTTAATCCCTCCCAATAAAAAAATATTTCTCTTTTCCCAGCATTTATCATGATTACTTTTGATTTTTTTCACTAAATTTAATTCCCATTTTTTGCACATGTCTTCAGTACAACTTTCATATTTTCCCTACTTTCTGTGCACTAGAAGATATCTGCAAATAAAAGATCTGATAATATATACACTCCCTTGCCATCTATTAATGGTATGTCTACTCCTTTTTCTAGTCTTTCTATTGCTCTCTCCATTTCTCTCAAATATATCAAAAACAAAATAGGTGACATAGGGCATCCTTGTCTTAATCCCATCACATTTTTCTTTTGTTACTCTATCTGATTCTATATTTCCTAATTGAAAAGTATAGTAATTATTTTCTTACAATCTTTTTAATTAATATGATTCACTGAAGCTCTTCCAAATTTACTAAACTCACCCATAATACCTTCTCTATATCTATAAAGACCATATATAATTGTTTATCTGTATTCCTACTCATATTTATAAGTTGTATGGCTGCAAATAAACTATCTCCTAAACACCTATCTGATTGAAAACCTCTTTACATTTGTCTCACTATATTGTTTTCTATCATCCATTTTGCGACCTTTCCAGCCACCATATTATGAAAAAACTTTGTATAACTCTGATGTTATCACTACAGGTCTATAGTTGTTCAACTTTCTATGATCCTTACGCTTTCCTTTAAATAGTAGCTTTATACTTGTATTATTCCAGCCTTTGGAAAATTCTGTCTTCTGCACCATCTTATTAAAACATGATAATAGATTTAATTTCACTCTATTTCCCAAATTCATCATCATCTTTGCTGCCCATTCATCTAAGTCTCTTGTCTTTATTTTTAATAGCACATTTATATTCCCTGCATACTTTTTTTCCTCTCTCTTTCTCATTTTTCTATTACTTTTATTCTTCTGAATATTCTCACCTAAAACCCTATTTGTCACTTTTTCTACTTGACCACATCACTCCTTATATTCATCCCCAACAAACACTTCCACAATTTCTTCTACTTTTATTTTATATTCTTAAATTTATTCTTATCATTCACTCTCCATCCACATCTTTTACTATTCTTTCTATTTTTATTATTATTTTCCATCACATTACTAACCATTTCAAAACCTTTAATTTTTCTCTTTATTCATTCCCTCTTTCTCTACTAATATATAATTTACTGTGGAAAATATATTATTTCTAGGCCATGGATATTGCCCCTCATAAATATTTGATAACTCTGACAAACATTTTTTCAAAAGTTCTCCATTCTTGTTATCCACGTCATCAATTTCTTCAATATGCCCATTCATATCCCCTATAACCATTATTTTCTTCCCTTTTTTTTTGTTGAAACTTTTTGTATATTCTTAACTAGGCATTTATATATGGTATTATTCCACTCCATTATAGTTTGACTCTCTCCAGTGGCCATATACACTATGTCTTTCTAACCTTATCTCAAACCAGAAATGTTCTTGACACTTTACAGTAAATATTTTTTTGACATTACTCCTAGACTACCATCACCCTGTTTTTCTTTTCTACTTATATTTTGCCATTCCAAAGTTTCCATTGTAGGTTCTTCTCTTTGATGTTTCCACTACTGCCAATACCTCAAGCCCTTTGTGTTTAACTGCTTTGTTTAATTCCAACCATTTTTCTGATTTCCTAGCACTTTACATATTTAAATATCTAATTTTAACTTTTTTTTTTCTTTCTTACTATCCTTTTATAAATTCTTTTGTCTCTTTCTTTTCTATTATATTTGTAATTAGTTTTGCAGATCCATTCCCTCTCTAGATCTATATTTATATCTGAATCAGCTACCCTTTGTTCATTTCTCACATCCTTTCCATTCTTAACCTTCTTTTTGATAATACTATAATTTAAAATCCTACCCCCCTCCCCTTTATAAGTTTCCTGAACTATAATGTTTTTCATAAATCAAACTCCCTAATGCTTCATTTCCTTGTTTTTCTAAGTGCAATCCATCTTTACTGTATAACTTCCTCTTATTAACAAAAAAATCCCACACATTCACAAACATAACATTATTTCTGTCACATAATTTTTTCAATCTCTCATATAACATATACCTATTGCTGAATCTTGGTAGTAATCCAATTACTCCTACTCTTCCTTTAACCTTATTTATATTACTAATCAATTCTTTGTACTCATCCATTACTCTCTATGATGGTTCTGACAAATTATTTGTCCCTACCATACATAGATATCTCTACTCCCATTTTTATACCTCATCTACAATATTCCTAATTCTAGCTCCAGGCAAACATACATTTACATATCTATTATTATTTTCCCTTGCAACTCTTCATACAGTAGTGTCACTCAGTGCAAGCCAATGGATGCATTGATTACTTGGGTGGCATACTATTTCGAGAGTTTGCTAGGGTTATTTGTGATACATTATGAAAATACTATGGAAATAGCAAACAAAGATACCATCCTGAGTTTAAGCAGGTCTTAACATATATGCATATATATATTTATAAATTTAATCAATTAACATGAGTTTTATTGTCAGTTAGTAAAGTAAGAATGGAGCATGGATGAAAGAAATCATAGCATAACTGAAAAAACTTGTTTATGTAGCTTTTTTCTTTTTATATTAAAAGTCTTCCATATTTGCATGTTATTTTGTCAAGTATTACTATACTGAACAAAATAGATACTAATGATGTACTAGTTAGTTGTTTTATAAAAGCTTCTCATAATTTGATTTTAATTCAGTCATTTATCCTTATGCACATTTAAAAATATAAAATAATGATTATAAAAATATAAATGGACGGAATCTATAATGAATTACATTTACTAATACATATATTTTATGCCGATTTTTTTCTAAATTAAGGCAACAATCAAAGTAAACTGGTACAAAGCTGATATTTACAAAGATCAAAAACATAACACTGTATTATTAATTGCTTTGATAGAACTTATATAATTGCATAGGATCAGATTATTCAATCCATTAAATATTTTAAGACAAAGACATCCAATCTGAATAAAAAAAAGGAAAATTCATTTGATTTTTTGTTCAGATGCTGAAGAAAACATTAAGAGAGAGATTAGCATGATATAAAAATATTCCTTTATAATCAACTAGTGTAATCTTGGAGTTCTATTAAAAGATAAAAAACATGAATTCTTGTTTCATACTTGTTAAATTAAAATAGAGTGTTTTTAGTAAATGTTATATGAAGCCAAAATATAACCATACTACTCTAAATAAAAGTATATTTTACTCAAAAATCCAATTATGGACGTTGTCTTTGCTGTTTTACAACTTTTATTATTACATTTATGCATTATGTTCATAGTATAATCAACATTATCTTATTATAAATCCAGATATATACAGATATAAATTTTGCACTTAAAAATGAGAGTTCTTATGTGTACAAATTTTTTGCTTCTAATGTAGTATATCTTTGTATGTTAGTTATTAAAACTTTTACTTTGTAGACAAAATCCGTTAAATACTTCTGAGATTCATTATTGTTCTGTCTTATTTTTTTAAAAGTTTTTATGTAATAAATCAGTCATTAGCCATTAATAGTCCCCAGCAAAGTTAAATCGTCTCCATTTTTTTTAACACAAAAGTCCACAGCTTTTGTTTTCCATAATGATGCATTAGATAGTCAAAATAAGAGTCAGAGATCACATGACCCTATACTCGTAAGCTTGTAAGTTATAAACAATGAGGATTGCCAATTCGTCAAACAAGCTTTGTGATAAATGCTTAGCTAGAGAAAGCATTTAAAATATCTCTGTCAGCACCCACAATTAAATCTGAAAAATACTTATTTTTTGGAATTACTACAGAATTGCATCTAGTCTTATCATTATCTTTTTATATATTATATAGCTGTTTTATCTTTTTTAATAACAAAGACATTGAGCAGTCAAAATTCATTCATCTTTATTATTCCCAACATATTTCTTTATGTTAGTTGTAATCTTGATTTTATTTTAGATTTCAAAATTTACATTTTGCCACCATCTGTTCAAAACAAGCTTGCACATTTACTAAAAATATTTTTTAAAAAGCATATAAATATATTAAATATAATAAACATTAATTTTACAATATTATTTTTATTCCTTTGTTTTTCATTTAGAGGAGGGGGACTAACTTCCCCAAACAAATGTAATTTCTCGCTTTGTAATTTTTTTTTTCTCACTCAATGCAATATCCTGGTTATTTTAATTTTAAATCTTTAGTTTTACTAAAATTTATTTTCTCTTTTCTCATTAAATTAGATGAGCTCAGTTCACAAATTTTTGAATGCAAGTTTATATATTGATTCAAAAATAATATCATTTGCAAATCTAAGATGATTTAAGTAATTATGGTTTATTTTGAAACCTGACTTTTTTTTCAATCTTAAATTTTAAAACTTTGTAAGTTAATGAAAATAATTTTGAACAAATGGAATTGATTTGGCCTATAACTATTTTTGTATTCATTTTATTAGTAATTTTTAGTTAATTTTAATGATTATATAAAATTTTTGTGAATTTTTAAAATGTTATTTATAGCTGATTATATATATTTATATAGAATTGAAGCTTTTTCAGAATGATTAAAACCAAATCATAATGAAAGCTTTTAATGATTATTTCATTGTATTATTCAATTCATTTCTGAGTTCTACTTGATATTTGAACTGAGTGAAATTCAGATCTCCCAATTTTTTGTCAATAAACTTTGATTTATAGATACTAACTTCCTATATCTATATATTTTTTAATTTTGTTTCTATCATTATTTTTATGTTTATTAATGATGCAATAACATTATTTCAGGCATTGAGAATCATACTTTTCTTAAATAACTTATAATAAAAAGTATTAGTATTGTTATAATTTTTACCAGTTTTAATTATTTCTTTCCTAGATGAAATTTCTTTTTTTAATATTGCATATTCAACTAGGCCAAACATCTGGAATATTGTCTATTTCTATGGATTAACTTATGTCAAACTTTTTTCTATCAATTTCAGTTCCATTTTATTTTAAGTAGTATTCAGTTATATCTTTTATCTTAAAAATTAAGTTTTATCTTTCTAATATTTTCAAGCATCATGCTTAGTTTTTTTAACAAACAGCTGTTGGGGGTCATGTTTATTGATTCTCTTGTTTAATTTAAAACATTCTGATTTGGGAAATTAAATTTTGATTTTTTTTCCAACTCTTTACATAAAATTTTAGAGAGAAACTTCCAATATTAGTTGTAATTTTTTTCTTTTTTTTTAACAACAGTTTTACATAAATACAATTTTGTTTTATATATACATCATTTGTTTGTTTATAAATAATCTTAGAATGAAGCCAATGTTAATCTTTTGAGAGATTCTCAGAGACTTAAAGAAATACTATTTATCAGTTTTAAGATTATTATTAATTAAAATTTATATAAATAAAACATAATATTGTAAATAAAATATGATTTTATTTAAATGTGGTTTTAGAAAATTAATTATATTCTTTTGTTTATTTTTGAATAGTCTGGAAGGCCGCTTTGAGGATGATAAATTACAAGAAATTTTAGAAGACTTACAAACCAAGAGAAGCTTCCAGTATTAGTTCTTATTTTCTTTAACCTCATTTTTGTTTTGCCAACAATATTAAAATATGTCATTTTGTTTTTTTAATTTAATTACTTAAAATATTATTTTTACAATATGATGAATCCTTTGATATATTTTGATATGTTAAAAAAAATAAAAACTATTTAACTTTTAACATAATTATAATATTTATATTCCAAAAAGGAAAAAAAAAATGTCAGTTTTCATTGTCTTTGTTTCATTTTAATGTAAATTAATACATTATTGATTTATTTTTCTTTAAAAAAAATTACAAACAAAAAATAAAGCAAGCACATAATAATAACTGATATTTTAAAATTTATTTTTACTTATTAGAATTTAAAAAATATTGAAACGTTGTTAAGCTAAATAATTAAATAAAATAATTTATTTTTAAAAATGAGTTACTTTATATTTCAGACACACTAAAGGATTTAATATGTTTTTACATATAAAATTATGTCGAATAGTGTATTTAGAGTTGTATATTAAATGAAGTATATTTGTATCCAACTTATATTTGTTTAACAAATCATACTACTGCAAGAAGGTTTTTTTTTTTTTGTTTGAAAAAGGGAAACATAGTTTTATAAGAAATTTATGAGTTTAATGCTTTATTGTTTATAAACATTTATATATTTAAATTTAATTTTTTTATATATTTTTTATTTGTATTATTGGTTTTTATATTAATGAATGTGTTTGGTTCTGTTTGATGCATTTGTTTGCATACAATTTTATTTTTTGTAATTAATTTTTTAATTATTTTATTAATTGATATAAAAAGTGTGAATATTTATTAGAACATTATTAAATTTATTAAAAAATTATTTTATTGATTTTATGCTGAAATTTTTTTATATAATAAACATAAATTTGCACTCATAAATGCTAGGAACACTATATAAGAAACGCTTAAGTGTAAAAGTTTATTATAATTTATGCTAAGCTGTTTTCGATATCTTGGTCTTAATAACATATTCAAAATAATGCTAATTATCTATTAAAAATATGTTAAACAGAGTGACTCTTTTTATTTCAGATTATTGTTTAAAAATATACATACACCTTGATTAAACTTGTTTATATTTCTGAATCAATAATTTTTATATAGTTACAAATCTGACATTTCAATAGTTCATTTTTTTTTTGCATAATCATTTTCAAAGTACATAATTTAAAAACTATATAACCATATTAATATACATCATACATAAATAAAACATCAAACAAATATTAAGTATTAACTCACATTTAATTAAGCCAAAACATCTAATTTACATTATTATAATTATATTTTTTTAAAAAAAAAATTAGTTCCTCTATTTACATATAATGAATATACAAGAATAATTAAATCTTTGTAACAAGTGTATAAATAGAGTAGATTTTCTAAAAAAAAAGAAAAAATAGAATGATAATAGTTAATAGAATGATTTTGTCCAAATTAGAAGTGAGAATTTTTTTTATGTGGTATATTTTTGATATTTGCATGACATTTTATTTATTTATGGTATGTATTAATATGATTATATTATTTTTTAGTTTTGTATCTTAAAAATGTTTATACAAGAAAAATTATTGAAACATTCTATTATATGAAAATTATTAATTCAGAAATATAAAAAAGTTTTATTGGGAATGTGTTTTTTAAAATATTTATATTAGTGATAAATCTTAAAAGAAAAAAATTAATAAATTTTTGAATATATGGCATCTATGTGTGATGTGGCCAAACACTACTCAAACCCTAACACTCTCACAAAATATTGCTGCCTAAGTTTATCAAAACTTTTAGATATGATATTTTGTCATTATTATTAAAATAATTCCTTAGCCTTTAATGTGGCAACACAAGAAAATTACCCATAAACCTACATTTTAGACACCGTTATAATCTAAATTAAATCACTAAACATCACATGATCACTATTTCTTATGCTTGCTCATAACTGTTATTAAAACAGGCAAAACTCTCCATACAGTAGTGCCACTCAATGCAAGCCAGAGTAATCAATGGATGTCAGAAGGCTTGTGTATAAAATCCCTATCTAGTGCCTACTCATTCAATATCCCCAGACTAGTTTCTGGATTGTGGCCTTCGTCAAGGCTCCTCATTGACAAAGACCACAAACCAGAAACTAGTCTGGAGATACTAGATAGGGATTTGGCTTGCACTGAGTGGCACTACTGTATGGAGAGTTTTGCCTGTTATAATCTAAGTTGATATTACACATTTATCTAGATGGATAAAAATCTTACAAAATCTTATTTAAAATTAATTAAAATTTAATTTAAATGCAATAAACATATCTGATTTAAAAAACATTAATTACATATTAAAATTAATAAATTTAAAATTGAAACAAGTGGAGCTTAACAATAATTTATTCACCATCAGCTTCCAATGGCAATATCTTGTCTATGCAGTCATATTGTTCAATCTTCAACAATTTGTTACATATCTGCATTTGAAAAATAACCAACACTGATTACATTTTTAAGATAGGATATTTTTAAAATAAATTATCTAAATAATAATTCTGAGTTATTTATATTTTAAAGCAATAAGAGTTCACTTTAAATTATATATATATATACATGCATTATAATTTTCAAACTATACTGCATTTTAAAGACATATCTAAATCCTACTCTGCCTTGGTTTTAAAGCTATTACTTTTTATGATCTTAATATTTTAGAGTTGTTTTTTTTTTTTTTTTAATTTAAATCTAACAGCATTGAATTACGAAGGATCTCATCAACAGATTTAAGATAACCCATGAACATAACATTCATCTGCTTTATAAATGAAATTTAACAGATGCTAATTTATGTAGATTTGATCAAAATAAATTGTGGCTATCGTTAATGATTTTCATATCTATGGTGGCAGATTTGAAGGACTTAATAAAGCCATTAGTTAATCTATCTCCTAATTAAAATTTCTGCAGATTTCTTTTAAGTGATAAGAAATGGAGGAATGAATTAAAAAATTAAATAGAATGTATTTTGATGGTTAACCTACAAGACAATAGTGAATACATGAATTCCAATCAGGTAACATTTCTAGAGTAATGCCTTGAATCTGATGTGACCCTATTATATATTGTACTCAAAGGCTATTACAGATTCAATCCATGAAATTTACCTAAGAAATGTCCTAATCTTGATTCCTCATATTAGCTTCTACCAATATGAATATATATATTTTTATACCAGTCAGATCAGGAAAAAAACATGAGGCTCTATCCATACCTAATTATATTTAATCTCCCCTCATGTTGATAGCACAAAATTAAAAAAAAACAACTAATAAACAAATTAATATTTATTTACAAATAAATCAAATAACATATTTAACTAACTTCACCATTTAAAGAGTAATTTAATTATATATGTATTATATGTATATAATAAATAAAGAGTAATTTAATTATATATGTATTATATGTATATAATAAAGTAACAAAAGTAATGAGCTTATGATAAACCCTAACAAACTATAAAACAAAATATTCAAAATTTCCTATTTGATTATAAAAGTAATTTTTCTGACAGACTACCTTTAATTATCTTGCTATAATGACTTCACATTAGCATTTGGATAATGTAACATTCTCTGTCATATTACTATTTGAGCATATCACAGACATTCACATACATTTAACTAATAATTAGATATTTAGTCAGGGATTTAAATTCAATGACCTGGTGTACATGGAGTTATGATCATGCCAATAAGTATCTTATAATATGTGTTATGTGCAACAATATAATATTTTACTATCAACAATAATATAATTTCTTATTTTGTAATAATTCACCCTAGTTCTCTATAAATAGATAAAGATGAGATATACATGAGAAAATACATCTCAAATTTCAACATTCAAAATATCAGGTGGATATTTCTAGGATTCTTGTCATTGTTATGTAACAACAGTGATACGTATCTCTTAATAAATCTGTCTCCAATTTGGATGCATGCATAAATAATTAAGCTCTTAAAATAACCATTATATCAATACAAACTGCAATATATAGCAAATATATCATTGTGTACTGGACTTACTCTGTAATGTATGGGATATCGTCAGCATGCATATTTTCAGCATGGAGCAGGAATACCACACACATATATAATCAAGATAGAACAATATATAATATAATTATAAACAATTCTTATTTTAAACTTTTAACATTGACTATATGAAATAATATTAGATATATGCACATCTAAAATTCAACATCTCTATAAATAAATAACATAAATCCACACCTTTGAATTTCCTAATCACATTTTTATTTTATAACAAAATTCCCACAAGTTATAGAAAACATTTATTCATTTAATATGTATAAAGATGGGCCTCAATGAATTACTCAAATTCATATTTATGTTGGTTAATGATTTTCCACTCTCATTTATCTATCATGTTATGAATTTATATACAATTATTTCTGTAACTTAGTACAGAATGATTTATATTTCTAACCCACATTCTGATGGTTTTTATTAACCTAACCAGCAAATAGTTTATTCTTTTCGATAATATTAATTGTAAGCAAGCATACATGAAGATTTCATTATTTAAATCTAAAATTAAAATGTTATTTGAAATCTTAAATACTTTTAAATATATACAATATTATTAGATTATTACTCCAAAAGATATATAAAACTTATTAAACATCATAAAACACGTGAAATAATAAAATAAATATAAACAATAGATTTCTACTCTAAAAGTTCATCTATAACTTGAATTAGTTTTTATTACAGTTTATTTAAAATTCTCAAATTATTTATGCGCACATGGGGATGTTGATATAGCGTGCAGCCATAGTCTAAATTTAAACAAGTTCATAGTCGAAGACATGAAGCTTTCTTTAATTCTTTCTTATTTTCAGAGCTCTGATAGATGTTTCCTGGTGTTTGACAATGAATCCTTTGTTTTTTTTTATTTTCTCAAAGTTTCATTTATGATGTTTTGAGGTTATCAATCTTAAGCATAATCCCTTTTTTATTATTATTAAGTTGCTGTTGAGGGAGTATTCCTTGATGTGATTATTGCACTAAGGCATTTTAGAGATATTCCATATGAAGTTGGTTCCCTTCTGAATTAATTTGCCATTGGTTTTAGAATTTCTAAGAGCGGTATACATTTGTTAATAAGATTTTTCTAACTTTCGTGATTTTAGAATACAAAATTTCTCGAATTCCATGTGCTTTCAAAAAATTTATTTTGAACTTTAATTGTACATTATTATTGTAATTATTATTTTAAACTTAAGATTACCTCATATAATACTTCAAGGAATTCTTACTACACACATATGGAGAGGTATTCAGAAATACATGGAATCATTCCCTGGTGATCGGGCCTATTGTAGTAGATGCTTCTATCACTAGATTCTATTTCCAGGAATCCTTTTGCATCAGTCTGCCAACTAATGTGTCTCACTTATTTGTTGATTTGTTGGAACCAAATGAAATTCTGTTTCTTTTAAGGAAAATGGCAGGGGTAACAGTTATATTACTTGAAACAGTTTACAAGACAGCTGCTCTGAGGAAAACCCAAGCTTATGAGGGGTTTAATGGAAGAGTTCAAATTTATTCCTTCCACAAAAAAGCGCAGCAGTTCAATGTCAAGACAATGTTGATTTTTTTTTTATGCAAATGGCATTGTTAATTCAAAATTCATTCGTAATGGTCCGCCATCTTACCTAAAAATTTGGAAGCATTTGTGCAATGTAGTGAGACAAGAACAGTACTAATTATGGCAAAGTGAAAGTGTAGTTTAACCATGACAATGTGCCAGTGCACAAAACTTTAAATATGAAACAATTCTTAACCAAAAACAGCATGACCAGCTTATCCACTTGCCATATGCACCCTATTTCACTCTGTGTAACTTGTTATTTTTCTGAATGAAAAAAGTTCTCAAAGGAAATTGTTTTTCAGATGTGGAAGAAGTGAAGAAAAAATGATGAAGACATCACTTTGCAAGAGTTTTAAGACTGTTTCAAAAAATGAAAGACACATTTAAATCAGTGCATTACATCAAATGAACAGTACTTTGAAGGAGATTCAATTTGTAACATGTAAAAATAAATACAATTTTTTATTACAAAATTCAAGTTTTTTGGGGGGTATCCCCTCAGATATATATTTTATTACATGAATTCATGAAAGTAGCTTATGCCTATTTAATACCAAAAATCTTCAGTATGCTGTCAAGGCAACTTTTTATTAATGAAAAAGATTAATACCTACTTTTTTCAAACAGATTGAAATTTTTAATTTATAAAAATTTAAATAAATTCCTTTAAATAGGTAGATAAAACCTGTTTAAAAAGCAGGCTACCACTCATTTTTAACTTTCAACTGCACAAGATAACAAAGCTAGTATTTACATAAAACTAGATTAATCACACTTATTCAACACCAAGAATCTTCAATTTGCTGACAAAGCAAACTTATTAATAAAAAAGTTTGATACCCATTTTTTCTAAGGTTTAAGATGATTATATAGATACTGAAGATTGAAACAGATTGAAATTTTAAGTTGTAGAAGTTTAAACAAATCCCATTAAACAGGCAAATAAAAACTGTTTGAAAAGTGACTAGATAATAAAACTGGTTAATATAAATACATGAAAAACTATTCAACACCAAGAATCTTCATTCTGCTATCAAGGCAACTTTTTATTAATGGAAAAAAATGATATCCACTTTTCTCTATATTGTAAGATAATTATATAAACATTAAAGATTGATACTTACTGAAACAGATTGAGATTTTTAATCCCTAGAAGTTTAAATAAATCCCATTAAACAGGCACACAAATCCTGCTTTGAAAGTAGACTAACAAACAATCATTTTTAACTTTCAAACCGCAATGAAAATAATTATTAAAATAACAACTGGTATTTTCTCAGTTTGGTTTATAGGTATAAATATATGAAAACAGCCCATGCCTATTCAATGTCTAGATTATTCAATCTGCTGTCAAGGTAACCATTTATTAAATAAAAAGATGTTTAAATATTTGTAATGTATTTGTAAATCAATCTAGCTTTGAGTTGTTTTATTACATGTATGAATAAATGAGGAATATTACAAATACATATTAGTTATATAACATCGTTTTTTTTTAACGTTTTGAGTTATGTGCTTTCTACTATCACTTTATTTAAATAGCTTTAACCTTCCCTTGCTTTGCCTAGATTATCTTTGAAGAGTGAATGCCATATGCTGTATTAAACATTTTCTGATTGTTAAATGAATACAATCATCTAAAATTATTATATCATTTCAATATATTTAATAATAAAATCAATTATAATGAATATAAAAATTAAATACATTTTAATGATAAATCAAAAGATTTTATTAATCAACAATGTAAGTAAAAAAATAATTAAGAATATATAAAAACACAAATATGTTAATAATAGATAAAGAATATAATTAAACAATAGCATATTTTTAAAAGAAAAATATTTTATAAAAATAAAGAGAATAACATTAATAAAAATAAAGGCATAAAAGAATACATACATATAAAAAAAGAAATGGATATTAAAATTGCTGATGTAAATAGATATCCAAAATTACACTAAAGACATAAAATATCTAGACCATTTATAAATAAAATAAGTCAAGGTACTGATATTTGGCTATCTATATTGCATTCTTTCTTTAATTGTTTTTTAAAATACTGCTTTGATGTCATGAAAATACTGGAATGACTAGTTGATCAATTGAAGATTTTTTGGATTTGGAAAAAAAAAAATATTGTAATACTATGTAATTTATAAATCCAAGGTGAAATGTAAAACTACATTACTTTTCATTGACAGGTCTTTTTTTTTTTTTTGTGAACTTTTAATATTTGTCTTTTCAATTTCTTCTTTGATTTTGATAAAATGGGGGAGGAAAAAATATGATCAATTCTAAGTTTTCAAGGTTTCTTTGAATTACAGAATTAATTGATGTATAATTTCAAACAACCTTTTAATATTTGTAATTCACAGATTTTTGGAAATTTTTATTTGTTTTAAAAAATTTTTAATTTCTTTCTTATTTGCTTTTTAAAAAATGAAGGGGGAATATGGTCAATCATAGAAATTATTGTTGATTTTGATGCAACAGTAATTGCCAGGTATATTAAATACAAATTATAAATCAAACTAATAATCCAAATAAAAAGGAACTTGCTGGTTTTTAAATTAAAAAAGAGAGCTTAAAATGAAACTCTTTCTTATTTATTTGGATTCCCACTGCCTTCCCGATAGTTGTTTACTTTTTGACTTCATAAAAATGTAAAAATAAAAAGCATCACTGCTTTCGTTTTGAATAAAGTAATTTATTGGCAGCATGCATAAATCATATAAAATTATTCTAATCTACCCTCTTTACCTTTTTTTTCTTCATCATAGATGACCCAAGGTCTCTAAATGAAGAATATAATTAAAAACTAAAAAAATAAAATAAAACAATTTAAATGAACATTTCCAAGTCTAATGTTTCCAATTGTTTTTCAAATAACATTTTAACAATGTGTCCAATGAAGAACTTGATGCTTATTTTTTTAAAAAAGCCTTTATTGTAACATAGTGGCTGGATAATGTTTCCTTTTTAATCTTTTAGTTTTCTGTTGTATTTTTTTTAACTCTTTACGAGTTTAGATTTTAAGTATGTAAAATACATAGACTCTTAAATATATAGATTAATTATCCCAGAATTCTTTGGTGACATAGACACAGTATTTTAAAGAAAAGGAGAAAATGGAATATAGATAGCCAAGTAGATTGGGACCACAGGCTAATATTTTAAAATGTGTATATAATATTTAAAATAATTACCCCCCACCACACACACACAAAAGTAATAGTTATAAATTTATAATGGAATAAAATAATTTAAAATAATGATCAAAATCTATTTTGTGCTAAATTAAATAAAGAACATGTATATTAATGCAGAAAACCTATCTATATATACATAATTTAGACTAACTAAATACCAAGAAAAATTTTCAAGCAAATGTAAAGTATGAGAAATAGTCTAAGTAAAATTTAACACACATTTTTATGAAAGCATTTGAAAATAAATATTTTTCAAATTCTAAACACAAATCAATATTTTTTAAAAGATTTGATGATGACCAGTGTTTAATTTTTATTGACACACTAAACAAATATATTTTACAATTCAATATCTTCACTATCTTTATTTGTCACTTCAGTATAATACATGATTTCTCATTTTTACACTTTTAAAATATAAAATATTTATAGCTTTAAGGAAGATGGCAAATTTATTTGAAACAGGAATTTGCAAAAAAAAAAATACGTAAAAGGTAAGTATGGTAATATTTTAGTATGCATTATGGGACTTATTTTTTGTTTATGGAAGAATCACCGAGCCACTAGTGACATTAAGTGATAAACTTTACATATCAGTAAATGCATGAATAAAATATATTAAAATAATAAGAATAAATGTGTGAGAATTTTATATTTAAATATTTATTGTTCATATTATTAAAATACAATATAACAATTCATCAATTGCTAAAACAGAGAATCATTAATATAAATAAAATAACTTCAACACCTACGAGTTTGCAGAACCAGGATGGTTTAGTTTGGACAATAGAACAATTCTGATATTAAATATCTGGATTTGCAAATATCATGTGTGGATGATAAATTGGTATATACAATGGTTGTAAAACATCTAATGTTCCTTTAATAGACAAATTGGCTGGTTTTAGAGCTTTTTTAACACTTAATTAATGACTGTGTTCAAATGAATTGTTTAGGAAAGACAATATAAATTGTTATATGAAAGATTTGATACAAGTTGGTTATAATAACAATAGGCTATTATAATAGTGAGAATGTAAATGTGAATAATAAACCATGGATGTCATTAGTTTTTATTCCCAATATTAATAAAAATATAATAAGAGTTTTAAGTCAGGATTTTCAATTGGCATGATGACTCTGCCTAATCTTAATAGATTAATAAATAATTTTAAGGGAATAATAGGTAAAGAGGATAAAAGCAGTGTTGTGTATTCTATTAGATGCCCATAGATAAATTGTAGTGCAATATATATTGGGGAAACCAAGACAAATATTAAATATCATCTTCAACAATATAAATATACGTATATTAGAGCAAGGAAAGATGATAGTTTATTCGTCTTTTTATGTTCACCAAAATAGTGCAGGTCATATACATAGTCCAAAGGATTTTGCAATATTAATGCATGAAACACATGATAAAAAAATGCAAGATTAAAGAATCATATCTTATATAAAATTATCTTGTGCTATGAATTCAAAATTAACCAGTTTTCTGATTAGTTATTCCTGGCCAATGCAATGAAATGTTGAATTTATCGCTTAGAAGAAATTATGAGTTTTTTACTGCCTTGATTAGGAGTTGAAAGCGCTTAGCAATAGATACTTATATTAATGATTCTCTGTTTTAGCAATTGATGAATTGTTATGTTGTATTTTATAAGTTGTATTAACAGAAGTATTTTATTGATTTATTGTTTATATTATTTTAAGTATTATTTTAATATTATATGTATTTTACTTATGTATTTCTGTTATGTTAGATTATATAATATGAAAATAAAAGTTACAAAGTAAAATTGACAATATTTTAAAATTAAATAATTATTATAAGCTATGAATAGCATATGCATGATATATCGAAAACATCCTAGGCAATAATAAAGCTGAATATTTTTAAAAATCTACCTTTTCTGCATATGTGTTCATTAACAGTCATTTATTAGCAAAAAATAATAAATAGTCACTCAAAAATAAATATGGTCAGTCCAACTCCAAAAAAAACCTAAACTTCTAAAAATGAGTTTTGCACAGTGACTATGCAAACCAATCTGTGAATCACAAATACATACACATATAGAAGATGCTGATTTAATTTTCTGTCTACTTATTTGTTTACAATGTTGTCTTTTAGTTTCCTCTGCAGAAAACTTTTTTCTGAAATATGTCAACAATCTCCATCATATATTCTCTGCCATATCTTTCCAATGGAAACAAGTGATGTCAACAATCTCCATCATATATTCTCTGCCATATCTTTCCAATGGAAACAAGTGACATTGCAGTACTTTAGATTGTCTTTGAGATAATTCTTATAATAACATAAAGGGATTCTACCTCTTCTATGAAACCCATGTTCAAGTTCATCATAAAGCATCCTTTTTGGAAGTCTTCCATTGTTCATTTATGTTACATGCTCCAAATCAATAAAGGTTTAATTTTACAATAGTGGCTTCAATAGTATCATACTCTACAAGCTGAAGAACATATTGTTGCCATTATATTTAAAATAAACTTTTCTAATGTCATTATATTGTTCATATCCAAGTTTTACATCCATATAATAAAGTAGATAAAATGACAGCTTTAATATTAATTGCAGTAGTTATTTCCTATGATGAAATACTCTATTGTCTAGTTAGAAGTAGCATTTACACATTGGAATCTGTGTTGAAATTCTACATCTAAGTCCGCTTTTCTATAATGTTTAAATTTGATAACTTTTCCAAGCTAAAAGTGGCTGAGGGTTTTTCTTCTGTCAATGGCAGATAAAGAATTAGAGTTTAATTGAATAATAATTAATAAACAGATTTTCATAAATTGCATTTAAAACTTTAAGAACATTCTGTAAATCATTCCTTGAACTGGCAAAAATAGTAGCATACTGTAAATCCAGAGTCTAAGAAGTTGAAGTTCTTGTTTTTTCTTTTAACTGACTCAAATTAAAAATTGTACCACCAAATCTTTATCATATCTTGATCCTCTGTCTGATTAAGCTAGCTATAAACAATTCCAAAGATTACTGCCATAAATTGAAAACAAAGTTGGCGCAAGTACACATTCTTGTTTAACACCAGATTTCACTTCAAATACCTCAGATTTTCCACCAATAGTAATAACACTTCCTCTCATTTTTTCATGTAGAAGCTATAATATAAATAAATTTTGGTGTACAACCAAATAATTTCAAACAATGCCATAGACCTATTCTATTAATTGAATCAAATGCCTTGACAAAAACAATATATAAATCATTCTGTTGTTTCTGACACTTTTTTTGCATTTGCCTGATAACAGAAACTATATAATGCGTCTTGATTCCTTAAAACAATCTTGTCTATTTCCTTTGTTTTTAAAAATTGAAACAATTAAAGCATGCTTAAGATTGGATAGCACAACTTCACAGTTCAGATATTCTTTAAAAAATTCCAATATTTTTGAAGCTAACATATCACCAGCATATTTTAAAACTTCTTTAGGTATTTCATCAAGACTTGCAGACTTTTCATTTTTAAGATTATAAAGAGCTACTTTGACTTCGTTAAGCTGGATATCTTTGTCCAAATCTAAATGAATGGATAAAATATATATACCATTAAAAGTCAACATATTATTTCTTATATCTTTATTCAAAAAATAATCAAAATATTCTTTCAGCTATTCAAAATATCATTATCATCATGTATGACGGGATTATTGCTGAATTTAATAGTATTGTGATACTGTTTCTTAGGTCGATATGTTGCTTTATTTGCTTGAAAAATGTAGAATGACTGTCATCCCATAATGTCTACATCTTTGCACACCTTTGCTGTTTAATCCACTAATCATTTTTAATCTTTCTTCTCAGTCATTGAACTTCTGTCTTCAAATCTTTTACATTTATTATGAAATTACACATTTAATCTATTATTTTGCCAAGTAGAAAATGCAACATGTTGTTTTTTTAAATTAAATCACTAATAATATAATCATTGTCAGAAAATCAGTCATGATTCATTTTAGTGAACCCAATAATAGATTTACTTATATCTATAACATACTCCTTAAATGCTTCAGTAATATAACAGTTCTGGAGATATAAATTATTGATTTTAGTGTTTAATAGCTGTTGAAATTTAGTATATATAGTAGATTTTTCTAAAGAACAAACATCAATTTTCTTGTGAATATGATTGGATTTTTACAATTATCAATTTTAATCTTAGATTGTACTATTCTATGATTTATCTAACGATCTGAGCTTATGGGAACTCATGTAACGTGAACTTCTTTTGTATTCTAACTCCTTACAATAATATAAATCTATTAAATATTGTTTTAAGTAGGAATGCATAACAGTTCCTTTTAGTGTTTTTTTGTCTAAACAAAGTGTGATATTCAGTCCATGGGTTGTGCATAAATTCAATAATAACAAATTATTTAAATTTACAACCTCAATATTATTATTTCCAATAACTTTTGGCCAAAATCTACTATTTATACCAACACATACATTAAAATCACCAAGAAGAAAAATTAGATCTTTTACTGATATCGCTGTAATAATATCCAATAAGGAGTAAAAGCTTTTTCTTTTTTGAATTCTCTGAATTTTAATAGTATAAGATACTAAATTAGATTTTACAGTATATCCAACACCATGCATTCTTTCACTGACTGATCTGTCTTTCCAAAAAAAAAAAACGTTTATCTATCCATCTTCTCTAATAAATTTACTTCTTCTAGGAGATGAGTTTCACTAAGAACAGCTATATTAATCTTAAATCTTGATAGTTCTTTAGTCACAAGGAAAGTCCTCCATTCCGATATTGAAGAATTTCTATTAAATAAGTTTGCACATTCCACGTAGCTATATTAAAAAAAAAAAAAGATTTACAGTTGTGACACCTTTAACACTGCCACTTGCTAAATCACTACTATTGATATTCTTACTATTCTTATTATTTAGCACAACTTTATTACGTTACAACTATAATTAACAAATAAAAGCTACAAAGTGGAAATAGTACACTAAACAAGAAAAAAAAAGTAATTAACAAATTTTATCTTGCATTTGTTGACCAATAAGTGCATATCATATTAAATTAAATGTAATGTCACCTTTTCAGTAAAAGAAGGTAGGATTTCTGTTATTCTGCCATTAACATTTTTTATTACGAAAAAAAAAATGCTACAAAATAAAAAAACAAGAATATTTAATTAAAATCTTAAAAAGATATTACGCATGGTAGAAAGAGAAACGTAAATAGCCATGTGTGTGTGTGCTGAAAATCAGATATATTAATTTTTAACTTGGATTAAAGTTTATATCTGTGCTAGAGAAAATCTCTAGTTTAATAAATGATTAGTAATAATCATTATGTGTTTATCAAAAAGTTGATGAAATAAAAGTTGGGAGTGGAGTAAATTGACGCTTGAAAATAAAAATGAGACAAATTGTTCTATATAAATACTGTTCATGTAATAAAGATATATATGAGAGACGATGACCTGGTCCAACTGATGGGTGCTGGTTCAGCACACTGCATCTTGGGGGTTATTTGTCTTTTATTGTATCTTTATTTATATGAAATTATTTATGAAATAAAAAAGAATGGAGAAATATGAAAGTTGTCTAATCTTTAAAATAAATGTTAAATTAACAAGTAATGCAAACAAACTAAGAAAAAAAAAATACTAGAACAAGAAGTATGTTTTTTTCTTTTATTGTTTGTATTATTTATTGAAAATTTTTAAAAAATAGCAAAGATCTGCAGTTACCTTCCAATGATTTTATATATGTATTTTACTCGTGCATTTACTATTATATATACGGTTATAAATCTTCCTAACCATTTATTATTAATACATGTATTACAGTATACAATTATTATGTATTTACTGTTTGCATTTTCAAAAATATTATATGTATTTTATTCATGGATTTACTATGTTAGGTTTATCAATTATATCAATAGTGGTTTGGTATCTTTCCCATGTTTTTTTTTAAAAAGTCGCAGAGTGCATATTAAAATGATACTGAGAGATAGTGCACTTTAAATTATTTTGTAATTGTATTAAGATTAAAAATGATACTATAAAATTTGAAATAGAAAAATAAAATATATATTGAAAGTGGTATATGTATAAAAGATACATATTATGAATGTTTTGTAAATTGGGAATTAAACACTGATAATGTATTCCAAAAGAATATAATAAAAATAGAATTTATAAAGCAACAAAATTAATTCAATAAATGAATTATTGGAAAGTGAAATTAATACAAATTATATAGCTAAAATAAAAATAATATGAAAGTTAGTATAATATATAATAATTGCTAAATTAAAAAATATGCAAAAATAAAATAATTAAAAAGTTATAACTCAAATATTGAATGAAATTTTGCATTAATACAAAAGTAAATAATTTAGAAAATATTGAATGGAATATTTGAAATACTTTGTTTAAATTATATATAATATATGAATAATGCTCTGAAGAATAAATTTTTTTTTTAAAAAAAGAAAGATTAAAGATATATAATCAGTTATACATAAACATTTCCAAAAAAACTGGACACAACAATTATTAAGTAAAAATATTAGAAAATATAATGAAAGAATTGGTAAAGAAGTGTGACATATTGAAAAGTGTAAACCATCTCTCTTAATAAAAAAAACAACAACCACTATTTAAAAATAATTTAATACTATAAATAAATGGAAAAAGAAATCTTTTAGAGATTAATTTAAAAACAAACAAAGAGATTCACATAAAAAAAAGCTATCTTTTGTAAAAATTGATAAACTTTTTTTTTTAAAGAAGATAGATAACAAACAATTAATAGAAAAATAATCCTTTAATTAAGCCATTGAAATAAGATTAAAATCACTTTGGAATTTAATCTTATGCTACAGATTATAAGACTGAATAGACAGTTTAAAAATAGGATCTGCAAAGAATAAAAAGTATAAATAGAGTACTTGATTTGAAATTTAATTATTTAATAATAATACATTTTGATCTCATCATTATTGTGTTATGTATGTATAAGTTATTCTTTAAAATGATATATTTATTAAATTTAAATTATAAATAAATGAATACACCAAATTTCTTTTTAAAACTTGTTTTTTATATGACTATTATAAAAATAAAATTACACAGACAATGTTACAACAATTTTATAATGTAGTCTTTTTCAAGGAACACTAAAAAATACAAATATATGATAATAAATATATCATATATTCCAAACAAATCCAAAAATATTTAAAAATTCTCTTTATGTCAACACCTTTTCTATTGCAAACAATCTCAAAACTTTATCATATACCCATCCAAAAATACTATAAAAACATTTCATTAACAATTCTTTTTTTTTTTTTTTTAGATTTGTTAATTAAATGTCTTTTTTTTTTTTTAGATTTGTTAATTGTTTTTATGGTATGTGGATGGTTATATAAATGTAAAAAAATTGATAAAGTTTGAGATTGTTTTCAATAGAAAAGGTGTTGAGATAAAGATAATTTTTTAGTATATTTTAATGTTTTTGGATTTGTTTGGAATATGTGATATTTTATATTTATTATTATATATTTGTATTTTTATTTTTTAGTGTTCCTTGAAAAAGACTATAAAATAGTTGAAGCATTGGTATGTATTTTTATAATAGTCATATAAAAACAAGTTTTAAAAAGAAGTTTGGTGTATTCATTTATATATATGGAAAATTATGAACTATTTTGAAAAGAAAAACTGTCAAGATGATATTTTAAATTCGTAAATTTAAATTAGAGATGTTCTAAGACAGCACTGCTCAAACTCATTGAGATAAAAGTTCCCGTGAAATATCTAGAAACATTGGTGGCCCCAAAAGAGACATATGCTATTACTGTACTATTTTATTTAGTTTATTTAAATAATTTTATTTATATTTTCATTATAATACAAAATACTTTAAAGAATTACAAATATTACAAAGATCATGAGATATGAAACAAAACTCATTAAGAACAAAAATTGAATTATACAACAAAAGAAGTTTTAATAACAATTTATTGTGATGGTTGTGTTTGAATATTGCTACACAAAAAAAATCAATATCAGATTAAATATTTAACACAGCAATTCTTTACCCCCCCCCTCAATGTTTCCATTGATAAATATATTTTATTATTTTTAATCAGTAATAGTAATGAAAATGCAGTTTTATAAAGTTATATGGATGTGAATAGAACCAAAATATTTTAAAATGTCACTAAATTGAAAATTATGCAAATTTTCATTATAAAATTTCAATTCAAGGATAGAATCTGCTCTCATGTCAATTAGTTTTTCTTGAGATGACAATGGGAGATTGTTAAATTATAGGGGTGTAATAAATAGCATTCTTATCCTATTATATTCTTTATTTTCATTTAAATTAGAAAATATTTTTTAAAAAAATCACTTTCTGCTGATAATATATATATATATATTTTCAAGAAATTCATGGAGAAAAGTAAACATTTCAGTATTATTAACTCTAAAACTTTTTAACCATGCATCAAAATTTACTTTGAAATCCTTGCAATTTTGTGTTTAGATTTATATATTGATACTTTTTTTCTTGCAGAGAAAAATTTAATTTGATTTTGCAAGCATATCAATTATGATCATAAAAACAAGATGCTAATGTGGGATTTTTACTAAGAAGAAAAATTTGTAAGTATCTTTTAATATTAAAACTCTATTGAGAACTTTACCATGGGGTAGCCATTTTATTTCTGCATACATAAAAGAGATTCATAATTGCAATCCAGATCTTGGCATAAAATTAAAAAAAGTCTTGTATTAGTGATGTTACTTTTTATGCAATTAACTATTAAATGTATATAATGAGTTATTTATTTATCTATCACCATGTTTTAATCTGTAATAGTAATTAGGGAATACTCTTCTTTCCAAACACTAGAGTCTTTTCAAAAGATTATCTTGTGTTTGAAAGAATATTCATTAAGTACATGCATAGTGAAGTGATCCGTTATTGTAATTAACTATTGTAGAAACTTATGATAATTTTTTATTAAGAATTCCTTCCATCTGTGGGTAATATAATGAACATGCTTTGTATATTGTTTAGTTCCTCTGCCAATCATGGTTGCAATTTTATCAGTGCAAACCCCAAAGTGTTTTTGCCATTCAGGTTCAATTTATATAAAAAGTTGTTCACTTTTTCAAATATATTTCTTCCTTTAGTTGCACCAGAGAGATTTTTACAAAACAGCAATCCCTTCATGAATTTGCAAATTATACAGCTATTTCACAAAAACCTTTAAAGTAGCATCATTTGTATTGTTAGTTGATTTACCAAGTTGTATGGCAAATATAGTGCTTTGATTTGTGATAATATTAGACTGTTTTGTCAGCAATGTTGTCTAATCTTCTTTTGTGTCATTGGACACAGTATTTTTTTTAAAGGTTTGATATTTCGGAACTATACATAGTTTCACAAAATTTATTGCTGCTGGTAAAAAAAGATTTTCAATAATTAGATAAAAGCAATTTTGAAAGATGCTTTTAGTAATTTGTCATTTAATTTAGTATACTTTAAAAAAAAACTTAGCCATTTTAATTCTTTGGTCTTTCTTTCAAAAAATTAAATTATCTTACATGTAAATTCATTATGCACAAAAGTTTTTCAGATCTCATGCAATTATTTGACAACTGTTTCAAGAAGATTACACACATAAGCTTGTGTGGATCATTATATATGAAGTCACAGCTTTATACTTCAAATAAGAAGGATCATATTTACAAATTTTTTACATGGCATTTTCTGCTTTTTACCACCTGGAAAATGATGTGGAAGGTTTTAAGTAAGATGTGAAATACTGTCACTTGTGACTCTGATTCTTTGATGACTATTGTCTTTGACTGATTAATCCACAAATATATTGTGTTTCTATTAGCTGCTTATCCATCTCAGGGTTACATTTTTAATGAATAATCAAAAGCAATAGGACCAGTGATACTCATCAAATATAATGCCAAGAATTATAAGAAAAAAAAGGGAAAAAAGTTTGAAGACATTAAATCAAATATTCTGAAAGTTATAAAAGAATCCAGATAAAAATTTGATTGAGACTAAAAATTAAATGGATTCTAAAAATGATAAGATAGAAAAGAAGCAAAATGGTAACTATGGAAATGAATAATCTGGTAGCAAAATGATTGAACAGATAGATACCTGCAATGAAGATCTAGAAAATGGAAGTTTCAAGTTCAAAAAAATAAGAAAATATTACTAAAAATGGCTAAAATTATACAAGAAAAAAACAAAGTAAAAATAGATAAAGATCAGAAAAACAAAAAAAAGAAGAAATATCAAATAATGCTGAAACAAAATGATAAACTAGATAAGTTTTGAAGAGAATGAATGAAAATAAAGAGAAAATAGAAACAGTATAGAAAAAAATGGAATTTAGTGGCAAGAAAAAAAGAGAGATTATATAGAACTGGTAAATTAATCCCCATTACTCTACTTAATATCTTTCTAAATTTGATTCCCTGTGTAGTCTTTTAAATCACTTAAGGAGATTTACCATATTTTATTCACATTATTTTCTGCTTGTTCCATTATAATATATGATAATATGTATTAAATGGCTGCAGAAAGGAGATTACTGTTAATTGAAAGAAAACACATCGATTCCTCTTTGAGGTCTTAAAGGAACTGAGCAGGAAAAATTTTCGATATCGACTTTCATGGTATTTTTATTGCGGTGATTATTACTATGTGATTATACAAAATATAGATAAAACAGGAAAAAAAAAAAAAATTCAAAATATAAGATTATGTCACATTTATTAAAAATAAATAGTACCAGTTTTTTAACCCAGTATTTTTTGCTTTTATTATCAATTCTTCCCAGATTCTAATGCACATTTGATTTTATTATCAATTTTAATGCTGAAATATATTGCTCCATTTCTATGTAGTATTTTTTTCATCTTTTATTCTTATCTAATTTATTTTTAATCAATGAATTGATTTTTCTTTATTAAATTTAATACACGTCTTTCTTGTTTATAAATATTTTTATCTTTATTTTTAATCAAAGAGAACTATATATTCACTCTGGTACCTTTATTTTTATTATATGTAATCCTATATATCCTTAAAAATAATGTAAATTATACAGATGATATTATACTGAAGTCTATTTCACTTGTTACTTTCCTGATTAATAATCTTTTGGTATATAAAATAATTTTTTTAATATAATTCTTTCAATAATTGTGATAAACCATTCTCCAACTTCTTTTTTTTTTTTAATTCTAAAAATTTTCTATTCACAGTATATGCAAAAAAAAAAGCTAAATTTATTTCCCCACCCAATCTATAACTTATTTATAATTGGAATCAGGTTAAAAATACAATCAATTCTTTTATGATTTCTAAATACTTTCTGGATTTTTTTTATATATTTTGTGCACTTGTTTATCTATTTCTTAAATTTATTTCTAATAACATATGAAAAATAAGTTTGTATACAAGTAATGAGAATCTAAAAAAATCTTCATTTCTAGTTGCATAATAATGAGGTTAAAAACTGTTGTGACTTAGTCTTGAACAAATTGATTTCAAGTCAATTGGAGATTGAAAATACAAGATAAAACTAGTATTTCTAATCTTTTGTTAATCAATCATCAATCACAAAAAATATTTCTTGCTGTAGTCTGTATTTTGTATTTATATAAAAGTGGCAATTTAGAATAATCTTTTAACATGGTTAATTATTTCCAATGGACATTGCCAAATTGGTAAACAATGCTATTAGTCCAGTTATATGACAATAACAAAGCAACTACTAATATAGTCACAAGTCCAATAACTTACTCGATAATAAGATATAAATACTACTGGTATAGATTCAAACATGAAAATCGTTCAGTAAAAATATAGCATACTATTACTATTATTTCACTACAAATTGATAGCTAATCTTTCATCATTAACTTAGTTATACAAAATATTACTGTTTAAAGTATAACTGATTTGTTCTTTTATTATTACCTTTTGTTTCTAGCTAAATATCAGTTGTTCTGGACTTGTATACCATTGTAAATAGTACTGTGATATTTATTGTTAATAAAGATTTACAATTTTAATCATGTTGCCTTTGTACTTCTCTTTAAACTTTTTAAAATTTTGTAATAACTTTTTCATGTAATATAACATAAAAAGACTTCTGCTTAAGATATAGTAACTTCAGGGCAATAGTAGAGTGTCATTTTTTCATTTTTGATTAAATTTTATCATGTAATACAATAATCAATATGTTATTGGATCTATTAAATTCTATTTTAGCATAAATATCTTAAAAGTGCAAACTGTTTTAAATATTGAACCATCAAACATCATATGATCATCATTCTTTATGCTTACACAAGAATCAGATATTTATTTTTTCACCAATTCAAACAAAGAGCTCAATAAGTTGTAAAATTTACAAAATATTTTTACAGACATGGAAATGTCAAAAACTGACCATTTCTATTTCAACATATACCAAATTACCTTTTGGTGATGATGATGATTCTGAGCATTCACTTCCATCTCTCATTTTGACATGATTCATTTGGTTCAACCCAAATTTATATCCAAATATTTTTACAGACATGGAAATGTCAAAAACTGACCATTTCTATTTCAACATATACCAAATTACCTTTTGGTGATGATGATGATTCTGAGCATTCACTTCCATCTCTCATTTTGACATGATTCATATGGTTCAACCCAAATTTATATCCAAATCTTTGGCTGTATTAGACCATATTGACCTTGATAATTATGAATAAATTGTTAGTTGTTAAAACAGGCAAAACTCACTATAAACTGTTAGTTGGTTATATTTCCTGCTTATCTTAAAGTAATACTCGGAGGGTAAAGCAAAAAATTCAAACCAAACCTTTTTATAGGATTTGTATTCATAAGCACCATTTTAATTACTAAAAGAATGTCTCTAGGTACTCCATTCCTCTCTGGCAACATCATTACAATAATATTATTCCCATAACTGCTCAGCCAAAGTAGTTTTTTCAGGATGAGTGGCATAGTATTTCTATTTAAATTTGGAGTGAGAATGAAAGAACAGACAACTAGATTTGAGAGTAGTATAAATAAACAAAATTTTATTTACAATATCAATAAATAAAATAAATTTGGGATATATTCATACCAGAGAAAGATCCGTTTAAATTAGACTGAATTTGATCATATAAGTTCTGATATATTTAGATGACTGATTAAAACTAATTTTCACCCTGCTTTTATTATTATCCTTAACATATATATATATATCTCCTAAAAAGGGGGAAAAATACTGAGAATAAAAATATACATAATCATAATAAAAAATAGTAAGAATTAAAAAGACTAAATATTAAAATATATAGAAATTCATTTTTAAAGGCTTTGTATATAAATAAAACTGTGTCTTATTTAAATGTATTCAGAATTTTGATTTTAAATACAAGTTGACTAAAATATGTTCTAATATTTAAGATATTTTCTATATGTTAGTCATTGATTACATAAAGTTCATTTCTCATTCAGATGATCTTTTGCCTTACATACTATCCCATTATTTTTATTAAATTTCTCTTTCAATTTTCATATTTTCTTCTATAACTTTTTCTGGATATTCATTATTTCTAAACTCTTTAATTATCAGTTCTACCTGTTTACTATAATCTTCTTCATTTGAGCAATAATCCCAAGCTATATATATTTTTGAATTTATACTACTTATTTTATATTTAACATCTATATTTGAATTCCAATTATTTATATTGCTATCTACATTAGTTTTTTTTATATACAGATGTCTCTATCCTGCATTTCCCATTTTTATATGACTTCTTTAAGAAAATATCTAAATACAATAACTTATTATAATTTTCTTTTTCTATTGTAAATTTTATATTTTTATCTAACTTATTAATCTCTTCAAGATACATATCTCTTTGTCTTTGGCTCTTGTTAATAACCATCAACATATATTTTCATAAAAATTGGACCATTATTAATCCTTAAATCTTCCATATATATATATATTATTATTACTAAGTACCCCACTTAATGTCCCTCCTATTAGTAATCCCTTTTTTTGTTTTATAATATTCTCCATTAAAATCAAATGTAAATCTTCTTACAACTAATTCTCATTATTTCTCTCATTTTCTCTATTGTATTTTAATTCCTTTATATTCATCATCTCTATAACTTTTTATTGCTAACTCTATTGCTTCTTCCACATTTATATTCATGCACATTGACACAACATCTATTTTTACCATAGTCAACTTATAATTACTATATTCATTTTATTTTATCTTTAATTTCTTTTATTAACACTTTATTATTTTTAATATGAAAACTACTTTTATCATTAAACAGGCAAAACTCTCCATACAGTAGTGCCACCCTGTGCCAACCAGAGTAATCAATGGATGCCAGAAGATTTGTGCATAAAATCCCCATCTAGTGCCTACTCATCCAATATCACCAGACTAGTTTCTGGCTTGTGGCCTTCATCAGTGAGGAGCCTTGATTGGCACAGGGTGGCACTACTGTATGGAGAGTTTTGCCTGTTTAATAACAGTTATGTGCTAGCATAAGAGATGGTGATCATGCGATACTTTTATCATTAATATATTTCTTAAAAACATTTGATATCCATTTAGATATGCTATCAAAATATCAATTTGTACCATTTATAACTGGTCTTCTTTAAATATTTTTGGTGCTCCATATATCCTTGCCATATCACAATCTTTATTTCCCAAAAATGCAAATACTTTTCTATCTATTAATCTATTATTATGTAATCCTTTTACTAACTCATAAATCTTCTCATTTTTTAATTTGGTATCATTTTACTTTATTTTAATAAAATACTCTTCTGCCAACAATTTATTCATTTTACCAATATATTCTTCTTTATTCAGTAATACTAATTTATTATCTTTATCTGACTTTATAAACACTATTTCTTTTCCATATTTATCCTTTATTCCTTTAACCTCTTTTATTTTAATTACATTATTTAAATTATTTATCCCCTTAGTTTCCTTTTTATGTTTATTGTCAATATTTTTTTATATACCATATTATTCACTTCTTTAAAACTTTCCATCCATAATTTATCCTTCATATCAAATACATTATTAATATCCTTATTTTAATAATATATACCACAATTATTCTCTAAATACTTTTGTGCTACTTTTTCTACTACTGCTTGCACTTCTATCATATCTTTATTTTTGTATAATCCATATGGTACATATTTTATACCTTTACTTAGTATATATTTTTCTTCTTCAGTTAGCTCAAGATTTGTTAAATTACAAATCTTCTGTTCATATTTATCAAGTTCTTTTTTTATAAGCTTTAATTTTTCCATTCTTCAACCTATCCATTTTCTTCTTATGTCTTATTATTGTATTTATATTTATAATGTCTATCTTTTCATTACATAATTTTCTAAAAATTTCTTCTTTAAAAGTTGTCCTTTTATTAAAAAACTCTTCCATATTATTTATATCTTTATATACTTTACTTTTCATTTTATAACTTTCTTTACTATATTTCTTTAGAATTTTCTTTTCAATATTCTTCACATAATTTCTTTTATAACTTATTCTTTTCCTTAGTTTATCCAACCTTATAAAATTTAATATAACTTCATATTTTTCACAATCCTTTAAAAATTTAATATTATTTTTCAAATTATTATTTCATTACCAATTTCCATCTTTTATTGACCATTTTTGATGTATCTCCATCTTCCAATCCTCTAAGATATTCCAAAAACGTTTTCATATTATATATATTCTCCATAATTATATATTATACACTCAAATACTGCTTCTTTATATTCTTTATCTTCAGTGTTTTCACTTCTTATGGAAGTAATATAATTTTCTTCTTCTTCCTTTTTCTATGTATGATTAATTATACAAATAATGAAAGGGATAGGAAAATTAAAGAGGCAATATTGATTAAGAATATAAAACAAAATCTTAATAGGGATTTTGGGGTAAAGACAATAAATTTATAAGCAATTATTATTAATAATAGTTTGAATTTGAAAAAGGTTAAAAGAATAAAGTTGAAGAAAATGCCGATAGAGGGAGGTGTTAAACAAGTGTACAAATTTTGAAAATTTCGTCAGTTGGGTTTTTAGAAATAGGATTGCAAAGAAATAGGTCATTTTTGTAATGTGGGAAAAGTTAATTAATAATTATAAAATATTTAATAAAAATAAGAAAAAGTTAGAAATTGATTTATAATATAAATAAAATGACAATAATATGTATTAAATAGTAGAATAAATGTTAAAGTTTTATAATTATAATAAATAATAATTTAAAAATAAAATAAAATAAAGTGATATAAAATAAATGTGGATAGAATTATTTAAGAGTAAAGTAATAAAATGGGAAATGATCATTTATAATGGTCAGGTTAAAATGTATATTTTATTTTTGTTTTATTTTGTGTATTTAATTATATATATGAATATGTGTGTAAGTGTATTAATTATATATTTGAATACTGTAGCTCTGATGATGACTGAAGAACAATTGAAACTTAGGTTTGATATAAATAATAGTATTGATAAAGTGTTTAAGAAAGTAGTAAATGGTATGATATGTTGTATAATAAAAAAGAATATCTTCAAATTATAAAAAATATAATGTTGGTCATATTTATATACTTGGAAGTAATTGAACCTCCCACCAGATATTCACAGCTCAAAATTTTTATCAGTTTGCATGAGGACATGCTTCCTACATTTGTGCAGAAATCCATCATTTCTTAAATATATAAACACTATTTCTCCTATTTAGATAAAATAATACTTTCATTAAATACTTAAAAAAAATGCAGCAAAACATTCTATGAATATTCCTAGTATTTCTTTTTGAAGGCGCCATAAATTATTCTGCCTGGAAAAGGAAAATGAGCTTGATTCTAAAAATAAATACAATTCAAAATAATAGAATAAATGTAAAAAAAAAAAAATTAATAAATTTATTAAACATATTATTGTTATTATAAAGGAAATTAAATATTTTAAATATAAATTTTGTTTATTTGGTACAGTTAATATCAATAAAAGGAAATAGAAGACAGGAAATAAATAGAAAAAAATAAAACTGAAATAAATTTATTTCAAAATACTATTTAAAAAAAAGTTTACAGAAACAATTTTGAATTGTGATTGTAAAGTGAGCACCAGTGTTATAGTCATAGTTGAAGACATGAAAAGAGAAAGCCACAGACTTTATACAAGATCACATAAAAGTATATGTTATTTTAAAAATAAGTTGAAAATGTAATATGGAACTAGAATTAGAATATGTAGTTCATAATTGATAGATTATTAATTAATAATTAAATAAGGTTGTGGTAGATAATAAAATTTGAAATATTCAAAAATAATTTTGAAATGGTAAAAAACAAAAGAGATAAATGTTTAGATAAAACTGCTGAATGATCATTTTGTTGATTTTAAACAAAATAAATTGTATATAAGGTAACATCAACACTAAATAATTAAATACACAATTTAATAAAGTGCATTTGTAAAAATTTTTTTACTCAAATTAAATACCATAATAGAATTTTTTTTTTTTTAAAAAAAGGCAATTGATGAGAAATAGTTGAAGATTAAAATAATGTCTGCTATAGGTGTGACCATAGATTTCAAGGATTCTACTTTAAAAATGATGTGGACAATATTGATTAGAGTGAAGTTGTTGTTTGTTTGAGAAGTTATGTTATATATACACATACAAATATATATTCTGATACAGCATGTGGTATAAGAATAATTAATCACTGAAATAAATAAACTAATGGCTATGTTTTGTATTTATATGCTGGATTATTTTTATCAAGTAGTATTAATTGGTGAATGATTTTAGAAAAAATGAAACTTAATTTAAACTTTTCATATATATTCAGCTGATAGCAATAGCATACAAATATTCTTCAAAGAGGAAAAATATAAAGAAAAGGATTTAAAGAAAACTACTCATGTGACTATGGCAAATAATCCCAATAAATCAATCTAGTGTGACAATTCATAATGTTTAGAAACCTCCCATTAATATTGCTCCAAAGAAAAAAGTGAAAAAAAATTACAAAGATCTCAGAGATAAGTATATGACATTTCTACTGACTCTTGTCTTTAAAGAATAGCTTAATTGGTTAGAACATTACTTAAATTCAGTATTCATGAATCTAAAGATCCCAGGTTTGATTCTCTTGGTAGAATTGTCTCTAGTCAGACCAGCAATCCCTAAATAAGAGATGAAAATAATACCAGTCAAAATATTGTGTTAGGTACTAATCTTTGTGCAACTACTAAAAATTGGATGTATTTAAAAAGTTTAAATAGAGTTTGTATTTTTCTAAAAATATTCAGCAATTAATATTTAGATTATTGGATATAGTCCAACATATAATTACAACTACAATACTATTAACACAAATATCAGACAAATATTAATGACTACATTAACTATAATGAACAATCAAAAATTTGTAACATACAAAAATTACTATATATAAAAACTCAACAGTTTTTAATAATTATTCTATTAGTTTGATTGGAAACAGTTTCCAGTAAAGATGGCATCAGCTAGTTACATTAATATATTAAAATTTATTTTACAAAGATGAGAGGAATATAGTCGTATTAGATATGGTATTTAATTATTTTAACAAACTTAACTACAATATTATTTATCAATAGATATTAAGACTAGGTTATTTATCAAGTGTAATATCTCTGTTTTCTATTATATTGTAAGGAAATGTTCTGTATATAATTCTTCTTGATAGATTGTGTTTTTTCTTTATATTTGGAAATTTAAAAAAATAATATTATTATTAGTATTGATTAAAAGAAAGCCATTCAAGAATTTGAGCCAACTTTATAATATATTTTAACAACTAAATACATAATATATGTGAAAAAAGCAAGCACCCATAAAAATGATTGTGATACAATTAAATTGAAAAGCATTATGAGTATTTATCTCACAGGGATATGAAGAAACACGAGGAGTAAAGAAAGAATTTTAGATACAAGTTATTTAAAAGGTTTTTTTTATTTCCTTACAGAAGATTTAAAAGTAGATATTTAATATTAAAGAAAGTCCCACAAAATGAGTAACATGGAAAGATATTGAGGATAGAATTTCAATATCATCATCAAATATTTATATTTTGCTTATTATTCATAAATATTTGTTTTAATGTTAGAATGGTTAATAAAATTATTTCATATATATATATCTTCTATCATCCTTGTTTTCATTGCATGTTCTTTACCAGAATGAGTATACACAATTCATGTATAAAATACTTTTTTTATGATCTGATAAATACTATTATTCTTGATCAAATAATGTTTTGAAAGTAGATGTATTAATAACATGAGTTTTAAATAATGGTTATTGTAATCATCAAAAGTATAAATATTATTGCTGAATGGGTATTGGAATAAGAAATATCTAAATTTTAAAATAAAAAATCATATAACATTAAGTACTAGCAAAATGACAAATTTATACTAAAATTCTCTCATGATCGTTTTTGTCTATTTCATAAATAGACTTTTTCAAGTGGCGGTCAACTAAACATAATACACGCACGACAGGTTATCAATTCCATAATTAATTTCAAAAGCTAACTATCTTTAATATCAAACGAAGTTTTCATAAGATTAAATAATTCTTAAAGGCAATAATATTATTCTATTAAAAGAAAATAAAGATGGTCTATTTGCATTGTTAAATAATAATGACTTTAAAGATAAAGTTTCTTTATCTTATATTGTTTTTCTTTAGAGTTAAATAATAAAAAGTGTAGAATTTAAAATTTTGATCCTAGAAAAAAAAATTAAGTTAATTGATATTACGGAAGTTCTGGAATGTGTATATTAAAGTTGTTTTTGTTATCTTAGTGATTTTATTGCTTCTAATTTTCAGATATTGAAATATATATCAATATGTTGATAGATTAAAAAGTATTAAAGTATTTTTTTTTTGTTTTGGGTAATCATGAATATTTTTCTGTTGATAAGATTAAAGTTATTCATGATTTGCTTTTATTATTAGAGAATTTATTTTATGTGTAATAATGTTTTATAAAATTATAGTGGGGTAATTATTAGATATGTTGCTTTTCCTTTAATGTGCTCTGCTTATATTGATTTTTTTAGAGAGCAGTTTCATTAATCAATTTTCTAGATATGTTGATCATTAATGACAAAGATAAATAATTGTGAGATTTTTGATAGATAGAATAGTTTAATTAATTACTATTGATAAAGTTGTAGTCATTTTATTAAAGATAAACATTTAAGAAATCTGATAAGACCTGATAGTTATCAACCCTTTCCATGTAAAAAAATTGAGAAATAAAAACTTTAAGAATTTTTAAAGTAAGGCTTATATTCAAAGAATATAATTAGCTTCAGATTATTTTGAATTGAGCTACAATCATATATTTATCAAGAATATTATATTTAATAAAATATCTCAAGTTTGATTTAATAAAAAAAATTAATGCTAATAATAATTAAAAAGAATTTATTTACCATTTTAATAAATCTTCAATTTATAATTTGGTTTATAAGAATAGTCATTTATTAGATGATATGAAAATTTCTTGGAAGAAAGACCTTGATTTAAATTCATTATTGAATAGTTCAAAACAATTCATTGATGGTAAAAGATTTTTTGCAGTTATCATAAAATTTATAGAGACCAAAATAAATTAAGTCTTAATTAAAGAGTTAAAGTTTATAAAAATAAAGTTAAAAATGGATATCATAACTTGGCTTTGTAATGCAGGTCATAAAATATAGTTTGACAATATTGTACAGAAGTTATCTTTTATTAAACTGATAATAAATCTTTTAATATTAATTACTTACCTGTATTGTCTATTTGTGTGTTATTTACTAACAAGTTGTTTGTATTTGGAAAAGTTTAAATAAAGTTTAAAATTTTCTATACATTCAACATTCACTCGTAAATGATGGAAATAGTCCAACATATCACATCTTAAAAGTAGTAGGGTTTTGAAATTAATTATGGTATTGAATCCTGTTTTATATATATATAAATCATTTGTTTTTATTAATGCATCAGAACTTTAACTACACCATTCTACATTTTAGATTAAAGTCCATAAAACCATATAATAAATGCCTAAAATACACTCTAACCAAGCATAAATCAAAATTTATCAAGAATAAAGCATTCCATTTATATATCTAGGTAGTTGACTAAAACATTTTAATTAGAAAGAATGAGTATTTAAATCATCCATAACATTATTTTAGTCAAATATAAATATATGGAGTACAATAATAAAAGGCTACTACTTTATTCTTGGTAAATTTGATTTAAGCTTGGTTAGAGAATATTTTAAATATTTATTGTATAGTGTTATGGTTTTTAATCTTGAATGCTATTTATATATTAAGCATTGGAAATAATGTATTATGTTTAGTTGATTTTCACTTGAGAAGGTCTATTTGTGTAATAGATTAAATCATGGTAAAATTTTAGTATAAATGTATTATTCTGCTAGTATTTGATATTATATGATTTTCTATTTTATTTATTATTATTGGTATAGTGTTAGGCAATATTTAATTATCTTTAAATTTTGAACATGTGGATCTATGTTACTCACATCATGTAATCAAAGCATTATCTTATTTAACACATATATGTGAGGAAAAATTACTTAGTAGATTTATCTTTGACCATTTTCTTTAGGACAAATTCTTATTGTCACACTATATTTGACATTACAAGCTAGTGTGGCAATACATAATGTCTGGAAGTCTCTAATTAATCTCACTCTTAGAAAAAAGTATTAAAAAAATTGAAGAAATCAGAAGAATTTGAACCAATCTTCATAGTTAAGTATATGAAATTTCTATTGACTGTTGCCTTTGACAGAATAGTTCAATTGATTGAAACTTTGCCTTAAAATTTGATATTCCTATGCTAATATTGTCACTAATCAGGCCAGCAACACATAAAGAAGAATGGAGAATAATACTACTCAAAATGTGTAATTACTAATTTGTATGGTTTATTTGTGTTATTACTAACAAGTTGTTTGTATTTGAAAAGTTTAAATAAAGGTTAAAATTGACTAGACATTCAACATTTAATGATAGATGATGGAAATAGTCCAATATATTATCACATATAATATACCATCATATTTGGCATTACAAGTATCAACACTTAATTAAAAAATTGCCCTTTCATATGAGGCAATTATTATAAATCTTTCATACCATTAAGCTAAAACGAAAATGCATAAATTAGACTCTGTTTAAAAATGAATTCATTCATATTATCAAATATACATATTTTATCTTTATTTATTGTAATAAATGATATTGAAATAATATTTAATGCATAGATATTCAATTTTTTTAAACATTAAAGTCTATAAATATCTATCACTCTCTCATTCATATGAAAAAGTTGAATAATTATTTTAAATTACTTTAATATTTACATTTATCAGTAATATTTAAAATAAATATTATAATGAAAATACATTTACATATTTAAAATTTAATCTAAATATTTAATACTTAACATTTTCTTCAATATATATGAGAAAACTACATTATTTTCACTGAAGTATCTGCTGTTTAAATATACATTATTGTATCATAATAAAATGCATTTAAAAAATATAATAAAAACTTTAAACTAAAAAATGTATTATTCAAATTACATATCTTATTGTGATTTATTTCCACAAATACTATTATGAAAAATAACATCAACAAACTATCTAGATATTTTTTGATTTGGTATATATATAAAACCAAAATAAACAAAATAATACGAGAGATAATATTACTTATCCTCATTTCTACAAGTAGAAACTATAACATGACTCAACTTATACAACCAAACAACTAATTTAAAGTATTTTGTCATGATAAAATGTATAAAAGCAATATATAAATTACTTCTTTGTTCATCACTGTTTTTTTCATTTTCTGGCAATAAATCCCATGTCTGCAATGCTTCAAGATTCTCTAAAACCAAAGCGAGTCTGGAAGAACTATTTATGGATGGAAACAGCTTATTCAATAAAATTCTTGGAAGTACTTTGTTGTAGTCATTAATATTCAATGATATTTACTGCAAAATTTTCTATTCCTATCATTTTAGAAAATTTAATGTAGAACTATTCTTATAATCAAGTGGTAAAACCACCATATTTTAAGACTTTTTCAGGTATCTCATCAGAGTTTGAAACATTTTTAAATGCTTCAACTTGGCAATATATATATATAAATAGATAAAAAAGATAAGTTGGATTCATTCTCATCTTTTCAAAGACTAGCTTATATTTAGAAAATGAAAGTATTCCTCAGTTTGAAATTCATACATTTGTGTCAGGCATGATTCCCTTATAACTATTATAAATAAATACACACTAGAGAAATATATAATTAGTTATATATACATATTTAAGATTACAAAAAACAACTACAACAACAACTATAACTTTATTTAGGTAGATATGTTTGTCAAAATCTAAATTAGTAAATGTGGGATATGATTAAACGACATGATCTGAATTACTATATCATTATTCAAAGGATTATCAAAACACTTCTTTCACTTAATTTTAAAATATTATTATCTAATAAAGGAGGGTTATCCAAGTTTGAGATGTTGTAGTACAGATGAAACACAATTAATACAAAATTCCTGATTTCAGGCTTTTTTTGATTCGTACATTTTCTGGATTTCATAAAATAGATAGTTCAATCTCTCACATAAACTCAAATTTTTCTAAAACTGTAAATAATATTTAATTTTATTATCTATAATTTTGTTTATATATAAATATTTCTTTTTGTATACTTTTTTCTTAAATACCATTTAATAACTGAAACGTAGGCTCATTATATACCTGTGTCTATATATATAATATATAGGGTATATGAGCACAGACTTTTACATGACCCGCCACTCTCCACTCTATCTCATAACACTGATATACATAGAGTGGAGAGTGGTGGGTCATGTGAAAGTCAGTGCTCATATACCCTATATATTTAATACTATTTGTAAATGTGTATATAAATTAGTTTATTAACTGTTGAAGATAAATCATCTTTGACATTTTGTTTGGTTAATAAAAGTTTTTGAATAGTAAATATTCAAATTTATGGTATGTTAAATGGAAACAGACATGGAAGTATCCAAATGAAGGCACAGCAGAATTGGATTTTATTTTGACTAACAGAAAATATGTATTTCAAGATTGTAATATTTTGAATAGATTTAATACAGGAAATGATCATCAATTAATGAAATGTAAGTACATGTTAATGTGAAACTAAAAGGATAAAAATTATTAAGAAAAACAGTATTCACAATTGATATACCTAATCTTCAGATACATTTCAATGAATTTAAATTAGTAACTTACAAATTCTTTAAAATATTAACAGATTTAAAAGATGGTGTAGATTTGAATAAAATCAATAAGAATTTAATTGATAGAGTATTCAAAACTGCAACATAGATGATACAAAAAAAGCAGCAATTCACCAATAAATTTTCTACTGAGACAAGACAATGTATGAAGAAAAGGAGAAATATGAAAATATTTAAAAATGATGCATTTAAAAAAAAAATTAGTAGTAGCAAGGAAATCTGTAGAAAGGAATGTGTCAAAATTGTAAAACATCTTGATATTGGTAGAAAAATTATTTATACTATAAGAAAAAAAGATGGAACTATTACTAAAAAGAGAGATGGTATCCTTACAATTAATTCTTATCAATTGTCTAAATCAATAAATGAGGAATATAATTAAATCTATGAAGAAGAGAAAAGCTCCAGATAATGATGGCAAATTAAAAGAAGTAGGTGAAATAAAACTATTGACAAAGTTATATACCAAATGTCTAAATGATAAAGATGTACCAGATGATTGGAAGAATGTAGTAGTAATATTGATATTTAAAAAAGATAAAAAAGATATTAAAAATTATAGACCCGTCAGTCTTTACCAGTACTATATAATTTTTTTATTATTATAATTACATTTGTTTTACAGAGAATTGAAGATTTTAATCAACCAAAAGAACAAGCTGCATAAGTGGTTTTAGAATAGTAGATTACACCCAAGTATTGTGAGAAGTTATAGAAAAAAAACAATGAATATAAGTCGCTGTTTTGCTTTGGATTTATAGATTATAAAGATATTTGATTTATAAGCATTTCTTCACTGATTAAAGCAATGAATCATCAAGATGACTCAGGATATTGACATATTTTGAAGAATATTTTTCAAAATGCAATAACAATGGTTATATTACATAGGAATATTAAGAAAGTTAGCATTGAGAAGGTATGTGTCAAGATGATTTCAGATCTCCAAAATTTTTTACAGCAATTTTACAAGATATTTTGTGGATTAAAATGGAAAACTAAGATAATAAAAGCAAATGGAGATTATTTAAGTCATTTAGATTTTGCAGATAATATGATTGCTTTTGAAAATAATGTTTTAGAGCTTCCAGAAATATTGTAAGAGTTATCTGATGAAAGTAAGAAAATAGGACTAAAGATAATTGCTAAAAAAACTAATATTCAATGGATTGTTCCAAAAGAAGAAAATGAAGATTGATAATGATAAATTAGAAGTTAACAACTATAAATATCTTGCTCAGATTATTAGTGGAGTTGGACACATAATGGATAAAAATGCTTTTGAAGAAATAATTCAGTATTAAAAGAAAATGTGTCTCTGTGTTTAAAAAAAAAGGTTTTTAAAAATGTGAGTTTAACCAGTTTCTATTATAGATCTGAGACTTGGACCCATAAAAAAAAGTAATAGAGATTTCAGAATACTCAATGAAGAATGGAGAGATGGATGTTAGGAATAACAAGAAATGCTGGAAAATGAAATACATAAGCGAGAGAAAAACATTACTGTCATCATTGAAAGAATTAAGAGGCTGAAGCAGAGTTAGGCAAAATATATTGCTAAATGAACAGATAAAATTTTAAACAGGATCCTGAGAGATTGTAAAAGATCTAGAAAGAGATTATATGTGAGATGAATGAATGAAATAAATAAATTTTCTAGTGTGATGCGGAGAAGAGAGATTAGAGAATCAAAGGTTTTTCAAGTCGAACTTAAGAATTTTTTTTTTAGGTAAGTAGATATAAACTCAGCTAGCCATCCAAGAGTAGTCATGCTTTTGAAGAAATAATTCAGTATTAAAAGAAAATGTGTCTCTGTGTTTAAAAAAAAAGGTTTTTAAAAATGTGAGTTTAACCAGTTTCTATTATAGATCTGAGACTTGGACCCATAAAAAAAAGTAATAGAGATTTCAGAATACTCAATGAAGAATGGAGAGATGGATGTTAGGAATAACAAGAAATGCTGGAAAATGAAATACATAAGCGAGAGAAAAACATTACTGTCATCATTGAAAGAATTAAGAGGCTGAAGCAGAGTTAGGCAAAATATATTGCTAAATGAACAGATAAAATTTTAAACAGGATCCTGAGAGATTGTAAAAGATCTAGAAAGAGATTATATGTGAGATGAATGAATGAAATAAATAAATTTTCTAGTGTGATGCGGAGAAGAGAGATTAGAGAATCAAAGGTTTTTCAAGTCGAACTTAAGAATTTTTTTTTTAGGTAAGTAGATATAAACTCAGCTAGCCATCCAAGAGTAGTCATGCTTTTGAAGAAATAATTCAGTATTAAAAGAAAATGTGTCTCTGTGTTTAAAAAAAAAGGTTTTTAAAAATGTGAGTTTAACCAGTTTCTATTATAGATCTGAGACTTGGACCCATAAAAAAAAGTAATAGAGATTTCAGAATACTCAATGAAGAATGGAGAGATGGATGTTAGGAATAACAAGAAATGCTGGAAAATGAAATACATAAGCGAGAGAAAAACATTACTGTCATCATTGAAAGAATTAAGAGGCTGAAGCAGAGTTAGGCAAAATATATTGCTAAATGAACAGATAAAATTTTAAACAGGATCCTGAGAGATTGTAAAAGATCTAGAAAGAGATTATATGTGAGATGAATGAATGAAATAAATAAATTTTCTAGTGTGATGCGGAGAAGAGAGATTAGAGAATCAAAGGTTTTTCAAGTCGAACTTAAGAATTTTTTTTTTAGGTAAGTAGATATAAACTCAGCTAGCCATCCAAGAGTAGTCAATAAATGAGTAACTAACTAGTTTTAGTTAATGGATAAACGTCCCTGTTAATATAGGTTAATTAAAACAATATTAATGATGTGATAGAAAAAAAATACAATTGTAAAATGAAGTAGCCACTGAGAGAATAACCTTTTATGGATACTGAGCCTATAATTACCCTTTAGTTTACCCTATATATAGGTTATTTTTTTATTATAAAACAAAAAAAATAAATTAATTCTTAGTTTAACAATTATAGAAAATAAAAATGAATATGTTTTAATAATTACTCTAAAATTGATTTCTTTTTAAGTTATTTTTGTTATCAAGTACATGCAAATAGATTAAGTTCTTTTGGTACATCACTATACAACTGTGTGTTGTGACAATTTCTCTCATGCACAAATTGATGCACTCTGATAATGAAAACATTTTTATTCAATAAATTTTTTTAAGTAGTTTTTTTGAAACAATAAAACAACAGAGAACTTTAACTGTTATTAAATGCCATTAAATCAATACAATTTGGCCAGTGATATAAAAAATCATATATGTATTTTAAAATTCTCAATAAATGAAAATAGTTTATAATTTTTCTCCTTAACATAGTTTGAAATATCAAACTAGATCATTGCCATTTATTGTTCACAAAAAATATCAAATTAGATAAGTTATTTGCAGATTAAATTATTAAACAGATTATTCACTCCGACAAGTTGATGGTAAAATTAGAATATGTGGAGATTAAATGCATCATGAACAAAACACTTTTTCTGGATCACCCTTAAATAAAAGATATTCTCAAAAAAAAAAACCACACACACACAAAAAGAAAACAACAACTTTCATTATGCATATCTCTAATTACCAGTTGGGAAAAATGTTCACAATAATAAAGTTTTATTTAATATAATTAATTATCATTTGATATTTCACCTATCTTGCAGCATTTATTTTTTAGAATGAAAATTTATCTGAATAAATGCCTTTTGAGATCAAAGACCTGGAAATTCTAGCTATATGGTAGATTTTGAATGTATTCATAAAATCTTAAATGAGATTTGTAAGCTAACCATGAACCCTGCACACCTGTAAATAAATTGGTCTTATAGTTAGTCTTAGGATTTATTGTTGCAATAAGTTCTTTCTTAATCCCACATGAACCATGACAAAAAAAAAAATCAGTATGGGTTAGGTGAGGTGGAAGGGAGCTAAACAGGACAAAGTCTTCCAAGTTATTAAAAAACTTAATTATATAATTTGAAATATATTATGACTCTAAAAGTCACTGGTATTTACAAATGATGTATCGTCATTCAGTGTCATTTTCATTCATTGACATGCCTGTCATACTCGTATCCAAACACTAATTTCCAAATTGATGAAAAGATACTAGGTTAAGTATCAGAAATTAAAACAAAAAAATCCATAACTATATTTATGGTCAATTTTTTTTTTTCTGAAATCTAACAATAAACCATTATTAAGTATATTTTTATCTATTTTTTTCAAGTGCAAATGATTTTAATTAGGGAATGTACTAATAGAACAAATGCTTCCTCATGTTGATATTCTAAGATGAACTGCCTAACCATTATTCAATTGAGGTAAATGTTCATGATTGTAGGTTTGTCAATATGATTTATACAATATAATTTATAATGGCAGCAAATATGTTACTATCTACAACAAGGAATACCAACGTTTTTGGTCCCAGTACTCCTTGGCTTTTAGTAAATTATCTGATATAAACAAACAGTAATTAAGTTTTCATAAAAGCTTTATTTGGCCTTGTTAGTCTCTATACCCCCTTAGCTTTTAATAAATTATCTGGTAACCCCTATTCACTATAATAAGAAATGAACAATAATTAAATTCTCATAAAAGATTTATTCAATAAATAAATTTTAACTGAGCATTTTGAATTACTGGATTTTTGCAGTAAGAAAAATTCTTTGCAACCTCACTGTGTCCATGTCCGTAAAGAGACATGAAATGTTGCTGGTGTGGATGACAGACAGTACAAACATAGACTAGCCCAGAAATGTTGATAACATAACTATTTTGGGAATATATTAATATTATACTTATTTAACAGCTATTTCCATGCCCCCCCAGCAAATATCTCAGCCTTTGGGAACTTCTGATCTAGAACATCACTGATATGGTTTCAAAAATTTCTAAAAATGGACTTGCACTGGTTGACTGAATAAAAAAAAACCCCAGTATATGATCTACCAAATAAAAATGAATGCATAACTTTGTGATACTAAAACACTTGTTTCATATGGAGATCTTGGTAAAGTATTTAATTTAAAAAAAAAAAACGTAGTCGTGTGTGTAGTGGCTGAGGATAGATTTTAATAAAAAAGACAGTTGTAAACTTTAATTCAATATTAAAGTTTCCAAAAGGCAAAACTCACTATATATATTGCCACACACAGCGAGCTAGAGTAATCAATGGATGCCAGAAGGCTTGTGCATAAAATCCCCATCTAGTGCCTACTCATCCAATATCCCCAAACTAGTTCCTGGCTTATGGCCTTATCAGTGAGGAGCCTTGGATCTGAGAGCACTGCATCTAGATCTTAGGATCTAATGCAACCCTCCAGCAACCACCTTTTATCTCTATTTAACTATAAAACTATGAGTCTTAAACTGAAAACATCTTAATGTTTTCAATCCAAGCCATCAGCTTATATAATCATATGGGTCTGAACCCAGTTCAGTACCCATACATTTTGGTGTCTTTGGTTCTTTAATAACCATAGCAACCACTAACCTATTAGGCAGAATTGATTTTAAGCCAATAAACATCACATGACCACCTCCTCTTATGCTTATGTATAACTGTTGTTAAAACAGGCAAAACTCGGTATATAGATCACCACACACAGCAAGCTAGAGTAATCAATGGACACCAGAAGGCTTGTGCATAAAATTCCCATCTAGTGCCTACTCATCCAATATCCCCAGACTAGTTTCTGGCTTATGGCCTTCATCAGTGAGGAGCCTTGGATCTGAGAGCACATTAAAAATATGAATGTGTTTTCAGTTTAAAAATCATAGTTTTGTAGTTAAATGGAGATAAAAGGTGGTTGCTGGAGGGTTGCATTAGATCCTAAGATCTAGATGCAGTGCTCTCAGGTCCAAGGCTCCTCATTGATAAAGGCCATAAGCCAAAAACTAGTCTGGGGATATTGGATGAGTAGGCATTAGATGAGGATTTTATGCACAAGCATTCTGGCGTCCATTGATTACTCTAGCTTGCTGTGTGTGGCTATACATATAGTGAGTTTTGCCTGTTTTAACAACAGTTATACACAAGCATAAGAGAAGGTGGTCATGTGATGTTTATTGGCTTGATATTAAAGTTTACCACTGTCTTTAAAACTCAGACATATAAAACATGCTACTTATTGACCAAAATTAAAAATTAGTCTAAATCTGATATAGTACTTAATCTAATTCACATTGCCATGCAGGTCCTTGACATAACACATATTTTATAATTATTGTGTTAGTGCTTTTTTTAAATGGGTTGAGATATCTTATCTTTCTTTGATATTACACATTTTAAAACTTGAACAAAATTATTTGCTACCCATAACATACTTAAAATGATTATGACAGATAATAGAAAAAATATTTTCATCAGCATACTTAAAAACATCATTTCACGTAACAATATCAAACAGATTTGTGAGCTATCTTTCCATAGAAAGTAATGAGCAAACTAAAAAAAAATCATGCACTAAATAAAAAAACCAATAAAATTGTCTGATTAGAATGATTTTAATTTAATGAATACTAAAGTATTAGCTGAACTATTCATAAATCACACATGCAAATAAATCACTATTATAGATCAGTGTAAATGACATACTTTACATGGATACCAAGGCCTTGTGAAAGGTATAATTGTAGCACTAAATGTGTTACCATTGTCATCATTGGCTAAGAAAGTAAAAAAATCAAAAATAATTCAAAACAGTGAAGATTTCTTACATAATTTACACAGAATCCAATTGAAAAAAGAAAACTATCAATAAAACAGAAATAAAACAGCTTTAAAAAAATCCAAGAATCAGAATGAAATCATGTTATCTAGATCAGGATCAACAATCTCACCCATGGGTTTTTGGAATAACCAAATAAATGCTTTCCAGAAAAATATTTTTTTTTATCAATGGATTTATATTTTATCAATTAATATTTGATATAAATGAATCAATGTTACTTTGCTAAATAGTCCCATATTTAGTTTTGTCATTGACCCAGAGAATTTTGATGAAAATAACGTTATACTACCGATGCATTATTTTATGGAAAGCAATAATTTGAAAATAAAATTGATTTTAAAAGTTCTTTAATTGAAAGTAATAAATTCAAAGAAATTGAAAAAAGTTCAAAATATACAAATAAATTATAGTCGACTGTTAAATATTTTTTCCTGAACAGTTTTTAATAATTAAAAAAAAAAAAGTTGTATCTATTCTTACTGCTTTTGATTCAACTTACATCTGTGAATAAATCTTTTTCAAACGAATTATATTTAAAATCAATTAAAAAATCATTTGACGCATGATAATTCCGTATGTTGTGTGTGCATAAGTGTCATCTCATTGATCTATTTATTGTTTATTAATTTTATAAAAATAACTTTTAATAACTGAAACACACAGACTTATTATATACCTGTGTTTATATATGTAATATATAGGGTATATGAACACAGACTTTCACACAACCCACCACACTTCACACTATCTCGTAACACTGATACACCTGAACACGTATATGTCGAAAAGATAAATAATCACCAATATACATATTTCATGCTAAACCAGCAATCATTAGTTGGTCCAGATTACCATCGCCACACATATATGCTATAAGTGCTCAGATATATATTAAGATAGCCAATCCTCATACTTATAGCAGATATGTGTGGAGATGGTAATCTGGACCAACTGATGATTGATTACTGGTTTAGCATGAAATATGCCTATTGGCGATTATTTATCTTTTCGACATATATGTGTTCAAGTGTATCAGTGTTATGAGATAGTGTGAAGGGTGGTGGGTTGTGTGAAAGTCTGTGCTCATATACCCTATATATCACATATATAAACACAGGTTTATAATAAGCCTGTGTTTTTCAGTTATTACATAGTAGAGATGTCTGCCCATCCCTTGTATATGTATTTAATGGATTCTGTCCTGTATATGAGGAGTCAGATTGATCTTAGATCAACATGGGTGTGACAAGAGTCTCAGCCTCAGGGTGGCTTTTGAGCATTCCATCATTAGATTTTCAATTGGATGGACGGTTGAAGAGTTGGAGTGTGTAGTAGATTGAAGCCTGTCCATTAAAGTATGAGGATTGGCTATCTTGATATATATCTGAGCACTTATTGCATATATGTGTGGAGATGATAATCTGGATCAACTGATGATTGCTGGTTTAGCATGAAATACGTATATTGGTGATTATTTATCTTTTCGACATATATGTGTTCAAGGGTATCAGTGTTATGAGATAGTGTGGAGAGTGGTGGGTTGTGTGAAAGTCTGTGCTCATATACCCTATATATTCAAAATAACTTTTGAAATATGAATTTTTTTCTTTTTCTACAGAACAGGCTTTTTCATTCTTGCACTTATATATATATATAGGGGGTTTGAACTCAGACTTTCACATCCATGATATCTCATACCACTGATACACTTGATCACACATGTCAAAAAATAAATAATCACTAATATATGTATTTCATGCTAAATCATCACTCATCAGTTGGCCCAGATATTCATCTTCACACATATATACAATCAAAGCTTAGCTAACATTAAGATTTATATGTTTATATGGAATTATTAAATCAATTTAATAAAAGAATGTAAATGTTTTTATGCAAAATGTTCTTGTTAGATTTTGTGAGTGAGTTTGCAGTATAAGAATAATTATCTTCATATGCATATTAATGTATTTTTATTATTGTCCTGACACCTTCAGAAGTGAACTAGTTTAGATTCCTTTCTTATCTGATTGGATTGAGTACTCAATGCTGCTAACCAATGTGTAAACATGTGGACAAACAATGTATAAACATGGCCAAAATGTAAAAACAAGTAAGGCCAACACCTTTTATCTCCATTTAACTACAAAACTATGAGTCTTAAACTGAAAACACCTTAATGTTTTTAATCCAAGCCCATCAGCTTATATAGTCATATCGGTCTGAACCCAGTTCAGTACCCATACATTTTGGGGTCTTTGGTTCTTTAATAACCATAGCCACCACTATCATATTAGGCAGGATTGGTTTTAAGCCAATAAAAATCACATGACCACTTCCTCTTATGCTTGTGTATAACTGTTGTTAAAACAGGCAAAACTCACTATATATATTGCCACACACAGCAAACTAGAGAGTAATCAATGGACCCCATCTAATGCCCATATGACTATATAAGCTGATGGGCTTGGATTGAAAACATTAAGGTGTTTTCAGTTTAAGACTCATAGTTTTGTAGTTAAATGGAGATAAAAGGTGGTTGCTGGAGGGTTGAATTAGATCCTAAGATCTAGGTGCATGTGCTCTCAGATACAAGGCTCCTCACTGATGAAGGCCATAAGCCAGAAACTAGTCTGGCAATATTGGCTGAGTAGGCACTGGATGGGGATTTTATGCACAAGCCTTCTGGCGTCCATTGATTACTCTCTAGCTTGCTGTGTGTGGCAATATATATATATATTGAGTTTTGCCTGTTTTTGCAAATATTTATGTAAGTTAAATAATTGTTATGAAGAAATAAATAATCTTGTAAGTAATATTTATGTGAATTAAATAATGTAAAAGTTATACATTTTATTAAATTAAAAGGGATTTGAATTCAGATGTTAAAGTTCCCTACAGTTATTCATTCCATCTTATACAACTGATACACTAGACTGTATATGTGTGAAAAAGATAAACAATCTATCTCCAATACATGTATTTTGCTCTGAACCAGAATTCATTGGTCCAGATCATTATCAACCACACACACATATAATCAGTGCTCAGTTTATATTGAGATAGCAAATCTTCAAACTTTAATGAGCAGGTTTCAATCTTCTACACCTTCCAACTCTTCAGCCATTCATATCATTAAAAATTTTTTGGGTATTTAAATGGATATATTAAAATTCTATACGTGAGAGGTCAGAATGACTTAAAGTCAACATGGGTATATTTGTCATCAACAAGGGCTTTGAGCATTTCATCATCAGAGGGATGAATGAAGAGTGAAGAAGATTGAAGTCTGTCCACTAAAGTTTGAAGATTTGCTATCTTATTATAAACTGAGCACTGATTATATATATGTGTGAAAGATGATGATCTGGACCAACTAATGAGTGCTGGTTAAGTGTAAAATGTATATTAAAGACCAGTTATCTTTTTTAAATGTATGTGGTCATGTGTATTGGTTGTATAAAATGGAGTGGATAGTTGTAGGGAGCTTGGAAGTCTAAGTTCAAATCCCTTCTGATTACATTAAGTTCAGAACAGATAATATAATTTTATTTAAATATTATATTTTATTAAAGTAAAATATTTCAGATAAGATAGTTTTGAATTTAGATACTTTCATTAGTAAAAAATATTTGTGATTAATTAAAGAACTACATAAATTTAGAGATCAATTAAGTTGTTTATATAAAATTAAAAGATTTGACACTATTCCAGAAAGAGCCTTATAAATAATTAGATTGTTAATCTAAATGTAAAAATTTTCATGATATATGTGAGGTTAATTATAAGATTATAGTACAGATAGCTGGAATGATCTTGACCAGGATAAAAGGACAACTTAAAAAAAATATATATATGCAAAGATATGTGCACACACTCACATCATGGAAGCTCATGTTGTGAACTAAGGATGACTGCAAGGCTTAAGTTTAAATGTACAAAAGAAACAATGGAGTAGCCAGTAAATTCCACCACTAAAAGTTCCAAAGTGGTCCTAGGAGTTCTTACAGGTCACATAATTATTATTATTTTGTGAGCCTCTGTGGCCACATACATGCTATCCAAATAAATATCAGTTATTAGTTAATCAAATTGTTTGTATAATATTTATTTTGGTTTGTCTGTTCACCTAAATCATGACTGCAACATCATATCAGGCTTCCAAACTTGTTCCCAGTAGCCATAATTATAATAAATTAAAAGTGATGTAATTCTTCTCAAATGAAATCAGAATAGAAAGAATTAAAGTAAATAATCATTTTATTATTAATATGTATATATCTAAAAATTATTGTAAATTTGTTAAATATATTTTATTATTTAACTTAAAATTTGATGAAAAAATAAATAAATATGCAAAGGCTGAGTTTCTGTTTCTATTATTATGGTTTCTTCTAATCTAGATGATGCTCTTCGTGATTTTTTGAATAGCATTTTCCCATAAAAGTTTATCATACTTAATTTTTTAGGATGTTGTCAATGGGGCTTTAATAACCTTCTGCTTATTTATTCTTCTTTTATAACATTTTAATAAATTATAGTTAAAATTTGACGACTTCAACCTTATTTGTGCTTCATGTGAGATTTCAGATTCAACCCAGTCAATCACCCATTTGTTTGTTTTACTTATTATCCATAGAATTCTCTAAGTCTTCGACAATGTTATGACATCGCACGATGTGTTTATTTGTACTATGTTTATACAGGACCTGACAAATAAATTTTAACACCTGAGGCAAGCCTTAAAAACTATGCACTTTAAAATCATTGAAAAGCCTTATTTATAGTCCACTGAACAACAACTCGCTTTAGGACTCATTTTAATTGAACATATGACAAAATATCTCATCTACGGATGTGTGTCCTATATAAATAGATGCGATTTCGAAAAATCCATTCGCAGAACATAAAGTCATAAGATTTCGTTATAATACTCTTCTATTCATAAATTATATAATTACTACATTTTAAGCTCTAATAATGCAAAACATTTATTTGATCTAAAAATAATTAGTTTTATACCTGTAAAATGCAAATATATATTAGATATGTGTGTACTAATATCCATATATTATGTCTATAAGAATAAATTAAATTAGATACACTTGGGTGTGTATATGTACTGATGGTATTAGCATACACCTTGTTATATAAATAAATAGGTAAAAGTCAATTGGCAAAATAAACAAGAATAATTCCCATTTCTTTCGCAATTGCAGCTTTAGCAGGTCACATGAAATACACAAATATCATTACGTCATAAAGGAAAAATGATTGTCTTATGACTCTATTATTATATTCATCCGCCTAAAATACAAAAATATAAAGTTCAAAAATAGATTTAACTTTAAATAAATGCATTAAATTACCTTTAATAATATTTATCTATTAAAGTGATAAAATGATTGGGCTAAGAATTTTTTTGAACTAACTTTTTATTTCCGCGCAGGATTACATGCATTCGACAATTATTTACAAATAAAGCGGCCATATTTAATCTTACTTTACAATCTGTTATTCATCTTATGTCTATTAGACTTAATTAATATTCTACTTTACTTATATAAATTTTCTTTAAAAAAATGAAGTGGCAGTATAAAGAAGAACATCCCTTTGAAAAACGAAGGTCTGAAGGGGAAAAAATTCGTAAAAAATACCCAGATCGAGTTCCAGTAAGTATATATCCAGAATAAGAATATTCTACTGATGATATTGTTCGATGGTGTTTAAAAAAATTATGAGACTTTTGTTTTATTATTTGTGTATAAAAATCTTATACACTGAATTTTTTGTAATAATTGTAAATATTTAGAACGTTAGAAATTTTCATTTAGATTTTTTTATTTTTTTTTAGTTAATTGCGTTGTAAGTATATAGTTATCTATTTATTATCTTAAGCCCAAAATTGAATTAACGTTTAAAGCTGAATGCGTTATTTCTTTTCTAAAATTCTGCGTAAAAATTATTTTGCTATTATATTTATTTTTGGCCTTTTTAAAAAACAGTTGTATTCATTATTTCCGATGATTAATTTGATTGAAGTTTTTGGAATAAATTTTTAATATATGTAGTATATATGTGTGTGTATATTGGACTATTTTCACTTGTTTGTATTTATCGTATTTTCATCTAATTATATTTAAAATTTTCAGAATTTTTAGCAATTTTTTAAGTATTATTTATTGAAAACCTATAATAATATAATAAATACTGACAATACTATAATTAATGAGTTTTTCCTTTCCCTAATTTTTTTTTTTTAAATAAGCGATAGTTACGTCATTGAAATTCAAGAAAAACTAACATTGTATATTTTATATTGGAAGTTTGGTAGTTAGTCCCATGGTGTTTTATTAAGTAGTAATGGAATTTACAGAAGCAAAAAGCTATAATGTTAAAAACTAAGCGTTTCGAATATAACTTTTATAAAGGAAGTGATCTAAAGGAAATAAATAACATGTCCATGCTGACCGAAGATACAAAATGAAATGGACATATGAATGGGAAACGAAAGACTGAACAAAATAAATTTATTTGTAAAATAAATGTGAAGGCATAAATGTGCAAAAAAAAAAAAAAAATATAGAAACGTAGATTTTAAAGGTTTTTACTTTATTACTTCCATTTATTTTTCTAAACCATTAATGTATGTGGGTATTATTTGTTGGTTTTCATTATGGAGCCGAAAAACTATATAAAAGGAAACACAATAATCCTATGCTTTTCAATAATACAATATCCCATTGTAGTTCAAACATATATAAAATTATAAGTGTGTGGGATATACAGTGTTCAATTTTATAAGAATTTTAAGTTTCTGAAAAATATTTTCATATGAGACATTAATACATGCAAAACAAAATATGAAATGTCCTGAAACTGGTGCATGAAATTTAATATTAAATCCATTTAACATATCTAGAATGTAAACATTAATTATTTTATTTTTACAGTATGTCTCACTAGAAAATGGTAAATAATTAATTTTTGAGTGAGAATATTAATTGAACATATATCTAGTACTAAGACCCTAAAATATGGCAACTCAAATTAATAAATAATAATTTCTATGGGCATTAAATGATGATAGTATTTATTTGAATGACTTTCCTAATCTAATATTAAATCAAATACTAATAGGCAAAATCAAAGCTATTTGAAACTAAAGAATTACTATTCATCTTGAGCCTACTGTGAATCCAACTTAAACATATCAAGACAAAATAGGCAAAGTAAAAATGAGAAAAGAAATAGAATGACTTATTTTCTATGGTTTTACCTTAATAGGTGATGATGGAAAAATTTTAAGTAATAGCTACTTAAATTCAGTTAAGTCGAAGTGATATTTAAAAATATTTTAATTTTAAAAAATCTTTAAGAATATTTTATATATATATAAAAAGCTTTTGAAACTGAATAAAAGAGAAGCAGTGTTTTGTTCATTTATCTCAAAAAACAAAAATGCTTTATTTTGCAACATATTGTTTAAGATATTGACTAGAAAAAGCACATAACTATTAAAGAAAATTTAATAAAGTATTATGTAAAAGATTTGGCAGACTGCATGGTAGATCAAAAATTTGTGTAAGCATTTACACTAATGGAGCACTGGTTATGATGGGGAAACTGTCTTATATGGATAAAAAAGAAAATACCTGAATGTTAAAGACACCCGTCATTTTTATTGTCAAGAATTAGCAGTGAAATATTCACTTCAAAGTCTAAAATTGTAATAGGTGATGTAATAATAGTCAATTTTATTACATCAATAATCTTCACTTTATTATATGAAAATAAGGAAGTTTCTAAAGAATGTTATTGGTGTATACTGAAGTGCTCTCATAGAAAAATGCTGTTACATTTTCTGGACCAACTGATGATTGCTGGTTTAGCATGAAATACGTATATTGGTGATTATTTATCTTTTCAGCATATATGTGCTTGAGTGTATCAGTGTTATTAGATAGAGTGGAGAGTGGTGGGTCATGTGAAAGTCTGTGCTCATATACCCTATATTACATATATAGACACATGGTATATATTAAGCCTGTGTTTCAGTTATTACATTGTAGAGATGTCTGCCCATCCTTGCAGATGTATTTAATGGATTATGTCCTGTACATGTGGGGTTCAGATTGACCTTGGGTCGACATGGGTGTGATAAGAATCTCGGCCTCAGGGTGGCCTTCGAGCATTCCATCATCAGATTTTCAATTGGATGGACGATTGAAGAGTTGGAGTGTGTAGTAGATTGGAGCCAGTCCATTAAAGTATGAAGATTGTCTATCTCAATATATATCTGAGCACTTATAGTATATATGTGTGGGAGATGATAATCTGGACCAACTGATGATTGCTGGTTTAGCATGAAATACGTAAATTGGTGATTATTTATCTTTTCAGCATATATATGCTTGAGTGTATCAGTGTTATTAGATAGAGTGGAGAGTGGTGGGTCATGTGAAAGTCTGTGCTCATATACCCTATATTACATATATATTAAGCCTGTGTTTCAGTTATCTGCTTTTACAATATTTACCATCATTTGCAAAATAATATATGTAATAAAAAAATGGAATCTACTATTGTCTAAACTACTACTGTAGTATTTAGCATAGATTTACAACTGGAAATAAATATCTTGCAAAATGAGAAAAAAAAAAAATGAAAAAGAGAAGCCTACTTTTAATGAAATCAGATCTCAACTAATAGGTTTTAATGGAAATCTATGTGCAATACACGTAGTCTGGCATTCTTCAACAATGTATTATTTGTTCTTTTTATGTTATAAACTTCACATGTATTTAAAATATTTATATGCTTTTAGAAACATATTTAAAGTATATAATGTAATGGAATGGAGTATATAAATAAGCTTTACCATCTCACATTGCTGCTCCAAATGTAATGAAATGGAATAGTGGGAAAATAAGCAACTTGTAATACTATCCCAGCCACACACAATCTTTAAATGTACTTTTAATTGACTGATCAACAATATTTCTCAATACGATTTCTCTGGTGTTTGGTCTATAGATAACATGATGATGAAGGATTTGTGTACTAATGAGTGCCAGTCATAATGTACATTATGGCATTTCTATCATCACAGGATATATCAAATCCCATTTTTATATATGTTTTTACCCATAAAGCTAGCTCTTATTTTTTAAATTTATATACGTCCAACTAATATTAGAAATTACTGAGTAAATTTATCTCTTATATTACGGTATATTGAAATATATTTTGGATTACCACATAGATCAAGAAGAAAAACATTCGTCAATATTAAATTTCAATAAAAACGAATAATTTAATAAAATAAGAAAATAAATTAATACAAGCACAGTTTAAATCTCAAATAAATAATAAATAAGTAAGCATTTTCTTGAGTAGACAATAAATTATTGCTAAATATTTCATTCTTAGTAACTATTTCTGGTTATCTATCCATTGCCTGACATATAAAATAATATACATAGAAAGAAAATGTATGTACAAACTACAACAAAAAAATTATATTCATGTCATGCTTATGCTTGAGAATAAAGAATATAGGTTAAAAATTATTTATTTTGAATATGAGAAGGAAAAAAATTAAGTAAAAATCTCACCTTTTTATATTCTTGAGCTGAGTTATGAAACCAACAAAAAGAAATAATGTATGTACTCTTCTATATCTATGTTTTATGTGGAGATATATATGTTTAAGTTGTAAATCAGCATGTAATACTTAATTCTGGATTTGATATTCTTTTTTATTGTATAATCCCCTGTGTCTTTTTGAAGATATTATTATGAATGGTCTTTCTGATTTAACTTTGAATAAAAATATGTACATGGGGCATTTGCCTGCAGATCTGATTATCATCACGAGATTGGATATTATAGCATTTTACTTTAAAGATTGACTTTGATTTTTTCTGGGGATAATCCTCCATTCAGGCAGGCTTTACACACGCTGATAGATATCCAAGTATTTTTACTTGGCAAGTTCACATTTTCTGGTGAAAATTGTTATAGTTGACATGCAATTTGCTATTTAAATGATTTTTAATTGTGACCCGGTACAAAATGTATTCCTCAACTGACCTAAACAAATCAAAAAAAAAAAGGAGAGGAAAAGTGAAAGTGATCCAATTTTATCTGATTAATTCATGACAAGTGAATTAAACAAATATCAAAAATATATTAGATTTTTACTTTTTTTTAAGTAACATTATCTTTTCAAGGTAATTCAACATTAATATTTATAGATAAAAAAATCTTTTGTTCAAAAAATATAGCAATTTAGTATTCAATACTATTTGTAATTAATTATATCTGCTTGTTTATTTTGAAATTCTCGGGAAGGTTTTTGTTTCTTTTTCCTATTATGGAGTTTAATAAACTTGATAATGGAGCTGCAAAGGATTTCCTGTATCTTTTAATTATATAAATGAAACTATATTTGCTAAGATTTACTTATAATCTTATTTTACTAAGAAAATGCTTACTTATTTTAATGAGATAAAATTTACAGGATATGTACCAATAATGTATTGATATATGTTTTAATGTGTATTACATTTAAAGAAAAATTTCTAAAATGCTTATGGTATAACTTAATCTCTTAAAGGACATTTTCTTGAAAAGATATTTGAATTAGAAAAAACTCAATTGATATGCAATGTAATAGTTAAGATAGTATAATCAGTCAGCAAGACCAAAAACAGCAGATATAGGGTCACCCCTGCCACCTATTTTAAATCCCTACCTAGGCTTACTAGCCTTAACCATCTAATTAACATCCAATGTTACATAGCTTCCCTTCATAGAGCGTGACGTAGCTCAAGATTAGAACACCGATTCTCTCAGGTTTCTCCATAACTTATGACATTATACCACGCTAGCACTTCAAGCCTTACATTAATTTATTTATTTTACAATTGTTGATATGATTAGGGGGTTTAATCATTACAGAGCTGGTATTATATTTATAAGATACAAAACCATGGATGTACTCATTCTGCAATTGATTTACTTAATGATATCTATAATATTTAATTAATGGTTCCGACTGGCAATAAGAATGTACGATTATTTAACAAGAATAATATACGTTTTATTATAAAATTAAAATAATAGAGTAGCTTACAAATATTAGGTAGTGGCAGCTTACAACAATGGTTTATGCTGTATATAGTTTAAATGGGTACATAATCTATCAGCTCATTCTAGGTTTGAACATAGTTAACATTTATTTAATAAGAATTTGTACGGGTTTGAGTTAATATCACTCAGGGTTGCTGATGAGCGCAGGCAAACATTACTTGAAAATTTCGGTACTACCTATGTGAATGGGGTCAATGGTACATAAAATGAGGGTGATCAACTTAGTGATCTGATGATATGGATTACCACTGAGGAGTGGATATCCCTGGCTGCAGAGGTGCATCTGCTAACCAAGAGCATATTCCAGTGGAGAGAGCGAAGATGTGCTAAATCTAGGATTTGGGGTTGCAAGGAATCTCTGGCTCCTGCGGAACCTAGACTGGGGCTAATCTGGATTAGGAACTCGGGCACGCGGCGCCTGGTGTGTCCTTATGCAGTTTGACCATATGACACATGAAACACAATATATGCAGTTTAATAATAATAAACGGCCATTGCCACACATATATAGAGGTGGGAACGCAAATATATAGAATAATAAACAAATTATTGAGCCTTCTGCCCACATGAATAAACATTACGAAACTTATTTTGTAGATAAACCATAAGTATCCCCAGTTAACCATGTATAATTTATTTTATAATAATCTAAACTTTGAAAATTTAATAAAACATTTTTTTTGTCTTGGGAGATTACTTACTCCTAAAATAAGCTGATAGTGCAATCCATTATTCGTTACATAGCTTAAATATGGATTGCAGGTTTAATTTATATAAATATTATATTGCATCGAGAAGCAATGCAGTATATATTTAGACAACTTTATTAAGGTTATTTTTTACATAAAAACTTTATTAAGATTATTTCTTACATAATAAAATCTTGAATTATAAACATTGCCGCACTTATAGGAGTTTTCGTTACAGAGAATCATTTTATTAATTAATTTAGCGGCACGGGAAATAATTTAAGCTGAATTAATATTTTGTTAAGAGTATATTTCATAAAATTAGTTTCTGACTTATATGATTATGTTATAGAGAGCCACACGATAAACAATATATAATTTATAAATTAGTTAAATAGAAATACGCCTGCCACCCTTCATTAAATTTATACACCATTCTAAGAATTTTGATACATAATCTTCCTTGACATGATGGGGGAATAAATTAAAACTAAGAAAACAATTTATATGTCTTTTTTTTTTTTAAATTAACTTTGGTGTCTTGTCGGCTCGCTCCATCCCTTGGGACTTTGAGAGCTGAGAAACATAAACATGTTAAATGAATTGAGATTTAACTCCGTTCATCATTCAAGGTAATATATGTAAATAAAATGCAAAATATATAGATTTCTAAATTATTTAAATAATTAAGCCAGCAGATCTAAGAATAAATTGGATATATAATTTACGAGGTTATGACTAGTTAATAAGATATATTAAACAAAATTGAGTTACAGTTAAAACTTGGAATAAATTGAAAGCATTTGGAATAAATTGAAAGCATTTTTACTGGCAATAAAATGACTTCGGGACTTCTGCACAGACGTGTAGATGGATTTATGATCTATGGACTTACATTAAGATGGTAGTACATGGATGGATCATCTACTATTTGATGGAACTCTTGTGGACGCCAACTTCACCAATGACCGTGGAGAAGCTGACACCCAACTACTCATGGCAGGTACTGTTAACATTTTCTATTTCTTCGCAGGCACTGAGTAGAATTTTAAGCAAGATAGACTTTTATATTATATATTTTTGATAATTATTTGATAATCAGGAATAGTACAGAACAATGGCGAATTCTACAGGATAATGCACAATTATAACGGAATAGTACCAGACTAATCCAATCTCCCTTTCTATGTTTATGTGTTATGTTACATCAGGGGTTGTACCTCATGAGTTTTCTTAATGGATTTCAAACCAATTTCTCTAATTGCTGTTCCATCAACTCTTTGCTTCCTCATTTCATGTGTGGCCCAATTGGTTTCCTGATCTTTGTTTCTTGCTTTCATTTAATACTTTAAAGCATTTAAAGGTGTTCGACAGTAAGTATTACAGCTGATAGTATGTATCAGGAGAACTATGGCACATTCCTTTTTAATGGCTACCTACCCTCCCATCGTATAAAATATTTTAACATTTTTTCTTTAATTGATTCTAACTTGTAAAATATACTTTTTCAAAATTGCATGATTTAAACAATCAAACTTTAGAAAATGATTCAATATTAGTACACGCACCTATTACTAATGTATCGGATATTAATAAATACATTATATATATATATATGAAATGACACCCAACTACTCATGGTAGGTATGGTTAACATTTTCTATTTCTTCGCAGGCACTGAGTAGAATTTTAAGCAAGATAGACTTTTATATTATATATTTTTGATAATCAGGAATAGTACAGAACAATGGTGAATTCTACAGGATAATGTACAATTATTATACAGAATCCCCCTTTCTATGTTTATATGTATTATGTTGCATCAGGGGTACCAGACTATAATCCAATCCCCTTTCTATGTTTATATGTATTATGTTGCATCAGGGGTTGTACCTCATGAGTTTTCTTAATGGATTTCAAACTAATTTCTATAATTGCTGTTCTATCAACTCTTTGCTTCCTCATTCCATATGTGGCCCTATTGGTTTCCTGATCTTTGTTTCTTGCTTTCATTTAATACTTTAAAGCATTTAAAGGTGTTCGACAGTAAGTATTACAGCTGATGCTATGTATTGGGAGAACTATGGCACTTACATTCCTTTTCGTAATGGCTACCTACCCTCCCATTGTATAAAATATTTTAACATTTTTTCTTTAGTTGATTCTAACTTGTCAAAATTGCATGATTTAAACAATCAGACTTTAACTTTAGAAAATGATGCAATATTAGTACACGCACCTATTATTAATGTGTAGGATATTAATAAATACATTATATATATATGATAGCAGGTAGATTAATTTATGTAAACGAAGCAAGTATGTCTGCTTACAGATATGTACCGTTTCATATCCGCCAAGTTACCTTGCAAAAAAAAAATAATCAAAAAAACTTACTTCCTCTCTCTGTAGTGAATGAGTGATGACAGATGTGTCCTAATGTTAGTGTGTATGATTGTTAGTTATGTTTCTTTATTATACTATTCTCTCTCTATTACAGTTTAACTATTGACCTGAGATTTCTCCCTATCTCTAAGTCCAATTTAGTTTCTTAATTCTTCATCTAGATGGCTTTTTTATTCTATCGGGGTCCTCCTGGGTTGTGAGGTCTATTGCAGTATGGCTCTAAATCCTGGGCATTGAATGCCTTTTTGCTCCCTAGGACCTTACAGCAAAAATACGTTTCCCTGTAATTTATTTTTATGATATACGGTCCGTTAATGGACAGAATTTCTTGTACTGTATTGCTTGATTTGCCCAGATCCACATGTGATCCCATTCCTTAAATTGGTGTTGTCCCCTATGTGGCCCTTTTCCTCCTTTGAGTCCCATTTGGGCTAACTTCTTTTGGGCCATCGTCTGGTCTCTTTTGGTATTGATGGGTTTGTGGGTTATTGGAAAACTTGTCTTTAATGGGCTTGGATCTTGTTTCCTGAAGTGCAGCCTGGTGGGTGTGAAACTTGTCAACTTGATGGTCATCTTTATATATCGGACCACCTGCGGTTTCTGTTCGAGCCAATCCTCATGATTCTGGCCCACATAGGCCCAGAATAGCCGGTTGAGCTCCCTCATTACCCTTTCGCAGGGATTCGACTGAGGGTTTCTAATTGATGTCATGGTATGCTATATTCCTTTTTGCTAGGTTGAGGCCTTCCATTGGTGGGATGTAAACGCTTACCCACATTGACAAGCTGTTTCTGCTGGAGCATTAGGAGTGTCCTGAGAATCTGCACATCTTAGGGTATGCTGTGAGATGTCATACATTACCAGGAGGAATCTTAAGTGGTTGTATGTTGGCAGTGGGCCATAATGGTTGATTGCGAGGAGTTTGTTGGATTTCTCCGGTGGACTTTGTAGAGTGGATAGAATGGAAGAATACATTCCTTCCCAATAAAACTTGCCATATTTCTGCTTCGGTAGGCAGTAGTGTCCATGTAAGTTGTGGCAGTCCATGATCAATTGATCCCTTATGCTTTTGGGCATTGCAGCCTTCCATTCTTTGCGTACCATCTGAACTAACAGCACAACGTCCCTTATTTGGTATGTTGGATTCCTGCTGCTTTGGTCTTCGGGTCCCTCTGAAGATTGCCCATGTTTATTTGCTGCAGGTTGGGTTCATATTTGGGGTCGGCTTCTTGTAATGGTCAGAGATCCTGCAAGTCTTGTTCTATGGTGTCATCCAAGGCCATCATTATAAGGACTACCTGAATGTGTTCCCTTGCATCACGCTGTAATAAACTACCAATGGTGGTTTTCACTGTCTCAATATGTAGATTAAAACAGATCAAATACGAATATATAATTTAACCGCAGCCTTTTGGGTACATCATGATTTCACAGTTTTTGGGTAATTTTCTTGATATCCATTGAAGGAGGAATGTAATGGATAACTTCCGTAAAAATTATCCAGGCATCATCTGCACTAAAGTCCTACTTAGAAGCCACATCTAATGCATGAATTTATTACAAGATTTTAATAAAATTCTTAGGCCATTGTAATAAGTGCAAATAGCACTCATCAAAAATTATATACCCTGCCTGAAATAACTTGCTTGTTTGAAATAAATAATCACATTATAGCAAATAAGGAATCACTGAAAGAGTCAAACACCTTGACCAGATATTTGCTAACAATGTATACTGAATAAGTCAGTGAACGATAATAGAACTGATTTCATTGCTGAAGTACTGAGACTTATTTTAATGAGAGGCATTTAATATATGGAAATGCTACCATACAAAATCAAATAGACTGGCAAAGAAAATTATTGGCACTTAAAAAAGTGTATTAGAGAAAATAGATGGAATCAATATGAAGAGACAGCATTCTTACATGTGCATTGCATCAGAAAAAAATCTTCACTGAATTATTAATAGTTCTCAGTAGCTCAAAAATATATTGGTTTAATTAATTCCAAAGTTGACTACCCATGAAAGAAGAAAACTTGGGGGAAAAAAACATAAACCTGAGAAGTGTCCTGATTATTTATATCTTACTAAACATTGGTAAATGTAAAGAGTGAATAATGAAGACCAAGGCCCCATTGGTAAATGTAAAAAGATATGAAGAGCGAATAGTGAAGACCAAGGCTAGCATATTTCTGTGGGGAGAATTTAACCAGGAGACGATAATGCAAATAGTTAAACCAAAGATGAAAATAATCAGAGACTAAACTATAAAGAGTGTAACGCAAGTAGTTAATCCAAAGATAAAAATATTATAAATAATAGAAAACAGTCACTAGAAAATAATCATTTTAAATACTTGAAAGACCAATATGTCAGATTTCAAAAACTAAACATATACAATTATGAATGGTACTTTTTATGGTGGCTGTAGTTTAAGAGATTTAACTTTTGAATAATGAATATATTTTAATCAAATGAAATATACAGCTAATTCTTTTTGTTATAAACCATGTGCGAGATATTTTAAATATCTAATTACTTGTTGCAACATATTTGTAAGCACTTGTATTAGAGAAATGCCTAATTTAGATGAGGCTGTTTTCCTTCTGATGCAAAAGCTCTTGTGTTTTTCAATTTTATTTCATTCAATTTTGAATAGAATACCAACTTTAAGAAACAATTTAATTTAATTCAGTTTTCTTCACATTACATTAAAACGCAGGAATCTCATTTCTGTTTTAAGAGATCTTGGATTATCTGAACTGTAGAAATATATTCAAAGAATCTGAATTGTAGCAGTGCAAAATAAATTCGTTCAAAGTATCAAGTCATCTATTTAGCTGACAACTAATATCAAAGTAACTGTACTGATGTATATTATATATGTGAAATAGGCAGCAAAAAGTTTCTTAATAATTTTAGTCATGAATGGGTATTTTAATGCTAAATTAAAGCATTGTAATAAATAAATGGCACATAGAAATATTTTAATATTTATCAGCCTTTTCAGATATCTAAATAGACCAAATAAATATTAGTCTAAAGAGAGAAAGCCTGGATTATATAGAAGATGCTGTAATATTTTACAGTATTATTATATTTGGATAATGCAGTCAGAAATATGACCATACACATTGATATGATAGTAGTTCTCAACATTTTTTTTTTTTTCTAATTGCTATTATGTAGCCTCTTAATCTAACATGTACTTTTTTTTTTTGTTTAATCATAATTTTTAATATCAGCCTCATTTTACATTGAATTTTTTTTTGACTAGCAATTATGAATGATTTATGACATGCAAAACCTTAGAGTAGTAGATTCATGTTTCATTTCCTATAAAATTCATCTTTACCAGTGATTTGAAGGTCATTGTTTACATGTCCAAATGTTTATATATATCTGACACTGAATTTACTAAAACAAATTTGTTATAAATAATTTCATAGCTTGAACCTTGACTAATGTTATTTTTTATAATCTGTTCTCGACCACTTATTTACCTTAATCTTTCATATTTGTCATAGAAAACCATTTCTGAATTTTATAAACCATTCTTAGTCTTTTGTAACAAAACATTAATTTAATAGTAATGGGGGGAAAATGTGATAGAACACAAAGCAGCATTGCATCAACATGAAGAATTCTATAATTAGCAATGTATGTAATAACTTATTTATTGGCAAAAAAAAATATGGTGAGGATAATTATTTACTAATTCTAATAGGGCTTAACAAAATCAAAGATTGAAATAGCTAAACATTCAATTTTTAGTTAAATAAAAAAAAAAAAGAAGTAAATTATTTCCAGCTCAAAGTAAGAATTACAATGAAGATATGAAATTTGGTCAAAATCATTTTATTAGTTTATAGAAAATAGTTTAAAAATTTAAACCTATTACAATCTTATCAATATTTAAACTATAGACTTTACAACTAAATTTTTAGTTTTAGAATTGTTTTATTTTAATGTATTGTAAGATCAAACTTTATTTAGAATTAAACTTGATAGAAATAAATTTTAATTCAAATAAGATACACTCTTGGCTAGCTGCTTAGTTGTTATTCATAGATAATCTTCATATTTAAAAATCATTTTACTATCCAGAAACTGTCAGTAGCCAGAATTCTGCTCTTGACAATTTTATTTAATATTTTAGATAAGTGTATATTTGTAATATATGAATATAATATAAAGAACTTTTATGTATATTGCAAAATTTTGTTTTGTGAAAATATTAATAGTTGTTTATGGCTATGTATTGCTCTTCTATTAAGTGTCCAAGTCTCAGATCCATAAGTAAGAACTGGTAAAACACATTTGTTAAAAACCATCCTTTTCAAACACATAGGCATATTTCCTTTTAGTATCAAGTTATTTCTACCAAAAGCACTCCAACCAAGTTTAATTCTATGATTAATTTCCTCTATTATGTTTCCATCTGTATTAATAATCTGACCAAGGTATTTGTAACTCTTAACTTCTTCTAATTCATCATAATCAATCTTTATTTTCATATTTTGAGCAAATCGATTAAACATTACTTTAGTCTTTTTAACATTTATCTTTAGTCCTACTTTCATTTGCTAACTCCTGCAGCTCTGAAGCATTATTTGCAAAAACAACTACATCATCTGCGAAATCTAAATGACTTAAACACTCTCCATTTACTTTCACTCCTTTAGTTTCCCATTTTAATCCACAAAATACTTCTTACAGCACTGCTGTAAAGAGTTTTGGAGATATGGAGTCACCTTGTCTTACACCTTTCTCAATGTTGATTTTTCCAGTATCATTATGTAATCTAATTGTTGCTGTTGCATTTTTATAAATATTCTTTAAAATTTGACAATATCCTGGATCTATACCTTGATGATCCAATGCTTTAATCACTGAAGACGTGTATAGAATCGAATGCTTTTTCATAATCTACAAATCCAAAACATAATGACAACTCATATTCATTTGTCCTTTCTATAACTTCTCTCAATACCTGGATATGATCTATTGTACTAAAACCACTTTTAAATCCAGCTTGTTCTCTTGGTTGGTGGAAATCCAAAGTTCTCTGTAGACGAGTTGTAATTATCTTGGTAAAAATTTTATATAAAATTGATAAAAGGCTGATAGGTCTGTAATTTCTAATATCTTCTTTATCACCTTTTTTAAATATTAATATTATTACTGCATTCTTCCAATCTTCCGGTACATCTTTATCATTTAGACATTTGGTATATAACTTTGCTAAAATTGTTTCTATTTCTTCACCTGCTTCTTGTAATATATCAATTATAATTCCATCATTTCCTGGAGCCTTTCCTTTCTTCATACACTTAATTGCATGTCTCACTTCTTCATTTAAAATTCTGGGCAATTCAGAAGATGTAATAGATATAGGAGGTACTTGTTCTTTATTACTATATAATTCTTGATAAAAATCTTCTACCAATTTCATGATGTCATCTCATTTTAGTAATAATTCCATCTTTTTTTCTTATTGCATATATAAATTTCCTACCAATACCAAAATGTTGTTTAACATTTTTGAGACTTTTATTTTCTTCTACAGATTTCCTTGCTATTTCACAGTTATACTTTCTTATATCATTTTCAACTCTTTTCCGTACCATTTTACAAAATTAGAGATATTCAATTCTTTTTAATACATCATTTTTGTATATCTTCATATTCCTTCTTTTCTTCATAAATTCTCTAGTCTCAGTAGAAATTTTATTAGTCAATTGCTGCTTTTTTCTACCAGCTATGTTGTTGCAGTTTTTAAAAGTGTATCAGTTATTTTCATATTAATTTCATTCAAATCTGTATCATGTTCAAAATCTCCTAACACTTGAAACCTATTTGTAAATTCTAATTTAAATTCATTAGAATGTTTCTGAAGATTAGGAATATCAACTGTAAATATTGTTTTTCTTAATAATTTTTGTCTCTCTAGTTTTACATTAACACGTAACTTACACCTTACTAATCGATGATCACTTCCTGTGTTAAATTTATTAAGAACATTACATGTATTTTCTGTTAGTCAAAATATAATCCAATTCTGCTGTACCTTCATTTGGATGCTTCCATGTCCATTTCCTTTTAACATTTTTCTCAAAAGATTGTAAAAGACCCAGAAAGAGACCACATGTGAGATGGATGGATGAAATAAAAAAATGTGCAGGGGTGTTGTGGAGAAGAGAAGCTAAAGATCGGAGAAAATGGATTAAACTTGGAGAGACCTTCATCCTGCAGTGGATTGATAATGGTTGATGATGAAGATGGCTATGGAGTCGAACATTCAGATGAAATATTGGAGAGAAAATGTTAAAAAAAAAAAAAATACATTTTGTGAATAATATAATGTAATATAATAATGTAAAAATAGAAAAAAATATTAAAGCTTTTTTCTCTCAATATTAAGATTTTCCACATTAGTTCAGTATTGGCCCTAATCAATATAGAACCCTTGGCTGTTGAGTAAATGGATTGTATTACTGCTCTTAATATAGACTAAAAAGTCATATATAATTTATATTTATTAAAATGTTTAACTTAATTTGACATTTAACCTTTTCTCAACTAATTATTTAACTCTACAGTTAACATTAAAAAAGTATATTAAATATGAGGGATCTAATTTTTGATTTTATAATTGAGACATTATAGTTGGCTATTTTAAATTATTAAAGTATAATCACAATCCTTAGATATATATTCAGATGACAAAGTGAAATAATTAAAAATTATATATGTCTGGTTTTTTAAACCTGTTTTATTAAGTCTTTTTTAATAAAATCATGATTATTAATTCCTTAGATATATATTCAGATGACAAAGTGAAATAATTAAAAATTATATATTTCTGGTTTTTTAAACCTGTTTTATTAAGTCTTTTTTAATAAAATCATGATTATTAATTAAATGAATCATTTTTTCTTAGTACATTTTTTTTACCTATTGTATTCAGTCATCTTAGGATGAACCTCTTATGCCATAAGTATCTCTTTACTCTAATAATAGCAGTGGGATTGTATTTGCTAACACATTTTCCACCTACTAAGTGCATGCATGGCAATTCTGAATTCCAATCATTTCTTTGTATGCTATCTTTTTATTTTGAGTTAGAATAGCCATACTCTTTTATAAATAGTTAATATTATCTCTTTTTTGGCTCACTAATTAAATAATTATTGGAAATAATAAATGTTGATACTATAGACATATATTTTATAAAACCATTTGTCTTTTAGGTTGTCAGATAGGTCTTATTGCTTGTTTTTATATAAATTCATATCTTTTATGTATTTGAAGGTCATCGTTGAAAAAGCACCAAAAGCTAGAATTGGAGATTTGGATAAAAAGAAATATTTGGTTCCATCAGATCTAACAGTTGGACAATTTTATTTTCTCATACGTAAAAGGATTCATTTGAGACCTGAAGATGCTTTATTTTTCTTTGTCAATAATGTAATTCCACCCACAAGTGCTACAATGGGATCATTATACCAGGTAATTATAATTTTTTTTAATGATAAAAATTGTTAATGTTATATTATATAAAAATGTTAATGGTATTTTTTTTTTTTCTCTTCAGGAACACCACGAGGAGGATTTCTTTTTGTATATAGCTTATAGCGATGAAAGTGTATATGGACAGTAAAATTGTTACAAGATGCTGATATTGGACCCTTACCCCACCTAACCATTTGATCCAAAACATTTTTTTTTTTTTTTTATCCTTTAACTTTTTTGGACTTCTTTTCAATTTTTTTTTTTTAAGACCTACCAGCCTTTTTCCTTCTTTTGTTAATTTGTTTTTTATTTATGTATTATATAAATATATTTTAAGAGAAGTATGTACTGCAATTATTTATTTAAATATTGCAGTCATCTTAATAGTTATTTTGGGAAACTTTAATAATCTGATTTCCAATTATATAGCTAAAAGCTATTTTGGTCGTAATTATTTATATTCTCTTTTTATTTTTTACAAGTTTTATGACACTTATTTTTGTCAAATATTTCTAATTATTTGTTGAGATTTTGGAAAAATAATGTAAACAGCACATCAGTTGTATATTGCTTTATAAAATGTTTATTTAATTGGCCATAATTCCTTCCCTTAAAAAAAAAAAATCTAGTCTCCCAGGTGTATTCAGATATTGACAAAATGAAATAAATTAATAATTTAAACTTACGTTTCTTGATTTTCTTTTTTTTTTTTAAAAAAAATCTCTTATTAATAGAAACCCATTTATATCATTGGATAATCCTTCAGTGCAATTAAGTAAAGTTTTATATGATATTAATGTAACTGTTCTACCCATGACTTTAGAAGTTAGTCTAGAGCAGTAATTCTAATCTATGGTACACATAGCACTGATGATATATGATGGACTTTCAGGTGGTATGCGAAAGATAAAATTTTTGAAAAATTACAATTAAATGATTTTTTTTATGTAATAATTTTGGAAATGATAGTAATAATAGATATTTTATTTCTAAATAAATGTCATAATTATGATTTGATTATCAAAAAAATTGAAATATTTTGTTCCCTTACCTATTTTTATTTTGATACTGAAATTTTTTTTATAAATAGTGGTTCGGGGAAATTGATATTCTTTGGATGGTATGTAGAATGCAAAAAGTGGAGTGCCACAGATCTAGAGCAATGCAGGAAATTTTCCAGATAGTCAAAGTCCCATAAAAGATCAATATTTTTTTTTTTAGACAGACTTCTAGATAAAACAATCTTAAATAATAACTTCTCCAAAAGAACATTTGGTCAAAACATTTGACTCAATTTCTATTTGAAATTATTTGTCTACCAAAGTTTATTCATATAAAGCTTTTACATAGTAGGAAAGGAATGATATGCTATTATTGCACTTGGAAAGTCATGCAATTAAAATAAAAACTGGTGTTAAACAGACATGTATTAGCTTCAATTTAGTTTTTACCTCTGGTTTTTGGAACTATTTATAGTCTGTTCATGAATCAGGGATCAAGTTGTGATAAAGATTTGATAGAATTTTTAATTTGATTAAAAGTAAAAATATTTTAATTTTCTTGGATTCTAGATTTACAGTATGCTGATGATTATACTTCGTCAATTCAAAAGGTATTTATAAAATGTACTTAATATTTTGAATGTGATATATAGACTGGTTTAGTAATCATTTTTTAAAAAAAAATCAGTGATGAAAGAAAAATCTTGACAATTTTAATTTGCATGGATATCAGCTTCAGAATGAGCCAATTTAAATATTTTGTTGGCTTTTTAAATAAAAAGGTGAACTTAGATATTAAAATATAATACAGATTCTTTTTTCATTCATCTTGAAATTAGTTTCTTATTAAAGACATAATTCTAGTAACAATTGAGTTTATAGAAAATATTTTCAGTTTTTCTCCATTTTTCTGTTTCAAGATGGAAATTATTAATATCCACTAATCAATTTATTTACTAGCATATTTTTCTCTTTTATAAACATCCACTAGTTTTGTTTGAGTTATAATTTTTTCCATTCAGAAAGGAAAAAAAAAACATTCTCACATTTTTGGAATTGTATTCCAAAATCTATTCCAATTTGACTATTTCAAAAATGTAATTTATAACCATCTCCCAACATTATAGGAATCAAGCTATGATTTAAGACTTGATCAAATGAAAATGATAGTCATTGATCAATTATCTTGATGTTATACTAAGAGTTGTGACAAGGATTACTTTATATATTTTATAATGCTTTTATTTACTGTGGATTAAAGTCAAAAAATAGTTTCTTCAACCTCAGTTGGGTTTTTTATAAATCATTAGTTCAATTCCTTTGTTATAAAAAGTAGAGATTAATTAATTTCTGGGCTTTCCATATTTTTATTTCAAGTTAAATATAAAAACCTCAATTGTAATTGAAGAAACTATTATTATAAAATATATATTATTTTTAAGTTTTTAGTATTTGTATATTTTTTGCAATTATTCCAATTCAAAAATTAAAATTACATTGCAGTCTGCTTAATTTTTGAAGAGGTAAAATCACTTGCATTAAAGATCATTTATATTTTGTTTATGGAGAAAGTTCTAATTAAAAAAAAAAATATCTTTTACTATCACAAGAAAATAAAATTTCAGATTTTTTTTTTTTCTATTTTAAATGATTGCTAGAACACTTATTAGTTTTTTTATTTTTAAAAACATATATAGTCTTCTTGCATGCTCATTGAATCGACATCAATGTATTTGAAATTTGGTCTGCCAACACATTACTACTCTTCATTGTTATTGGCTTCTAAGATGTACAAAATTTGAAGGGAATCCATTTAATAGAAGTATATTAATTTTTGATTTTAAAATTTTACTTAAAAGTTTTTAACTTAAGTAAAAACATTTAAAAATTGTTTGTCTCTATATTTAGAACAGTATTTTATTAGAATAAGATTTGTAGTCTAAGCTAAAATAAAGATTAAGAATTAAAATAATTTTAAACTCTACTATAATGGTAAAATACTATTAATTCAAGGAATCTATTCAAAAACTATAATCCAAGCAGAATTTCAAAGCTGATCATTAATTAATCTTTACAATAAATACATTAAGTTGTGCATATTTATAAGTAAAATTAAAGAGGAAAAAAACAATAAATGCCTATAAATTAATTACTGAACCTTTTTTTGTATCCTTTAATCCAATAACTAATTAATTTATTATTAATACTATAATTTAAAAAAAAAAATTACATAGGATTGCTAAATGGAAAACTCACCCATATTTTAAAATAGAAATAAAAAAAAAAGGGTTATTTAATAAAAATAAATTATGTTTTAAATTGTCAACAAAATAAATTTGTATATTATAAAAACAAAACTACAGATAATACAATTGATGTTTATATTTTTAGCAAAATTTGGCATTATCAGATAAAAACTATTTTTAAAATCTGAAAAAGTCCTGTGATCAGAGATTTCGGATTAATAGTGCTTTGGTTTTGTATAATTATTTATTAAAAATGATTATGAAAGTTATTTCATTGCAATAGAGATGGTTGGTTTTATTTTATGTAGGTTGTTACTTTTGTAATTATTTATTTATGAATTATAAATTTTTTTTTCACAGATTATGTGTAAGTTTAAAGTCTAGAGATTCCTAAGTTTTTATTTTTGTTTCTGAAAATAAGTGATTAAGGAAGTTTTAAAAAATTTAGAAAATATTGACAGTATAGTTCATTAACTACATGCCAACTAGATATACATTGCAAAAGTAACTCCATTTGTGTTGGGCCATGGTATAAAGCCCTTGGATCATTTCAAATCTTTTTTTATATTCATAGCATATTTAAATCAAGCCCGAATAATCTTGAGATTTTATACCTATCTTATAGAGAACTTTAATAAAGCCAAAGATATTAAAATCCAGTGACCAAAAAAATAATTTTGATTTTATTACTGGGAAATTTTTTTTTTTTTTGAGATTATCTGTTCAATGTTTGAAGAGCAATCAGAGAAGTGTTATAGCATATATTCTCTGAAAGAGGAATGAAAATGTAATGAATTGATGACCTATAGTAGTTGATATCTGCATTTCATAATATATCTTCAGACATAACAAGATTTTAGAAAAAGGTTCCTAATTCAACATGCATAAATTTTCAATTATATCTTATAGAATGATTTAATTGCCAAGGGACTATTGATGCTTACAATAGGAAGTATGTGAAAGTGACTTATATAATTACTTCATAGCTTAGGTGATATTACGAAATGTGTTTAGAATATTGATTTTGGAGACACATTTTTTCCCCAAATAAAATGGAAAAAATATGTTATTTTAACAAAGTTCTTATAGTTTCTTATATATTTTAGCATGAATTTTCAATTTGGCTTGTGACAAAAAAAATTAAAAATCAACACAAATAAAGAAAAATGAAAAAATATTTTCATTTTATGTAAAAGATTATTTTTAAAAATATTGCCAGAATTTAAATAATTGTTTTACTCGTTTTTAAAACTCAATACTAACTATAATTAAAGAATATTCACATATAATAAATATACTTTTCATAAATTATTAACATTTTAATACTCATCATTCAAAATAATTATCCTACAAGATAATAAATTTGGATAGTGTTTAAAATAAGTTTAAATATATTGTTTTCCTTTTTATAAGTCTGTACTATCTATAATTACAGATTATCATTCACACATTAAATATATTTTTTCATAAATTATTAACATTTTAACACTTATCATCTGATCACTCAAAATGTAAATGTAAGCCTATAAGATAATGGAGAGATATTTGAAGTATTTTTAATTTGAATAATTAAAAACAAATCAATTTTTAAATTTTATTTAAAAAAAAAAATACAAAAAGAATTTGCAAAATCAAATGCAATTTCATCACACAAATGGAGCCACAAAATTAAAAAAAACAAAACAAATCAAAGCTATATTATTTTCAGAAAATTAACAGGCTTAGCCATATATATTTAAATTCACACACACACAAAAAAAAAGGTTGTATGGGAAAAAAATTCCATCTTTTTAAACAATGTTTAAAAAGTTCTTTATATGTACAAGTGTGATAGTTTACAGAATCGTGATATTAAAAAAGAAATATTTGATATAAGAAGTTATTTATAGAAATACTAGTATATACAAAGGCTACTTTTTTAAACACAAATTTGTTCTTGATTTGTTGAATTTTTCATAAAAATTACCAATATATATAATAAATCATAATAGATAATTTGCAAGAAATCTTAAAATGCTTTAAAGAATTTGATATATATTTCACATAATATGCATAAAAAAGATATTCAAGAATAATAACCAATATAAACTGTTACTTCAACATGTGTCAAATTATATATCAACAATTTCATGAAAGTATCCTCAATCATTTGCTGTTGCAAACAATTTTTGTTGGACAAAGATTGTATGTATGAAAATTTATATTTTTTGCATTTGTAGGTACGCATGTATAAACACAATTTTTTAAAAAATTTGTGTGTGTGCACATCCATAAATGCATAAGCCCATCAAAGCTGAATCAAAATGTTAGTAGACCCGATCAAATGTATCTATTTGTTACTGAAGCTAAACTTTCCAAAAACATTTAAACATACACGTCAGGCATTAAAAATATATCCATTTTTCCACAAAAATATCTTCATTTAAGTCAAAATAAAATACAAATTATTTGAAATTTGAGTTTTAAAAATCATATGATTTCAATTCTATAATCCAGATATAAAAGATGCACATCAACAAATTTTACATGAACAAATGTACTATATATGTATATTATAATATATATATATACACACAAATAGGCTATGACTTTATCTGTAAATTTTAATTAAATATAATTATTTACAAGTATATATATATCTAGCAAACTTTTATGAGTTAGTTCCTATACATATCACATTTGATAGTTGCTTGTTTGCATGTTCTACTTTGGGAAGTATTTTTAAAAGAGACAAAAGCATTTCTTATAACAAAAACAAAGTTGCACTCAACAGTTGAGATATTTTTGGTGTGTATATAGAATTCTTATCAATAATCTTCACGTAATTTTTATATATACAATACACACACAAAGATCATTATAAATTGAGTTAGATATATTTAAGAGCATCACAACAGTGCACCCATTATCATGTCCATGATATACATCAAGCTTAGTATTTTTTTTTTTAAATGACAACCCATAGGCAATGAATTATAACAGTGGTGTGCAACCCATGGATCATGATTCCCTCAAGGGGAGAAAATTTTGGAGGTCGTGGAATTCTCAAATTTATTTTTTATTTACAAATAAAAATGTAAAAATATATTTTTATATTAAGTGGCAGTAGTTATATAGAGGAAATATTATCTATAGTAAATAAATGATCATAAAACAAAATAGTATTCAGACTAATTTAACCCAGCAGCAATCGCACTGAATGACATTAATGAAAAAGAATAAAATTATTTCCTAAATTATAAATCCTAATTAAAAAGTTTTCTTGAATCACAGAAATTGTGTCTAGAAAAAGGAATTGCAATAAAAATAATTATACAATTAACAATAAATGGTTTATTTAGTAACTTTCAATTAAAGCATAAAACAAAACAAAACAAAAAAAAGTTATCAATCAGTATTTAACTGGCCTAATGAAAAAAAATCCTTTTCCATTAAAGGTTCTTCTGGCAAGGATACTGAAGAGATCTTAAAAGATTTTTACATTTATGAATATATGCAATATTATATTGCAAAGCAAATTATACCAATTCATCTGAGATACAATGTATATACAGTAACATACTGCTGCTTTTAAATTGTGTAAATTATTTTTCCAGTTTTTCAACATATTTGAAAACAAAAATTTTGTCAAGCGTTGTTAGCCGAGAGGTCAGCGCAGCCGCTTTGCAAGCAAGCAGTTGGTTGCAGCGGGTTCGCCTCCGGCCAATGCTATGACATGAAAAAAAAAATTAATGAATTAAAATTAATAGCTTGTGATAACAACAAAAGCTGTTAATACCTTTAATTTTATTGAAACTTAGTTTATAGTATCTTTTGGATTGTACAGATACTTCCATATATGTTCAACATACACATCTACATCTAATGTGTGTGTGTGTGTGTGTGTAATAAATTGTGGCATAGATTAAAAAAAAACCCAAATATTTGCAATTATTTTATATTTTTATCATATAATAAATGTTGAAATGATAAAATATTTCTATAGAATTTACAACATACTGTTTTGAATAAGATTTAAATTATGTCATATCAATCAGAATTGAATAATAGTTCTATTTAGTGGTAGAAATAAGATGGGGGAAAAAAAACTTCAGAAAATTCAAATTCCAGTCCAGAATTTTTTAAAAATATTTTACAAGATTATAAATTAAGCATTTTAAAGAAAATTTTATTTTTAATACATATTGGATTTTTAACCATTTATCTTTGCTTTTCTCATTATGTGAAAAAAAATTAGATTTACAATATTATCTTTCAGAACATTTTTTTAAAAAAAGGATCCCAAATGTGATCATGTGTCTAAAGAATTGCCAAAAAAGAAAATTTCAGGATGATTCTAAAATTTTATGTATGGAATTTTGATTCATAATGAAGGTAAGAGCAAGCCTAAGCAAATATTAAAAAAAAAAAAAATTGTTTTATGAAATTTTAAACATAAAGGTACAATGTGTCTTTTAAAAGAAAAGCTGCTTTAATTCGAAAAATATTTGCTCATTTTTGCTAAAAATACAAAATCATAAACATAACATTTCAGTGAACGATATTTGTAATTACCCTCTGTATACAAGAAAGATGTTAGCAGATAACAAAGATTACATTTTGTAAATTTTTTTTCCTAATAAGAATTCAAAATAAATAGAATATTCTGCTATTGAATAAAATAAATAGCATTAACATTACTAGTGAGATAAAAATGATGGACCAGTTAATTTAGAAATAGATTATGTAGATATTTATTAACGCTAACTACATTGAAGAATTTCTTATAAAATATTTCACATACATAAATTTTATATTGGATAATAATTACAGTTTAATTTTACTTTTTATCTTTCATTTATTAGCAGCAGAATAACTTTATTTCCATATCAATTATTGTTCCAATATAATAATTTAACAGTATACAAACACTTCTTTTTATAAAAAGATATTAACTTTAATAATAATAAAATGTATTAATTATAGAGCACTCATTATTTTAAATGTAATTAAAAATATGTTTCAAATATATTTTTTATTTAAACATATTTTCAGTATAGGAATGCTCTAAATATAATCATTCAAAGAAGTACTATAACAAAAATTTATATATTTTTGCCAACTTATGTATAAATACTATTATGGAAAAAATTAATTACTTGGAAACTACTTATTATAATATTAATATTTTTCAACTTTTTAAAAATTTTGTTATTTATAAATATATAATAAAACAACCAAATGATTTGTTGCACTAGAGTTCATAAGAAGTTTGTGGATCAGAAGTGACATAGATAGGCTGTGATTCATAGACTTCAAGCCCTAGATTCTGCCACTATAATCATTAAACCAAAATATACAGGACATATTTAATTAAATTGTTTTAATAAAATAATATTTATACATTAATGAGTGAGGAAAAAACTACTAATTCATTTAATGGTGAACTTTTCTGTCAAAGCATCATTGGTGATATTCAATCATTATTTGTAGTTATCTAAAGCAGTTGCTACAAATAAGAGTTTAATTAAATTGATTCATTTTAACATTGCTCTAGTCTGATTGGTTGGAATGAAATTTTATTCATAATAGTGAATCATCACCTAGTGTTTATTAAAAAACATGATAAAATCTTGCATTCTATTTTTATATATCATTTTTAATTACAAAAATGTTATGGCATTTTATAACAAAAATTTGTAAAAAATACAAATTATTTGTACACTTTAACTAAAAAAATATTAGTCATGTAGAGATAGGATAAAAATGATTTTAAAGCCAAAGACAATTGTCATTTTGGGAAAAAAAAAAAAAAAAATTTATGTTTTGCATTTGTGTATGTTTGCATATATGAAATATATTAAAGATTTATATATTAAAAATGCAATAAAAAAAATTTTGACCTGAGATAAATGAGGTAAAGCATATATTAACCTAAGATAAATTATACACAAAAAATTTTTAATGTAAAATTTTATAAAAATATCTTTTTTTCCAATTCTTTGAAAATACAACAAAAAAAAAGATAGATAATTTTCCTCATGATTTAATCTATGATAAATACCATTTTTAAAATTGGAAACAATTGGCCAAAGTACAACTTTAAATGTACTTTAGGTAGAGGGAGTAAAGATCAAATCACTTATTTCCTTTTTATGCAATTAGGATACTAAAATGCTTGCCACAGCTCTGAAATTAGATTTATTTCATAAAAACATTTTTAATTTTTTAATAATTCTCTTTTAAGTAGTAATTAAAAAAAAAAGATTAAATCTTTGATCAATCTTTTCAATATAAAATAGAAGAAATATTAAATTTTATACAAATATTGGCCAAGCCTGAGATTAATAAAATCATTGTGGGTCCCTTTTTCCATTATATATGTATGCAAGTGTATGTATATATATATACAGACACATATGTAAACAACTTTTAAAAATGTAGGGACTTAACAAACAATGCTGCAATTGTTTGGTTAATATCTCCATGATTTCTATTAAGTTCTTCTAAAACTTGTACCCGTGAAAATCCCATTGCTACTATCCTTGAAATTTCTGATTCTGGAACAGTTAGTTGAAACTCTTCAGAGTTATCAGTAGAAGGAATGCTTGAAGTAGAGGAAGAGGTTCCAGACCAGATTCCAGAAGTTGAAGTATGGTTGTTTAAGCTTGATTTTGAAGAGGCTAAAAACAGGAAAACACGAAATAATTTTAATAAATTAAAAAAAAACTTTAAATGAAAATGAAAAAAATTAATGCTTAATAAAATCAAAACAACTTTTCATAGAGTTGCACTTTGCAAAAATGTACACATATTCACTATTTATATATTTGAGTATAAAATATATATTTTTATAAGAGAGATTAAATAATATATAAAAAAATTAACTTTATTTTAAATAAAAAATTAGCTCACATAAAAAACATTATTTTGCTGGAATAACTATTTAAAAAATAGTAATTTTTGTTAAAGATTGATGGAAAACATAGCAAATTACTAATGACAAAGATTAAGTATTTACAAATCTTTGATCACAGAACTTTGCTAAAAGTTTCTTAAAATTATAAAACCGGCTTCCCATATATGCAAAATAATGTAAAGGATATTACAAATTAGTCTGCTAGTTTTCTAAAATAAATTGCATTACATTAATTGGAAATAGGTAACTTAATGATTACAAGATTGCAACAAAATTTATTTCAATATAAGTTTTATTTTTAACAGCCTACAAAAATCACAACTGGAAAATTTATACTAATTTATAATTTTTTACTTTATTAGATTAAAATGCTAATTACAACTTGTACTAGGACATTCTCATTATATATAATAATAATAATAATCAAATTCTTAACTAAAACATTCAAAATTTGTGATGCATAAAGAGCTCTTAATTTGAAAATAAAGCTGAATAAGCAATATAAAACAAAAATTTTTTTATTTTATTTTCAAGTGTTTTTCCTGATTATTCTTTTATGTATATGCTTACATGATTCTGATGCAGATCGCATAAGCGCTTCAGCCAAATCCCGATCTTCTGATTCTTGGACACTTGAATCAGGCACAGAAAGTTGCCGATTAAGTCGAGCACACTCTGGAAGATCACTTTCACTCAAAAATGGAGTTTCAGTTCCTGTTGTACCAATTACTAAAACATTTCTTTTTAAATCTATACAACACTAGAAAAAAAATGAAAAATTTAATACATATAATAGACATTAAGAAATATTAATTAATTTAGCAAATATATATTTTCTGAGAAAAAAAATTCAAGGTTGTTCTTAACTTTCATGGCTCAATGCATTAAGTTACTGTGACAATTACAATAAAATTTCTAATATCTTAAAAATTTTTGGCCAAATTTATTCTTTAAGATATCTGTGGGGCTCATATCTGATATTTATTAAAGTGCGCATACATAAGTATGATTGTTGATAATATCCATTCTTTTGATAAATGTACAGTTTTTTTTGCTTATAAATCAACTTTTTTTTATAGCCAATTTAGTGTCATTTATTTATTCAATATATTTTTTTGAAGTTATTTTTTAATTAAGAAAACATTTTAATTAAAAAAACATTACAGCAAAATAATTTAAAACAAAAAACTGACACAAAATTCAATTATTTGATCATCTGTAATATATGTAATTAAAAAAATAATAAAAGATTGTAATTTTTAAAAAAAAATCAAAGATACCAAGCTGACTATAAAAAGATTTATTTACAATTTCACAAGAATTAAATCAAAGATTTGGTGTTTTTGAAGTGTTAAAGGTATTATGCAAATATGAACGCATCCTGGTAAACATCAGTGGAGATACTCATACTTTATCAAAAGTCAAAAATAGATAATTTGCATCTCAAGGAGTTGAATGGATACTAATTTATAACAAATCATTTCAGACTTTACCTTTTATTAATGTTCTATAATCCAATTAACTACTCAAGCCTTCATGTTATTATTGCTTAACTTTCTAACTAATAAAACAACTTGAATTAGCATCTTCCTCTTCTTAAAGCATTTTGTTAACTTATTCTTTTTCACTAAATTTATTGTCAAAATTATCTTTACCAAATAGGCAGAACAGAAGACATAGCTTAATTTATTCTCATGTAATACATTTTCTTTAATTACTTTAATTAATTAATTGCTTTAATACTGAAGATTTGGAGGTTTAACTGTTCTTATCCATTATTTATAAATTCTGATTGTTATTCATTTAAAGAATAAATTGCTAATAAAATAAATTATACGTGAATGTATAGACATATGTATTAACTAGCAAGCATAATATGAATTTCATGTATTTATTTAGATAAACTTCAGCTATGAAGTAAAGGACAAATTGGCAATTGTAAACTGAAATCACACCATCTAATTTATTTTTGACTTCTGGATATTATGAGTCAAGAATCATATATTTTTTATATATTATAATGTACTATGGAAACCTTGCATTGTATTCACTAAATTAATTAAGATAGGTTCTGTGTGATAATCTGAGAACCTGTTTCTGGTATCATATATGTGTAGGTATATATGTGTACTATGTAATTTCTTATACTAAATGTTTCTTATATATGTAAGTAGAGGGATTTGATCTTAGAATTTTTCAGTCTGTATTCATACTTCACTCCATCTCAAGCAACCGATATACATAACCACATACAAGTTAAAAAGATAGATGATACCCAATATATGTATTTTGTGCAGAATTAATACTCATCAGTTGGGTCAGATCTTAATCTCCCACACATGCTTGGTTTATATTAAGATAGTAATTCCTTAAACTTTACTGGACAGGCTTCAATTGATTGTTGACTAAAGTTGAAGGAATTGCTATCTTAATATAAACCAAGCACTGAATGTATATATGTGTAGGAGATTATGATCTGGCTCAACTAATGAGTGCTGGTTTTGCACGAAATAAATTCAGGGTGGATTTTCTATCTTTTTACTGTATGTGGTCATGTGTATGCTTGAGATAGAGTGGACGATGAATATAGACTGCAAATCCCTCTACTTATATATGATACATTCAGTATAAGCAAATTACATATTGCCTTGGAAATAGATTACATCCCTCTCCTATTAATATATATGGATATGTAATGGTCTGATATGAGAAATTAGATTGATGTAATGTCTACATAGGTATGACTATAATATCAAATTCAATAAGGACTCTGAGCAATCCATTGTCGGTTTTTCAATGAAATGGACTGTTGAATAGTTTGAAGGGTGAGAAGATTGAAGCTTGTCCTGTAAAGTTTAAGGAATTTCTATTTTAATGCAAACTGAGCATCTGGCCCAAATGATGAATGCTGGTTCTGCATGAAATATGTATATTGGGGACCATCTATCTTTTTTGTATGTGGACATGTTTATCGATTGCTTGAGATGGAATAGAGAACGAATATACTGTAGACTGGAATCTCACTGCTTATATGTACTATATGTAAAAAAATAACTGTTATACTTCATTTCTATGAAATGTAATAAATCATAAATAGTGTGCTAAGACACAACTGCAGAGTTTATTTTACTGCTCTCATATTTATAGCTGGAGAATGTAAGGTAGTGGAAAAGATATGCAAGTTTGTATATATATAATAGAGGACATTTAAATTTTTGTAAAATAGAAGCATGGTGTTAGAATCAGAGTCCATATTCTGGAAAGGGGGAAGAATGAATCTTAAGGGTTGGAATGTGTGGAGTTAGTTATATAGTATGCCACTCTGATCTTCCATTTGGAATCATCTCTCTCAATATATTGAATGGCTGCAGAGGATGAGATGATGTCCTGTGGATTTCTGATACTTGAAAAAGACGGCTACACTTTGGCCTGGCTAAGACTTTTTTGTATGCATATTGCTGTTGTGACTCTTGTGTAAACAAATCTATTATGGGGAATACCAGCGTCTTTGTTTGCAAAAGTATCGCAGCACAAATATATATATATAAAAAAAAAACTGCAGCCAAGCCAGAGTGTAGCTCAGTCTTTTTCGAGCACTGGAAAATCTGCAAGACCTCTTCATCCCACCCTCTCCAACCATTCAATATATTGAGAGAGATGACTCCAGGTAGAAGATCAGAGAGTCATACTATATAACTAACTACACACAACCATTAACCATAAAGATTTATCCTTCCCTCTCTCCAGAGTATAGACTCTCTGATGCACATCTTTTCCACTACCTTGTACCATAAAGATTTATCCTTCCCTCTCTCCAGAGTATAGACTCTCTGATGCACATCTTTTCCACTACCTTGTAACATTCTCTAGCTATGAATACGAGAGCAGAAAAATAAGCTCTCGAAAACAGCCTTCGCTTTGTTTTTTGAATTCATAAAATTCTCTTCAATTGCGTCTTAACACACTGATTTATTATATGTATTATGTATATATTGGATATTCCAAATATTTTGCGACTCATTGCAGTCTGTTATTGTTTATTTGGCATCTCTAGAAATTGAAGTTCTTTTAATGTGGGATTTGCATAGATTTGGATTCATTATGCACCAAGAGGTATGATCATTATCATTATATTGGCGGCCATCAAGTTGCAAACATAATAGGGCTAGAAGGATAAAATAATTGAATTATCTTTCCTTACACTCACATATTCACTATAAAATACATAAGATGATAATAATTAAATACGTGTGTAGTATATATACTTTAAGCTAGATGTAATTAGAGGGGATATGAACCCAAATTTTCAAGCTCTCTTTAGTCATTCACTACACTTATACAACCAATACACATGACTACATACATGCGAAAAAGATAAATGATCAATATACATATATTGTGCTGAACCAGCTCTCATCAATTGGTCCAGATCATCTCACACACACATATATAATCAGTGCTCTGTTTACATTAAGATAGAAAATCTTCAAATTAAAATAAGACAGGCTTCAGTCTTCTCCACTCACTAACTCTTTAGTCATCCATATCATAGAAAATCTGATAATGACATGTTCAAAGCCATTGTTTGCCAATTTCTCTAGACATCAATCTTCCCTTAGGGAATGACAAATGCTATAAACTGATTATCTCAGGACTAGCCAAGCTGAGATACTATTGTTTACTAAGTTATTATAAATTTATATAAAAACATCATAATCATGCACACTTTTCTTTTTATAAAAACAAATAACTAAATTTTATTTACAATATACATAAAATTAATTTATATCAACTTCCAATATCAATTTCTATGGAAGCTAGTTTTAAAGCAGAAAATGAAATTACAATGCAATAAAATATCCATGAATAAATCACTTAAGAATGAAATATAGATTACTCAAACTAAATTTTCTATGATATTTCATTGAATCTGAAATCTTAATCCATTACTGTTTAACTGCTTAATAACAAAATTATATGAAATTACAAAGTTCTCTATTCACAAAATGTTAAGTTCATTTCAAATATCACTTTATTTATGAAGTCCATTATATTTACCTTGTTAAACCATATATTATAAGTACAGAAATGTGTGTGTGCACATTTCACATATACACATGCAAATTAGAGACTAAAAACAGATATGATTTCAGTATGTGTTTGTTCTCATGTACATATCTTAGTTAAACACACAATAGTTATGTACAAGTGAACCAAAATCAATAAAAATAAATCAAAGATGTTTGTTCTCATGTACATATCTTAGTTAAGCACACAATAGTTATATACAAATGTGTGTGCACATTTCACATATACACATGCAAGTTAGAGACTAAAAACATATGATTTCAGTATGTGTTTGTTCTCATGTACATATCTTAGTTAAGCACACAATAGTTATGTACAAGTGAACCAAAATCAATAAAAATAAATCAAAGATGATACAATATTCAAATGGATGAATATATAATTAAATCAAATCCTCAATTCTTCATAAATTAAAATATTTTAATCAATACAGCTGTGTTAAATTTAAATGCATAAAAGATATTCTCATCCTCAGATTACACTTTTATGCCTTTTATTGATTAGCAATATTTGATTTCATGTACAGAAAAGTGATAACTCTCTCAACTTAGGCATTAACATAATTCTTCAGCATAAAGGGAACCACTGAAAAATATCACTTCTAAATCATCACTCCAAACAAGGCTAGAGCTTTATTATCTGTCTTATGAATCAGGTGCAAATATTTATCTTTTAACTCCAAATATTCATTAAAATATCATTATAAACAATAGCAAGAACTATGTTGTGTCATAGATCAGGTGGCATACTAGTATAGTTTTCTTGGCTTAACTAGTGTATATCTTTACATTACTGAAAGTATTAGTTAAAAAGAAGTATAGCAATATTGTACACATAATTAGTAGCTTTTAAAATATTCTTTTAGCATTATGTCTGTCAATAAGCATTTTTGGATCTAGAGACAAGTCTTATGAGAACATCTCACAGACCAATCATTAATAGGACACAAACAAAAACATTAAATTTAAATATAAGCATAATAAATAATCAAATCCCATGATTTTAAAATTTTAATTAACATACAAATTAATTTAATACATTTTGATATATCTGTATAGTTGCATAATAACATCAAAATAAGATTTTATTTTCTGTCACCTGGAAATATTTAATTGAAAAACACATATATTTTACAGTTAAATCTTGAACTAATTATCTTAATTATCAAGTATCTTACAATGGTGACAGTTATTTGGAGAGGTTTAATTCTAATATTTATAATCATGATCATTTTCTTAGGTGATTCAGCAAGTAAACCTTAATTCTCTTAAGGTCATAATAAATTGATTTCTAAATTAAATTTTATCTGCATTGCTTTATTTTAAACATTAAAAAAATGTAAGAAGAATCATTCTAATTTATTTATTTCTAAGTTTATATAAAGTAAGACCTATATGAAATGAAATTTTTATAATTACTGACAATGAATGCTTCTATTAGATTTCAATTATTTAAATTCACTTACATTACAAAGTTTATAGAAATCCTTCAGATATGTATTTATTTAATCAAGGAATGAAAATTTAATAAATGAAAATGATGGCATTATAAAGATTTGTTTTAAAGAGATCTGGACAATGAGATTCTTTTGTTCCAAATGTAAAAATAATTTCTTTTCAATGAGTTACCAAATTTATAAGTTGGAAATTTAACAAAATTGAAGGATTATTTAAATCAAACATGTTGAAAGTAATTAATAATGGCAATATAATAATAAAACTTGCTTACTTCAAGACAATTACTTCTATTTGGCATTAAATTTCTATCGCATACTCTTCCACATTTGAGGCTGGCATTAGAGCTAGGTAATCTGCTTATTTTATCTTTCTATAATATACATACTGAAATTAGCAGCAGGTACAAAAACAACCTATTGACTTATTTTTAAAGTCATATAATTTTCAAAACTTTGTCACCTGTATTTACATTGCTTAACATAAGTGACATTATTTTTAATCTGGCTGATAATTTTCAGATTATCATTTTTAAATAAGTATTTCACTGGAAGAATATAATATAATAATTAATAAATTTATTAATCAATTAATAAAAAAGATGTGATAAATAATCTTCATTACAAATAGATGATTTGAGTATTTATAAATATAGAAAATATTTTCATAGATTGAAAGAAAGCCAAAGTACTAAATGATTTAACAGTTTAAATTATAATTTACAGAAATACATAAATTGTAAAAGATACTGTAAACAGATATATGTAGAAATACATGTGCATGACCGATAATAATATTCCAGTAATTATTACTTTCATTAACTATATAAGACAATATTATTATATTTTAATAAAATATAAATAATTAAATATTGAACATATACAGAATGAGATGAGCACACCATGGTCAGATGACTTGATTGCATCTGCCCATGAAGAAGGTCTCACATCTTTCAAAGTTTATGTAATTAAAAATATTATTTAAAAAAAAAAAAATCATTTGAAAAATTACAATAATCAGAAATATTTATATTCAAATACTCATTTTTACATGATTATCAGTTGTTCTATAGTACAGTGCAGAGTTGACTAATTGCATGGTAGCTTCTGCCAACTTTCTTGCTGCAAATAGTACCCTATAGCAAGTTGTTTTCTACGCAATCACAAAAAATAAAGATATGTCATATATTGTCTTTGTGAATTAAATTATTTATATATATGTGAACTATTCCTGCTAATTTTAATATAGACTAATTATTTTATATGATGAAAAACTCAATAAACTTATCATTACTATTTTTTTTTCATAAAATGTTAAAAAAAAAGAACCTAGTTGTTTAATTAATTGCTTTAAAATCTCAAATAGTATTCTAAAAATATAAACTGCTAATTTACATTGTCAGCAGCAATTTTTCAATACTTTTTAATTAATAGAAAAATTTAAAAATATTATTTAAAAAGTTAAACTAATATAAAATGATTTATTTTCAATTATTATCTGCCTTTGTAAAGAAATCTTAACATTCTAACTATTTTTTTTATAAAATGTCCAATTCAAAATGAAAAAAGAAGTGGGCAGAAATTACAGTGGTAGTACTAAAAGAAAATTAAGTGAAATAAGAAAAATTACAGCTGACAAGCAAAAAGGCATCTGGTACAAAATTTTAAAAATATTATTGGAAGTGACCAATCAAGATAGAAATATTTATATAAATGAAAATGTCTTCGGAAAAGATGTTCAGGATAATATAATGGATAGAGATAATAATCATGAGTATGGTATGCTTGAAAATAAAAAAATAACGAATTTCCTACCAAAATGATGCAACTCATTTTTCAAAAATTCATTTAAAAGAAAACTTCCAAATGGTGAAATCATGTAAAAAACATAGTTTAATCATTAGTATTTATAAATAGTTTATTAAATTTATAAATGTAGAAAGCAGTTCCAGAGAAAATTTATATGTTATGCTGAAGTGAGAAATTAATTCTCTAGGATTAAATATTAATAACATCAGGGGGCAAGAATACGATAATGGTTCAAATATGAAGGGAAAAATTTCTCTTAAAGGAAAATTCAAAAACATTTTTTACATTCTGTGCTTATCATAATTATAATCTTGCTTTGATAGATAGAGTTAAAAACTTGCTCTGATGCATTGACTTTCTTTGATATACTTCAATGCCTTTATGTTTTATTATCATCATCGACGAATATATGTTAAAGATCTTATTATGAAGTCTCGTTGTGATAGATGGGAATGTCATATTCAAATGTTAAGGGAGTCTATGATGCATTTCTTGAAATACTAGAATATCCTCAAATTAAAAGAAATGCAGAATCACTGGCACATTCAATAAAAGATTACAAGTTAATAGTATCATTAATTTTTTTAGTATAATTTACTTTTCCAGGTAAATTTTGTTAGCAAGGAACTTCAAAGTAATTCTGTAGATACTCCTGTAGCATTTTCTTTATTTGAAAAATTATTATGTTGGTTGACTAAATACAGGGATAGAGTCCAGAATGTAATAATTGGGCAAAAACATCTCAGACAAGATTTTGAGGAAATCCCAGAATTTCAAAAGAAAAGATTGAAAAAAGAAGAAATATTTTAGCAATGAAATCGATGATGAGTTAATTAGTAATCCTGTTCAAAGTATATTTTTTAAATCTAGTTTTGAATAAAATAAAACAATAATTATAAACTCAATTTAAACAATTGAAAATTCATATGGATTTATTTGGATTTTCGGTAAAATTTTAATAAAAATAAAAAAGATGAACCAAAAAAGCATGCGACAGAAATTGCTCTGATGAATACTAAAAGTACACAAGATTATCTTCTAATTTTGTAAATGGCAATATGTTAGCCAATGAAATAAATTCTAAAAATCAGTTTTTCATTAGATCTAAAATATTTCAATTTCTAGCAGAAAATGGTAGAGCTACAGCTTTTTCTAATCCTTTCATTGCTCTTCAGATATATTTAACTATTGTAATGTCTGATACTTCTGGAGAAAGGACATTTTCTGGGCTAAAACTAATAAAAAATTATTTAAGATCAACTATATAGACTAAAGAGTTTAGTGATCTTATTCACTATTTTGATTCAATTTTACAAGACTTCTCCAAGCAAAAAAAAAAAAAAAAAATTTTTTTTAAAATATTGTTTTATATTGTTTCATTATAGATGGTTTATACTTTGTTTAAATTATACTATTCAATGACTAATTTATTGGACCCCACACTAACTGAATCCAGCCCTGGAACACGCACATGCAGATCCTAGTATAAAAATATTTCAATTATTAATAATAACTAGCTTTTAAAATTATTTCTAACAATATCTTATATTGATTTTTTGTAATCCGGAGTTTTATCTATCATAAAAAAATGTGGCAATTTCATTACATATGAAAAACTAAAATTAAAAAAATATATATACCTAGAATTTATATCTACTGGAGACTTAAATTTGTTAGAGTCTTTCACTATTCAATCACTTTTTATTTTCTTGCTGAGCACTTTTTCTCATAGGCTGATTAATTTATTCAGTTTATCCAAAAGTTGTTTACTTTTAAAACAAATCTGTGCAGTAGAGATTAAAAGATTTTCTTGATGGCAATTCATTAACACCAGTGTTAGAATTTGAAATAAATAGTAATATAATATTTTACTCATTAAATTTCTTCTAATCTTCATTCAAATGTCTTCAAAAAAATTGACAGCAGCATAAAAAGTGCAATATTATCAGCTTTTTCCTGCATTTTTATACGTATTGTACCAGTCGAAAAAGCACCACCTAAACTACAAGTCGGATCCAAACTCAGCTGAACCAAACTGAATTCAAACCCAACTCACCAGCTCAGATTAGTAGAAATCTAAATCGATGGCACAGTGCTATGCACCAAGAAACTAGCTCAACGGTTGGTGAGGATTAGAGACCCCTGAACTGACACTAATATCGGATAATTAATTAACTTAAGATACTTTTAAGTCGAATCATATGTATATGTTCGGGTTGCCAACACAGACAGCGAGCCTTAACATTAAATAATTATTGAATAAGAGAATTAAGAACTAAAAAACCAAGTGTGTTTAGAAAATATTTAATAATAATAGTTTGTTTTGTTTGAATTTTAAATAATGATTATATTAATTAATTCTAGTCCTTAAACAAAGTTTATAATTATAATAAGAGTGGCGGTCCTTATTATATGCCAATGAGTATTACACAATATTTGAAAGTCTATCTGTCTATGCCCCCAACAAGAAAATAAAGGCAGATAAAGGTATTCAGTTGTAAAGGAAATTATTACTCTATTTTTAATACGACAGAATGTGAGATTTATTTTCACATTCGCAAATCCATTCATGAAGAGCAAGATACGTATTTTAGGGCATAACTTTAATCTTTATTGGAAAACTTATTTACTTTGAGATAACTGAGAATTTGTTTGACTTTAATTGAAATCACTTCATCATGAATTACGAGCATCAGAGCGGGCTTTACCGGAACAGAGAGGCAACGGTGCTGACGAATTATGAGCTATAAAATGAAATTGAAAGACAATAGCTGGTCGATGATCTAAGTCCTATGGCGGCTTGCATTTCACAAGTCTTACTGCCCTTTAAGGAGAGGTGATTTAAAAGTAGTATGGCGGTTTGTATTTGACAAGTCTTATGCCCTTTAAGTAGATGTGGAACACGGGAGAGCCAGGCCGAGTTGTAACTACGAGCCTTTGGTGTTCCAGATATAACATGAACAGGAGAGGAAGTGCTTTCTTCCTCGATAATTTAAAATAACAGAAATATTATCACCGACAAACCTAACGGAGCAGAAGATTGCCCTATGCCAGCAACGTTGAAGATGATGACTTGATAATCACCGTTTGAAAATAAAACCCAATTATAGAATGCTCTACGTGATGACTTGATCAAATTAATTAAAGTCAAACGAGCTTTTAACTAAAACTATTTTAACGCATTATAAAATTATATTAATCATGCCCCAAATATCGTGCCCTTCCTGAATCTAAATAGCAAGTAACTGAAATTTGAATTAGAATATATTTGATTCCTTTATCGGCCCTTTTGCAAAAATATTTTAACATTATATATATATATGAATAAATACATATTGGTAAACACGAGAAAATAGCTGGGGCATAGATTAGAAATGGAGCTAATAATTTATTATTAGCCAATTATAAAAATAACAAACATTTAATAATTTCTTTCGACTCGATGATTGATAGAACTGTATAAATCTAGTTCTATTGGATGAGAATTATTATCAGATTTAATATTATATTTTCTGCGTAAGGCAAATAGAACAAAGGAGTTTATCGAGTCGAAAGATTATTGGCATATAATTAAAAATAAACGACATTAATAAATCACACAAAATATATATATAGTATAGTAAATGAACCGCCATAGTAATGAAGGAAAGTTAAATTTAAAGACTAGAGATTGAGAGAATTACTAATTTAAAATAGCATAAATAAAAGGTGTTACACAGAGATTATTACATTAAAGAATGAAAAGAGCTCTTAAAGGGAGTGTAAAGTAAAGTTCGGAAACTGGCCAGAAAGTTTAAGGTTCATTATGGAAATATATTACCCATTTCTTCCGGGCTGGATCCTTTGTTTACACGTCTGGGTGAGAAAAAACGTAGGCATGCATTTGGTCGATTACTTGAACAGTATTTTAATGGATTTTCACGATTTTAGCAGCATGATTGGTCCGGAAAGGATTTAGCAGCTTCATTGAAGATTTCAAAGGGCTTCAGGAACCGTAGCCAGATTCCCGACGTTTTAGCCCTTCACCATGATAGGAACACTATTGAATTTCATGATTTTCAAATGCATAGAGTTTACTGCACTTCTCTACAACAAAGATGGCTTCTCTCCTCTCCAAACTTTTCAGAGCTATATATACTGTATCTGATGCCTTCGGGCTAGCGCTTCTTTCATTATCAATGTTACAAAATTTACTGGTTGTTTTTAGATACATTCCTTCGATAAGGCTTTCAAACTCATTAACTTGAATTCATTTTCTAATTAGAAAATGAATTCTTAAAATCAGAAAATGATTTTAATTAGGAAATCCTTGCATTTTAAATACTTATCTTTTTTTCTCTAATTAATAAAACTTAACCCATTGTTTTTGGAAAGGGAAAATCTGAAAGCTTATCGAAAGAATGTAGCTTTTAATCATTAAAGTTTTAACAAATTATTTAAAGTAAAAACAAACATTCCCGACGCAATGAAACTTTCGAACAATTATATATATTTAAATATTTACAAATATATACGCACAATCCACGCAGTTGCTATATATATAAATTCATGAATAATTCTATCATGAATTTATTAATAGCATTGATTAATTTAAACTCAAATGAATTAATTTTAACACACATTTATGAAATAAGGTTTTCTTTATGGAAATTAGCGTGGATTGAACGTATAAAGCCCCATTGCATTGGAAATTTAAGGTTAGTACTAGGGATTTGAAGTGGGCTTATGGCTAGATGTCATGAAGCTAGGATCGAACTCAGATCCGACTGCTTCAATATGCAACAGAAAGTTTATTATAACTTATTGTGTATCACTGGAGCTTATCATTAGGCTGGATTGCATCATATGGATTATTAGTATAATGTGTCTTGGTTAGTAGATATATATGATAAATGCTGATTGTCCTAATTCAATTTAGTTTCCATAACCTTCGAACTTCAGAAAGTGTCTGCTACACCCATGCTATGAGAAATCATAGAGAAGCTGTTCAGATATACTTCAAGAGCTCAAACTTGACCAATATGGAGACTAAGATAACTGGCTTTTTTTGAGACTTATCTATTTTTATCAGTCAAACTGACTCTACTATACAGTAGATACTATTGGAATTTATAAACAGACGATTAAGTAAATCTTTTTTTTTTTCTTAATAAAAAAACAAAATTATAATTTAATCACAATTGTTTTCTTTTTTAATTTACATTCTTTAAAACCAAAACGTTTCTTAATTTAAAAAAACTATTTTCTTAATTCTTTAAGTAAAAATATATTAGAATTATTCTCTAATTATATTTTTTTTAAAAATCATTGTTTTGGATGAAAATAGTTTTCATTCTGTATTACATAAACAATTTTAAATTTTATCAATATCAAAAATAAGTCAAATAATATATTCCTATTAAATAGAGATCTTTTTATATTTAGTTTTAAATAATTTATAGTATTTCAAAAATATCAATTATTTAATTAACATTTAAAGCTATTCTAGACTTTACTTTAAATATTTATGAAAGTAAATTTTGTTTTTCATTTTTCCTTTTAAACTTTAAATATATATACATAAATACACATGAACCAATATGAACAATCCAAAAGGGTTATATCAATTTAAACATTAAATTTTAAATATATATCTTTGCAATCTCAAGTCTTGTTCATGGGAAATTTTTGAAATTTGAATGCTGACTATTAAATATATACTGAAGATACATCGAAAATTAAATATTGTTCCTTTGATTTTTGGAGACTGGTAAATATATAAACTTGCAAGTCAGTTATAACTGTGCCAAGATAGAAATAGTTAATGGATTCACATGACAACACCATATCTTCAAGCTAATAACAAATCATCCATCCGTCCATTACTAGTAACTGAAAGTATAAAATAAATTTCAATAATCAAATCTCATCCCAACTCCAAGAATCTTGCTTTTTTTCTTTTGTTCTACTTTAAACAAAAATTCTTTTTACATGTAAATCATCTAATGTTTATAAATCAATTATTTAACATTCCAATTTGTCATATACTTTACAATAATTTTTTTTTTTATCTTTATAATTTTGCATAATAAATATGATCTTTTGTTTCTCAAATTTAAATTTATATTCAAGCTCCAAGTTCCATCATTTTGTGATAGTATAGATAATAAATAATGAATGCAATAAAAGAGCAGAAAATCAGCACATCATCAATAATCTGGGCCATCAGGAGTATGGTCACAAATGAACAAATAACCATCATAAAACATGAATAAAATGAGTTGATTTTAAAGATGACTTTTATTATCTTAGCATCACCTAAATAAGTCTAAAGAGAATTATATAAATATCCACATATTAATCCAAAGTTAGCTTAAATTGCAAGGATTCTGGTGTCCCAATAAGAGAATGTATTTAATCTACTCTAGTATTAAATAACTTTACTGGAATAACTTAAAATAATGATTAATAAATTTATTGATCAATTAGAAAACTTTATTAGCAAAAATAACAACAACAAATAAAACATTTGATAAATACCTTATTACAAATAGATCATTTTGATTTTGACTATTTATAAATATCAGAAAATATTTCCAGAGATTGAAGAAAACAAAGTAATAAATGTTTTAATACATTTTAAATTATAGTTTACAGAAATACATAAAATGTCAGGAGTTTTAAAAAACATATAAATGTAGGCACAGACATGTATGTCTGATAAAATAATTAAGTATTAAATGTGTATATATATATAACCATATTCTAATACAAAAACAATATTACAGTTCTTAATATTAGTTTGCTTTTAAAATTATTTTTAACAATATTTTATACTGACCCAATTTAAAATCTGGAATTTCATCTGTCATAAAAAAACACATTTGGCAATTTCATTATACATAACATAACAATTACATTCATATTGGCCTTTCAAGCCAATTGTGCAAACGCTTTGCAAGTGTTAAATAATAAATGAATACCCTCTGACCAATACAAGATATAGAATTTATGCAGGAATAAAAAGAATCCTCTTATTCCTACGACTCAAATATTTATATATGAGCAAATCTGAAGTACTGGCACAGAAGGTGTGACAATAGAACAGTCACTTTAAATTACTATATACAATGTCTAAATGAATGATGCCGATGAAATTTTCTAGAATTTACTAAGCGTCATTCCAACTGAAACTTAATCATATATATAAATAAGCATTTATTTTTATAGCGTCTGTATACAATTTGTAATTACATTCATATCGGCCTTTCAAGCCAATTGTGCAAACGCTTTGCGAGTGTTAAATAATAAATGAATACCCTCTGACCAATACAAGATATAGAATTTATGCAGGAATAAAAAGAATCCCTCTTATTCCTATGACTCAAATATTTATATATGAGCAAATCTGAAGTACTGGCACAGAAGGTGTGACAATATAACAGTCACTTTAAATTACTATATACAATGTCTGAATGAATGATGCCGATGAAATTTTCTAGAATTTACTAAGCGTCATTCCAACTGAAACTTAATCATATATATAAATAAGCATTTATTTTTATAGCGTCTGTATACAATTTGTAATTACATTCATATCGGCCTTTCAAGCCAATTGTGCAAACGCTTTGCGAGTGTTAAATAATAAATGAATACCCTCTGACCAATACAAGATATAGAATTTATGCAGGAATAAAAAGAATCCCTCTTATTCCTACGACTCAAATATTTATATATGAGCAAATCTGAAGTACTGGCACAGAAGGTGTGACAATATAACAGTCACTTTAAATTACTATATACAATGTCTGAATGAATGATGCCGATGAAATTTTCTAGAATTTACTAAGCGTCATTCCAACTGAAACTTAATCATATATATAATAAGCATTTATTTTTATAGCTTCTGTGCTAGTACTTCAGATTTGCTCATATATAAATATTTGAGTCGTAGGAATAAGAGGGATTCTTTTTATTCCTGCATAAATTCTATATCTTGTATTGGTCAGAGGGTATTCATTTATTATTTAACACTCGCAAAGCGTTTGCACAATTGGCTTGAAAGGCCGATATGAATGTAATTACAAATTGTATACAGACGCTATAAAAATAAATGCTTATTTATATATATGATTAAGTTTCAGTTGGAATGACGCTTAGTAAATTCTAGAAAATTTCATCGGCATCATTCATTCAGACATTGTATATAGTAATTTAAAGTGACTGTTATATTGTCACACCTTCTGTGCCAGTACTTCAGATTTGCTCATATATAAATATTTGAGTCGTAGGAATAAGAGGGATTCTTTTTATTCCTGCATAAATTCTATATCTTGTATTGGTCAGAGGGTATTCATTTATTATTTAACACTCGCAAAGCGTTTGCACAATTGGCTTGAAAGGCCGATATGAATGTAATTACAAATTGTATACAGACGCTATAAAAATAAATGCTTATTTATATATATGATTAAGTTTCAGTTGGAATGACGCTTAGTAAATTCTAGAAAATTTCATCGGCATCATTCATTCAGACATTGTATATAGTAATTTAAAGTGACTGTTATATTGTCACACCTTCTGTGCCAGTACTTCAGATTTGCTCATATATAAATATTTGAGTCGTAGGAATAAGAGGGATTCTTTTTATTCCTGCATAAATTCTATATCTTGTATTGGTCAGAGGGTATTCATTTATTATTTAACACTCGCAAAGCGTTTGCACAATTGGCTTGAAAGGCCGATATGAATGTAATTACAAATTGTATACAGATGCTATAAAAATAAATGCTTATTTATAACATAACATTATATATTTATACCCAGAGTTTATATCCTCTAGAGGTTTGTAATCTTGTTTGGTTTCTAAACTAATCAGTCACTTTATTTTTTTGCTGAGCACCTTTTCTCATTAGCTGTCTAATTTATTCAGTTATTTAAAAGCTGTGTAATGGAACAGGTCCTGATCTTACTTGACAGGCTGTCAGAGTGGGAGAAAAAGCGAATCTAGAATTTCTAAATATATAGACTCATGTCCACTCCGATCTCATTCCTAGAAGATGATGTATTAACACACAAACATATATCAAAAGTCTTCCCATATATTTATATCTTTTCTTCACCTTTAACTTCTGTTAATAACAGAATTCGAGTTTAGGAAGAATATGCAAAATATTCTACTTCAGGGGATATCAATATCACTATCTATAATGTGCAAACATGTGATAAATTGAGAACTGGTTATAGAAAAAAACACAAATGCCAGTCTTTAATTTAAAATCATATATTTAACAAATTTATTCACAATTAACATAATTTAGGCAAGACAATATAACAAAAATAAATGATTTGCTTAGATATCGATAAATATTCTTTGATTATTATAGTTAATATCATTATTCCAATCGCTGTTTCTCTTCAAAGAATTATCATCCAATATCAATACTAACAAAAAAAAAATTAGATTATAACTTGTTATTATTTTACATTTGCTTGCTAATTTAAATTTTACCAAAATCATAATTCATTATCTCCATAAGTTTATTAATGAGTTCATATCAATAACATGGTGGTGATATGGGATCCCCCTTTCTATTGTGGTTTGTTTCTACAATAGAAAAGATCATTCACACAAGAGATTATTAATCATATATTCCGAAAATCAAATAACTAAATAATGAAATGATTAGTAATAACAAACAAACAATAAATAGCAAAATCACTATACAAGTGTTGGCATATAATCTGTAAAAATGTAAAACCTTGCCTCTCACCTGGTGATGATTAAATTCATCCGCAAGCAAGTTCACATCTTAAAAATAAAGCTAATAATGCTTTTCCCTTTTCTAACATATTAAGAGTCTAAACCCCTTTTTGATCTATGATAAAGGAAAGAAATAAACAGTAAAAAAAAAATAAAAATATGATGTCAACCTAAGATCAGTTAAGAGTCCATAAGGAAAATGTCCTAAAAGTTATAAATGTCCTCATTGATGAAGTTCATATTTCAGTTGGTGGGGTTCAAATGTTCTAGAACATGCATGATGGTGATCAGAATTTCTCTCTTTGTATGGCCTTGAGTTTGCAGCTTCACAAACTTGGTTTTGGCGGTTACAGCTCCATGGGTGATGAATCTTTTCCCCCGATGTAACCTCACACTTAATAACATATCGTTGTATGTATTTCTATATATGTAATTGATAAAAATTCTTAAGTTGGTTGAAAAGCAAGATATTTGCTGTTGGTACTCAAGTTAGAGTTGATCTGCTCTCCAGCTTAAAATTAAAAATACCCTTGTAATAATGAATAGTTTAAAGCTGTTTTTGGAATTTATAATTCAAAATCCCTTGGTTGTCTGGGTTTAAATCCATACTTTTTTAATTTAGCTTTAATTTATATTAACTGAGATATTTTCGTTTAATATTTTTACTTTGATAGTGGCAGACTTTTCTGTTTGAACCACGAGTTTGACTTTCCGCTCACAAAATGTACATTTTGGTTAGCCGATCTGATTTTTGAAAAGATGGTTTATTTATATCTTTTGCTAATAATCAAAACGAGGTTGTTTTTTTTGATGTGAATTTGATGTTTTTAAACAGCAGGTTCATGCATTGAATTATTTATGATTAATATATGTATATGGTGGATTAATTACAATAAAAAAAATATTTATTAATTCTTTCCTTTAAGTTTTTTTAAAATTTTCTCGCTTGCATCGAAATTTGATCATCCTTTCCTTGTATTGTTGTAATGTGTGTAAATTAAACAACAATTGACGAGAGGTTTTTACAACAAAGGTAAGTATTAGTGTCTAAAATTTTATAGTTTAGTTTAGATTATATATTTATCATACGTTTATTAAATGTATAATTATATAAAAGAAAATTAAATGTTTAACTATAAAAACAACTGTTTCTCAGCTACAGTGCTTGTGACCAATTTTATCTTTTGGTAATAAATTTCATTTGATTTGCAGTCTCATTATACATATAGCTTACTTTCTATTAAATTTAGTGAATGTTGTTATTGTGGGTATTGGGTTTAAATTAGGTAAGGGCACTTTTAATGGTTTTGGAGGGGTGTAAAACCACATCTTACATAGCCCCTCCAGTAAAAAAGATGTTAAAAATAAAACAATATCTTTAATTCCTCAATTTTACTCTTTTATGAAGTAGTCCAAGGTATTAACTTAAGAGTTCTATTATTTGAGTGATTTATTAACTATCATTTAGGGATTGTGCTTAAATTAAATTAAGCTTCTTGAAAAAAATATTTTATTTTTTTGCCAGGGTAGGTTGGTTTGAAGTTATAATTTATAATTGGCCCATTATCTAGTAGTATTAGTATTTCTTGACTATTTAAATTAGATTCTGTCCTCAGGGGTCTCTTCCCAAAATATTCCTTTAATATATATACTTGATAATATAAGTAGGAGTTATCTACAATTATATTTCTCCATATTGTAATGAGATAACAATTTTATAATAATTGAAGATCTGACTACAAATACAAATAAGTTTCACTTTGGATAACTTATGCATTAATTAAATATAGGTGGGTTTAAGAGTATCTGTCCTGCTCCTTTTCTTCAAGACTGAGTCGATTTTATTTGGTAACAGTTAAATGAGAGTAGTCATTATTTTCTAAATGAACAACTCATCAGGATAATCAGTCTCCAGTCATTATAATGATGGTATGGTTCATTACTTTATTTAGAAATAATTTTATAACTTATTTCCAAAATCTATCTTTCCAAGCATATTATTAGACACAAATTTTATTATGTGTACCATCTTTTTTTAATTTTATTTCTCTAACTCAATTTAGTTGTTGATATTCCTAATTAAAATTGTTATATGTAAGTTAAATTAATACATTGTATATATTTATATAATTTTAATGATTCATTTTTTTTTTAAAATTAAACTAAAAAAAAAAAGTTTACTACATTTTTCCATGAAATAATTTCAATGTCCTTGGGTCGTAAATTCCTTTGGATCCATTTCCATTGTCTGACCACTATGCTTTGGTACTGGCACATTTAATGAAGGTGAATGGGCCCTCAGATGTGTTACAGAGTTTATAGAACATGAATCCTTTTGGATTACTAATGTGTGAGATTTTAATGAACATTTTACCTCCAATTTTGAATTGGTACTTCATTTTCTTTTTGCCCTGTTTTGCGCTTGTATTTATCATTATGTGATGTGTGTCCATTCAATCCTTTCCTTGATCAATGGGTGATCCAATGTGCATAAGGATGGGTTTCTGAAAAAGAATTAAGGCGAGCTGAATTGATTTTTCTTTCATATTATCAATTCTTTCAAATATGTATGCAGACAACTGATTAAACGATACATCATTTGCATTATTCTCTCTTTGTTTCTCTGGTGTTATAATAGTTTCTGCTGCCTGGATGCTTTCTGTTACAGTCCCCCCAGATATACCTATGTTTTGTTCTGTTTTTAAATTTTCCATAAGAGAACTATTCATCTTGTCTCCTTCTATCTCAAATTGTAATTCATTTTCAATTTTTTTCATTAATAGTTTCACATTGCATCATTTTGATCTTGCTCTTAGTGATTATCTACTTTAATGTTTCTTTGTTTTAAATTATTTTACTAACTCTTATTTCAACTTTTAACCATTATAAATATCACTTATAATAAGAAACATGATGGAAAGATCCATCATCACTATATTTTACTGTCTTTGCCATAAAAATTTTTTTGTTTTACCTAGGCTGTTATTTTATTCAACTTGTCATCTTTACTATTTTATATCTCACTGTTTAATTCTTTTAAATGGTTGACTACATACTATTTTATGCGATTTTAATCATTAGTAGTCTTTCATTATTCAAGTTCAATTTATCATATTGCAAAAAAAATCATAATAAAAGATGTTTAGATTTTATTATTTTTGTTATTGAGAATCTTGAATCATAGCTTGCCCAGTGACTGGATGCATCATATATAACGGAACAGGTCCCGACTTATATGACAGTAGGCTCGACAGGCCATCAGAGTGGGTGAAAAAGCATATCTAGGATTTTTAAATATATCCTCATGTCCACCCAATCTCATTCCTAGGAGATAATGCATTAACACACAAACATATGTCAAAAATCTACCTGTATACTCACCTCTTTTCTCCATCTTTAACTTTTGTTAATCCCAAAATTCGAACTTAGGGAGAACATGCATATTCTACTTCAAGGGATATCAATATCACTATTTATAATGTGCGAGCATGTGATAAATTGAGAATTGGATATAGAAATAACACAAATGACAGTATTTAATTTAAAATCACATATTTAATCAATTTATTCACAATTAGCATAGTTTAGGTAACAAGGTTATAACAAAAATAAATGATTTGTTTAGATATCGATAAATATTTTTTGATTATTATGATTAATATCATTAATCCAATCCCTGTTTCCCTTCAAAGAATAATACTAACACAAAAATTAAATTATAACTTGTTTATTATTTATGTTTACACTAGCTTGCTAATTTAAATTTTACCAAAATCGTTATTCATTATCTCCAATAAGTTTATTAATGAATTCAAATCAATAATATGGTGGTAATATGGAATTCCCCCTTCTATTGTGTTTTATTTCTACAAAGACAGGAAAGGCCACACTAGAGATTGTTAGTCATACATATCAGAAAACAAATAACTAAATGACAAAATGATTTGCAATAACAAACTAACACCAAAAACAGTGTCACTATACAAATGTTGGCATTTAATGTGTAAAAATGTAAAATCTTACCTCTCTCCTGATGGATAATTAAATTGATCAATAATCTATATTTTATTTAAATTTAAAAATAAAACTACACTCTTTTTAAAAGTTAATGCTCCCTTCAATCTATAGTAAAGGAATAAACAAAAATATTGACACAAAATATCTTCTTAGATCCAGTTCAAATTTCAGTTGGTGGGATTCGAGTGTTCTAGAATGTACACGGTGATCAGAATTTCTCTCTTTGTATGGTCTGCTTTGAGATGTTGAGTTGGCAGCTTCACATCTAAACAGTAAAGTTGGTGTTGTTTGCAGCATAGAAGCTATGTCGAATGAATTTGGTTTTGGAGATTACAGTTCCATGGTAACAAATTTCTTCCCCCAATGTAATTTCACACTTAGCAATGCATGGTTGTGTTTCTATATATGCAGTTGATAAAAGTTCTTGAGTTGATTGAGAAGCAAGATATTTGCTGTTGGTACTCATGTTAGAGATTATCTGTCTCCAGCTTAAAATTGAAAATACACTTGTAATATTGTATAGTTTAAAACTGCTTTTGGGATTTATAATTCAAAATCTCTTGGTTGTCTGGGTTTAAATCTGTACACCTTTAATTTAGCTTTAATTTGTATTAACCGAGATATTTTCATTTAATATTTTTACTTTGATGGTGGCAGACTTTTCTGTTTGAACCGAGAGTTCTATTTTCCGCTCACAAAATATACATTTTGGTTAGCCGATAAGCGTTTTTAATCTGATTTTTGAGAAGGTCGTTTGTTTATATCTTTTGCTAATCACCAAATGAGATCATACTTTTTGATGTAAATTTGATGTTTTCAAACAGCAGATTCATATTCATGCATTGAATTATTTACGTCATTTATTATGATTAATATATGGTGGATTAATACCATTAAAAACTTTGTTTATTATTTCTGTCCTTTAAGTTTTTTTTTAAATTTTCTCCCTTGTGTCTAAATTTCTATCATCTTTTCTTTGTATTGTTGTAATGTGTGTAAATTGAACAACAACTGACGAGAGGTTTTTACATTAAAGATAAGTATTAGCGTCTAAATTTTATAGTTTAGTTTAGATTATGTATTTATCATACGTTTATTAAATGTATAATTATAAAAAAAAATTGAATGTTTAACTATGGAAACGATTAATTGTTTCTCAGATACAGTGCTTCTGACTAATTTCATCTTTCGGTAATAAGTTTCATTTGATATGCATTCTCATTATACATAAAGCTTGCTTTCTATTAAATGTAGAGAAGTTTGTTATTGTGGATATTGGGTTTGAATTAAGTAAGGGTGCTTTCAATGGTTTTGGAGAGATATAAAGCCAAATCTTACAGTTGTTTATTTAAATTTTTTTGCTAACAAACTCCTCCCACTTTTCTTCAAAAGATCTGTAAAAATTTGAGTTATATTTGCAACATTTTATTTTTACAATGAAACCATTCTATATATTTTGTGAATCTTTATATTTATTACAAGTATAAGTTTATAAATGAAATATTCTAAAAGAGAATATCTGAACTTTGCAAAATAGAAAAATAAAGTACTAAAGTGAAATATATAATGAGAACAATGACTCTTTTTCTGTTGCCGATTTATAAAAAATGTTGAATGAATTATTTATTTGAATTCCATTTTTAAAATCAAAATGAATTTTTGTTTAGAAATCAAAAAAACAACAAAATTCTGCTTTAAAATTGCACTATTATTAAAATTTTTAGAAACTTTTTTTTACCCAGTGTTTATGAAAGCATTTTTTTTTTTTTTTTTTTGGAATCAATCTCAACTTCCATTTATTGTAGTTATGCTTTTATTTTACTTATTTTCTTAAAAACAAACATTTTCAAATAAAACCTAATTATAACATGTATTTTTTTGATTTAAAATACATATTTTACAAATATGTTGCATAAATATGTAAATAAAATACAGAAAATTATAATTTTTCTTTCTACAGTAATAAAAGAAAAAAGCATGCTCTCAAAGTCTGAAAATAAAGAATCTACCAATCAATGGTGTTGTCAATCTCTTATTATGATGCAACTAAAGTGGTAATCAGTTTTTTTTCAATTTTATAGTCTGTACAATATCTTTATAATACCAATATCTTCGGATTGTTTATTAAAACTAATAATTTTAGTTCCAATTTGTTATTAGATAAATATGAACAGCCAAAATAATGTTATAGATAACTACAAAATAGCAGAAAAAGGACAAAAATGATAGCAACACAATTAGAATGTACTGAATACAATTTCATTAACACCAGTCAGTGTTTGAAATAAAATATCAATATTAATATATATTTTACTCACCAGACAATTTCCTCCATCTGTGCTTCATATATATATATAAATATCAGTAGCAGCATTAGAAATGTTTGTCTGTATTTTTATACACATATATGTCTATCACAATTTAATATATATCACTGAAATCTACCCTGCCAATGAAAGCTATTAATAATATCCATAGGAAAAATCTTTTGGACTTATTGCATTAAACACACACTTAATCTTCATCAGTAAATACTTTTTTTAGAAAGTTTTTAACTTTTCATTTGCTTCATATCTCTAATCCAATAAAGATGTGCTATTAAAAGTATAGAGCATTCTCAAATAAAATTTTTCTACCATATTTATATATAATTAATTAATTTATATGTAATCAAATTACTGTGTTAAAATTGACAATCTTTAAATTTGCTGATTGCTTACCAAAATCCACTTCATCTTTCTACTGAACTAATATTTAAAAACTATCACAAGTTGATGATATCATCCAAACCAAAAATTTGCTGAAGATTTTTCGTTCCATCAATTGAGTTTTTTGAATATTAACTACTACACCCAAATTTTCATAGATTGCATTCAAAACATTCTGTAAATCATTTCTTGAATTGACAAAAATAGTACAACTATCAGATTACTATAAGTCAAAAAAGATCAATTCTTAATTAAATTAAAAACCCTACAATAAAAAAAAACTATATTCCATTCTAATGCTTGATTTATGATATTGATTAGAAACTGTTTTTATCATTGGAAACTCAAATAGGAGCTAGTAGATATTCTAGTTGCCATTTCAAATGCCTCAATCAATAATAATGTATTTTTTCTCACATAACATCATGTAGCAACTGCATAATATAAATTTCCATGAATAACTAAAAATTTTCAAACAATGCTATAAATTTTCTCAACTAACTTTGACTAAATCAATAAAAAAAAAAAAAAATCACACATTTGATTACAACAACTTTCTTGTCAATAAAAGCAATTTTTATAGCAGACTTCTTGATTCTGATAATGTCTCATCTATGACTGGAAGTAGCTTATTTAATAAAATTCATGAGGGTACTTTTGCTGTAGAAGACAGTAATATTCCACAATTACTGCAGTTTTTTTTTTTTATTTATTTACTTTATTTTCATAAATTAGAACCTTAAGAACAATCTTAAGATCAAATAATACAACTTCATAAGTTTGTAAATTCCTAAAAACTTCTTACAAATTTTGAAGCTAAAACATACCACTATATTTTAATTTTTTTTCTAGGGATTCCATTAGGAACCATACCCATTCATTTTTGAGATTAAAAAGAGCTGTTTACCCTCATTAGTTGGATATCAAATGTATCCAAAGAGTGATATTTTTCTAAATGTAATCATATAAATTTTTGTATCATTATTCAAAAAATAATGAAAGTAGCCTTTCTATTTTTAATATTATTATAGATATTTAAAAAATCATTGGGGGAGGGATATCAACTTACTTGATGCCTTTTCAACATATCTAATCCTAAGAGCATATCCATCGACTGTTCTTCTAAAATTGAAAATGATGATGCTAAAAAATCAGATCCAATTTGTATCTGACCTAAAACAAAACAATTTCAGTATCATTAAAAAAATTAATTTTATGTATTACAGTATCTATTAATTATAGTAAAGGCAGAAGTTTGTAAAGAATAAAGAAACAAAGCAAAAAATTTAAAAATTGTTTTTTTCTTTTCTTATAATTTCTTTTATTTATATATAATTGCAACTTATAGTTATTATATAAGTGGATATTACAAATGAGTATTTTGTTTAATATTTTTCTAATAACAGCAAAAAATTTACACACATTTATATTTTCCAACTTAAATAATATATCAATTTCATCTTTCCTTTCATCTTTTATATTTCACCTTCATATCTTTCCCATTTAAAATTTTTTAAAAATATGTACAGACATTCTTGATCATTTCAATATCATCATAAGCCAGGTTATAATCAAACCCATTTATTTCTTTTCATTAGAAATGAGTGATTTTTAACTTTACAGTTAGCCAGTTTTTAATTTAGTTAATAAAAAATAGTTATAGGAATGCTAACAAGCAACCAGCACCAGTTTCTGGTGATTAATTTTTATTTGGGTGGAAGAAATCAATACACTGCTAGTTTACTCATACTACATTATCAACTAATGACTTAGCTTGGATAATCTGACTATAAGATTTTAAAATTCTATTTTTAAAGCAGGTGATATGACTCCAATAAAATCTATAAAAGAAAATCAAATCCAATTATCTTTCTTGCTAGATATGAGAAAGGGCAATTTGGAGACATCACAAAAAGTCAATTTCTTGTGCATAATTTTTTTCTGTTGTTTGAAAACTTTTTTGCTAAAATATCCAGAAAACTGATCTCGATTTGAAATGGGATCTGCTTAATAGAAGCATTTCAAACATTTTAAGTGAAGTAATGTGTCTTCTAAAATCTACTGGAGAAGTATGATAATGCTAAAAAACTTTTCTTAAAATATTTACATCACAATCTCAAGGAGAGTCAGCCAGTTTTTCAAGGAGTTGTTTCTAATAATTATTTTTGATTTAACTTTTGATGAATAAAAAGGATGTTGGCAGCGGTCCAAGATTGTTGCAGAAAAAATACTGTCTTTATGGGATTAGAGATAAGGGCTAAATCATTAAAAAATTTCTTAATATTTCATATACTTCCTAAAAAAATTTTCTATTTCTGGGAAAAATCTCATTTATGCAGTCAATGCAATGCTTATTTGCATAAATTTTTTACATTCTGTTTCTGAAAGCTTATGATAAATATGTTAAAAAAGTAGGTGAGAAAATTAACCCCAAGAGAGCCATTCTATAAAATTTTGCATTTACTATGATTATCTTTTAAAAACTATCAAATTTTCCTTTCAGAGACCATTTAATCATATCTTGCATTTAAGACCATTTTCCTAATTCTAAGTTGAAATTAAGTCAATAACTGAAGAGAGTTCTCAACTACTAACACAATTTAGATTAAGATCATCCTTTTAATGAGTTGATAAAGAATATAAAATAATGATATCGAGTTATAATTTTTTGGAGTAGTTTATAAATAAATAATGTTGATGCAGACTTTTGTTAATTATGCTTTGGCTTTATGTCTAAAATTTATTAAAAATTCTGAAAGCATTTATCTGCTTCCGAGACCCTTTTGTGATTTGAAGCCAGTCAATGGCAAGTTGTAGTTTAATAATATCTATTGGATTCATTAGCTTTAAATTAGAGAAATCTCGAGCTTAGAAATTTTATATAAAATACAGAAAATTCCATCAGCAGTGAAGTAATAGTTCTTTTAGAGATGTTTTTACTTGTTAAGGTTTCATAGAAAAATCCAGATCTTTCAACTGAATATTCAAAAGTTTTGTTTTTCCACTAATTCTATCACCTTTCTTCATTAGTATTAAGAGATTTTATAAGATTCTCAGTATTGTCTGAATCTTCGCAAAATATTTATTCCAAAATGAAATTAATTGCTTTCACTTTCTTTAAGAAATCAACTCTGCAATTATTGTAACAAATTTGTTAAATCTATTAGAATAAATAAAGAATGGGTAACATTTTATTAATATTTATTTTAAAATATACAGTACATTTATTCCAGTCACTTTTTCTTAATTTCCATTTTAAATCTGGATGGTTTTTAATTATAGGACAAGAATAATATCACTTGATTTATGTGGATTATAGGGAAAATAATTCAATATTAGGAAATTTGCATACAATGATAAACATTTAAATAGAAACAAAACATAAACCAGGCATTGCCATTGCGATTCAGTTCTTCCTTGCATACACACTATGCAAAGTCATTCATTACAAAAGTTGAGAACATGCCCTATGCTCAATTGCATATAAAAATGCAATTTTCTATGAATACAGAAAATATAGGCTGATAATGAAAAAGAAGTGTCAAACTAGTTTATATCTGGAATTTGTAAACATTACAAACTAAAAAGAAACCAAAAACAAACTAGAAATAAAGAAAATATGATTGAGACAACTGCTTCTGATTTAAAGATTTTTTTTGAGAAACAAATAATTTTTTATGTCTAAGAATTTGAAGATTCACAACTTCTCTGAATCCTCACCAGAACCTAAATATCTCTCCATAAAAGTTATATATAATAAATTAAATGTTTTCACAAATTTAAAATATAAACTTTCATATCATAATTTTCATGTATTAAACCAGAATAAACTACCTATAAATGAACCAGGTAATCATCAATTAAAATCCAATCTAAGCTGAACCACATGATCTAATTATAGCAATAACATTAATCTGATTTTACTTTAAACTAAAAGATAACTATTTCTAGTTTATCGCTCAAGATTTTATGAGTAGTAAATTTGATCTGTTTTAATTAGTCATTGATTGGTTACATCATAGCTGAAGGTTTATTTGAGATAAAAATACACATACATATGTAGCTTTATATATATACTACAGTTATTGAGCTAAGTATTTTTTTTATAAAAAAACTTTACCTAAATGTACTCGTCCTATAATTTTTTGAGTTCCTAATCCTTTAGCAACTCCTGCCCACCGTTGGTCAACTAATCTCATTATATTACATCGTTCTGCACATGACTGACTCATGATTGTGGTCTGAGCACCTAATATATAAAAAATATCAATCAAATATAAATAATTTACAAAGAACTAAATTGCAGAATAATCAAATGGTTTATTAATTAGGAATTTATAAAAAATTAAAACTACCAGAAATGACTCAACTGGAGTTATGATCGATGAATTTTGAGCTCCAGGGTATGCCACTCTACTAAAATCACACAGGGTAAAGCACAAGTCTTAATATACAGTCACACATATTTATTATAATTATATATAAAGTATATATACATTCCTCCACTTTTATTTATTAATATTACTATTATTAAATAAAGAGATTAGAAAGCATTTAGTTGTCACACAAACACAAATTTAACATGTATTACCAAAAAAAAAAAAAAAAAAAAACATTATGGCACTTATAAACTGGATTCATAATTTAGGTTGGTAAAACAAAACATTTTTTCAGGTTCTAAACAGATTAGAATTTATTTTCTTCAGGTAGCCAGACAATGTAATTAAATCATTCAATAAAATAAATGGTATTTAGATATTCTTAGCAAGAGAATAAAACAAAGATAAAAAAGTTTAAACCCTTACCATAGATATTTTTATTAGTCACTCATTAGACTAGAGATTATCCAATAATGAATAATATTACTGCAGTGTTATTTTCAGTATCACGCAAAGTGAGAATATTTTCTATCCACCTTGTTCATTATTGGATAACCTTATCATAGATAATTTCACTCTGCACTGGCAATGGGTTACATAAAGGCTGATTTACTTGCCCACTATACAATTACAATTTTTGCTTTCAAGTTATCAATTATACTATATGATTTTTATATATGATAACAACATACTACAACATAAATCTACATGAAATGATATTATTACAGATGGTATTGTATCACATTGTGCCAAAATTCATAAGCATCACATTCTAAATTGAAATACAATATAAAACAGACCCATTTTTATGTAGCATAATAGCACAATCTTATTCAATAACTCTCATCATCATCATCATCATTAGCAGTCATTCATAAATAAATGTGGCCATTCTAACATTAAGAAAAAAAATAAAAAGTTGGATAAGAATTGTTGTATATATAATTAAAGAATGGAAATGTACACACATATTTCCATTGTCATAGTTACCAAAGATAATCATCAATGGCATTAGTCTTATAAATATATTACAAATTATATAGTTACAAAAACAAAATTAAAATAGTAATTGATGGCTACTCATATTATCCAGAAGCAATAAAGAGGTCTGTTAAGATATTTATTATTTATCCTTTATCTCAAAATGAATCAATTTATTACTATGTACAAGAGTAAAATCTTAAATCATATACAGCATGCTCAATAAGTCACCCAATAATGTAATATGATAAAAACTTAAAACTGTACTAAATATAACTCATGTAACATGTTTAACTAGTATACAATTCTTTTGCATAATATGGTTAAAAATCAAACCTCATAATACTTAAAGTCATTAACTAAAGGAAAAAAGTATTCAAGCACAAAACTTCCAATTTATTTAAAAAAAGATAAGCCCACAATGAATCTAAAGTAATGGAAAAGTAAAATATGTCATGTCATATACATCATATTACATATGAGAGAAATTTCCTCTGTCATCTATTGCATATTAAAAAAATTCCTTTTTATAAAAATTATTTAGTACTAACAGATTACATTAATTACTATAATTAGTTTTATGATATGCTAAAGTTTATTTTTTAAAGTATCTTGAAACACTTTTTCTTGACATTTTCAGCTTAAAACAGTTTATTAAATTCTATTAAATAGTAGTTTAAATTAGACTTTCTACTTTTATAGTACTTTTACGATATTTTTAAGAGCAAGTCTATATAATAGGCATATATAGATTCTGCTACATAAGAATCTAATTATTCATAATTGTAAAACCATATCAGATTGGTCAAGTATTAAAATTAATGAACTTTTATTAAAAAGCTCGAGATTCCTAAAATATTTTAATTGTGAATTATAAATTTTTTTTTCAATCTAATCAAATAATGATGGAACTTTTAAGCTCAGCCTGTCCTTTTAGTATTCAAACATCAATTTCTGAGTCAATGACCATACGATAAAACGAAAAAAATCCAATGAAATATAGCCATATTTTTTTTTTCTATATGTGCATGTAGGTATGATAAGTTCTACACTTAAAGCAGAGTAACACTTCATTATTAAAGTAATTTCTATTATTCTCCACAACTTTAACATAATTTATCATGGCATTACAATATTTAGAATTACATCATAAATTTTAATGAGCTTTATACACAATTAAGATGCATACACATATATTATGCTTTACAATAACAAAGTATTTTTGACAAAACTGTCAAATATCAAAACATAGTACCATGTAAATTCCATATTAATAAAACTCTACAGAAGCAATACCTCTCATCTTTCATTTTATCAAAAACTGCTAAATAATATAAGCAGTTCATGGCTTTTCATATTTAATAAAATTGAAGATGTCTGTTTAAAATAGACAAAATATCTCTTTTTTTTTTTTTTGGAAATATTACTCTGCTGACTACATGAAATCACCATTGACAAACTTATAGTTTAAAAAATTATAATTATTTTATATACAAATCCTTTATAATGAATTCAAAAGATTCGAAAGTCAACTACAATGAAAATTATCTAATGAATATTGAGATTTTCCAAAAGATTGTGATAGAAAAAGTATTTCTTGTATTAAGAATATAATTATTTCTTTTAATTTCTTATAAGAATATTGTTAAGTGTATATAAAAAATTTCATATCAAAATATAAATCTGTTGGGAAAAACATAAAATATATCACATTTTTAGAAAAATAAAATGAAAGTGCAATTTATTTATTAAAATCATAATTTTCATGTTGCAGAAATAATATAGATAACATTACATCTTTTGATAGAAGTTCTGGATTCTACTGTCTAAATTGTGAATGGAAGGATATTTGTGTTAATTTTTTTTTTTTTTCCCAGCATCCAAAATAATAATAAAAGAACAAATGTAAATTGAATGAGATCTTCCATTTGTATAAAATCATACCGAGTGTGTTACTTTGGGAATAAAACAGACAAAATTAGAAAAAAAAAAAATCTATAAATGTGCTAAGAATGAAATTATTGTTTAATGATGTAAGATGCAATTCATTAGTTAGGGATATTTCATCACTATTTTCCATTTCATTTTCCGCTTTTTCAAAATGACTGATGATTTCTGCTTAATCTTTTTTAATTATTCTCATTACAATTTTTTTATTAACTATTAGCACTGTGATGGCCAAGTCAAAAAATACAAATTATTTTTATACTTGCTAACTCATAAGTCAAAATCAAGAGAGTTATGTTTTATAAGACTTCTTTGAAATAAGAGGATTTGTATAATATACACAAAGCAAATAATTTTATATTTTTTTATATATAATATGCATGAGTATAATTCAATAGCTTTATAAACATTTCACCTGCATTTTAAAATAATAATTTGTTACAATAACCTTCATAGAAAATATCATTCAAGTATGTATAATTTATTTATTTTTTCAAAATGCACTAATTAGACATTATTATTATTATTTTTTTGTCATAGCATTGGCCGGGACGATAACCCCCAACCCGGGCAACTGTCTGCAAGTGCAAGGCAGTCGCGCTGACCTCTCGACCACCAATGCAAGACAATTAGACATTATTGATGTATATAACTCAATGAAAATTTAAAAACCTTTCTTCAATACCTACTGAATTTTGCAAAGGTTTTCAAAAGTGGAACCCTAATGATAAGTCCTTGCAAAAAATTATTTGATTGCTTTTTAAATTTTATTAGTTTGATACATTTTATATGATATTCAGATTTAAACAGAAAAATTTATAGCATTTTTTGAGCTGTTTTATTCTTAAATTAATTATCATTTTTCTTAACAATAAAAGTTGTTCATCATTAATATTCGGTGCTTGTCTTATAGCTAAAGATGCCGTTGGATGGCGCCGTTTTCACGCTAAAACTATAAAATATGAACATTCATGGGCCATTGATTTTAATAATTTTTCTGTGTTTTTTTTGTAATGCGAAAATAAAAACAAAACAAAATCATCTTTTTTAAATATTATTTTTTATTAACGTATACAATTTAAATGATAATAATAAATGTGAAATAAAATCAACAAATTACAATTTGATTCGTGTTTTTTATATCGTATACTTTTTAAATTGTGTTACGACTTTTTTTTATCAATTTTCTATCGGATATTTTTTTACTTGTGTTACGGCTTTTTTTAAATCAATTTTCTATCGGATATTTTTTTACTTGTGTTACGGCTTTTTTTTAATCAATTTTCTATCGGATATTTTTTTACTTGTGTTACGACTTTTTTTGTTGTTGTTTAACTAAAAAATAATAATCGTAATAAAAGTAAAAGTTGTTACGGTTATATTTAGGGTTAGTGTTCTGTTTGTTTGTAATGCTAAAATAAAAAAATTCAAAATCGTAACCGTACTCTGACAGAAGAAAGAAACTCAAACTTTTTTAAACAACAACAAACACATACAAATGTCTTCTTTACTTATTAAACATGTTTATAATATTTGCTTTTTATTAAATTTACAAAAAAAAACTATATATTTGGACTTTTCTTACTGGATATTTTTTTCGTACCGCTCTTTCTTACTTCAAAAATATACAGACGGTAGAAGCTCGTGGAATGTTACTAACAGTACGTTACTTGACACATTACCTAATTGCAACTCAATAAAAACATAGATATTTAACATTTTCCCAAATAAAAGTTCAATACCGTACATTGTAAAAAGTCTTATAATTATTGTTTTAAAAAAATCTGAACATTTCAATAGTTTAAAATAAAAAAAAATCCAATGAAAACAACATTTCAATACAATTCAAATACAAACTCTCTCATTAAGCCGTAATTATTTTATAAATTGTGCGAATTCGGAAAATGTATTTGTTACTATGCGACATACATGCTGTACTGCAACGCGACATAGAGGCTTGCATTCTGTAGCACAACAAAAAAGTTGTATTATAGAAAATGCAGGTTCGAACGTGTCGGCCGCGGAAACAGCATTATTATGTGTTTTGGCGCGAAAAACGTGCCATCTTTAGCTAAAAGATTAGTACCTATACTGTACTCATTTAATTCTACTTGCAATAGTGCTATAAGTTTTGTTCTAAGCTACTATTATTGCTTGCAATAGTTAAGTATTACAAAAGCTTTATTGATAAGTCTTCTTTCTTTTGTGTAATCTAAAAATATCTATTCCACAGCTCCATCGAACATATTGCCATTGATGGCATTGAGGTTATCATTACTCAGGATAGTTTTTTATCTTAGATTTTCTAATTAAAACATACGTTTTCTTTAATGTTTTTATTTTATATTTTTTAACACCTATCATTTTCATGATATTTTATCGAAAGTTGTCATAATTCAAAAAGTTAATATTCCCTATATAATCAAATCCAATAATTTTTAAGAATAATTTTTTTCATTATTAGAATTTATAGTTCTTGATTTTCTTTATTAGTATTTTATCTAATTAAATTCTTTTCCTCCCTTTTAGAATAAATTCTTTATTTTGAGAAAGTATCCTTTTATACCAGATAAATTTATCACCTATTGTGAATCTAGATCATGAGGAAAAGTAATTATGTAGTCCTACTTTGATGTGACATTTGAACAACACAATCAAAATTTCTTAAGATAGTTATTATTTTTCTAACTATTTTAATACTTTTATAATGTTTATTGTGATTAGTTTTATTATCTATTATTTTATTTGCTCATGTTTTTTTTTTTTTTTAAGTTCATTTGAATTATTTTGTAATTACTTTATACAATCAAATCCAAATATTATTTAAAAATATAAAATTAAGCAATTTGAGATGTTTCAGTCAATGTATATACTCAATTTCAAAAATAACAATTACACTGTTTATATAATAAATTTTATTTTTGAATACAATCATTTTTTAAAAAAAAAAAACACACAATAAAACTAAGATAAGATGCATTAAAAAAAAACACTGGATAAATAATTTGACAAATTACAAAAATTCTTTTGTCACAATTCTAGTTCATTAAGAAACATAAGCATCCATTATAACTACCCATATCAGTTAAAACAATTCTGTAATTTTAAAAATGGAAAACCTATAGGTCTCGATAAGATAACTGAAGAAATTTTACAATATAATGTAACGGGCACAGACGTCATTACATTGTTTTTTTTTTTTATTAGTAAACATGAAAAAAATAAAAGTTCGCAAATAAAATTTTTTTTTTTTAAGAATTAAAAATTGAAAATTAAAATTCTATACTAAACTCGTATCTATATAATCGCACAGATGAAAAAAATTATTAAAATAAAACTTTATTAAAAAAAAAAGAAAAAGTATTTTAAGACTAAATTGTCAGTAAAGATTTAAAGATAAAAATATATCTAAGTTTGTATAAAACAAATTAATTAATGTTATTGAAAAAATAGAAATGATTAATTTAATTAGTCAAATGTAAACTAGTCATGGGCATTTAAATGTATAAGCATTGGTCAGATAGGAAAACAATAGAAACTAATAGCAAATAAGGGAAATCCATCGGGAAATCGGACCTCAACGGAAGGATATCATCAACGATGATATAATGTCCATTGGATCCTAAAGGTAATATAAAAGAAAAAGTTTGGAAATTATTAGTGAGTTATTACGATGTGACTATATGTGTTAGTGCGGAGTTGAAGGAGAAGGGATTGAAAAGACGCACTCTTCAATCCCTTCAGTTTTGTTAAAAAAAAAAAAAGAAATGACATCGTTTTTTACATTGAGGACCAGCCAAAGCAAAAGACCTCCGGATGAATAAATAAATCGGCCAACCGAATACCAATCTCTTTAGGAAGGCGTGGGAATTCACGTTCAAACGGGAAGCAACGGATAAAAGGAACGCTTTGAAATCGTAAGAACTTTTTGAACTCTCAGCTTTAAATATATATAATTAATGAACATTTCTAAACAATAAGAACTTTACTTCTAAACTTGTTCCGTATTTAAAAATAGAAATAGATTCCTATTTGCCCAAACTAAATTATTTATTAATTAGGTATAATTTTATTTGATGTATTTCTTTTGTAAAATCATTTCCATTTATTTATTTTTTTGTTCTTTTAAGTTTTTATTATGATTTCTGTTTTTCGATAAATTAAACTATATAAATATTAAACTTAAGTTGGGCGTGAATGGCTATATAGATTTGTAAAGTTATATTAGGGGAGGGTAATCTTAGGTTATTCGTTTCGTAGTTGAATTAGGTCAATGGATTGGATATATTGGTGTAATTAGTAGATGTAGTACGAGATTCGCTACGGGCAGAATCGCTATTATACGCCGCACACACTCGTTTTGCCTATGGGAGCAATTATAAGATGGAGACCGCAGTTCCTTCCTATGAAGTTTTTTTTTTTTATTGCTATCATCGTCAGATAGATGTAATATTCCTATCTGACGAGAAGCAGTTTCTTCTCTTAACCTAATTGTGCTGCCGTATTCGTATTACATTGAACACATCGATATATCAGATGGATTGAAGTTTGGTTTGACTGCAAACCTTTGGCCTAAGGTTAAACAAGGATTGAATATTTTCTTTTCAAATGCAAATCTATGTAGTCTATTCATACTCGACACTCTAAATAAAGATGCATTAAATTTAAGTTGGGTATAGACGCTTGCATGGATTCGTTACCGGTTGATTATGTTTTTGGTTTTCATATTTGATCAAAATATATAGACATTCAGTAAATACTGTGATACCTTACGGTGAGTATCTAAGATGTATTTATGTCGGATGTCTTTTAAGTTATTGGTGTCAATGTGGTGTCTTATGATGAACACCATTGGGTTTCTTGTATTCCCTATGCAATTGACAGTATCAATGACTTTGTATTTTGATCATTTATGTTTATTTTGAAATGTTTTTTGACTGTGTAATCTATGTAACTGATCTATACTCAACATTAAAAACACATTTTATAAACCCATCTGTGCGAACTTATAAAAAATTAAAATGTAAACTTATAATATTATAAAAATTAAAATGTAAATTTAAATTCTAAAATCAAGTTAAAATCCAAAGCAAAAGTTATTCTAAAATAGTGCTAAATTTTATATATGTGCGTAAATAAATGTTTGTGTGTTAATTACTGGGAGTGGCTTATTTTATTCTTTTTTTAAAATATTCTTAGATAAGAATTTATTATATTATTTAATCTCTGCTACTACTTGAGCTAGTGACATGGGCTAATGACCGGAATCAAAATATTATAAAATAAAAAAATTTTTTTTTTTGACTTACGTATCTGCCTATTTTATAAATTTTTCTAGGTTCAAATGCCTAGATGGCGCCCTGTAGTGCAGATGACGTTAAGCTACCTTTCTCCGGATCGTTATAATAATAATAATAATATAAAAAACAAATAAATATCACATGGTATATTGCCTTTTTTTATGACCTATTATAAGTTTGCAATAGGTTGCAGAACTGGAGCAATATAAATAAAATTTCCTTATGATAACATTAAAACTATGATAATTTTTTAAGAATATATGTTTCATGAACTTGTTCTAGTATTATAATTTATAAAAAATTAGAGAGATAATTGGGAAATCTAGTTATTATCCACTACAGCAACAATATTTTAAAGTGTTATAGAAAAGATTGCTTTCAATTGTAAATGAAACTAGGTGGTCTTAGAGAATATGTATTAGGAAAACGTAGAAATGTATTGTGTAAACAAAAGCATGATTTATATAAGTACATAAGACATATTTCTTTTATTGATTCAATCAAGGCCTTTGATTCAGATAAATAAAAAAAAGTTTGTGTCAATGACTGAAATTAGCTGATTATTACCAAAGTTTATTCATATTATGCAGCATCTTCAAGATAATGTAGTGCTTTTACTGACAGTGGAAAATCTGAGATATATAAAAATTGATTAATGTTTAACAGATTCTATGTATTAGCTTCAATTTTTGTTTTCTATTCTTATAATCTTGGCAATAACTTATAGATTTGATTGGATATGATCTATAGAAAGTTCTTAATATTTTGAGTGTAATCAATAAAAACTTTGATTAATAATTACTGTTAAAAAACTTAGGTATTTTATTAATCAGTAATGCAAAAAAAAAAAATCTTTAACAAGTTTTAGGTTGGATAATTATCAAAAATGTTAATCAATTTAGATATCTTTATAACTATTTAAATAGAAAAAGAGACTTAGATGTTGAGATATGATACTGACCTTAAACATGTTGCTGCTGCATTTATCAAATTAAAAAATAGGGTATTTAATCAAAATAATATAATTACTACAATTAAATTACTTAAAATAGGACACTTGTAGTCAATTACTTAAAACAACTAAATCTGTTATAGAATTATAAAATAATAAAATCACTTTTGAGTAATTATATTATTATTTAACAGATATAAACTTAATTTCAATTATAGACGACTTTTAACTTAAGTTCATGAAAGTGAATTGTTACAGCTTTATTGTGTAACTTTTTAAAATTAAAATCACCATTAAAATTTTCTTTTTCATCAGATAAAAAGGCTTACTATTGACATTTTTATTGAAAAGGATTAGGCAAGATTATTACAAAATTAAAAGTATCAATAAAGTTTTCATTTTTTTTTTTTTTTGTTATTGATGGATCTTTCTTAATTTTTTCATTTTCGTATGAGCCATAGACAAAAGGTTGTTCCATATTCTGTTAAAGAGCATTTTCTTGAAAATATTTATTGCATAGTAGTATTACTGCTTGGGTACAGTATCAAAGCATACATTAAAGCAGAAGTTTTTAAACATCAAAATTGCAGAGTATTAAATAAAATTATCACATTATTTTTTTAGTTTATTTTCAACATATGCATTATTTAACTTCAAAGTCATCTAATGTAAGCTTAAGCAATCAGTAAACAGTATATATAATTGTTCTTCACCCAAATCCTAATGCTAGTTTTTTCTGCTATTCCCATTGATTGTTGAAATGTACAATAGATGTCTCTGGCAATAAAAAAAGTTAATCATGCAATGGAAAAGAAAGTTAAAGTGGCTAACAGGTTTCTATGGGCATAGTTGTTGAGAGATTCCTGACTGTGTATAAGGAGAAGTCGCAGTGCATCATCACATTACCATAACTAATCTGGGAATTTCGATGTGATACTATTATCCTATAACTATTCTGATTACTTCAGCTTAAAATAGTTTGGGATCATAGTAAATTACTGCTTAAAATGCATTGCACAGACTTAAAATCCAAAATATTTTGTAATATTATTATATTTTTTTAATGCAAGTAAAGCCCCACATGATTTGATGTAGTGGAAAAAAAGCAGATTGTCACTTCTGGTACTCAAATTTCTTATGAACCCCATAGCAAGAAACTATTTGATTATTATTACAATTAACACAAGTACATAACTTTTTTTTTTTTTAAAAAAACATCTTTATTTAAAAGAATTATGAAAAATATTGATCATTTGGAAATATATAACACACTTCATTTAATACATCATTATTTGTAATCTTACCAGAGTCAACAAAAGCTTTGACTGGATGACCATTGACACTACAGTTGATATAAAGCATTACAACCTGACCAAAGCTTTCAGGTGCATATTCCATTGCGGTTTCCATATTGGATTCTATGTTTTCCATTCTTAAAATAAACATAGTAAAATAATAATTATAAAATAAATTTTTAATTATATATTTAAATATTTTTGATTAGAAATAAATTACTTGAAGTTATTGAATGAATCTGCATACATATTATGTTAATCAATGAAGATATAGCATTTACATTATAAAGACTATCTTAAAGATACTCTAAAAAAGTGCCATATTAATTGCTTTCATTGGTAAGATGAGGCTGAAGGTGGAGGGTAAAACATAACGGAGAGCTACAATTAGCAAAGTACTGACATCTTTAAAAAAAAGAAAGTTTTGCTGGCGAAATTGTTAAAAGACAGTATTGAAAGATGTCAAATAAATATATATACTTGTGTTTCATTGGTTGGTTTATATAAACATTATAGAATCCATCTTTAACTTTTTGATTTATTATCTTTTTTTACTTTCTTTCTGGAGTTAGAATGTTATACTCATTTATAAGTGGCTATTAATGAAAACAACAATTGAAGGATCAAGCAGAAGCATTCTACAAACTGAAATATTTTATAATTAGCAAATTTAATATCTAAATCAGCCTTAAGTAAATATTAAATTATATAAATACCTATTTACAAAGGTGTGTGTATGAATAAATAAATTTATATACTTTACCGTATCTCTTCTGCAATGTGGCTCTGTGCTTCAGGATCAAAAGGGTCAGCATTCATTAACTGAATCCGCCGCCTTTCTTTTTCTGCATGTTGAAATTGTTGCTCTTTTAAAATAGAAGAAAAACGACCTAAAACCAGAATATAATATTAGACAGATTTGTGAAAATAAAAAAATTCTATATCATAGAAAAATTAATAATCCACAAAGCAATAACAGTCTTTAAATGCCATATATAACTTAAACACTGAACTAAATTATTTTAATAAAAAAAAAGATATAATACTGAGTATGATACTAAAAGGCAATTATAGAGAAATATAACATTTCGGAATGGATACTCTAATAATATTATATTCTATAAAAAATTCGTCACTACATACAGCAATATTTCATAATACAATAATATTATCTCATTTTAACCAATAGTAGATAATCACCTAAATCAAACTAATTTAAAGATCCCTAATCATAGTAAAACATCCATAACAAACTTAATGACAATAATAATTAATATTCAAATAACAACTGTAGACTAATCCATTTTGTTTTCTATATGTGGAACTGTTGTGAACATCAAATATTTTTTATTTATACTAATACATTTTGAAATACAATTTATTCATTCTACTTTGAATACTTTTTAGCAAAAAACTTTTTATTTGTACAAATGAGCTAAAAATAACTCAGAATATTAAATCTACTTTCTTGGAGCATAAGCAAAAATGTGTCACATTTTTGATCTAATAAATGTTAAAATTGTTTGCAATGAACGAGACAATAAAAAATGTAAAGTGAAAAATGCATAGTTTATTGCTAATAACAAATATGTCATAAATAAAAAAGAGAATAGTGTTCAATTCTCCAACAAATGGAATATTTAAATCATTAATTTAAATAAATTAGTGTTGCACATTTAAGTGCTAAACATATCCAGCCACCTATGAGTGCTATGAACCTGGTTTCACCAGCCGAAAGCATGTGCTCAGCTACTGTCAATAAAATTAATATACAAAATAAATAGGATAAGGAAAAGGAGAATAATTTGAATATCACTATTTGATAGTAATTTAAGTCTGCTCTTCAATTAGGGGATTTTTTTTCCTCCTTAACATCAAAATTCAAATTTTCTTGCAAATATTTCAATAAAGTATAATGCATTATTCAAAGAAAATATGTTGCTTCTTTAGCAGATTAGAAACACCTGATTAGTGTAGAATTTATTTGATCAAATAATTAATTGAAGCATAGTTTTAAAAATTTACTTACAAATTTCTTTTCTATTAGATAAATATGTCTTTATTTGGAAAAACCATAACATAGTTAAGCTCTGCATGTTTAAAGATGATATTTATAACTATTCCAATTTTATTCAACGCATTCTTAATAATTTGGAAATAAACATTTTAACAAAATATCCACAAGTTGTTTTCCAGCAATCATACTATAGGTGATGATTAAAAATTTACTAGCATTTATACAAATATACAATATATATATATATATTTGGAAAAAGTTTTGAATTTACTAATCATCAAAAATGTCAGAAGAAAAAACATTTAAATCAATAATCAAGCATTCAAATGCTTTTTTTTTTGTAAACTCAATACCCTCCCCACAAACCAATGATTTGCCTACTAGGCATACAAGCAATTCATTTATGACATAACTAACACTTTACTAATAAAATTTAGAAATTTTCAATGTAATTAAAGATACAATCACATTACCTGTGAGTACATAAATAAATAAACAAAACTATTATTCATTTGATTTTTATATGCATAAAATGTTAAAAATATAATAATTAAGTTTAGTTCAGAAAATTTTTTTCTAATTTGTTCACACAAATAAAAAAAAAAGAAAAGATTACACCAATAAGTCTGCTTTGAGATTATAGATCTGATGTTGCCTAACAAAATTATAAAAGTAAAATATAAAACAATCATTAAATAGCTCACATCAGGGCAGAAGTCCCTCTAACAGCTATTCCTAAAGAATCAGTGAGGAAAAACATTATTCACCAGGTATGTTAATTGCAAGATAGTGAAGGTTTGTTTTCATCTTTTTTTAATTTTCTAGATAATAATTAGATAAATAACCATTTACCAATTAATATAGATATTAATGGATTGGCTAAGGTCCAAACTACCTTAAAAAAATTTCAAGCTTTATCCAGTATGGATTCAAATCCAAGTTGTAAGTATAATTGTAGATATAGCAAGTTACTTTTATTAAATTAAAAAAATAATACTTTAATCATAGATCTACAGTAACTTCTTAATACAATACTTTTATCTTTTTTTCTCCTATCATTAATAATGAAAACAAAAACAATAAGGTTTACTACTTATAAATAATGGGACAAAAAAAAAATCATATGATCCATTAACTATTTGATAAACATTGTAATGTCAGTCAAACACATAATGTATTATCAAATAACAAATATTATTTTAAAACAGCATTTTAATTAAAGATACAGATTCAATTATTCAACAATATCCTCCCCCCTCCAATTATTATACATCTTTATCTTTAAAGCATCTAACTCTTGATAATATAGTATATATTAATTTTATTCTCATGACTCGTAACTACTATTGGATTAAACCACTAAACATCACGATTTTATGCATAAACCTTTTTTGCATCCATTTATTACTTAGACTTGCACTGAATAACGCTACTGTATGGAGAGTTTAGACTCTGTGTAACTACTATCAGAGTAATAATATTTTCAATTACTGACATACACAATGTACACCAATAAAAAACATGACTGATATGAAGGCATTATTTATGTTTTGTATTTATTATTGTGTTTTCAAACTAGTCTCCTTGTATCTCAATTCACTTGTGGAAATTATTGTAAAATTGAAGCAGTTCTTGAAATCTTTTGTCAAGATGTCTGCAAAAACTTTGTTGCAAGTTTCTGAACATCCTGAATTGAAACATAATGTGTTTCTTTCATGGCTAACTTCAATTTTGGAGATAGCCAAAAATGGACCAGAAGCTAAAATAAGAGAGAAATATAGATGCTCAAGCACAAGGTTTTTTGGCCAAAATATTACAAAAATGATTTTTTATGTATTTAGGTTGCTTGCATAAAATTTTGGCACACAAATGATTCAAAATCCAAATAGTAGTTAGCATTTACTGTCTGATCTTCAGGAATATGTTCATTGAAAATGTCATTAGATTTTAAAATAAAATAAAAAAAACAAAAACTGTGATCAATGTTTTGATTTCGTTCTTTTGCCTTGGTACTTTTTTGATTTTTCTTTCTTCTGGCAATCTTCATTCCACACCCTGATGAATCACCACATCTTATCATCTGTTATGATGTTAAACAAGAATTAAGATCTATAATTTTGATTCTTTGCATGTCTATATAGTGCCCCACAAAGTGCATGCACATCTTTCACTTTTTCAATCTTTCATTACAATATGATGGACATTGATTTAGGGAATCCCAGTGAGTTCCTGAAAGAATTAACAGACACACAGTGATCAGTTCAAAGAATTTCAACAACTTTTGAAAATTTTCTTCATTTTCAATTGTTTTAATACATCTACATATGGATCATCTTTAATGTTTTGCCTGCCATTATAAAATCTTGCAAATCATTTTTGCAACTCAAGGCTTCATTGCTATGCATTGGGTTTTCTATAAAGATACAAAACATTCTATTACATTTTACATTGTAACTCATGATATAGGCAAATTAGTAAAATTTTTATGGTAAATATCTAAACTATATTGCTATATAATGTATTGATTCAGAGATGGCAGCAATTTAGACAGAAAATCAGTTATCTTTTTACTGGACATACTGTGCAATTGAACTGAAATCTATAATGAGTTTTATCTTCCCTCCTTTAATAATCCTTCATAAAAAGGGTGCATAACTTTTTATTATTATCTTGACTTATATTTTTTCCTTTCTTAATGTCTATATTGGATAAGACTAATATAAGGTGATATAATTGTCAGTTGATCACAGTTATATCCATATCAAAGCATTTCAAACAGCAAATAAAAGGCAAATAATACATTGAAAATTTTATGAATAAGCAGAATGTTATTAATGTGATCATCAGGAGTCAATTTTGACTTGATAGCACTTAAAATAATATTAACTTAATATTGAAGCAGTCGATGTCTAATCATCATCGAGCTTCAGGCTTCACCATCTATACTAACCTCCTGCGGAGTCGGCAATTCAGACCTTACCGTATATATATGCCATTCACCCACACCCTGTAGGCATAATTATCCAAGGAATGAATAAAATTATTTAGTAAAGTAAAACAGTAGTGTGCGCGATGCATATATATATGAACGAAGCAATAATTCTATTAATATTTATTGCTGAAAATTAGTTGTTCTTATATAATTGTAAATATCTTTTTATATATGTGTTGGAATGTAACAACAAAAAAAAAATGGGAAAGGCTTGAAATACTGAAATAATCTTTATCTAGATTCAGACTGTTTTCATTAATTAAAATTATAAATCTTAATTAAAATCATAAGGAATTCTTTTGTTAGTTGTTTGCAAATCTTTAAAAAATATTTAAAATGGTATTTTGAGCCTTATCTGTTTTAAAAATATTTTGCTAATTAAATGTTTTTTATTTAATCAAGAGATTACAGAGATAGCTGTGGGCACCTGAGATTTCATTCTTGGGGGGGGATTAAAGGGTGCATAAAAAGGGCCCATAGAACAAAAGAAGTCAGTTTAGTTATTTTTTCAGTTAGTTACTTTCAGTACTTTTCAGTCAGTTATGTTCAGAAGTCAGGAAAAGTCAAGCGCTATAAAGTTTGAGTAGAGGAATCTTTCACCTTTCTCTTCTTCTTTTGGAGAACTGTTTGCCTACTGCTGCCATGTTCCACCCGACTGGCCGCCTGATCGCTGTTCCAACTGCTGACTGCTAATAATGCACTTTGCCTGCTATTCTGAGGTAACCTCATTCTATGTGGAACTGCCTTTAATATAAAGTCCTTAGGTAATCTGTTTATCTAAGATATAATGAAAATCTTATGTTTTATTCGTGTATTAATTCATAAGTTTCTATTAATTATGCTCTCTCTGTAATCCCTTACTAATATAATGTATTTTTTTAATTTACTTTTCACGCTTGAACTTATATATATAACTTTGTGTGGCTCTATTAGATATTTCTAACTCATTCATGTTATATATGTAAACAATTTATGCACTTTAATTAATATGCCAATATCATTCAACCTCGCGAGTCTAATAAGGGTTTATTTTCTTTGTTTAATGGGGAAAAAAGCAGGAGCTTCAGTTAAATTTATTAGAAAGTTTTATTCATTTGTAACAAAAATCACTCGCTAGGTTGAGTTTATATTTAAATCTGTTATTCACATTTTTTTTATCTAAAATATTTTATTGTGGATGCATATTTTACTTTATTATTTGAATTTGTCTTTAAATTTTCATTTTAAAAGATCGTGAACCTTAATATAATTATACCTCCTTTTCTTGCTGTTGTCTGGAGGGCTAATTTTATCAGTAATACGTATATGGGAATCAAAATTAAATATAAAATTCCTTTAGTTTAATGTCATAGTTAAAAGAGTTATTCTTCGTTATAGTTTTCTGAATGATTCTTTATTCAAATATATCATTGCACAGGAGTCAAACCATTTACAGGCTTCAGAATATAATATATTAAGTTTATCGTATATGTATAATGCTGCTGGCATACCTTTCCTTTCTCTTATGGTACTTCCACATATATTTTCTTTATTGCTTTGTCATTGGTGACTTCAGAAATCTGAATCTCCCATTCTACTTTCTCAAAACCGTTCGTAATCAGGGGTATATGCTACTCCCTGTGGAACGCGAGGTTTATAGGGTCTTGATTGTGCTGCGGCGAAAGTTCCATACAGCTGGCTCTGGGCATTCAAACCAAACCTCTCCATTCGACTCCGTATCGTCAAAATGTTGGACGTATCACCCCTCATTCATTATCAAATGTCTCAAAATGTTGAAGCATTCAAACTACCTAATATCTGTATTTCTTTATTTAATTGATTTGTGCCTGTTTGACTTTTCGTTAGGTGTTGGAAATAATGACTCATTCATGAAATGTGCCAACATGGTAATTAGTCAGTATGTTGATTTTAAATCTGTTTTCTTTTAAAAACCGTTATCGATTCCCATAGACATAAATCAATTTATATTAATGATTGTATCATGTATTCTTGTAAATGTAGCACATTGTTTGTTTTTTATGTATAAGCTCCAAAGACGTCTTTTCCAAACCATGCCAATAAAAATATATATAATGATTTTCATAAGAAAGATAAATGATTAAAATTGTATATTTAGCCTGTTTATCAAATCATTTAGTACTAAACCTGTCATGATCTTTTATATTTATTTTAGGCATCCACACGTTCTGTTAGTAAAATTTTATTAAATTGGCATACTAACTCCGCACAAGTTATAATACACTCCATAAAATTATATTCGTTAAATAATTAATGCAAAGGGGATTTTATAAAAACAAATCCCAAGTTTTGTAAATAGACATTATCATTCCAAGCGTGAAACCTTTTATAACATATATATGCGTTTTCACAATGTTTTATTAAATATATATTTCGTGTAAATCCTGGTTTGTTTTGAATTATTATTTTCTAATTAACATTTAGAATTATTTTCTTTAGCTAATAACTTAGCATTAATAAATGTCACTTTAATAAATGTAATTCCTGGGCTACTCTTATCTCGATCATCATCATCAGTCTGATCTTATGCTCTACCGCTTTGCTTCTGGGCCCGGAATTAAAATAATTGTGCTGTATCATCAGGATTGTTGTTCATTGGGTCAGAGACTCGAAGAATAGGCAAATAGGTTAGAATTCAGGATTGCTCCAGACCTTTGTATCTCGAGCTTGATTGGATTCGAGGTACTTTTGCTTAGGATTGAAATCTTGTTAAGTGAGCAGACTATTTTGACCGGTACAATATATGCATGCACTCTGTGTATTTATTTGTATATAATAAGAAAAAAATGATGATTACTTCGTTAATATTATTTATATCAAATGATTTTAAAAATAAACACTTTTTTCCTTCTGATTCTGTTTTTTTAAGATTTTCACATTACATATTGTAGCAAATGTTGCCCCCCCCCCCCCCACCAAATAAAATTGTTTGAAAAACAAAATACAACATAGTACTGATATCAATTAAACTTAAATTTATTTACAGATATGCCCTCAAATGTGTTTTTTTTTTTTAAATTCTATTTCAAATATACTAATCTGCAGTGGTAAAGTTATGGATTCAAGAACTAAAGGTTTCTGGATCAATTCCTAGTTGAGTGAAGTAAAAAACACCTGTTTTTCACATGAATAAAATCTGTTAAACTAAATCTACTATTTAATTTTTTGAAAATCATATGACTTCTCAAGCTATTATTTTTTTCCTTCAATGCAGAGTTTTTCATATATTTTAAAAAATATATGTGTATTCAAGATAAAAAAAAACATAACAAAACTGCTACTGAGTAAATTGCAACTCTTGTTAAACAATGTTTGACAATTGCGAAAATTTAAAAGATTCTCATTATTCAGTCCAGATGATAATAGTTGCTGAACTAATAAAGTATGGGATTAAAGTTGTTCTACTTATAAATATAGAGAGAAAATACCTTAGCAAATGCAATTAAATGGCTTACCTAAATCTCCACTAAGTAAGGCTTCAGCTAATCTAGGATTATTTTCTTTAAGTAAAGCTAATTCATGTGGATTGGCCAAAAACATATCTCTAATATATGCTGGATCTTCTGTATCTCTAGATGGTCTATTTTCAGATTGATTTGATATAGGAATTTGGCTAAAATCTGAAAAAAAAAAAAATCTTCTGAATCATAATTATATGAGTATCAAACTTTGTAATGTCAATAAATACAGAACATATGATAGTCTCTTTTATTGATAGTTTTGTTTATTCATAAATAAATAAATAAAAAATAAAAACTTTTTAAAGTTCATAATGCAAATGCTGATCTTAAAATATCCCAATTAAACATCTTGAATAAACAGCTGATGTAATCTTTGTCAATAGCAACTTTACAGTAGAGGTAAAAAATTGATAACCTGAAATCTCAGGTTCAACGGCTTTTTAGGATTTGTGAAATTCACTTCACAATAAATCTTTTATTCATCATTATAAGACTTCTATATTTTTAAAGCACAAACTCTGCTGAAAATTTTAATATACATTAATTTTGCTATTTATAGGTTTTTATATTTCTATATAACTTTCTATATATTATATAAACCTATAAACTTATATTTATATAGCCACATTCTATATAGTAATAATTATAATAAATCAAAACAATACTTTTACTAATTAACCTCTTTCCCAATTCTTTCTTTGTTTAAAAATCGAAAAAAACTTTGAAAAATAATTTCCTTTTACTCAGCAGTTAAGTTTAATGTTTTAAACACAACAATACTTTGAACAAATGTTATCCCTTCATTCAAATTTTCCCAATCTTTTAAAAAATTATACTGAACTAAAAAAATAAATAAAACAAGCTGTAAATTATTATACAGTATATTGTTTGTTACTATCTATGAATTTGAATATTGACAAAACTTATAAACAAATGTCATGACTATGAGGGATTATTGTATCTTTTTTTTTTTATTTCTAAAAAAAAATGTTATTGATGAATCAGTTATAATAAAATATTAATTATTTGAATAACATAATCAAATTTTCTTTGTGAAATATACACAGTATAATTTAATAAAGCTTCATGCTAATTTATGCCAATGACACATCTGTTGCTATAAATATAATTATAAATGTTATTTGCATTTATTTGATAGAAGCAAAATTTTCATTAAAAAAAATAAAAATAAAACAATGATAAAACTAAATCTAATTTAATAATGATAAAGAATGTCATCATTTTCAAAATATAAATTAATGTTGGCATACTAATAATTTCTGATGGAATTCCTGCTACTATAGAGACAATTAAATTCGAACAGATGGTTAAAAAAAAAAAAAAATTTTTTTTTAGACAATGCTTTGTGGATATATGAACATGATATAAATCTCTGTAAAAAAAAAAAAACTAACAATTTTTATTGATGGAATTATGAATTTAATTATATATTTTCAAATTATTTTATCCTTTGTGGGAGAGCATTATTTTTTTATTGATTGATACATTTTTCTAAAGTTGTGATTCTTCATATTTCAGTTCTTTCAACATTTATATAACTAAGCTGTTTAACACATTCTTGCCAATAAATATAGTATACCCAACAATTAGTTTATGATAATTTTATTGATATTTTTTTACCTTAACAAATTTCAAATTAGAAAAAAGTAAAACTTCAAATTAAGTTTTTTAATTTTAGAAATGGCAGATTTTACTTAACTTCTTCATTTTATATAATCAAATGAACATTATAATAAGATCTAATTTTAAATGAATGTACAAAGTGAATATATTTGTTACTACTTAAAAATAAGTTGTAGATTAAACTGTTCCATATGATTAATAAAATATGTAAGAAAATATTTGTTGCAGTTCTATACTTTGGATTTTAAAAATTCTAAACAATTAATAATTCTGAAGTGATAAGGGATCAGCCTCAAGATGTCTTTAAATCTAATAATAATCTTAACTACTGATGTAATAAGTCATATGATATATTAATAGTTAACAATCTCTTGACATTATTACAAGAATTCTCATTCAAAAGAGATCAACTATTTCTGACAAAACAGCTAACAAATGAATTTATGATGAAAGATTGCAAACTTCCATAAAAATAACATTACAAATCATTACTTAGATTTGAAGCTCATAAAACTGCATAGTTCTATTTTTATAAATTGACATGAACAATAATATATATTTCTGCTGAAAATTTAGATGAGATACTAATAAATATACATACATGTTTTTTTAAATGCAGTAAAAATTAAAAAAATAATTTTATTCAATCTTTACAATACTAATATTAAGCAATCAAAATAAAAGTATGCAGCATTCAGTGAATATTTTTATTATAATCACATAATATCAAAGATATTGTAAAAATTGAATAAAATTTATTTTTTATTCATTGCATATTTTTATTTTGGTCACATAATATTAAGAATATTGTAAAAACATAAAAAAAATTATTTTTTATATTTTAGTGCATTTGTAAAAGTATTTCTTTAAATTTTTATATATTATTTTCTATTTTTTAGTTTTACAACTTCTCTTAAAACTAGAGAGCAAAATAAAAATTTATTGAAAATTTAAAGCTATAAATGCAAAAACAACTTTTTAAATGCATCTTTTTAATAAATGTAAAATTTTTGTCCACTCAAGTATAATTAATATAATTTAAAGAGTCAAAAATCTTTCCATAATTCATAAACTTAAGATGGTATCTTCCTTCTAGCTAAGCAGGGTGTTTTCTAAATCTATATCTATTGATGCTACAATAAAACTGGAAAAATTATGAGTCTCAACAAAATTTAGAATTTTATAGATAATGTAAGATATAATATTATTTTTTTGCAAAATAGTCTTTATAATTGTCTAAGCAGAAGAAATTATAATGTAAGTAGAATTTGTTAAAAGATCAACATTTCAATTACCTAAAAATTTATTCTTCGTTATCATTTTATTTAGAAAACTATAATTACTATGAAGAACACTGAATAGTATTTTGTTTTAAAACCACCATCACCCCAATAATTTATTTACTTTTAATTTTTTCTTTCTATAATAATGCTATTAGATGGCAGTCTCATAAAGAGTGCTAAATTCTGTATAAAATTAACATTTTTTTTTGGCTAAAATTATTTGTAAACTATAAAAATGTATTGTCAATGGATTAACTAGATTGGAAAATGGATGGAAATTGAATTGCAAAATTACATAGACAGACAGACAAAAAAACAGAGCAAGTTAAATACAATAGACTAGTATAAAAAATCATTTACAATGATATTAAATAATTTGTCTATCCTCTTTTTCTTTTTTAGTCAGAATGATACTAAGATTTTCTTATAATCATTTCTATTTTTAAGGGATAAATATTTGCAATTTTGTTTATTAAATAAAATTTTATTAATACAAAAATAGTAACTTTTTGGGCATTTTAATTAATTTAAGTTTACTTTTAGATAAATTATTTTAGTATGATTTTGGTTAAACATATAAATAAGTCTTTAAAATTAATACACAGTACTGAATTTATTACTATTATAGTATGATATATGACAATATTGTAAAATAAAATTTGCTCTCACGCTGATAGAAAATGGCTCTCATATTTTATTGGTATTTTACAGAACTATGGAATATTTATTTAAAATTCTATATAAATGGTAATCATATAAAATTAATGATGAATGAATAATGTTTAATGAAAATTCTCTATATATACTTTATAGATAATAATTGTATTTGTACTAAAATTCTATAGATTATATACAATAAATATAGGCAATGTTATCTTGAATTTAATTAACAACAAGTAATTTAAATATAATTATCTTAATTTTGATAATATATATATTTAAAATTCTTACTCAGCTCCAAATCATTCAATCATATAATATTCATACAAGATTAAGACATAAAAAGGTAACAAACTTCAAACCACATTGTTAAAATAATCACTGAAAAAGGTTGAAGTAATTAAAGTCTTGCAAAAGCTTTTTATACATTTTAATTACAAATAATACAATTTTATTTTTCTTTAATTATTAGTTTGTCACACATAACACAATATGAGCATATATAAAAATTAAAATGATACCATGCTTAGTTTAATTAAGTCAAAATATTTATATGCAAGTATTTAATCAATATAATATTGTGTATTACTATATCTTTTGCAATTTTTATATTCATTTTTTAATCAAGATTAACTAAGAATTAAGCAAAAAATACATGTAATAGATTACATTCTAATTGTCATACTTTTTTTTTTTCCATATGTCAAAGCATTGGCCAGGAAGCGAATCTGCGACAACTGTCTGCAAGCAACTGCTTGCAAGGCAGCTGCGCTGATCTCTCGGCTACCAACGCTTGACCTTATTTTTCTATCAAATAACAAAGTATTCATAAAATTCTGGAATTTCAAATTCCAAATAAATTTTTTTCTTTTAGCAAGAGACTTTTTCATCCAATCCTAATTGCTAATGTGGATAAGCTAGTATGATTTTTTTTAAAATCAAAGTTGCATCAATTTCATTTATGTTTATTCTTAATGATCAGCACATAATGCTCATTTGATCATCTCAATTTGGATCTGGGAGAATTTAGAAGCTAGCCATTCCTGACATTGAGAATAAATGCTTTTTTTAAAAGTATCTTCTGGAGGACAAATACTGCAGAATTATTTACTAGCATTTCCTATAAACAATGACAGTTAATTATGATTCACAGGCTTATTCTACTACTGGTCATTTTAACGCAGTTTGAAATATCATGCTCAGTCATGAGTTTGTTTCCAAAATCTTCATTTCCAATATATTTAGAATTTATTTATATGTGCAAATAATATCTAAATAATAATACCATTTTCTTATATATATATGTATTAAAAATCATCGTACAAAAACAGACATTATCCAAACCAGACAACCCATACAACACTTTGTTTAAAAATGGCAATTATTAGATTACACTACAGGTGGGAGTCGGAATACAAGAGAAATTCACATTTCACATCATAATAGATTAGTACGTTTCAAGATTAAAATAATAGTTGCATTAAAAAACATTATTCCAATCACATTCACAAAAAACTTGATGTTCGTTTTTTAGAAAAATCTACTATGTTGCTAAATTTCAAAAGCTATTAAACTTTAAATTTGCTAATTGGAATTCTTTTAAGAAATGTGTTATGGATACAAGAAATCTAATCTTGGGTCCACTAAAAAAAAAAGAATAATGACTGTTTTTCTGACAATGATCTCATTATCAGTGATTTGATTAAAGAGAAACGTGGCATGGACTTTCATAATAAAGATATGAAGGAAAAAGTTCAACAACTAACAAGAAGGCTTAAAAATAATTGGTGAATTAAAACTGCAAAGAAGTTACAGACATTTGTTAATTGTGGTCATTCTAGATCTTTTTTTGATGTATTGAAAGCAACATATGGATCTGAAAAACACAATCTTACTAATTCCAGCAATGGCTCTCTCATATATAATAATATTTTGAACAGTGGAAGAACTATTTTGATCATCTTTTGAATAATCATACAAGAATTGAAATGACTACTTTTAATGATAAATCCATTTTAAAGATTCATTTAGATTAGGACAAAGTTTAGTGAATTAAAGCAGCTCTTTACAATCTTAAAAATAGAAAGGCTGCAAGTCCTATGAAATACTTGAAGAAGTTTTAAAACATGGTGGTGTTGTGTTAGTTGCAAAAATATTGGAATTTTTTAGATATCAGAACCAATGAAGTGGTGCCACCTGATCTTAAGAATGGTTTTATTGCTCCAATTTTTAAAAAGGAGAGTTATTGACAAAACTGCAATAATTAGCATTGAATATCATTATTAAAGATTCAGCAAAGATATTTTCAAGAATTTTGTCGAATAGGCTGCTTTTTCAGTCATGGTTTTCATTGCCAGGCAAAAAAGAAAAATGTTAAGAACAAAAATGTAATTTATAGATTTCCTTTATTGATTTGGTCAAGGCATTGTTTAAACTTATTTATATTATACAACTTTATTTATATTATACAACTTCTTTATGATGTAATGAGAGAAGTGTTATTACTAGGTGGAATATCAGAGGCATAAACCAGTGTTAACAAGGATGAGTACTTCCTATAATGTTCCTTTAAATTTTTATGACAATAGTCTTTGGAATTATTTATAGGTGGCTTAATAAACAGGGATCAAATTGTGATACATAATTGATACTGAAATTTTTAATTTGACTAGATTAAAAACGAAACGAGAACTTCTTGGATTCTGTATTTAAAGAATACTGATGACTGTACAAGTTTTGCAAGTTCAAAAAATGATTTCCAGAATATTCCTAATGTTTTGAATGCAACAAATAAAGATTTGGGTTTATTAAATTTTGTAAGTTTTTTATCAGTCACTGCCGGAATAAAAATCCTCAGCAACTTTTAGTGTTAATGATTATCAACTTGAAAATGTAAACCAATTTAAATACCTTAGTAGTTTTATAAGGAGACACAAGGGCTTAGATGATAAGGTACAACATCGATTCCAATGTGCATATTAAAAGATAAAGTATTTCATCGCAGGAAAATAACTACTACAACCTAGTTACATGTATTTACAGTGTTATTTTACCTAATTTAGTATAGGAAGTGAAACTTGGACTCATTATCAGCATATTTCATTTTATATGAGCTTATTACTAACAATGATATTCATTCAAATTTAATTTTATAATTAATTTCATCCATTATATTTCCAACAATATATTATATTTCCAACAATATTAATAATCTAACTGGTATTTGTTTTAATTGTTAACTTCTAATTCGTTACTAACAATCTATGTTTTTATTCTGTGAAAAACCATTGAACATTATTTTTTTTTAGCCTTTCATTTTGGTCATATTTTTATTTGATAATTTCTCGTAACATTTTCTGAAGTCAGCATTAACACATAAAGTAGAAATTAAATAATACAAAAGAGTAAAATATTAAAAAAAATTTCAAAAACAAAACAAAAAAAAAAAGGACTGACATAAATTAAAAGTTAATATTTTAAATTTCTTAATCAATAGCAGCAATCTCACTATTCTATGTGATATTGTTGTTAATAAACATTTTCATTAAGAGATTATTATAGATAACAATCTAATGTATAAAATTAATGAACAGAATTAAATATGGTTGAAGTACTACTAGCAGAAATAACAATATCTAGTAGGCTAAAAGTTACTTCATCATAGTACTTTTTTTTCTTATTTATAACTGATATCTGAGTTGACTTATTTGAATAATTTCAATCACATATTTAAATGCAAGATAATGCATCTCCTCAATTATAATATACAGATTAAAGAAGAAATGCCATTGGTTGACCTCCAATATTTCCTAACCTAAGGATAAAGTATTTTTGCTCCTTGCTACATATATGTTTGAAAAGAAATAAATTATTAATGAATACATTCTATTGGTAATTTAATTATCATTATCAGAGATTTGATCACTTAGAAGAGCAATACAGTGAAATATGGAGAAAACAAAAGGCAGCACTAAAATCAATGAGTTTTGCTGAACGTATTTCTAGGATAAATGTTTAATGGATGGATACATGAAGTCCTAAAATGGATGCCACAAAATTTTAAAAGACCTAAAAATAGACTACATTAAAATGGATGGATTAGATAAATGAAGCTTGTTGTAAATGGTGTTGAGAAGCATAGACTGAAAGTACTGAAAAGAACTTTGAAAAACTTTCATTCAGCTATAGTCAAAAAAGTTTAAAATGATGACATTAGAGTTAATTTCTAATTGTAAATACAATCATTATGTAAATAGTTATAGGAATGACAATATCAAATTATAGCATACTAAAAATTACTGATTATTAACACTTTATTGCACTTTTTTTTATAAATTTAAGCAAAAAATTTATATATCAAAATCATTGTATGTATAAATATTTTTATATATAAATTACCAAGAATAAAAATGTTTCAATACTGAATTATATTCTTTTGAAATTCAACATGAGACTTAATAAAAGAGCAATACAGAACTGCAGGTCACACTATGAACTATGAAGACATAATTAATTACCGGATGGGTAGAATTGTTCAAAATCTGAGTAGTAAAAATTTCCTTACTAGACATACAAAGTAATGAAATTTGATAGAAGCAGTTTAATAAATGCCAATTACAGCTGGAGATTTTTAACATACTATTGAAGGCATATTGGTATGTATAATGTTTAAACAACAGAGAATTTAAAGTATATTAAGGATACCAAATAACAAAACTTCTATAATCTCTATTACTTTCCATAAGAAACTATCAATATATTTTATAGCAAATTTTATATGATATTATGTTTGTCTTTCGAATTGCTGATGTCATAAAATTAAGGAAAGACTGATTAGAATCACAACCACTATTTAAAGTTCATTTCACTAGGAATTCATTTTGAACTATCCACAATCTTGCAAAAAGGATATTTTCATTAAATTTATACCTTGTGCAATTTCTTTTCAAATATTATAAAATAAAAATTCTTGCAAATACTATTGAGGTGAAATCATATAAGTTTTTTAAAGTGGCTTATTAAAATTTTGACAAAATGAGATCAAGAGGTTAAAAAAGACGCTCATCTACCTTCAGAATTTCATTTACATTGTAATAGCTTTTTTCGCATTTTTATGGAGGATGGGTGATGGACAACGCTATAGTTAATTTTAAATTCAGGAAGTTAGAGATACGTTTAGTAAGAATTATTATATGGATATGTATGTACGTGTGTATATACATATATTTAGTATATACTACAGAAAATGCACACGTGTTTTTTCCCCCAACATAATATTCTATAAAAGTGATGTGTAAACCGGTTTCCTTCTTTAAATACTATGGAACATTTTTTATTATCTAGTTAATAATAATTTCAAATGAAATAAAAGGAGAAAATAAATATACTGGTACAAAACAATTAGTAAACGTTATATAAAGGCTTAAACCAATACATACCTATCCGTGATGGCATGGGTGTATTTGGAGAGTGAATTTGTCTAGGATGCATATGTTGCAACAACAAAACGTCACCATCTTTTATGCCATAATCTTTCAAAATTTTTTTTTCATCCAGTAAAGGTATGCCATTATAAACTATTACAATTTCACGTGCAGGTATTCCGCTTTCAAATTCGCACAATGCTTTAAAGTTTTCTAATTCCAAATCATCACTAGCATCTAAGGCAAAAATATCATCTGATAAAGTTGTAATCGTTAACTTCATAATTGTTTACACGTACGAAAAAAAAATCTGATGTTTTTCTTTATTTTTTGTTAAGTTTTAATTTGATTTTTATTACTCATAGAAACGGTAATACTCATTCAAAGTCTACCAAAAAAAAAATAAAATAAAAGATAAACGATTGAAACGGAAGCTGCTATTGCGCAAGACAGTTAAAGCTATTTCCAAAACTTATTTGAGGTTTTGGTTTCGCAATTTTTTTTTCTCTCATAAATATTATAAAGTCCACTAACACACACAAGTATACATATGTATTAGGGTGATGAAGTTTATATGCATCATAGTGATGATATTTGATTGACGTTAAATTATTTTGTAATTGATTTTATTGTTGGAATTTATTTTCTATTCTCTTAATACAAATGATCTATTTTAAGTTTCACAGTAAAACAATTTTTAAATTCACAAAAAGATTCAACTTTAAACACGTACATATCCATACTTTGCATAAGCACGCTAGACTTAGAGTCAAAGGTGTTGGAATTTTTAGGTCAACAAAAAATCTGAATATTTAAAAAAAGCGTAACTATTCTTGAAATAAATTTTATAACAAAAATGAAATTCATATAATACTCCGAATGATTACAGCATAATTAAAATGTTTTATATATTCAATTCAAAAATAAACTTTAAAATGTTCATTTATATTCAATAATTTTAATTTTTTTCTACCATGTCTAAGAAAATTATGTAAATAATCACAAATGATTATTATGCACATTCAGACTATTGCAAATAGAAAAAGGTATTCTAGGTAAATATAAAAAAGCTGTATTTGTCTATAGACTAGACACTGCAAATATGGAGAGGGCTAAATTAGTGAATAAAAATATCTATTAAAAAATAATCTTATTGTTTATGAATTATTTTTCAAGACAAAAAATATTTTTTGTTTTTCAAGTTTTCTTCTCGATTGTCAACATTAAAACATTACTGCATCTTTTCTTGTAATTGCTCATAAATTGATATCATCATCTGCAGAAGAAGCATTGAGCATGAGATCCTGTTATATAAACGAGGTTTTACCGTAATAAAATCATACTCTTTAGAGAAATTAATTCAGTCACAATTTTAACAAAATGAGTTTGAAGTCCTTAAGATACTCAGGAAAGGGTATGATTTATACTAGATAAAATCTGTAGCTGTTAACTAAGATATTTGTAAAAATAAAGATGCCACAAAGTCTCAAATTATTATCACTAATTACCACTCATAAATATGTAGGCTCCTTCTAGTGCTAAGAAAATAAATAAAATGAATAAAAAAAAAGGGAAGTTAAAAGTGAGTTTTGTGATGACTATACAAATCATTCATTAATATATCCATGCATATCACATACTATTCATAGAATTGTTTATTTGACATTTTATGATGCTGGCTTTTTATTTCTGTGATAAAGTTTTCTTTATAAAATAGTTAACCCAATTCTAATTTTGCTGTATTGCATTCTATCCGTAGCCATATTTTTCCAATTGTTGCAATTAATGTTGACATGTCTGAAATAATCTTTATAATATAAATGCAGTCTACTCTTCAACAAAACCATGCTAAATACTTTTTAAAAAAATGTCAGCTACAATTCATTCATGGCAATTCCTCAAAGATGTGCCTTATTTCATTCAACATGCTAAAGAAATTGTTAATTGGGCTTTTGATTTTGTTACCATATTTTCAGAATATGATGAAGCACTTTAAATAAGTTTTTTTCTAGTTTCTTTTAAAATTAGAGTAGGTCCATGACTTACTTTTATTCAATAAATATAATAGAATAATCTTGTAAATAACTAATTTAATTTATTTAATTATATAAATTATGATGTGACACACTATCTTTATTTCATTAAATAACAACAAGTGAATCAGAGCCTGTATTGTATATTCACATCCAGGTTTATCTTTTATTTAAAACATTATTGAGATTTATATTCTCAGCTGATAACCAATTCAAAACTTAAAAAATTTCAGGTATTTTTAGCATTCTCTTTTTAATGGCTGATAAAATATCTATTTTTTTAAAAAATATTAATTATTACACCAAAGTCTTTATAAGTTGCATTCCAAAATATTAAGATCATTTTATAAAATATACTTTCAATTGGAAAAAATAGTAGACTCATCGTCACAGTGTAAATACTGAAGGCAAGAAGATCACATTTTAATTTGTTTCGATTAAAACTTCATTATAAAACTAATATTGGATCTTTATGTCAATAAATTGTTTGTTTGTAAAAATGAAAAACAAAATTGGTTCTATATTATAATGGTCGGGGAAATAGAGACACTTTCACTATCTGCCATCCAGCGTGCCACTAGGCTATTTGAACCTAGAAAATTTATAATGTAGGCAGATACACCTTGGGAACAACCCAACCTTTATAAACCGTTAGCCCTAGACACTAACTCATAGAGTGGCTGAGATTTATAATCTAAATTCTTAAAATATATTTTTAATATTAAAAAAAAAAAAAAAATAAAATAAGCCATTGCCAGCAATAATCACAAAAACATTTATTTACACACATATATAAATTTGAGGAATAAAGTAATATTGCTTTAGATTTTATTATTAATTTTAAATTTAAATTGTTATTTTAGTAAGTCTGCACAGATGGACAGTTTATATAATATTTTTATTTTAGAATATTGAGTATGGATAGACAACATAGAGTACTGTAACAGTCATATTTGTACATTTACGCAACAAAATCCAGAGTTTTTGTAAATTATACCAAGGCTGATCTAGATGAGGGATTGGGCCCAAATCTGACCGCACCTCAGCTCCTTCACCAACCCTCCCTGACTTACTACCTTATGAATGACATATATGAGGTCACACTCGTAATCTCTTAATTTCCGTGCTGGCAGTAGCAAAGGGTGAAACGAGAGACTCGAGAATAATCAACTAAATGCTTGATAGCTTAACTAAACACACACACACACAACTTATGGCTGATTATCTAATGCATATATTAATAATTATGGATGGTAATTTAATATAAACAAAGTGAATAAGACATCCCATGTTAATATATTTAAAATTATTTAATATTGACAAAATAACACAAACAATAACAATTAAATGTACTGCATATTCCACCCGCAGGTGGGATGGTGAATACGAACTACACATTCTGCAATCAATTGTACTTAACCATCATCATTTTATTACAGTGTTTATAAATTACTAATTATTTCTATGTCTTTACTGATGCCCAAACTATGCTCTGCCATTCCTACTAGGTTTGTTAAGGGTTAAATTTTAAGAGAGTGGCAACTTTATATAATGTGAACTTAAATTTATTATTACGTGCTGAGCAGTCAATGCGCTCTTTATGTAGATATTATTAGATAAACCAGATCTGAGGTTCAGATCAATGCTGAACAATTAATATAACAGCAGGTGAACTGGCATTTTGTAGTATAACTTCTGAGGCTACAGTGCTACATAAATTACATCAGAGATGTGGCTTGAATGTGCCTTTACTCATGAGATTCAGTAACATTTACTCGGTTCTCAGGTACCGATCGCTTGCTATATGTGAACATTTAGTTCGGATGATCAAACAGCCTTAATATACGATGCTGGATTCCGGTGTTCCAGTTCTGAAGGAGGTAATGGGAATGACCCTTAAAATCATTATCCCATTCAAGAGAGAGGGATTGTCCAAACTGGGGATGATAAGATAGTCCTTAAAACCTAATCTTATTTTATTAAGTATATGATAGCAAGGCACAATGCACTGTAGTGCTTCATAAAAGCCCATTCACAATGCTTTCTAAATATTAACTATTACAGTTAGTAAAATGCGAAATCTATAGTTTCTTCTGCAAAACTACCCTATGCCAGTTAGTTAAATAAGCACTGAAACTGTGCTAAAGAGGACTTTATTAAAATGATATAGTTTACCAATTAACTACATATTCTATGAAAATACATTAATGGGGTCTAAAGCATATTTGGGATTTAAACTTGGCTAACTACTGATAATATGCCTTAATTATCACTCTCATATTTAACTAAACAGACCTTTTAATAAGCAACATATATGTGATATTAAGCTAAACATAGCAGCTTAACTAATATATATATCAGAGTAGGTTTCAGAACAGAGATCTAGAAATATGCCAAATAGCATGTATTAATTTACTTGAGAACAAAAGTGTCTCTTTAGGTTTATAATAATTAATAATCTCTGCTCTGAAGGCATAACACAAATCAATAAATGCATTTTAACACACACACACACACACACACATATATATATATAGGCACAAGTACAGACAAAATTACAAGACCGTAATTATCTTTTTATAAGTTGAATTTAAAAGATTTAAAAGAATTTCAGATCAGGCAAGATTTACATTTTAACTTTTAAAGTATTTTAAAATTATACAGATTGAAATACACTTATCTAATACAGTTTAATTAATTTAAGAGAGAATACACTTATTTAACATAGTTTAATTAATTTATGAGATTTGAGTTTAAGAGTTTGTGCACATTATTTATATTATATAGCTAGCTTTAGGAAAGATTTAGAATTTCTATAGCATTAGGTTTAGCTTGGTTGAGAAGTTGTTACCAGTTGTTTACTCTGAAGGCTTGCAGCTTGACAGTATGAAACACACATGCATGGGCTGGTTATATAGGCTGTTTCCTCATCTGTTCTTTCTTGCAGGTAGGCTGTGGTTTGGGCCTTTGGTCTCCATAAACAGTTCTGGCCGCCGAGGAGGCAGCAATGACGGTCTCTCTAGCCAATGGTCTCCATAAGAAAAAATGGGCACACTGCCTGGATATGAGTTAACACATGAGTAAAGCAAAATGGATGATGATTTCTTTTCAAACTGGGGTTTTTATATTTCTTTACCCCCTTCTCTCTTACAGGTCATTCACAATCTTTATTTTTAGACTTTAAAACTTAAGAAGTCACTAATTTTATCAACTTCAAACGAAACGGCTAGATTTATTTCAGGCTTAATGCTTGCTAATTGTTCCTTTTTATTTCATAAGATTCAAGTTTGGCTGGATTTTATTGCAGGTTTAATTGTTCTAATTTTTTATTTTATAAGAATCATAAAGTCTGGATTTATGGCAGGCGGTATTTTATAAGATTTACAAAGTTCTTTTTCTTTAAACAGTGAATTTCTTTTTTTCTTTTCTTGAAAGAGATTTAAGTTGCAAACATTTCAACGTATACCTGAGAAAATAACCCCTGTCTTTAATTACTATACGTGATTAAGTAATTTAGTAATTGGATAACTTCAAAGACAGTTTGAAACTAATTTAGAAAACTTGCATATATACATAGGTATGTTCTCAGATATATATAATGTTCATGGCTCAAACAACTTTAATAACTTAAAATCATAAACAAATATTTATATGAAATTATAAAGGTGTGTACATTATACATAATAATATCAATCAGATGCGAATATAAACATTTATCTAATATTACAAAATGTGTATACAATCATTTAAAATAGCAGATGTGTGCATACACAATTACTCATATATACACATAAATATACGCTTCTATATATATTACTTAGTATAGTTATATATATGTGCACCTCTAGGGTTTGAATTAGGGAATTAGGACTACTATTTTATTTAGTAGGTGAAACCATATGATGACCAAATCATACTGTTTCAGTACGCAATTAAAAACTTTTCAAAACCTTTAACTTCAGGCTAAAAGTTCATAGTTAAACCAATGCTCACTTCCTGATATACAGATGCAACTAATGCAATATGAAGAATGTTAACATAAAACCACACTGACAGGAATGTGCATCTGCAGCATGATATTATTTGAAAGAAATGATCCTCGTCCAGTACAGGATTGAGCATCTGTCTGGTAAAGGAATCATATATATAAAACATTAAAAAGAAATGCTTCGTATGGAGGGAGAGTGGTCCTTGCTATCTTATAGTCCCTATCCATAGAGTGAAAGGAGATCAATGTCACAAGGAAGACATCTGTGTCCATTGCAACACTATAACTACATCTTGAGGCCATGCATTCATTTAGGCACATTGCCCTACATGCCAATGTGCTTCACATTATGGTACATCCCTTTACCAGCATCAATTCAACTACAAAACAAATAGTCTGAAATTACACCTCCCCCCTTTAAAATAACATAAACTTTAATGAATCTATGATGTTAGAAAGAAGTTAAACTATATTGATTGTTTTTGTTTTTTTTTTACTGAGAGAATGGATAACGTTAAGCAATATTATACATCCCATTCTTTGGTCTATTTTTGATAAAATTGTTTATTTTCGATCTGTTAAGGATTCGGAATTTAAAACTTTGAAACAAAAGAAGAAATTTGCTTTATTGATAAGTAGAAAGGAAAAACAATTTACTAATACTGTGAGTGATTCATATGTAAAAAATTTATCCCATCGTAAACTTTCTTGTGATGAAATTTCTCTGTTGGAAAAGGGTTTTAATTATGCTTTGGCTCCTAAACGTGTTCCAGTTGAAAATATTATATGCAATATAGAATCTTCCTTAAAAAATATAGACTTACACACAGCTGATCTTATTAGATTTGAAGTTTGTAATGTTTTAAAAAATATGAAACCTCCAAAAAATAATTTATCTAAAGGAGAATTTATTGCACTTCAAAATTTAAAAAAAGATGATTCAATTGTTATTATTCCAGCAGATAAGGGTAATTCTACTGTTGTTCTTGATCGTTTGGATTATAATAATAAAATTGTAGATTTATTAAATGATGGAACTTATAAAAAGATTATTAGAGATCCTCTGACATATTTAGAGAAAAAGACAAAATGTCTTGTCAAACTTTCTAGTATAGATGAAAATATGAAAATTAAAATTTCTCCAAGAGAAGGTTCTTCATTATATCCTAAATTTTATGGTTTGCCTAAAATTCATAAACCTGAGATACCATTGCGACCTATTGTGTGTGCTATAGGCTCTCCCACACATGCTTTGGCTCGATATTTAGCCCAATGCTTACAGCCATTGACAGACAAGATTCCTTCAAGAATTAAAAATTCAAGCCATTTTATTTCAATAATTAAAAACTTAAAACTAACTGGAACTGATTTATTGGTTAGTTTTGATGTTTCTTCTATGTTTACTAATATTCCTGTTGAAGAAGCATTAAATATAATAGCTCAAAACAATGATTTACCTGATTTTATTATTCCTTTAGCAAAACATTGCCTTGAAAATACATTTTTTGTTTATAATTCTCAACTGTTTAAACAAATTAAAGGACTTTCTATGGGATCCCCACTGTCACCTGTCATTGCTGATCTTTTCATGGACAATTTTGAAAGTCAAGTATTATGTGCAGCTACTAAAAAACCTTCTATTTGGCTTAGATATGTGGATGATACTTTTGTCATATGGCCTCATGGAATTGATTCTTTAAATTCTTTTCTTGATTTTATAAATAATTGGCATCCAAATATTAAATTTACTATGGAAGTGGAAAATAACAGATCACTTTCTTTTCTGGATGTTTTAATTGCAAGAAAATGTGATGAAACATTGTCAATATCAGTTTACAGAAAATCCACTCATACAAACAGATATCTTAATTTTAATTCTCATCATCATCCTGCACAAATTTTTTCTGTAGCTAAAAATCTTTTCACTAGAGCTTATAATTTATCTGATAAAGAACATCTTTCTCAAGAAATAAAACTTACAAAAAGTATTCTGCTTTCTAATAATTATAATAAAAACATCATATGTAAGGCTTTATATAACATTAATACTAAAAAGAAAAAAGAGGATAGAATTGATAATTCCTCTTTTAATAGAGTAATTTTGCCTTACATTAGGGGGGTTACTGATAAAATCAGTAGAAGACTATCTTGTTTTAATATAAAGACCACTTTTTCTACTGGCAAAAAAATTGGTGATTTTTTGTATAAACCTAAAGACAGAATACTTTTGGAACACCAAGGAGTTTATGAAATTCCGTGTTTCCAGTGCTCAAGAGGCTACGTGGGTCAGTCTAATAGACGAATTAATGTCAGAATTAAGGAACATAAAAATGCTTTTCAACAAAAAATTAGCACATCAGTTTTTACTTCCCATTATTTAGAAACTGGTCACAAACCTAATTTTGACAATACAAAACTACTTGCTAATTTGGAAAGATATGATTTAAGAACCATGAGAGAGTCAATTGAAATATTAAAGAGACCTACTAGTTTAAATAGAACTGATGAAGCACAACGTATTCCAGCTATGTGGAAACCTCTCTTTTTATCCAATATTAACTTAAAATTAACAGGTAAAAATACTGAGGAAAATAAACATTTTGATAAGCCTCATATTGTGAATGCTGAACTGGAATCTCATTTCTCATCTCGCACACAGTCACGTTATTTGTTAAGATCTAACGGTTTTTCTTTCAAAAGTTAACCTTGAAAATGGCGGTTGCTATTCCGTCGAAATATCGGTGCTCAATGGAAAATAAGACACGGTACATCCCAAAAACTTATAATTTATCTACATCATATAACCGTGAAAACATTAAGTATAACATATATATATATATTGTGACCCTCTGAATGGGCACAAGGAATTGAGATACTTTGTATCTACATTGAATAATTGTATTGTATTAAAAAAAATGAAAATAGCCTTAGAATTTTAAAAATTTTGCTGGAGATTGTTTAAAGTCTTAGATATTGATTGCTTATGGATTTGATTAACCACTTTATAAGTATTTATTGTTATTGTTATAATTAATGAAGTATTTAATGCAAGAAAGAGGTATTACTTATTATAGGAATGGGTATATTTTGGCAGGAAAATGCAAAATTATTTTATGTTAGTGTTTAGTATTGGTTTGAAAGGTTTCCTAATCCCTTATTCATTGATACTTATCCCTTTATCAACATTAATAGCCATCTCAATTATATTTAGTCAAGATAATTTAATATTTATATTACAATGTATGTGCATGCATGTATGACTCTGCATCATTTTCACTTCATTTTCATCTTTTAATAACATTAAACAATAGTACATTTAAAATCAAACATTTAAATTACAGTGATCATCTTTAATAATTTAACAAATATATATTTTTTTCAATGATTAATGAATATTTGGATAGGTGAATTATTTTATAAATTATTCATCATTTTGTTTAACAGTTAATTAATATTCATTTCTTTTCAGTTTGTAAAAGTTATTTTTTTATTATTTTTTTTTTTGGCTTGATTTAATTGTAAAAATCAGAATGATTTTTTTTTTTAAGAAAAGATTTCTTGCAAATGTAATTAGCTTAAGTGCAAAAAGGTGGGAGTTGACCTTTTTGAAGGGAAATGATCTTTTTCATAGGGGGGAAAAGAGATATCTATTTAACAGATAGCTTCCAGTAAAAATTGCTCATTATTGTTATAAGTGCAGCCGGTAGAATTGCTCTTCCCTGCTGTAACAAATATATATTTTTTTCTTGAAGTCAAATTAATTTTAAAAAAAGCTTTGGAGTAAACTTCTGGAAAAGTTATAAGAAATTTATTATGGAAAGATCTTCAATTGGAATGCAAGACTAAAAATTTAAGAAGGTACATCGGTTTTTCATTTCTCTCCTTAATTTTAAACGTTTGAATTAACCACCTTATACTTACTAATATTTAAAAATGAATATCGATAATATTAAGCTTGCATTATTTTGTTTACTTATCATTAAGAAGGAAAATAAAATGCATGAACTTTATAATTATCTACGTGTGTTGTATAATATCTCTTGGAAATATGTGCAGAACAGTTTTACAGAATTTATTTTAAGTTTTCACTATGTTTTATTTCTTGCTTTTATAAAAGTTAAATATAAAATTTAAAGGATATGTGTATTTTAATGTATCATGCCATTCTTAAATTCATCATGGAAAAATGACAGTATTTATTTATTTGGTATTTCTAAAAATAATATGTATTTTTAATGAAAGAAATAAAAATGTGAATTACCCAAATAATCAAAGGATACCACTCTTTAAATATGTACTTAAATCAGCTGGAAGAATGGGAATGCGGTTGTATTTCTGTTCTCTTCGATAGAGATGCACTATAATAATAAAGTATTATTAATTGTGGAATTACTAATGAATCATGATATATTATTTGGCAATATTTAAAAATAAACTATACCTATACTAGATTATAAAATGTCAAATGCTATTTAGGAAATTTATTAAGAACAATTGCTTACTTAATTTAAAACTACAATGGAGTGAATGAAATAATTCCAGTTCAACTGTAGCTAAAGATGTCTTTCATATTTCCATCATAATAAAAATTGATCACTTGTGTGTGATATAGTAATCTCAAATAGCAATGCTATGAACATTGGAGATGCTGGATCATATTTATGATTATATTTTTTTTTTTGGTTATCCTACAGAAATTCATTTTATGTTTGAATTCAGTTTGGAATCTGGCCCCATATCTTTAATAAACTCGGAGCAAGACTTTGCAAGTGAACTTTTCATTTTAAGTCAAAGAACAAATGACCTTTGTTTCTTTATTTTTTTATTTATTATTACTTGTCATCATTAATGTATATGGTAGACAGATAGGTATATTTATTATTGTGTTTTACTTATAATTTTGTGCTATTAGAAACTTCTAGAGTGTCTCGGAATGCGTATTCACGAGTCGTGGAGACGCTGGTAAAAATTGATTTTATACAAATATGTCTTATTTTTCTTTTACAAAGGTAAAGGAAAGAAATATATATATATATTTATTATATTATTAGAGAGAGGTTTACATTTATTTTGTATACTTTATTATCTATAGTGAGAATTTTGGCTTTTAAATCAACGAACATATAATAGAAATAGTTTGCTAGATATGATAAAGAAAGTTCATTCATAATAATTATAACTATTAAATTTTAAAAGTAACTTAAAGTTTATTCTGAATTAAAAGTTATACCTTAATGTATTATTAATTACCGCATTGCTCGCATAGTATATAACTTGGAATTAATTTTTTTTTGTATATTCTTATTCGCATGTGTGTGTCTGTTTTGCACAATCATAACATTTGTTTAATAAGTTCAATTTGTGAATATTTTATGTATAAATTTCGGATGTTGTCATATTCTAAAGCATTGAATGGATTAGTAGGTCATCTGTATGTATTTATCTGCCAGCGTGTATATATAATGTTTGATATGTGGAAGAGCTTTGTGAATGGAAAGTAATCTGGATGCGTTCTAATATTTGTAGGGATAAAAGATTTTGCTTATTTAGTATATTTTAATAATTTCCATGAGTAGAGCCTAGTTTATATTATATGCGTATTATGAAATGATAGTATTGAAGTTAAGTGATGTTTTCTTATGGTCCTGGTGATGAGGAAAAAGTCCCCACCAATAGTGTATTTTAGAATTAGATGAGTTATTGTTGAAATATGAAATGATATTTAGGAAGTTAAGTGGTGTTTTTCTTAGAGTCTTGGTGATGAGGAAAAAAAAGTTCCCACCAATAGTGTATTTCAGAATTAGATGAATTATTGTAGAAGTGTTAAGTAAAGAGTTTATTTGCTCCTCATGTAGATTTATTTCCCTTGGAATGTGTAGTCTGTATAATCATGAAAATATAACTCTTTGTTATTTAATATGTGGCCAGATAAATAGTTAAATTAATTCTTGATATAATATTAGTGTCCTATTTTGTTGGATGGTTTACGACATTGTCCGAAATAAAATAATTGTTTAATATTTTCTTGATGAATGGATAGAGTGTAGAAAAGATTGTTCTCTATTATTGTTGCTTGGACACACACACACGCATAATATAAAAAATATCGCGAATATAAAGGTATAAAGTAATTGAAATTAAAATAGGAAATAAATATTTTAAAACACAGTATATTTATTTAATATAGAATTATAAATCATCAAACCATCAGAATGAATATGATTTCATTGTTATGTGTGAAAGGTATATGTAATTAAAAATGATTATTTCATTAGTTAGAAAAAATTGCTTTGTTGATGGCCAAATATGTTAGTTTGATTTATTTTATTAATCAATAGAATATCCTCTCATAAATATTTATTGTCCCAATAATATAATATATTATTTAGTTAATGATATGTTTAAATGAAACACTTAAGCAAAGCAAGTATTCAAAGTTAGAATATGCAAGTTTTGTTGTTAATTTCTGATTTCAAAAAGGTATAAATAATGTAATATAATAGGGATAATCCCAAACTGATGTTCAAGATTTGTTTGAAAATTTTAAATCATTAAGACAAGTAGTTTTATTAAAAAAAAAATTGTGTTAAATTAGATTTTCAATATAATAAATGATTTGTTTATTTATTGAAAAACTGTGTTTTAAGTTATTCTTGTATACATTGGTGTTTCAATTTCCACATTTCCACATTTCATACATCTATTATAAAATAGATATCTTATTTTATAGTTATAATATCAATTTTACTGGTGTCTGACAATATTGTTTTTTTAATCCAAACATTATAAAGAACATTTGCCACTTGATAAACGTATAAGAAAGGTTGCCAAGTTAGTATATTTGATAGATGATGATGTGAGATTAAAATACTCTATTTCTGTCATTATCTTATTGCTAAACATAGTACAATATTTAGTCAATTTATTTTATTACATTTTATCATACTGTAGAATTATCACTTATGGGCCAATGTATTTTATTTAATTCAACTGTGTTTTTGAAGTTCCCTGAGATCGTATTGTATATTCCTTGATTGGCATTAGGGTAGTTGTTTAGATTATGATATTGCCAAGTCATAGAACTGTTTAGTAATATAATTATAGCAAGCTGATATATGTTATACTTGGATGAAGGAGGAAATAGGTTAAAAGGAGATTTTAATAGACTGTACAAATAAACATTGTGATTCTTTATCATGCAATTAATTAACAAAAAGGATTTACATTATATTTAATGTTTTATCATGTTTCTTCTTTCATTTATTTATTATCATATATCTTATGAACTTCCTATAGCTTCCCACTGAGCTGAGCTGAATGTAGACTTAGGTAAAGAGTCTCAGTAATAATTTTGTATAAGTTATGTTGTGATATTGTTCTATTCATTAATAGAACTGGCGCCCTGGGCATTTACTCATATAATGTATATGAGGGTGTTGGGAGTGTAGATTATAATATATATATATATATATATATATCTTTATATATATATATATATATATATATATATATATATATATATATATATAAATATATATAAATATTATAAAATCATCACAATCAAAATATTTTTTTATAACTAATAAATATTTTCCAACTACTCCAAATCATTATTTTGTTCAATTATATTAATATAAAGGAATATCAAAAATATCACAATCAATATTGTTTTTATAACTAAAATATTTTCCAACTACCTCATATTTTTTCAATATATAATAAAAAATATATAATCCTCTTTATATTAATATAATTGAACAAAATAATGATTTGGAGTAGTTGGAAAAATATTTACTTAGTTATAAAAACAATATTTTGATCTGTGATGATTTTAATGCACGATATGTAATGACAGCAGATGAAACAACTGAGTAAATTAACGAGGACAAAGAATTATAGAATTCATGAATTTAACTGGTGTAGTACAAAGAAATCAGTTACAAAATAACAATGGATGTATTCTAGATTTTATTTTAATTAACTTTAATAATGTAAATGTGAAACATACTTTACAGCCATTATTGAAAGAAGATTCTCATCATTCAGCAATTGACTTTTTGTTTATATCAAACATTTATCAATAAATAAAGATATGATAACTTCAAATAGAAATTATAAATTTAGTGATTACTTATAGTTTATATTGTGTCATAAAATATGCTAATTGGGACCAAATATATTGTTCCACAAATATAAATGAGACAGTAGATCTGTTTCAAAAAATTATGCAAAAAAATTTAAATAATAAAATACCATTATGCTATGAATCATTTAATAAAATATCCTCCTTGGTTTTTTAAGAAATTGATTTGTATTTACTAAAGGAAACTTAGGCATCATAAATTGTTTAAGAAATCAGTATCAATAATATCACACGATCACCATTTCTTATGCTAGCACATAACTGTTATAGTAGTTCCACTCAGTGCCAACGAGAGTAATCAATGGATGCCAGAAGGCTAGGCAGGATTGGTGTTAAACCAGTAAACATCACATGATCATTTTTTATCTAGCACATAACTGTTATTAAAACAGGCAAAACTCTCCATGTAGTAGTGCTATTCAGTGCCAACCAGAGTAATCAATGGATGCCAGAAGGTTTGTGCATAAAATCCCTATCTAGTGCCTACTCATCCATATCCCCAGACTAGTTTCTGTCTTGTGGCAGTGCTCTCAGATCCAAAGCTCCTCACTGATGGAGGCCACAAACCAGAAACTAGTCTGGGGATATTAGATGAGTAGGCACTAGATGGGGATTTTATGCACGTCTTCTGGCATCCATTGATTACTCTGGTTGGAACTAAGTGGCACTACTATATGGAGAGTTTTGCCTGTTTTAATAACAGTTATGTGCTAGCATAAGAAATAGTGATCATGTGATGTCTACTGGTTTAACACCAATCCTGCCTAGTAGGATAGTGGTAGCTATGGTTGTTAAAGAGCCAAAGACACCAAAGTGTCTGAATACTGAACTGGGTTCAGACCCATATGACTATATAAGCTATTGAGCTTAGATTGAAAATATTATTGTGTTTTCAAATTTTATTCTCATAGTTTTTTAGTTAAGTAGAGGTAAAAGGTGGTTGCTGGAGGGTTGAATTAGATCCTAAGATCTAGGTGCAGTGCTCTCAGATCCAAAGCTCCTCACTGATGAAGGCCAATACAATATGGAGAGTTTTGCCTGTTTTAATAACAGTTATGTGCTAGCATAAGAAGTGGTGATCATGTGATGTTTACTGGTTTAACACCAATCCTGCTTAGTAGGATAGTGATGGTTATGGTTGTTAAAGAGCCAAAGACACCAAAATATATGGGTACTGAACTGTGTTCAGATCCATATGACTATATAAGCTAGCTTAGATTAAAATATTATTGTGTTTTCAATTTTATTCTCATAGTTTTTTAGTTAAGTAGAGATAAAAGGTGGTTGCTGGAGGGTTGCATTAGATCCTAAGATCTAGATGATGTGCTCTCAGATCCAAAGCTTCTCACTGACAAAGACCACAAGCTAGAAACTAGTCTGGGGATATTGTATGAATAGGCCCTAGATGGGGATTTTATGCACAAGCCTTCTGGCATTCATTGATTACTCTGGTTGGCACTGAGTGGCACTACTATATGGAGGGTTTTGCTTGTGATCAATAATATGTTATAATAACTATATAAATTTTAGAAGCTTATTTAAAATTATAAAAAAAAAAAGATTTTAAAAGATATATTGAGAAACTAGAAGATAACATAAATTGCAATTCAAATTGCTTTTGGTCATTTATTAAAAAGCATTCTGTATAAAAAATAAAATGTCAATTGACAATGGGAATCTTACAACTGATGATTTTGCCAACTACTTCTTATCATGTACATGAAAGAATGTGCTATCTAAATCTTACACAGTTACTTCTTTAAAAACTAATAATTTGCCTAGTTATTGATTCACTAAATTATAATGACATTTTATTAGCAATAAAGTAGCTCAAAAATAAAAAAGTTTTGGGTATGATATGTTACCTGAATTTATTCACAAAGAATGTACTGAACTGCTAGCTCCAAAGCTTTGTTATATCTTTAATATCTTTTTACAGCAGATTATTTTTCCTGATTCATGGAAAGTTGCAAAAGTTATACCAATACCAAAATTCAAATCAAATGGTGATGGCAATTATAAACCTATTTTGTATTATTATGTGTAGCTGGAAAAATCTTTGAAAAATATGTGTATAATAAGATAGTAGATAAAATATCTAGATTATTATTTAAAACACAACATGGTTTTATACCAAGTATCTGTTGAGGCTAATTTGATACATATTCAAGATGATATTGCAAATGCAATTGATAACAGGTTGCAGCTAGATGTAATTTATTTTGGTTTAAGCAAAGCTTTTGACAGACAACTCCAGTTTGATTAGTAAATTACAAATTATTGTTTTTAGTTGTGATCTTCTGCAATGGTTTGTATCTTTTGTCTCAAATAGACCTAATTTTGTTTATTTTGGGTCTACAAAATCATATACATATTTGATCAATGCTGGAGTATCTCAAGGAAATATACTTGGACTACTACTCTTTAAGTTTATTGTTTGGATATAGGTCAGTGTATAGTTAGTTGTAATATTCTTCACTTCGCAGATGATATTAAATTGTATAAACTATTAATAATTTTGATGATCAGAAAATTTTACAGTCTGATATCAAAATTCAAGATTGGTGTATAAGAAACTATATCAAAATTAACATTGAAAAATTTTGTGTCATATCATTTTCTAAAAAATCATCTAGGAGTAATTATACACTAAATTCAAAAAAATTTTCAAGAAAATATAAAGATTTAGGTATTATTTTTAATGATAATGGAACATTTAATAACAATATTCAATATATTATTGCAAAAAGTTATAAAATAATGGGTTTGATTCTCAGAAACTGTAAAATGTTTAAGAGAAATACATGTGTATATTTGTTTCATACATTCGTTTTGCCTATTTAAAATTATGGATCTTTGATCAGAAACTCTTGTAAATTAAGTAATAAATTAGTACTGGGAAAAGTTTATAAAAAATTTCTAAGATATATTAAATATTAAATAATATATGATGACAATGCACTCTATAAAAGACGAATATATACTGATATAAAATTCTTAAAAAAATTACATCAGGTATAATAGATGGGAGAAGTTGCCAAACAACGTTTTCATTTAAGATGAAGATAAAGGATATGAGATTAAAAAAATTGTACAACATTCCAAAGTTTAATAGTGGAAACATTAAAAAATTCCGCCTTAGTAAGATTTCATAGATTGTATAATAAATACTTTAGTGCAGTTAATATATTTGAAACAAATGGTAGAACATTTAGGACTATTTTGCAAAAAACTCTGCAAATGTTTTGTCAACTAGATTAGCTGTGCATTTTTGTTTGGATATAAAATCTGTTAAATGTTCTAATTCAAAAATTCATGATAAGTATTATAGATACATTCATGATCATACAATATATAAATAAAGCATATAGTATGTACAATAGAAGTTTAATAGCAGATATAATGTTTTTTCTTAAATTAATAAATGGTAAAATATCATCAGAATATATGACAAATAAGATTTACCTCAGAATTCTAAGTAATCTAAAAATAAGGATTTATTTTATTTACAAACATTAAAAAGAATAACTTATTTTTCAATTTACAGGTTACAGATGGAATATATCAATAACTTTAAGAAGGTGGATATTTTCCATTTAAATGAAAGACAATTTAAGAATAAAATTAAAGACATATTATACAAGGGACACCTATAGATAAATATATATTATTGTATTATTACTGTAAATACTTGTGGCAACTAAGCTGTTATTTACAAATAAATTGAATAATAATAATTATGATGATGATGATGATGATTATTATTATTATTATATGGAGTTCCACAGGGTTTAGTATTTGGTCCTCTATTGTTTTTAATTTATCTTTGGGTTCGAATACGATTACTAAACGATTACTAAAGGAAGTAAAAGGCACTAATGATTATAAAAGAGTATTTATTGTGGTTGTTATTATGGATTGAATTAATAGATGCAGGAAAATTTATAGATATATATTCAAACCCTGTTACAAAAGAGTGGGAGTGAATACATTAACCATTTAAAGATGTGAATGTATACATATATATTTATTACACGTGTTGTTGTGATGTTGTGTAGAATTAATTACTAACAGATAGATTTATATGTGAAGATGAAGAGCGGCAGTTATGTGGGGAGTTGTATTTTATATTTTTGTTTTATATATTTTTGTTGTTTATTACCGTAAGTTATAGTTATTGAAATAATATCATTAGTAGAGCATGTTTCTTAAGGAAAGCAAATTAAAATATAAGTCTGGAGAGAGTAATAAAAGGGTGTTGCAAGTTGTGCGATGGGTGATTTCTGTTAATGACACTGTCATCAGAATTCCAAGAACTGGCCATTAAGTATTTTGGAACAATGGAAACCTGATTATGCTATGAGCATTCCTGAAATAATGGTCATCAGCATATGGATAGTCAAAAAAAGTGAGGTTAAAGAGAGATAAAAGAAAATAACTATACTATTTTTTTTTGATTTTGGAGTGATTCAAAAAAGTGACCGTTATAGAGAAAGAAGCGTGGAAAATAAATTTTAATAAAGTGATTTTATTAATTAATAAAAATTAATAAGAATGGATTCCACTGAAATGCTGGGGTAACAGAATCATGTGGATTTGTTAAACTGCCCAGTGTACAGCTGTTTTGTGACCTGCCTGCCATGACAACCTTTGTCTATGGAGATTTCATGCAAGTGAAATGATCATGGAACTCCAAACAGCAAGAACTTTTGTACACTCAAATTTTAAAATCATCTGCCTAACACCTCTAGGATAGATTATCATATGTGTAAATGTTATGAAATCTTTCATCATCTTTCAGACCAACAACTCTCGCTAGGACAATCACCATTGTAATACTATGGGTTTACAGATTATCCACCTTAAACACATGAATGTTTACCCTCAAAAGAGGTAACTATGACTTTTCTCTCTCTATATGAAATGAACATATAATAATTTAATAATAAATTAAGAAATATGCACTTTGTCCCAACTTAAAGAAAAGAATTATAGAAATAGATTAAATCATTTAATAAATACAACTCTGATGTATAGTTGCACTTTCATGAATGATATATGTATCAGAATGACTGAGTCATATGATTGAGATATTAGTATATACATTGTGAAGGTAGCTCCAAAATCACTACCCCAACAAACCTTAGCCATCTGAAATGATAGATTGTTTTTTTTAATTATTTAATTAGCATCTAAAGATTAAATAAAAATAAGTTTTTGCTAGAACACTTTCGGAGAAAATAAATGTTTTTATATTTTTAGCAGTGTATTAAATACATATTAAGTATTGTGAATGATGGGTAATTTATCAGGAAAAACACACATATATATATATATTAGTAGTAAAATTTTATTACTAAGAAAATATCAATCTTGATAATAAAAAAATTGTACATAGTTATATATATATTGTAACGATATATAAATATGTCGTTACATTAATTTAAAATAAAAACTTAAAAGTTCTCAAATAAAAGTAAAAAACTAAATGCTAAAATTAAAATGTTTGTTAAACATATATACATTCGCACAGATGCCAAACTTTAAAAATATTTTTTTTAAAAAAAAAAAACAAATAAGTATTTGAACGTACTTTTTTATAAAAAAAAAGTACAAGATTTAAAAATAAAAACAGGTATTAATTAATTCTTGTAATCTGTAAATGGAAATGATTGTTTATAAATTGTTTGAAAAGCAAGCTAGCCTTGGGCTCTTGTATAATTAAAATGATCTGATGAAAGATAGATAAGAAAATAAAGAGAAATTAGCTTGACCAATGGAAGCACCAAGCCTTGGCTTGGACCCTAACGAAAGTGATGGATTAGTGAAGTTTTGTTGAGTGAATCCATGTGGATAATATAAAAAGAGAAATACAGTTTTTTTGGACAGTTCCAGCTTTTTGTGTTTGAGAGATGTGATAGGACGCACATACCACACTCTCTATTTAAAAAAAAATGAAAAGACTGTGATACCTTGAACCAGCTATTTCCATCTCCAGAACATTATCTTCCAATGGAGGCATCATGGGAATTAAAAGCAGAAACCTGGACTCTTCTACCGTGAGCTATGAACTTTACAAATTAACAACAACAAAAAAAAGTAATTAAGAACTTTTGTCATTGTTTTTTTTTAAAGATTCAGCTAATTTAAATTTTAAAATGAACTCTTATTTGATTTTCAAATTAATAATTGATTGTTTAAATTTATATAGTTAAGTTTTGCTAAAATCATTTCCATTTTATTATTTTTATTTGTAGTAATATTTATTGTAGATATTATTAAATGCATTACATTTAAGTTGGGTATAGACATTGCATAGATTCGTTAGTGGTTGATTATGTTGTGGTTTTCACAGTCGATTAGAATATATAAGTCAACGATGTCACTGCGGTGTCTTATGATGAACACTAAAGGGTCTCCTGTATTCCTCAGCAATTGACATTATCGATTGACTTTGTATTTTGATCGGTTGTGTTTAATTTGGATGTTTTTGACCGTGGAATCTATGCAGCCGATCTATACTCGACATTATAAAACAAATTGTATAAAAATAATCTGTGCGAACATATTTAAATGTTAAATTTAAGTCAGGCGTGAATGGCTATATAGTTTTGTAAAGTTATATTAAGGGAGGGTAATCTTAGGTTATTCATTTCGTGGTTGAATTGGTTCAATGGATTGGATATATTTGTGTAATTGTAGATGTAGTAAGAGATCGGCTACAGGCAGGATTATATATATACGCCACACACCTTCTGTTTGCCTATGGATGGGTTTGTAAGATGGCAAAGGACCGCAGTCCATTCCTATGGAGTTTTATGTTTATTGTTCTACTCGCCAACAGATGTAGCATTCCTGGTTGGTAGAGAGACAATTTTTTCTCTAATTCTACTTGCTGTTCAGATGTACATTTCTGACAGTATAGTATTTTGTGTTGTTGTATTTTTATGCTACATTGAATACATAAATGTATCAGATGGATTGGCGCCGGTTTGATTGCGAAATTTGTTGCCTAAGGTTAAATCAGGGAAGAATATTTTCTTTTCAAATGCAGATCTATGTAGTATATTCATACTCGACTCACTAAATAAATATTAAACTCATGGTTGTAATTTACTTAAATGTAAAACTAAAGATTAATAGAAAAATCTAAAATGTTAAACTTATTCCTCAAATTAGAATGATTTTATATGTGCATAAATAAATATTTTTAGGTATTAATTTCTGGCAGTGGCTTTTGTTTATTTATATTTAAGATATAAATTAAGATATAGATTTTTATCTCTGCGTCTCCACTGAGCTAGTGACTTGGGCTAACGATCTGAATATTTAAATAAAGTGGAATCTTAACAGCACGTATCTGCCTACTCTATAAATTTTTCTAGGTTTAAATGCCTAGATGGCACCCTGTAGAGCAGATATCGTAGTTTGCGGTTAGATTCGATCTTCACTTTCATTTCAATCGTTATAATATGTTGATCGTTGTATTGTGTTAATTAAACTGACAATGACTTAAATAAAAACAATAATTATAGCAATAGAAAATAAATCAATATATGAATATAAGAAATAATAATATAATGTTATAAATTTATTTTATTTGTTTTTTTTTTTAAAATGAATCGATATAAAAAATATTTTTAAAAGATGCAACTCTCAAACACTGGTTTAAACAATAGGAATAACGCTGGTATAAAAAGGAAACAATTAAAAAATCTTTTTTTTATTCTTGTTCTGCATTTGATCTTAAAAGTCAAGTTTTATTAGAACTAATATTTTAATATTTTTTTTGCAAAATGGACATTTTTTTAAGTAGCATCTCAACAAATATCACTGTTTTCCTAGTTAATTCACCAGTCAGAAAAGGAGTAAAGAAAGTGAATTAGAACATTCTTATTCTAATTTATTAAGCAGATAAGTTAAAATAATTTATCAATTTAAATTTTAAAAAAGAAAGTGTTATGATTTTTGTTTAAAAGAAACTAAAAAAAAAAGAAATCAGAACAGTTGATTTAATTTAAAGTTTATATAGTCAATATTACAAACGATAGATAGCTGTATTTTATAAATATATTCTTATTAAATGCAAATCACATATATATTTATATAAAGCTATATATATATATAATTAAAATATGAGATACATTGGTAGAAGGCTTAATTGTTGTTGGGGTGGAACATTTTCTTATCCACTATGGCCATATGAGTATTAATATTTAACTGTCTACAATTTAAGTGCCTGAGAAGATGGATCTACACAAGATGAAAATGTATGTGAGGAGTAACATAAAACTATCTACTTCCAATTTAAATAAATTCAAGATGTGCTATATAAAATTAATCAGGAGTTCTTCAACATCTATAATGAAAGATGCATAAACCGTAAGAACTTTGTGTAAAGAGGACTCTGAAAAATAATTATGCTTTAACATATCAATTCATAAAAGATTGTAAAATTATGTTGTATTTTCTGTTGTATGAATCTGTATTTTTTGTTTTTATGTATTAACGCATCTTATATTCACAGGGGCCAGTCCAACATAAGAAAATATCAAGACAGTAGGGGGAAGGTTGAAAAGTCTATTTTTTTTGGTTTTTAATAAAATCTAGGTGATTTATTTTCTACCAAGAGATTGGGTTATCAACTATGCACATAAAATTAAGCATTCCACTAGAATACTTAATGGTAAGAGTTTTCTTTTTTTTAAAGCCCCAGAAATAAACCATGCTACAACATGACATGACTATTTATTATATGTGTTACTAATAGTATTCTTAAGATATAATGAGTAAATGATTAACACTTTTAGAATAGTATTCTTTATAATTTTCTTTTCTATCATACTATGTGTTGTTGTATTATTATACTTTTTCCAGACTAGATGTTGCATACTATATCTGAGGTTGCATTTAAATTTTCAGTAAGTTAAAAATCTCATTTTTAATTAATAATTTTTTTTATTATCTTGGATATATAGATGTCTATATTATGGGTGTCTATCATGGGAAGTAAGGGTGATTAGTTTTAAATTGTTTAAGTAAAGAAATGATAGATACTCATCATAGACATAAATACTGTAAGTACATAGGGATATATTCAAGTAATTTATGGGCATTTGTAAATATTTTTCTTTATTGAAATTTTTGTATTTTAAATTGATTGGGAATTTATTTTATGTTTGAATATATCTTATTTTTTTGTAAATAAATATTATGAAGTTTTGTTAATTGACAAGGTCTCTGTAGTTTTGTTGATCCAGCATTTACATTCAATCCAGCATTTACATTCCATCTTATAGCCAATATTTTCACATGCACACATCCACATTATTGTTTAATAAGCATGTGAGAGAATATTAAATAAAGGTTATTTCTTTCTGATAGATAGGATGTATTATTTTAGTTGTTGATAAACAGTTTGCATGGATACATACCTGTTAAGAGAGTCGAATGCGAATTCTTCCCGAGTTCGAATATCTGAGGTAACGGTTTTGAAAAAGAGTGGTGAGATGTGAGGTGAACTGATTTGAATTACATGTAGATTTGATAGATAATGCTTAGGCTAGCTGGTTAAAGATAGATGTAATCATGAGTCAGGTATTTCATCATGTTATCTCTAGCATTCTACACGAAGACCCTAGGTCCGTCAGTAATTAGATGCAAGCTTGCTTTCTTTCTCCTATATATGTGGATGTACTGGACTGTTGCATTTGGCACTGTCAACTTTAGGATATGAAAGATAGGTGTACCAGCACTTTTAGATTTGATGTAAGTTGATTATATGTTATGGATGAACCAGATGATTGATGAAGTTGATATGTGTGTTCAAATGTATTTGTGGACTGGGACATTTGGGTATATTCGACCATACCATTACAATGTGTATTAATAAATATTGGAATTTTAAGCTATAACTTGTGTATTTATTTTAATTATGGGATTCTTATAACTTCTGGGTTATTATTTATAAAAACTTATTGATACACATGCCTGTATATATCTAAAAAAAAGATTCTTAGGGCAGATAGGAAAATTATAAATGTGTATAAATGATGTTTCTTTATAAGATAGCCTAGGCACCATTCTCCCAATAGACATTGTCTCCCAGACCTTGAGATTGAGCTAATCTGGTTAAGACACCCGATAAGGTCTACTGGAACTTTTTTTTGTTTTCGAGGGGTATAATTTTTATTAATTGATAAGATTGGTGCTTGAGGTCAGACATATCCGATGCTCATAAATATATTATTCGAAGCACAGGTTAATAACCTGTTATCATTTAAATTATTAGAATAGGATCACGGCTAGACTGTTAAAATATTAATGATTTATTTTCACTGAAATTACATTCTAAGATGTTTGATTTTGCTGATGATATTGCTTTATCCTGTAATGCTGTTTTTTATAGTTGTTTTGAAAAATTAGTGAATGAGGATTTGGATTCAGTTTCTGGCAAAACAAGAGCTATTATTTTTTCTTATAAGCGTGTTTTTTTCTCTCTTAAGATTAAAATTTGCTGTAGGTATATTCTGCACTTTAATAATTTGTGTACTTGTAAGAATATTCCTTTGGTAGTTAATTATTGTTATTTGGGAACATATATTGACTCCAGATTGTCTTGGGTAAATCATATTACCTATCTTTGTCAATGGTTATGTAATTTAAATCATGTTTTATTATTTAGTTAAATTTCTTCTTATGTCAGCTCTTATTTTTATTTATATTGCCTATTATCAAAGTATTTTATCCTATAATATCATTATTTGGGGTAATACTTCTGCATATATTCTCTATCTTCTTTGTGTGTTTTACAAAATTATACTTTGCACATTATCTTTGGTAGATCTTGTTTCTCTTCTGTTCGAGATATTTATATTGAGTGTTGTTTATTTGATGTAAATTGTTTATATCAATATAGTTATTTTTGATATTTTGCTAAACTTTTTCTGAATTCTGGAGTTTGTTTTAAATACTCGTCTTTTTAATAAATTTCAATTACCTTTACCAATTTTTTTTAAGGAATCTAGTAGAATATAATATGTCTGTTCTGGTTCAAAGTTATTTAATAAATTATATGAATGTTCAATTGATTTGAATAATATTTCTTATGTATCTTTCGAAAAATATTCATGTCAGTAGTTGTGTAGTATGTATTAATTTTGGTATTTATTTATTTAATTAATTTATTTTCTAAACTGTTTTTTTTTTTTTGCTATTTGAGTTTTTGGTTATATTTTTATTTTATTTGTTAATTGTTACATGTAAATTCCATGCACAAGATTTTTCTTGCTTGGAGTTTTCATATAATTGTTATGTACTTTATTTTATTTCATTGAGTAAATTGAATTGGATTGAATTGATGATGATGATGATGATCATTATTATTATTATTATTATTATTATTATTATACAAAATATGCTTATAAACATTTTCTTTAATAAATTTTTGTATATAAAGTTATAAAAATACAAACATATATAAAAAAATTAAAAGGAAATGGATTTTATTTAGACAAGAAAACAGATAGAATTCAGAAAATTTAGTGCTAAAGATTATCCATAAAGTAATAAAATAAAATATAAAAAGGTATGAATTTCAGTACATTTAATTTCAAAATATAAAACGATAGTCAATCCTGTAAAAAAAAAAAAAAATATACCCAATTAGAAGTTAAAGATCTGTTCAACAACCACTGTGGGGAACATTGATGAATAAGATATCAGCTACCAGTTTGAACATAATTTTTGTTTTGCTTTGTAGTTAAGAATAACTAGATATCAGTAAAGGTTGAATGTTAATTAGGTTGGCTTTGGGTCACTTGCTTAAGATTTGAATCTAGATCATTGACATAGCAGGCCTAACAGAAATGACTTTTCCATGTGCTGTCAATAAGTCAAAATATTAACAAATATAAAACAATTTATTCTTACTATTTCAGTTATTAAAGAAATTAGCTTTCTGATATAATTCAGAGTCAAATTATAATATATACTAGATATAACAAAATCCATCTCTTCAGCATCTGAGATAGCAAATATAAATTATTGTTTTATATGTGCAATCATTCTGACACAGAATAAATGTATCATGATACAAACAACATATGGAAAAAGAAATCATTTCTGTTGTTTTGCATTTAATATGGAAGGACTGTATTTATAGATAACTCTGTCTGTATATATATATCTAAATGGTTAACAATTTAAAAACATCAAGACTGTGACTTATTTAGAAAATATATAAAAATGCTACTAAAAGTACCCACAATTATAAGCTAAAGGGATGCAATTTTTTCAAAAATATTTTTAAATATTTAGAAATTTTTTAAGGGTTTATTTTGAAAAAGCCAAGTCTCCAATCAAATAATGATTAACATGATTCATTTGAAACTTGCAGAGGATATTATTATTGTAACAACATGGAAATACTTACAATCAAGATTTTGATAAAACACTTTTAGGCAATTTAACGAAAAATTTAAAATAAATTTTAATAAAACTAAAGTAATGTTACATAGAATATGAGAAGAAATAGATGATTCTACATATTTCAATCATGTGGTATTAAATCAGTAAATGTCAAAAAAGCAGAATAATTTTTTAAAGTAAATAAGGCAAAACTTTCCATACAATAGTGCCACCCAAGTAATCAATGGATGCCAGAAGGCTTATGCATAAAATTCCTATCTAATGCCTACTCATCCAATATCCCCAGACTCGTTTCTGGCTTGTGGCCTTTGTCAGGGTTGCATTAGATCCTAAGATCTAGGTGCAGTGTTCTCAGATCCAAAGCTCCTCATTGATGAAGGCCACAAGCCAGAAACTAGTCTGGGGATATTGGATGAGTAGGCATTAGATAGGGATTTTATGCACAAGCCTTCTGGCATCCATTGATTACTTGGTTGGCACAGGGTGGCACTATTGTATGGAGAGTTTTGCCTTGTTTATAAACAATTATGTGCTAGTATAAGAGATAATGATGATGTGATGATTAATGGTTTAACACCAATACGCCTAATAGGATAGTGGTGGCTATGGTCATTAAAGAGCCAAAGACAGCAAAATGTATGGGTGCTGAACTGAGTTCAGACCCATATGACTATATAAGCTATTGAGCTTAGATTGAAAATATTTTTGTGTTTTCAACTTCATTCTCATAGTTTTATAGTTAAGTAGAGATAAAAGGTGGTTGCTGGAAGGTTGCATTAGATCCTAAGATCTAGGTACAGTGCTCCTAGATCCAAAGCTCTTCACTGATGAAGGTCACAAGCCAGTAACTAGTCTGGGGATATTGGATGAGTAGGCAATAGATAGGGATTTTATGCACAAGCCTTCTGGCATCCATTGATTACTTGGTTGGCACAGGATGGCACTACTGTATGGAGAGTTTTACCTTGTTTATAAACAATTGTGCTAGTATAAGAGATAATGATCATGTGATTTTTAAAGTAGTTATATATAGTATAATATCAGTAGGAAAAATGAAAATTGTTTAAGTCACACTAAATTCAAATCATTTCTAGCATTGACATTACAAATTATTCTGATTGACAACAATTACATTAAAAATATCAAATATTTGATTAGAGTTTATACTATATATTAGATGTATTTAAAAATGGCATTAATGATTCTAGCTTTCATAGTAAAATATAATTGTTTAATTCTACTATCAAATTTATTAAATAACCATTTAATTAAGTGATTATTTAATTTGACATTTGAGAGACAGAGTGTAATATCTAGAAATGATGATGGGTGCAATCTTAAGGTTGGATGTAAGTAATTGGTCTCTAGCAGATATAATGATAACATAATGATTGTAAAAGAGCTTCCATATTGAATTGCAAGTGTTAAGAACAATTGAAATATTCATAAAATCTCTAAATTAATATGTGAGGAAATAGAATAGGTTGTGACATCAAGGTAAGATATGAAAAGAATCCTATAATTTGTTTAATCAGTGAATTCAAATAAATTATAATCATGAGTGATAAACCCTGGATAATATTTTTAAAATAATGTGGAGAACAGATGATACTGGTTCACAAGATTAAAATTGGTTTGAAGATTCCTAACAAACAACAAATTCTGTTCATTAATTCATTTTAACTTAAAATAATGCCATTCTTCTTTAAGAAAAAGATTTGTGATGGCCTTATATAGTGTGTAAAAACTGAGTACTTTGGTAGAAGAATATACATTGTAAGGAATTATTTTTAAAATAAAAGATAATTGTTGACGTATTTGCTTAGATACTGTTTCAGATTATAACTTGTTAAAATAATATTGTAAAAGTAAAATAAGAATATGGTGTAAAAAGTCAGTAATATTAACTGAACATAGATTAGCTTCCAGCATTTATATTATTGCTTTAGACAAAAATTTCATACTCAATTTCGTATGTGATGTAATTAATTTTTTCTTTATTAAATTTAATGCACATTTTTCTTTTTTCCATATATATTTTCATTACAAGATTCAGTTTTTTTTCCCTAGAAAAAAGAAAGATAATATTTGCAAAAAAGTAATGCTGCTACGTTTATTTTTAAACCTTTAAACATCACATGATCACTATTTTCCATGCTTGCTGAACTGAGTTCAGACCCATATGACTATATAAGCTACTGAACTTAGATTGAAAATATTTATGTGTTTTCAATTTTATTCTATAGTTTTGTAGTTATGCAGAGATAAAAGGTGGCTGCTGGAGGGTTGCATTAGATCCTAAGATCTAGGTACAATGCTCTCAGATCCATAGCTCCTCACTGACAAACGACATAAGGCATAAATTAGTTTGGGGATATTGGATGAGTAGGCCCTAGATAGGGATTTTATGCCCAAGCCTTCTGGCACCCATTGATTACTCTGTCTTGCTTTGAGTGGCACTACTGTATGGAGAGGGTTTTGCCTATTTTTATGTTTATTTTTATATCACATTATTATAAGTCCTATGTTTGTCTTCAGTCATTTTTTCCAAATAAATTTTTTTTTTATATTTATTTGAAATATAGTAGTATATAATATTAAACTAAGACATGATTGTAAAATGCCCTTTTAAATGGTTAAATGTTTCTGTGCATAAAATAGATGCCCAGATATTCTGTTAGCCAAATTAAAAATTTTCTCTCTTTAAAATCCTTATAAGTCATAATACACTCATATACTACTCATTATTACCCAATTATTTATTCAGTCCTTATTCATTCCAGATCCCATTTCATTTTAATAAAAGCCATTTAATTATTTCCATCACCCTATTCTCATATTTGCCAATTTCAGTAAAAAGAGAAACAAACAAACAAACAAAAAAAAATATCTTGCATATGTCACTTCTTTTATCTTTAAATTTTTTCCATTGTCTATGTAATTTATCTTAACTCTTTTTCAACATCCTACACACCATACCACTTTAACATATACTACATCTACTAATTCAAATTCTTATTTTATATTTTCCTTTGTATTTAAACCTCCTGTTCTTGTACCAAATAACAGTAAGCTCCATTTCATGTTTTTATTCATATTGCTTTTCCACATCAAACTATTCTACATATAAGAAATATGCCAGATTTTAAATCTTTTACTTTTTTTAAAAACTTTATTCACAACTATCTGCATATTTCGTTTTTCATTTAAGAAAGTGTTTACATTCTAAATATCTTCCAATGATTACATCCTTCCGTATTATGCTTTCCATTAAATCATCAGTATTATACTGCCATCTATTATGTAAATAAATTACTATTTTTATTTAAATAAAAAAAAGTTTACAATATACAGTACACAGTACAAATATATATTTAAGACGTCGACTCTAATATGTATGTCTTGGTTTCCTTACTATTATAGTATACTATGTAATTAATATATGATCTCTTTTTTTTTAATATTTTCTAAAATGATCAGTATTTTGTTTGAGATTAAACAAGTAATTTTCTCATATTTTAGTAATGTAGATAAAACGTTCCATTTTAAAATAATATGATTGATAATATTACAGATATCTTTTGAGGATAGAATAATATTTCTATCTCATTGTCTAAAAAAATAAATATCTATTTACCTATTCCTTTGTCTACCTACCCACCTACTTTCCCTCCTGTCTTCCTGCCTATCTATCTATCTACTTACTGGCTGATCAACTAACTTACTTCCTTATCCAAACTTATTTTTCTACTTATCTTCATTCCTATCTACTATTTTTCTACCTATTTTCCATATAATTATTTTTGTTATTTCCACCTATCTGTTTTTATATACATACTCATCTAACTTATTTTTTAACTACTATTTTTTTAGTTATACTTGTCTACTTATCTATCCATTTGTCTGATCATCCACTCACTACCAAATCATCCATTTATTTACCCATTTTTCTTTTTTATCTTTCTACCTACTTACTACATATTTATATACATTTCTATTTAATATTTACCTACAAATCCTTTATCATATACTTTTCCAACTTTTCACTTTTCTAAGTACCTATCTATCAACCTACTTATCATATAATTCTTTACCTATCTAACCACTTTCTTTCTATTGTCTATATATTTAATTATTTACCTAATTATCTATGTATTTATCTACTCATCCTTCTATTTATCTAAGTCTCTATTTCCTTCCAATTTATCTATTCAACAATCTATTTATTTTTCTGCTTGTACTTCTATTTTTTTACCTTTTTACATAGCAACCTACCTATTTACTACTTGCACATCTGATGTTACACTTTACATCTTCCTACCTATTTACTTACCTACTTAACTCTTAACTATCTCCCTACTGTTTATCTACTGCTGACTTTCTTATCTATCTAACTATCTATTTACTTTCCTACTATTTAATAACTGAAACACACAAGCTTATTATATACCTGGGTTTATATATGTAATATATAGAGTATATGAGCACAGACTTTCACACGACCCACCACTCTCCAGACTATCTCATAACACTGATACATTGAACACATATATGTTGAAAAGATAAATAATCACCAATATATGTATTTCATGCTAAACCAGCAATCATCAGTTGGTCCAGATTACCATCTCTACACATATATGCTATAAGTGCTCAGATATATATTAAGATAGCCAAACCTCATACTTTAATGGACAGGCTTTAATCTACTCCACACTCCAACTCTTCAACTGTCCATCCAATTGAAAATCTGATGATGGAACACTCAAAGGCCACCCTAAGGCCGAGATTCTTGTCACACCCATGTTGACCTAAAGTCAATCTGACCCCTCATACACAGGACATAATCCATTTAATACAAGGGATGGGCAGACATCTCTACTATGTAATAACTGAAACACACAGGCTTATTATATACCTGGGTTTATATATGTAATATATAGGGTATATGAGCACAGACATTCACATAACCCACCACTCTCCACACTATCTCATAACACTAATACACTTAAACACATATATGTTGAAAATATAAATAATCACCAATATCTGTATTTCATGCTAAACCAGCAATCATCAGTTGGTCCAGATTACCATCTCTACACATATATGCCATAAGTGCTCAGATATATATTGATAGCCAATCCTCATACTTTAATGGACAGGCTTCAATCTACTCCACACTCCAACTGTCCTTTGAGCATTCCATTATCAGATTTTTAATTGGATGGACAGTTGAAGAGTTGGAGTGTGGAGTAGATTGAAGCCTGTCCATTAAAGTATGAGGGTTGGCTATCTTAATATATATCTGAGCACTTATAGCATATATGTGTAGAGATGGTAATCTGGACCAACTGATGATTGCTGGTTTAGCATGAAATATGTATATTGGTGATTATTTATCTTTTCAACATATGTGTTCAAGTGTATCAGTATTATGAGATAGTGTGGAGAGTGTTGGGTCGTGTGAAAGTCTGTGCTCATATACCCTATATATTTCCTACTATTTATTTATTATTTCTATCTACCTACATACCTATCTATTTAGCCATTCGTCTATCTACCTTTTTATTTATCTATCTATTTTCTTATCTTTTTATTTATCTACATATTTACTGCTTATACACTTTGACAACTTCCTTTTACATCTTTATACTTATTTAACTATCTATTTTTACCTACCAATTTATATATCTACTAATCTACTAATTTTTTTTACTATATTCTTCTATATTGTGCTTTCTATATATATATATATATATATATATATATATATATATATATATATATATATATATATATATATATATATATATATATTTATAAATCTATATGCCTACTTTAACATACTTGCCACACTCTATCACATATTTACATACTTATTTATTTATTTATCTAACTTTTTATTCACCCACCTCTCTATCTATCCCCTATCTATATAACTATATACCTACCTATACTCTTAATTATCTACTTAGCTATCAATGTATTTTTTACCTATCTATTTAATAAGGTAACTGTTTACCCAACTACCTTACTATATATCTATCTACTTAATACTTCTACCAATTATCTCTCTATTTACTTACCTACCCATTTTCCCTATCCTTTGACTTTAACTATTCATTAGTTTATTCATATATTTTCACATTTTCATGTCCATCTTCCTACCTATTCATCTACTCATCTATATACATATAAACTGAGCTATATTTTCCCCTTCTACTTCTTCTTTACCTACTTTTCATTTTTTTAATTGTTTATTATAATTGCTTTCATGCATCCCACTTATCCAGTTAATTGCCAATCTGTCCAGCTGCATTCTTATCAGACTCCAAGCATTTACTCATCTGTCTTTTTATTGCCCTGCCTTTCTACTAAACTCATTACACATTTATCTTCATATATATTCATAATTTGCTAAAAGTTTATAATTGTAAATAAGTCAAACTATATATATATATATATATAGTACCGTTTATTTATTTATGGTACAGATATATTGGCATTTGATAAAAGCTAAAAAAAAAAAGAAAGTAAATTTAGATTTTTTTTTGAGTATAATTTATTTTTTAAAAAAAAACGTACAATGAAAGTTAAATTGTTCTTTCGTATTTTTTTTTATGTAATTAGAAATAAAAGTTAAAATTGGAGAGAACAAAAGACATGCAGATTACTAATCCTGATAAAGTAAAAGAATTCAAAAAGTAACAAAATAAGCTAAAAAAAAAATATATTTTAGCTAATTAAAGATGGCAGAATTATGCTAAAAAAATAAAGACTTTGTAACTGAAAAATGAGTAAAGACCGTACAAGATTATGAACCAAAAATGCCACAATAATAGCATGCACAGAAGTCTGAAAACTGAGCCTCTAGTATAAAAAGGCAGAGACCAGTTTGAAGAATGTCTTGTTTGTCTGTTTTTTCCTTTGTCTGGTTTTGGATTATTCAATCCATGACCACTTCACGATGAAATAATCCTTCATGCGGGAGTAGACCGGAGCTTTAGCTGACATCGTTATGGAAGATGGACAAAAAAAAGCTTCTGCGACTAGTCTTTGGAATGGACTACAAGATCAACTTATTAACCAATGGCTGAGCTCATTCTAATACAAAAAACTATGCATAGTTATCTACTACCTTCTAACTAAATTTACTGGTAAGATATGACTCTTATTATTCCTGATTGTGACTAAATTGTTGACAAACCATTCTAAAAAAATAAGCTTATAATAGGATCCCGATAGAGACTAATTTAATTGATCAAGAGACTCTTATTTAACCAAGAACCTTTTAATTGTTTAACTGTTGTTTTTTTATTAATATATTCATATTTGGATTGGTATGTGTTCTCTCCAGTTTATTTAATTCGCAATGTAACTTAATCAGATTTTTAATCTGTTAGAATAAAAATATTTCTAATATTAATTTTCATTTGTACGTTATTAATAATATTTATTAGTGTTTATTATTAAATTTATTATTAGTTTAATAAGGTTTAAAAAACATAATCTACCTTTGCCAATATGTTTTGAATAAGCTTCAGGAATAATAATCTCAAAAAAATAATTTTCCTTACTGTATGATGTAATACCGATTCGTTTTAAAAAACATTTTTTCTTTTTAATTTGTGATATGTTAGTTGACAGATTTCAGCAGGTTCTTTTTTACAGAATCCTGGTGCCCAGATTAAATAAATTAAAAGCTGATTTCATTGATGGCATAATTTGCAACAATTACTAGGTCGAGTTGATCAGGAAATATAGTTATGTTTTTTAGAAATAGAAATACAAATTTTCTTTTTGGCATAACTTGATCAACTCACGTGCAGTTTATATTGTGTGTAGAGGCCTAGCAAGATGGAAAACCTGTTATAATGGTGACCCAACTTGAGGTTTGATATAACAACCACAACCTGAGATACATTGTAATGGTATAAAGAATGTTACAACGATGACCAAAAAAACTCATACCTGGAAAATAGATAGTATTTTTTTTAAAAAAAAAATTATGGAAACTAACTAACTAATTAAACCATGATTATTAAAATATAAAAAATTTTTTAATATGACTTACAGAAAAAAAAAAGTTTATTTTTTTGATATGTCTAAAAAAACACGATCGTGGCTGATGTAGACGTAAGTCACAAGTATTTGAGCGGGTAGGCAGTTACTGAAGAGGAAAAACATGCCCGAGTCTTATATCAGTATATAACATAAGACCATCTTTATATGCCATCAGTCTATTTCAGCAGGGATCCCAATAAAGGGGAAGGTGATCAGTTGGACTGAGTTGCATGGGCCTTAAACTCAAATGATGAGCAACACTCGTTTGTGCATATAACTTGGGCTTCTTATCATTACTACTACACTTAAGTGGAAAGGACGCAGATGAATGGAGAAATATTTCTCATTCCCGCCATGTTAGACCTAAAAGTGGGCATTAAAGCCAAACGTCATTTGTTGAATGAGTCTACGAAATATATCAACACGCTAATACAAAAAAAAACAAAACACGAATATGAATTTGAAAGCTTAAGAATAAAATTAGTTTAAACCCCTATTTTATTCTCATCTCCTGGCACTGGTAGTATGTACCATTTATTTATATATGGTACCGATATATTGGCATTTGGTAAAAGCTAAAAAAAAAAGTAAGTAAATTTAGATTTTTTTTTTTAGTATAATTTATTTTAAAAAAAAAAACGTACAATGAAAGTTAAATTGTTCTTTCGTATTTTTTTTTATGTAATTAGAAATAAAAGTTAAAATTGGAGAGAACAAAAGACATGCAGATTACTAATCCTGGTAAAGTAAAAGAATTCAAAAAGTAACAAGATAAGCTAAAAGAAAAATATTTTTCTTTTAGCTAATTAAAGATGGCAGAATTATGCTAAAAAAATAAAGACTTTGTAACTGAAAAATGAGTAAAGACCATACAAAATTATGAACCAAAAATGCCACGATAATAGCATGCACAGAAGTCTGAAAACTGAGCTTCTAGTATAAAAAGGCAGAGACCAGTTTAAAGAACGTCTTGTTTGTCTGTTTTTCTTTTGGATGGTTTTGGATTATTCAATCCAAGACCACTTCACGATGATATCATGCGGGAGTAGACCGGAGCTTTAGCTGACATTGTTACGGAAGATGGACAAAAGAAAAGCTTCTGCGACTAGCCTTCAGAATGGACTACAAGATCAACTTATTAACCAATGGCTGAGCTCATTCTAACACAAAAAACTATGCTTAGTTATCTACTACCTCCTAATTAAATTTACCGATAAGATATGACTCTTATTATTCCCGATTGTGACTAAATTGTCGACAAACCATTCTAAAAAAATAATCTTATAATAGGATCCCGATAGAGACTTTAATTTAATTGATCAAGAGACTCTTATTTAACCAAGAACCTTTTAATTGTTTAACTGTTGTTTTTTTATTAATATATTCATATTTGGATTGGTATGTATTCTCTCCAGTTTATTTAATTCGCAATTTAACTTAAACAGATTTTTAATCTGTTAGAATAAAAATATTTCTAATATCAATTTTCATTTGTACAATTTATTAGTGTTTATTATTAAATTTATTATTAGTTTAATAAGGTTTAAAAAATGTAATTTACCTTTGCCAATATGTTTTGAAAAATCTCCAGGAATAATAATCTCAAAAAAATAATTTTCCTTACGGTATGATGTAATACTGATTCGTTTAAAAAACATTTTTTCTTTTTAATTTGCGATACGTTAGTTGACAGATTTCTGCGGGTTCTTTTTTACAGAATCCTGGAACCCAGATTAAATAAAATAAAAGCTGATTTTGTTGATGGCATAATTCGCAACAATTACTAGGTTGAGTTGATCAGGAAATATAGTTATGTTTTTTAGAAAAAGAAATACAAATTTTCTTCTTTTTGGCATAACTTGATCAACTCGCACACAGTTTATATTGCGTATAGAGGCCAAGCAAGACAGAAAACGTTATAATATATATATATATAAATATATATTATTACAATTTTTTAGAGAATAGGGTTTTTTACTACCAAACACAGTAATGTTCCATAATAATTATCACACATCATTAATTGACTTTTGCTTCATTCATTTATGTTACATCACTTCATTATCCTTAAACTCAATCAATCCATTTCCATTCTCAGAACATTCTGCACAAACTGCAACCCTCAACCTAGCTTAAATGACACCAACTACATTACCCCTTGGAAAAACAATGAGAATTCTACTTCCTGTATCTATCCCAGAATTCCTTTTTCTGAAACATATATTATGCTTTATAAACTTGAACTGCAGCTTAGCTCTGTGAAGAGATACCATGCCTATATCAATATACTTTCCTATAATATTGACCACATCACCAGAAAAACACCGCCCCTCTTCCAGGCTATTATCTATGGCTGATGAATTACAAAAGTAGATAGTAATGTTCAAATCTATTCACAACACATACTAGAATATACATAAGTTTATCCAGGCATATAACAACACACTGTGTTTTGCTTAAATACTACTTAGTTATCAAAAAAGCAAAATCTAATTCAGCCAACAGCACACATGGGTTAGAGACAACATCTAATGGCCTTGGGCTATTCCTCTATCATCAGAGTGCTCATGTCTCTTTGAATCATATCATACATGCATGCAGCACATAATATGACCAAACCCATATACAAGCAATTCAAACAAAAGCTTTAAACTCATCAATCCTTCATGTCACCTCATGATGTCTTTGGACCATCTGAGGCAAAACACACTGTTTAGTACTACTGTCCTTCCCAATTAATGTCATCCAGGTACTTGTAGCATACAAAAATTTGTGTTTAAGCACCTCAGCCATTTCTCTACCTGGGCGCTATGTAATCTTGCAAACCATCTCTCACAAAATATCTATAACATTGAGAATCTTTATCCAATTACTATGGTTCTTTCCCATTCATAAATTTGACTGTATTATTATGGTTTACTGGTGGATAAAATATTTTCATTGAAAAATATACCTCAGTGTGAATTTGACACATGACATCAGACAAATATTAATACATTCACCAAATCAGACAATAAAGAAAATAGAGATTTTATATATAAGATGTAAAAATCTATTGCAATACTGGTAGTATAAGCAGAAGCCATAATAATAATAAGTTTGTAATCCACCAATGAATGAGCTCCAGGGGCCACTATTCACCACCATAACATTAAACTACTTAGCAATGAACAAAAAACCAGCTCCAATAAAAAGCCCTTACCAACCTTCAACCTACCTCCATGGACCCAGTCACCATTAAACATATTGACAAAATTATTAAAGACAAGATTGAGCTGCATTTACTTCTGATTTCATCTTAACAGTTCACAAGAAAGCAATCAACAACAGGACAAGCAGCACTTACCTACAAGGCAGTTTTGACCTTGGTGTGAGGTTGTAAAAATATGCACTAGTTACAGTTCAGATAAACATTGAGGCAACCTTTGACTATGTGACACCCAAGGTACTAATCAATATGTTATCTGCATCCACAATTCATCACAATTTTCTTTACATGTAGACTAACTGCTGAATCATGAAATTCATATCACAGAGACAAAAACTCCATGCTCTTCACTACCACACAATCTATATCTCTAAAAGTTCTCTTTTCATGTCTTTACTATTCATTTTCTACATCAACACATTATTTGTCAAGATCCAGAAAACATTCACCAACATCCAAATACTAAACATGTATCAGCAGGTAACCTCTAAAAACCTATATTAATGACTTTCTCCATCCATAAAATACCTAACAGCCTTACACAGATTACTACAAAATTTTGCAGCTACACATAAACTCAATGTCAATCTAAGTAAAACTGCTGCTTGCTCTCTTTACAAAACAAACCATGCTTTCTGAGTTTCCTCTTTATAAAAGTGCAAATGCAATGAGGTGTAAAATCCAGGAAAAGCTCAAAGAAGAAACAGAATATATCACTGTCTCACTCACAAAAGCATATGTTTCCACATATTCCAAAATCCAACTATTTAACCACCTAATCACCACCAAAATCACATACTACTCTTCCATAATTGCTTTTTTCTAAATGTTTACAGCCAAAATCTCTTCTTTCTGCAACAAGATTCAGTGATGGAGGAGAACAGTGTTTATATCTGTAAAACATCTTAACTGATCACCTATATACAATGGACAAGGCCTTCATATCATTCATATCTTTCATCTGCAGAAGGCACAAACTTAATAATATCCACCCTAAAGCACTTTCTAATGCTACAATGACTTCTTCAAATAATGCTGATAGATGATCCCCTACACATGACCACCTAACATCCATTATAAATTACATAAAAGTCATATCCATCTTTTCAAGCTATGTGCAAGTATATATACTAGCAAACCTATTTATAGATCCATCCAAATTGGTACTATGACCCCAGTCTAACAATGGTTTGAGTCAACAATAAATAGTTACTCTGCAGGTTCAAAAATGGTTTCTAGAGCTGAAGTATTTTGACTTCATACTAAAATTAAAACTCCACACTCTAACTTACTTCATATTTTCTGAGATACTGGTGGTTGCAAATCAATATTGCCCCTTTTGGCTCCCTACGTCACAGGGCAAAGGAAACACAGCAACACTTTTCACTATTCAACATTAGATAAAATTTATTATAACATGACCAGAGCCTATATACAACCCACTATCATCCCAAAAACAATCATCACCACATACCACAAAGACTCTGGCCCATCAATCTGAACAGCCACATTCATGCTCTTTGCATACTGGTGAACCATTGCACATTCACTTTAAGAAACAATGCAAGACAGCATCCACCAACATTTAATAACAAACTGGTGCAATTAAAAGCTAGAGATAATAAAACTATGCATCCTGACATTTTCACAGTAATCCAACATCTAACTGGCCACCAAACTTTTTCCAATCCATATCACCAACAAGAGCCTCCCCCAAAAGATGTGTCATTAGCCAACAACTGAAATACAGATAAATTTTCATTTGATCTTATCTGACCACATACTATTGATCTCCATAACACCATCTGCAAGCTTTGAACACTGAAGAGCATAGTAAAATCAACAACCCAATACCTATGTGACTGATATTATTTAACAGTAATAACACAGGATATTTTCAACCTCATCTAAACTATCACTCACAAATATCTATCAAATAATAATAAACTCTAAATGTCACTTGAGAAGTGGAAAAACCATGTAACATTATATAAACAACTGCATCCTAATCGCACCCATGTTAATCAAAGATAATTGTACAAAACATATCCAAATGTAAATCAACATATAAATACTGAAGCCTCCATGAAGCCATAGAGCAGGGGTCCCCAACCTTTTTGCACTTAAGAGCACATTGTATAATACCGGCCAGGTGGCGGGCACCATTTATTTTTTTCAACCAGATGGCGGGCATCATTTATTTTTTTAATGTAAATTTATAGTTGGATATTATTAATATTACACATAATATACAAAAAAATATTTATTTCAAAAATAAAATTTCAACATATAATTAACATTTATTGTAATAACAATTTTTATTTCACCCTTACTTTGTAATTACTGATACGCTCTGAAAGCATTAAGTCTAATAGATAAAAAAGAAAAAGGCCTACTAATTAATAAACTTAAAAGTTTCATCATAACGCAATTAATTTTAGCGTATCAGTAATTAACATTTATATTTTTATGCTGTAAAAGTATAGTATGCCCTGCAATTTGATTACAATATAATACAATAATTTAAAAGAAATTTTAAAAAATAAATTTACTTGTATCAGATAAATAATTTTTTATCGTGTTTGGATAGCGGCGGGCACACGTAAAATGGTCTGTGGGTATCATGGTGCCCATGGGCATAGGGTTGGGGACCCCGTAGAGCTTTGAAAGCGCTAAGCTTTAAATAAATTTAGTAATATATATAACTTCTTTAAGAGCATTATAAGCGCATAATTATTGATATGAATAATTTTATAAAAGTACTCAAATAATCACTTCCTCTACCTACTCCCCTATTTCCTCTATGTAAACTTGATTTGCAACCAAAATTCTTCCCCGACTTGCAATGTAAACATATGTACACAAAGTGACTCATAGTAAATGTAATATTTTTACTCATTAATAAAGTTCCTTTTGAAACCTAATAATAATAGTAATAATAATAATCATCATCATAAATAGATAAAATAAAAAGAATAAAAATAAAATAAAAAATAAAATTATATTATAGAAATTCAAAATTGTTAAAAATTCAATAAAAGATTAAATGAATTAATTATATAATATAACAATTTTACAGTATGATAAAAATATACTTTATACTATTTTATATATACTACCTTAGCTAATTTTCCATTTACTTTTAATTGATCAGTTATTAATTAAACACATTGACATTTAACATATCATACAATTATCTTTGTTATATTTAATATAATTTATTTCATATATTTGTTTTCTTTTTTTCCCTCTTTAAGGTAATTTAAGAGTTTAATATTTTTATTAAATCTATTTTATGTCTATATATTAAATAGTGAATGCAGGAAATAGATTTATTATCTTTTCCATTAATTTTATTGCTATGTTCTTTGACTGTTTCATTTCATCTAATCATTTCCCTGTATGTCCATAGTATTTCATATTACAATTGATACAATTAATTTATATATAAATTCTTTTTTATATTTTATATCATCTTTTATTTTATAATTACACAGTAATTTTTTTAGATTTATATTATTTGATAATCCAATATTTATATCTTTAACAATATAATTTTTGTTTTATATTAATGCATTATAAATATTGAGATAATTCGAAAGTTTGATCCAATTTTTATTAATATCTGTTATTATAATCATTTTCCATAGAAATATTTAATATAGATCTTTCACAATTAAAAAGTATATTTTTAATATCGTTATATAATTCAACAAACTACTTTTTTTGTAAATTAACTATATTTTTATTTGTATTACATTTATTATTTTATATTTAAAATTTTTAATAACTGCTATCTTTTATGTCCATACTTAATATGAACTATAGAAAGTATTTTTTTTAATTTACCTGTTTTAATCAAATGTTTTAAAATAATTTTACTATCATCATCATCTATGTGATTTTCTACATCAAAATATTTAATTTTATATTCAAATTCTACTTTTGTAAATTTAATACTATATATATTATTATCAAAATGATTATAAATATTATTCAAAGCTACATCAATTATTAAAATATTATCCATATATTTAGAATCATATATTATTTCTTGTCTTATTATTTTTAATTATAATGACATTTACCCACTAATTGCACAACCCATAACTCATCCTGTAAATATTTTAAAATTCATTATTTTTTCTTCTCATGTGTCATAGCATTGGCTGGGGAAGTGAACCCGCGAACCCGGGACAACTGCTTGTAAAGCTCTTGACCACCAATGCTTGACTAAAATTCATTATTATATTTAAAATATAAACTATTATACATTAATACTAAATCTTCTATAATATTTATGGAAGAGACTTAAAATTATTTGCTGAAAAATACTTTTCTATATAATTATAAATACAAAATTTTTTAATGTTACATATTGATGTTTCTATTACTTTATTATAAGTTTATATGGAAAAATAGCATAATGAACATTTGTTATTTTCAGTTTTGATGTTATTAACAATAATAACATGACAAATATAAAGTGAAAACTGAAATATTCTTACTATTTATATTTCTGATCATCTCATCTCAATATCTATCTATGCTTAAATGAATCTTTAACAAATAGTTAATTTTATTTCATTGATATGAATATGACTTGCATTTATAAGACCATAATTGTTTTCTCTGGACAAATAAAATCTTGCAAATAAGTAAATTAATAATAAAAATTCATATTTTTAATTCATCAAAATTCTAATATAAACAAAATTAATAAATTACCCATGGGAAAGAGAAAGGTTAATAACTCCATGTGTGTGTAAAATAAAAAAAATCAGCTATATTAATCTTTAACTGAATTAAAAGTTTATATCTGTGCTAGAGATAAATAATCTCTAGTTTCGAAAATGATTAGTAATAATCATTATTGTATTTATCTGAAATGGATAGCGTCAAAGTTGTGAGTGGAGGGAATTTGACAATGGTAAATGAAAATGTAACAATTTAGTTTAGATAAATACTTTGCATATAATAGAAATATATATGAGAGATAGTGACCTGAGCCAAATGATGAGTGCTGGTTCAGCACAAAATGCATCTTGGGGTCATTTGTCTTCTTATTGTATCTTTATTTATATGAATTTGAAAAGAATAGGGAAGTATGGAGGTGTTTATTATATCTATAAATTTAGATACAGAAAACAGAATAAATCCCCCATTCCTCTTTTACTTAGATTAGCTTATACTGATAATAGTAAATCTTGAGTCGTTATTACTTATTTTTAATTTATGAATTGATCCAAATTTGACGATTAATTCCAAGTTGTTTTAACAAATTAGATATTCACTTATTAAATAAAAATATCAAATATTCTAATAATTTATTTACAATCCAAATGCCAATACAGATTTTAATTACAATTATCACAAATGTATTAGTCGACTAAATATTTAAATGTAATACAATGATTGACATCACATATTATGTCATACATAATAACAATTTTGTATCTTTATGATTCCAATAAGTGGAGTTTTTATTGTATATTTTTAAAAAAAATATCTTATCAATATTTGAGATTCTAAACATATAATATTTCAGTTGCAAGATTTATAAAAGAGAACACACTATTCTTGATACTAACTTTGTTATAAGGATGCAAAGTGGCAAGGGTTTAAATGTGATCGTTTTGATTTGTAATAAATAATATTCTTTAAATTATCAGAAATCAAAAGTCTATAACCTTTTCTTAAGTTTTGCACAATAATATTTTAACCAGGATTCAGATCAAAGGCCTGCATTTTTTTATGCTAGGTATAACATAATCATATCATAAGATTGTGATGATGAAGACACTTCAGCCCTAAAATAATCTGAATGAAATCCCATAATGACAGTGTCCTTATTACTACCAATTATAAGACAATTCTGTGCCTTCCAAGTTTTACAAAAGCTAAACACTATATCTTTGAACAACTTCTGAAAAATAATTCACTAAAGGGCATTCCTTAAGTTAATAAACCACTTTCTCACTAATAACCTTGCAAAACTTTCTTTTCTGTAAAAATATCTCGTTATAGATCATACACTGTATGAACTTCAGTGATATTTAAATATTCTTTTCTCTTATAAAATATGGCAGATATAGATCATTTCAATCATCTGCTAATATATAATTAAAAGCACCATTTATTATTCAATCAAATTTTTTTAATGTTTTGGTGTAATAAAAAATATTGTACTTTAATAATTAAGTTATCTTTAAGTTTTGATCAATTTTTGAAATAACTGCACATATAACCACTCTTTTAATATAAATGCATTTGCAATGAAGTACTGATTCATATTTTTATTGTGTTTAGCATATAATAATTTAAATGTCATGCATTCTAACTATAACAGATTTATACAAAAAATATGTTTGCATTGGCATATATAAAACTTGATTAAATCAAAGTATGCAAAGAAATATATTAGAAACAAATTGAATTTATCACAATCAATAAATCTTAATAACATATAAATTTTAAAGTAAATTAAATATCCAGATAAAATAAATAATAAAAATTGAAAAACACTACTAACATTTTTTGCCTTTTATTTTAATATGCTTTTATCTAGAAAGAGAATGAAGAGAACTGAGATTTATATTTCTGAGTGAAAATTTTAAATATGGAATTCACAAATATTGCAAAATAAAAAAAAAAAACAATTTTTAATATTGTGATTATTACTATAATTTATAGTTAACAATAGGAAAAATATAAAGACAGTATTTGATTCCAGCTATTTATTATTTGAAAATCCTTACTATAAAGACAATTATTAATTTAACTCCCTAGAAGTATACTGTTGAGTAGATTCTTTTGTAATGCAAATTTTACATAAATATTTTAATGTAATATATAATGCTCAAACACAATATTTAATTGTTCTGTAGTAAAATGTTTAATAAATAAATTAACTGCAGTATTTTAATTCAATTAATATATTTAAAATAACTTATTGTTTAGATATATTTATTTAAGCCATCTACTTCCTTATTTAAAGTACGAATGGCAGTGCTATTTGATGAAAACATTTGGAAGTTAAGTCTTTGTAACTTCATGTTAAAATCTCAAGGATGGTTGTGTAAGGAGTCAATGCTAGTAGTGAGTTAATGGTAAGATGCTGGATATGGTGATGTTTTCAGGTGGAATATGTTAAGGGTAGTTATATAGTGATGAAAAGTTGTTATTAAAGTTTAACGGTCACTGCATTTGGTCTTAAAGTATCTGCCGACAGGGCGCCATCTAGGCCATTCGAACCTAGAAAAATTTATAAAGTAGGCAGATACGCGCTGTTAAAAATCCAACTTTTCTTTTATTGACCGTTTGCCCTTGCCACTAGCTCAAGAAGATGCAGAGATTAATATAATATAAATTCTTATCCAATTATATTTCAATATTAAAAGAAATAAATAAAATAAGCTACTGCCAATAATTAACACACAAATAGATTTTTATTAATGCACATTTAAAATTGAGGAATAAATTTATTTTTAGATTTTAACATTAATAATTTTTTTAAAATTTAAATTCAAATTACTATTTAAATAGACCGCCCAGGTGGATATTTCTGAGGGTGAATTTTTTTTTTTTTTACCGAGACGCATGTGCTACTAACGGTCCTTCCCATACGAAGTTTTCCCGAAAACAAATCCAGTCATTCACCCCTTAAAAGAAGTTTTCCCGAAAACAAATAGAGTCATTCAAAGGAGTAAGTGAAGCAACCAACAGCAAAACACATATATATCAGGTAATGAAATCGAACCCTCCCAACTTTAACGTAACTTTTAATTAGAACATAATATATATACACACACAAAAAAAAAATGAAATGGAAATGATTGCTTAAACATCTGCATAAAAAAAATATTAATAATTGATTTTGCATTTTTAAATCAGATAAGAGTTCTTATTTTCAGCTATTAATTAATTGCAAATTTTAGGAAAGTTCTTATTAAATAGACACTATAGTTCATACGTTACGGATTGAGCAGATTTTAGGGATCTGTCTTCGTGATCACTTTCGTAGATTTTGTCATTCTTTGAAATGAAACCACTACTTGCCATTCATTTGGTCAGGAACTATCATCCAGAGGCCTCATCTGGTTGTCCGGAAAATCAAACTTATTGCAGACTTCCACATCGTGAAAATCTGCAATATAGCCAGTTATAACGACATATTCATAGTCAGCTCTCAGATAACAATCCTCAGAATAATTTGGCTTTTATATTTTTATTAGTCTCTTATCACCCAATCTTTGGATTCAAAAAGCAAGACGTCACTAATCCATTCGTGTTTCAGTTATGGTCCGTGCTGTCATTTTCGTGTTTGCATTGGTCATTTAATTCCTTTGTATTCTCTTATCTAACCATTTAATTTATTTTACATGCCTCACGAGTTAGTTTGTTTTTGAACAATCATTTAATTAATAAGACAATCATTTCCATTTTCTAAGACTATAGAAATCAACATTATTTCTATTTTTAAAATATCAATCTTTATATTTTTACTTTTTTACAAAAAAAAAAAAAATACTTTCAAATGCTTTTATCTGTAAAAGCCTTCAAAGTTTCCTATCTGTGCGATCTATATATACGTTACACAACTTTTAATTTTCAGTTTTTAAGTTAAGTTTTTTTTTTTTTTCATTTTAATAAATCAATTTTTATTCACGATCTTTTTATTTTAGTTTTAAAATAATGTAACGGCATATTTATATACCGTTACAAAAGGTTTGCATTAATGTATAAAAACTTGAATGATGTGAATGGACAACTTGGAGTTATAGGTAGACCAGTGCCACTGAAGATGATGGTGTGTTTATGAATAAAGCAACAAATCCCTTAGGGTGAATGTGTACTAAAGGTATAATCTGTGATCTGTATTTTTGGTCTCCAGAAAACCTAGTATACGTGTTTGTGTGATTCTAATCCATTGTCCAAGGTGGTGCACTTTGTTAGTTAAGTTTAAACTCCACACATTAAATTCTGTTATTCTGACTGATCTACTCATTTGTTTTGGGTTTCTTATTGTTTTTATTTCTTTTTGGGTGACCTAGTTCTCTTTTTGTTTCTATTGCGGTTAATTTGATGAGTGGGAAGCAGGAACTGCATACCTTCATGATATAAGCTGATATGTTATTTTTAATTATGTCTGTGAGGCTTGTTTTAATACTGCTTGGCACCTCACTGAATGAACTTTGTAATGGTTCAGCTAAGTTGGTATTGGAATCTATCAGATGTTGTTGTGAATCAATGCCCTGTATGCTGTTTGATTTGTCTATGATGTGATTATGTTTGTCTATGGTTTAAGACATGAAGGAAGTGGGTTTTCAGATGAAAAAGATGTCCATATACCAGAAAACAATAATATTCTAGATAAAACCATAGAAAAGGAAGCAAATGATAATGATTCATCATTAAATCATATGATGTTAATGATGTAATAAATGATGGAAAGCATAGGAATGAGTAATACAAAGATAGAAAATATGAATGCAGTTATGTCTACAAAAATTGAAAATATGAATGCAGATATGTCTACAAAGATAGAAAATATGAAAATAGATATGAAAGCTGAAACAACAAAATTTGAAAGCAGATATAACAGATGAATTATCAAAAAAATTAGTGCAAAAATAAAATTGAAAGATGAGATATCACAAATACAGATTAACATGGATAATACAAAAAAATTCAAAAAGTCATTGAAGAAAAAGACCTTAATTGTCAGAAAAGTTTTATTGAATTTGAAATTAAAATAGAGAATAAAATGTAAAGGAAACTTTTAGAAATGAAAAGTATATACAACAATCTTCCGATTGAAATATACAAAGATCAAGAAGAAACTGAAAAATACATAAATGATCAAATGAAAGATGTCCATGTAGAGATTAATGATCATAATAGAGAACAAGAAGTTCATTTAAATAACCAAGAAAAAAAAATTCAATCCATAGAAAATGATTTTCAATGTCTTAGTGTAAAACAAAACTTGATAGATGCAGATCTAAAATAAAATAAAAATAATATTGAAATATTATTAGAAAATCAATCAAGTATACGGAACCAACTAGAAAATAAAAATACTTCAATAGAATACATAATAAAAAGTTTAAAAAATGAATATGATAAGGAAAGACAAATAATAGTAGAAAAACACACACAAGCTCTTAAAAGGATTAAATTATCTAATGTGGGAGAAGATATCACTTCAGATAAATTAAACTATATAATATAAGCTATTAATAGGATGGAGGAAAATCAAACTAAAGGACATCAGGATGAAATAGAAAATGAGATGGTAGGCATACAGATGGAACAAAACAATAATGAAGACTTTTTTTACTCCATAGAAGAATATGTAATAGCTAATCACCTGTTAATCTTCAAAAGGAAAATATTAATAATTCCAACCATACCATCCAAGTTAATACAATAAATCAATTTGTGAAATTAATAAAATTCCAAGATCTTACAAATAAAGCTCCTATAGAACACTTAAAAATATAAACTTATATTTTCCTGTTAATAATAATTTAACAGAAAGTGGAAACATAATAGTGGCATATAGCCATTTACAAGGGAATGCTTTATCTTGGTGGGAATCATTATTCCAAGTACCTAAAACCTTTGAAGAATATCAAACGTTATTAATAGGAATAATGATCCTCAAGAGGCATTATTGCACCAAATTCTTAAAAAAATAATTAGAAATACACCTGGTGAAATATTTACTAAATCCTTTGGATGCAAGTAGCCAAATTAAAAACTCTCGATACTTATCACTTTAGCCAAAATCAAATAAGAAGAATTGTAAAACACAATTTGCCATTAAAAATTGAACAATCTTTATTATTTGCTAATACACAAAACATCGAACAGATTGCAAATCCATTAAGTAATATAGATTCCAATAATCAGAATATGAATCAAAAATACTTGGCAAAGAAGAAGTAAGATATACAAGTAAATTCTATTACTTATAAAAAAAAAAACAACATAAAAATTTTAGTCATCCACAAATTAAAACAATAAAAAGTAATGATAATATAAAAGATAAAATAAGTACTGATATACATCAAATTTCAAACACCAACTGTACAATCTAGTGGACGATGCAAAGTAGCAAATAAACTAAATTAAAAGGGGTTTTAGGAGATATTTCCTCTCCTCAAAGATCCATAATTAAAAAGAGAAACAAAACTAAATTATTAACTAGACAAATCACCAACACAATATGTTCAGAGGAAGATAAAGAACCCAATTATACTATACCAAATTGTCCAATGATAATGGCTAGCAATAAAAAGACAAAATTAATTCAAAAACAAATCTGGGTCAAACTGATCATTAACCAAACATATATTTATCATGTATTTTTAATATTAAGTGGCCTCATTCATGATGTTATATTGGGGATAGATTTCCTATATATAAACAGATGTATGGTTGATTTTAAAAATAAAATAGGATAAATGATGAGGTTAGAGAAATGACATTATGTTCAACGTATAACTTAAATTAAATTAATTATATAATATTCCCATTACCTGAAACATTATTAAATAAAAAAAAGAATTGCTAAATCAAATTGAACTAATCTTACAATAAACAGGAATTCCAATTTTCCATAATAAAAACATAATTATTATTAATTATAATAATTACAAATATTTTAAGATTAAGAATTAAAATCTTAAGTTGAGGGGAGATATAAATAAAAAATATGAAATGTAAGAATACATAAAATTATTCATATACATGTTAAATAAAAGATATTAAGAATTAAAATTAAAAAAAATATTCAATTTATTTTAATCTCTTAAGTTCTTACGTGGAGAGGAAATGTGAGAGTACATAAAACTATCACATAAGTATATATATGATTAATATATACATTATTTTTTTTTTATATATAATTGTTTTAATAAAATTAAAACAATTAAAAATAATTATTTTTCATTCATGTTTAGACCAATAAAATTCATTAACCAAGACATTAGCATTGAGATAACCTTTAGGTCAAGTTGCAGCCTAGTAACTAATACAAAGTGAATTAAATTAAATTCAATTATTGATTATTAATATAATTAATAATTATAGAGTGTAAAAATTGTGAAAACCAAATGATATATGCAATACATGCTACCGGAAGTTGATTCTACTATAAATACTGAATTAGATAATTTATTAAAGAATTCTATCTTTTGCAGATGTACTAGCCACTACATACAATAACTTTACTATGTTTGAATATAGAATACTTTAAAAGATAGATTAATAATTTGAATGATTTGCTTATTGATAAAAGTTTTGTTAGAAAATAAATTCTAATATCACTCAAATAGAAGAATAAATAAATTACTCTTTGTTAATATTATTCATATTTCTAAATAAAATTATACATGTTTTGTTAATTAGAAAAGCTTATAAAATCATTCTAATTTGGAATTCTGAAATTTCTTCAGAAAATATTTATATACTTAAATCAAAATTAATTTAAAAAGATTATACCTATAGAAAAATGCATCATGAGTAAACACCACTTGTCATAGGATATAATGCTACTGTTTTAACTGAAAATAAATGTAATTATTTATTCCTACTGAAATGCCCAAAGTTATATAAATTTCATCTATATAATTTAAGTGAATCTCTAATTGGTAATGAAATCATTTCTGAAAGATGTCAATATCACACAAGAAGAATGTTTTGGAGCAACAGGATATTTTGATTGGCTCTGCAATGATTAATGACCAAGAAATAAGAACTTTATTTTTAAAGAACATTACTTTGCAAATATGGAAATGAATAGGACATTAATATAAACTTTTATTATATCACTTCATCTTCTTGAATTGTCATTTAAAAATATTTAATTTTATTTCCTTTGTTATTAAAATCTATTTGCCATTGGAATAATTCATTTAAGAAAGACTAAATGAACAGGAATAGAAGATCACGAAGCCAAATATTTTTTATTTTATATTTAATAAAATTTAGGTTTCAATGAAAGTGACTTGACTGAGATATGAACTGAGGTATGGAAGCAGTCAATCTTAGCTTAAGATTGTGCTTCATGTTTCTACCTACTAACCTGTGTTTAAATCCCTATTTTCCATCCTGCTCCTTTTGTCGTGTATATATATTTCATATATATATTTGAGATGCACACCTAAATTATAAAATTTAATGTTTCAATAGCATGTTTTAAAATTATTATTAATTCTTTTTATTAATTATTGGTTCTTTTTATTAAAGTATTATAAATGCAGCTCAAATATATATATATATATATATATATATATATATAGGAGCAAAACATACTAACAAAATATTGATGTTTTAAATATTTATTATATGTCATTTTTAGCTTTTTCTTTTTAAATTGCTTGTTTTTTTATTAAACTATTATAAAATCCAATATGGAAGATGTGACTGTTCTTAATTGTCCAAAAATAATTAAAGGGAGATATTTTTTAATTAAAGTTTTACTTAAAATAAATGGGATTAAGTAGATTAAAGATTTACTTTTATTGAAAAACATGTTGTCAAATCTATTTCTAATCTGGAAATAGATTTGAATTTATTTTTGGACGTTATCTTACAGTTGCATCTTTAAAAACAACTGATAAAAAAAAGAGTATAAAATGACTGAATTTTAGGTCACAGATTAGATTAGCTACTCTAGTGAAAACATATTACACATTGCTTAAAACTTAAATAATGTAGCAGTAAATCCATCACTTCTTGACCCATTTGGGTCATCATCTTTCGTGGCCGTACCATCCTGCTGTCCAAGAGTGCAAAGCCTGACCTAAGAACTTCAGTGTGCTAATAGAAGCTTGCTGCCACAGGAAAACTTGCAATATTTTAAATTGAACTCTTAAAACTGCAAGGTAATTTTTCAAGCCGTCACCTCAAACTAAATCTAGCCTAAATATATTCTTTAATTTTGTTTATATATATATATAAATCTGTGAATGTAATTTTGCTCTCAAATGATTTCTTTATATTTAATCCTATCTCATATGCTTTTAACCTTTCTTTAATTTTGGTGCATTCATTTACTTATAGATATTTATTACTTGATTTTATATATATATATATATGCTTTTTTTTTTATATTAATTTGTTAATCTCAAAGCAAACTGGTGAGTTTAATTTATAAAAATATTTTCTGTCATTTTTATGTAAACCTTCATAAAGCAAGTTATTAATGTCCCCTTTTAAATCATAACGTATTATTAATTAATACGCTCACCAGATTGTTTTTCGAGCCAACATTCTATTTATGTTTTAATATATATATATATATATATATATATATATATATATATATATATATATATATATATATATATATATATATATATATAATATATATATATATACATATATATATATATATTTGTTTAACTCTGGATTTTCTACCAGTGTAAATCCAGAACTTAAGCTAATTAATGCTTTGAAATCTTTTAAAATGTTTTGTTTTTATTCAATTCTGAAAGAGTGACCCATTAATTATTTTCTATAACTGCCAGTCCTCTTATATTTTCCATACTCTTAAAATTTCAAATCTTGTATTTAAATATTTCAGTTATTGTAAAATCAATGAAGGTGAGATTGATTTATTTTAACTAGCAGAAAAAGGGATGGGGGAAAATCTTAATGTTTCTTTTACTAAATCAAATCTTAACGTATATTTTATTAATTTGAAATCTAAATCTTAATGTTTCTTTTGCTAAATAAAATCTTCAAGTATATTTTAGTAAATGAAATCTAAATTTCTCTATATATATTATAATTGCATGGCGTATTATAGTATTCAAACAAGGGTCATTTATTTTTAAAGCAGTAAAACTTTTCAAGGTCGTTAGTGACATTTATCATTCGTACTGCATTCCTGACATATAGCTGATCTTCATGATTATATATATGTGCTTCTTAATCTGGGGGTTACGACAAGTTCGAACCCATAGATTTCTTCTTGTTCCATAGATAGTTGAGCTATCTGGAACATTTATTCCGTATCAAATGCCTCTGGCGGTGATCCTGTAAGTTTGGCACACGATATGCATATACACTTCATAGATAAAAGGCCTCTCACATTGGTTATACCAGCAAAAGTCTGGGCCACACCATGCCTATCCACTTTTCTCTAAGCACTACCCAAGAAGGGGGTGTGAGATTTTGTTTTTCATCCAGAAGCATTACCTTTTCCTCTTAGTTATTTTTAGGCTATTATGTCAACACCGCAAACTTTTTCATATTTATTATTTCTTTTGCTTTGTGACCCAGTTTTAATGCTCTAATATTAAAATTAAGCTTTGCTTAAAAGATATATATAAATGCCAATTACTTCTATTTATTAATTAAGTTTATTTCAATCATATACAATCTCACTGTCATAATTTATATATCTATATTTAAGAGTATCTATATGCCTTGGGAAAAATAAAGCATTCGTCTTACTATTGTTTAAATAATTTTTCAATAAATATTTTTGTCATAGTTCAAATATAATCTTTTAACTGTCTTTTGTTTATTTTCATGACCTCAATGGTGTGAAAATAATTTATATCATATGTATAATGAATTTCAGAATGCTCCCCTAAATCATATGTTAGTCACCACGTTTTAGAACCGTAAATCAAAGCATTAATGGCAGTATTATGTAATTCTTTCTAGTATTCGATTGGCATTTTAATATTGGACCCACCAAAGATGTGTGTTTATTTATAATATATCATTTAGCTAATAAAGAGCATATGAGAAATAATAGCATGAATGACACTATGTAATCATCTAATGCTTGCTCATTCACGCACATACTAATGTACTTAATTTATAAATGTATAATAATTTGTCAGTATATTAAAATATAGTATTGTCTAACTTATTTGAGTAGTTCAAATTCCTTTTTCCTTCACTTCCACATATTACAGCCATGCTTATTTATTATTTTAATATAGTCATAGTTAATAGATGTCTCATTGTTTTGCTCAGCTTTGCTAGTCAGCCGGATTAAGATTAATTCTCATGGGCCATCACTATTATGTTATTCATTAGGTGTTAGATCTGGAGCTTAGGTTTGAAGTACATTTTGTGAGTTCCAGCTCATGTTAGATGGATAAATATGTTTTCACCGGCACAGTATAAAAGTAAACTTAATATGAAGGTAAAAGTTTATCATTTTTCATATTGGATTTATTCATAACATGACAGAACTTTGTTGTTACTAACTTAATTAATATAATAATGTTTGTCTGTTATTAGTTGTGAAAATGACTAATATCTTGTATGAAAGATTTTATATTTCTTAATGATGACTATACATAGAAACAGTCTCATGAAATTGGAATTCTCTCATACGGATTGAATAATATAATATTACTATTTATTTGTATATGAATTAGACTAAGAATAATTAGTTTAGCATTTTTATAAATTTTTTTTTGTGAATTATAAAAATTTGTTTATTACATTATAAATTGTTATAATCTGTTCGTGTTATGAGATATATATCTACTATGGGAATATGGGAAGGCATTAATTATTTAATATCATAAAATAGTAAAAATGTAAGTAAAACACAATATTTTTTTTGTTATATTAAATAAATTTGATTTCTTATTTGTTAATAAATATTGTTAAATTTTATTTTAAATTTAAAGAAATTTTTAATTTATTTAAATTATTTTCATATTATGAAACAAAATAAATTAAAATACATATACCCACACACATATATTATTGTTATTTAATATCCTAATAACTTGGGTGAAATAGATTTTAAAATATATTGAAATTATATTGAGCATTGTTATTGCTGTAGAATTAATGGAAACCCCTGAAGAGTTAATTGCAAAACCTACACTGAGTTTGAATTCTGAGCATAACAGGAATAATTAATAAAGGTGAAGATTAAATGATTTAGACTAAATTAGGTCTACATTAAATATTTGATATTAAATTATCCTGTCTGAAATGAATTCAATTTTAGATTAAAGTTAAATCATTTTATCCATAGCATCCTATATGAAGACCCAAATCCGTTTATAGTGAGATGCAACCACCTTGTTTTTTCCTTAGGGAATCCGTGTTACAATATCAGTTACACTGTCTATTATCTCATCTTAAAGGGAGAAAATTTGTAGCTATAAAAAATCTGATGCAGCTCAGATTAATTATACTACAATGCTCCAAGAGAAAAAAGTGTTTAATAAAAACTTATGTGAACTGATTAATAAATATACAAACTGCCATTTATGTGTGTGTGTGTGTAACATTTGAGAAAGAAAGAAAGAAAAGTAATCTCGATACTAAATTGAATTGCGCAGTTGTTTAAAAAAAATCTAAATTTGAACTTTTTCTAGTTTGCCTTTCCTGGTCTGAGTTTTAAATAAAATTTCTCACAATTCCTGGTAAAATTGGATGGTGAAGTTAAAAATAAAAGTAAAACATCAAATTTTGGAATTGACAATATTTTAGAAGTTATAATTAAAAATTGAAAGGTCGGCAATGAATTTTTCTTACTATGTCATGAAATGTAAACAAAAAAATAGAGAAACGAAAAACTCTTTTTTCCCTCTTATTTATGAAAAACATGATATAATGTATATAAAATTTGTATCCACAACATGTTTTGAAGAAATTAAACAGGATATTTTTCAAAATATATATTGTAATGATGCAAAGGTACTATATTTCCTAGCTGGTGACACATATGCTGTTTAAACAGCATCAGTTAGGTATAAATGGGTCAGAAATAAACGAATATGCATTATTATTACTATTATTTTAATTCTAGAAGCTCAGCCATTTATTCCATATTGCTTTGCATTAGTGTGCAGTCTATTACTGAAGCCATGTTACTGTCATCCATGCTGAAACAAACACTGATTAAAAACTCTTTTTCGACTATAAGCAATATTTTATTGATTGTTTTAAAGTATTTTTTAGTGCTTCAGTTACAATAGTCAGTATGATGAATTTATTTAGAAAAAATCCATCTACCATGTGCAGTTAGATAATCAGAATTATACAAGTTAAAACAACTTAAAAAATGCAACCAGATCCATCTTGAAATTAGTGCTGAAGTTTGAAAAACCAGCTTGTGCAAAACTTCTTTAAAAGTATGAAAGAAAAAATGGATAGTACTATATAAATTACTCAAGACCTACAGGTAATACACCTCATTTATTAAGTTGAAGATATGAATTATAATATCTTTGCTAAAGAATTATAAAATTTAATATGTTCACTGTTTGAGACGTTTGGCATATTATCACATATAATAAAATGAAATTTTGAGAAATAAAATAGATGAAAATATAGTCACAACCACTGTATAGAATAGAAAATAGATTTTAAATAAACAAATGGCTATAATTATTCTACTTTAGAATAAGTAAATTTAAAGTTTACAAATGTAATCTTAGGCAAGATGATGATACATTATTTCACATGTAGGGTGGGACTAGAGATCACTATTTCCTATTAAAACCAGCATGAAGTATAGTAGTGATGCTTCTTTAAATTATAGAGTGTATTTTTTATAATATAAAATCCAGCTTATTTATAGTGGGCTGAGATCAACTCATAATTTTAATAAAAAAATTATATTCCACGAGTAAATCCATTAGCAGCTTTGAACTTTGATATTTTTTAATTACTAAAATAACTTCAATCCTTTGTATTACTCTTTTAACAGGATATTTTTGGCAAAATTTGATCATTTCTATGCTACCAAGATTTAGCAATAATTCCAGTTGGTGAAATCTTGTTTACAAGAAAAATGTCATTTAAAAAAAATATTATTATCAAAACCAAAATTTGGACTCCTTCCTCATGCTATACTAAAACAGCTGCACATGAGGTGATTGTTGTTTACAATTTATTTTAAGTCAAACTTATACATTTTATAAAATGATCAAACAACATGATGCTATATATGTGCCACGGTGATGCTATATATGTGTGGTATCACATATATAATTATGTATATTATTTATAATACTTCACTCATATACACTTTAATGCAATTAATTTTCTTAAAAACTTCTTTATTTTCTTACAGTTTCGACTGTCCAGCAGTCTTCTTCAGAGCTACAAGATTTGAATAATATAAATACAAAATTATCATTTCACATATATATGTATAAATCTTATATAAGAAGACTGCTGGACAGTCGAAACTGTAAGAAAATAAAGAAGTTTTTAAGAAAATTAATTGCATTAAAGTGTATATGAGTGAAGTATTATAAATAATATATATGATTATATGAAGATATGCAAAAAAAGTGAAGAAGAAAAATAAGAGAATATATAATTATGTAAGCATCTTTAGATGGGAATCTTTAAGGGTTTAAACCTGGCACTGATAAAGGTGTAGGGGTAAATAGGTAAAATGTATATAACAAAGGAAATACACCATTTCAATATTAGCTATTACACAAAAATTGTTGCGGCAAGTAAAATAAAAACATTATAAAAAAGATTATGTACTGTGCTTCCATTCCTAAAAAAATCATGCTTCATCTTTGATGTAAAGATAGTTGGCACACTGTTGAATTAAATTAAGCAAGCAGGGTTCACCATTCTGATGGTTATAACTACTGATAGTAAAGTGAAGTTTATTTCCAGATACTTAGCTACACATAGTTATTAATTTAACTACTGGTAGAGGTCCAGTATATACCATGCTAAGCAGGCAAAAGTGACCAAAAGAAAAAAACAGAATAATAATTATTTTCTCAACTTGTTTTTTATAACATTATCGGTTTTGGAAAACATATTTTTTCTTTAATTAACTGACCCACCTATTGACAAAATTCTTTAATTAAACAAGGCTATATGTTTTTACAATTTTTTAATTAAACAAGCCTACATATTTAAAAATGACATCTAAAATATTATTAATTTAAATTCAATATTTTTAAAACCAGGAACAAAGCTTAAAAAGAAATCAATTTTCTAAAATTTTTTAATTAATAAAAATATGAAATAAGTGAGTAAAAGTTTTGTAGATTAGTATTTAATCAGGCTTTGTACCTATAACATAAATTTTAAAACAAATTGATAGGAAATGCAATTAGTTAAAATAAATCTATTTCTTTATCTTTTTGAAACTAAAGTAAAATTGACTTAAATTTGATTTTAAATAATCTTTTATCAATGTGTGTGCATATGTAATGTAAACACACACACACACACACACACACACATATATATATATATATATATATTGTAACCTAGTGTTATTGACACTTGGTTTATTTAGCATTATTTCCACAGGAAAACAATGCAATCCTTTTCTAGGAAATAAAAAAAAAAGTAAAATAATAATAATATTAAGTGATTAATAAAGTATGCTACTTACTCACTGTAACGTGTTTTAAGCAAATAACTAATAAATTTAGTAATGTGATGTCATTTTGAAGAAGAGCATGAATAATTTAATTAAAATATTAACAATAAGAGCAATTTAATATAGTATAAAAGCACATATTATAAACAGTAATTGATTTTGGATGGGTAGAGGGGGAGAGTAGATGAGTATCTTATCATAACGCACAATAACTTCTGGTAATTTTTAAATTATTTTAGATAATAATGTATACAGAATTATACATCACTAATAAACATTGTTAATTAAATGTATTTATTATTTTTCATTATTTGTCAAATTACTTTGTAATCCATTTAAATCATACGGAAAAATATATGACTGTAATAAGTTTTTTTTTTCCTTTCCTTTGTTTATGTATAATTAAATGATTATTTTTCTGTAAGAGGTCGCTAAAAGAAGACCGCCAAATTTTGAAGAAAGTTTAGTCTGACTTTAGTTTTACAAGGAGGAAGCAGTACTGAAATTCGGTAACAAATTTTTTATTATTTTTTATTGCAGAAATAAAGATAAGTCAAGTAAATTTTTAATAATATCATGTGTTGCTAATCCTATTTGATAAGATATTCTGTTTTCTGTTGCCATCTACCTATTTTAAAGCTTTTTATACGCAAAAATATACTATCTTATGCTAAAGTTCAAAATGACCGTATTAACTACAGCAATCACTGAAAATGTCATTATATTTAAAATAAGTAGTATAAATAATTTCCAGGAAATAATCAATGATTTGTTAACTTTACCTTATTTAATTATCTTTTCGTGGTATAAAAGAAAAATTATAATTAAAAGACATATTATAAAAGCCAAGGAAAGTTAACTAGAAAATTTCGCGCTCTTTCTAAAAGAAATTGTCTGCTTTGAAAATAATGTAAGTTCCCCACGTTAAAATATGTTTTATTCACTGAAAATTATCTAAAAATAATATTAATGATCAATGATATTTACTTATGCACCTGTATATTTTTTAAAAAGAAAATATAAATTTTCTCAAGGCAAATATTGGAAAATTTGTATGTGTGCATTTTACGGAGAATTCCTTATTAAAGACAAATTATAATTCCTAGAGTAGGAATAAAAACTACAAACATTAGTGACTTAATTATAACCATAATATAATATGATATATTATACATCAACTGGAGTCGTTAAAACTTTATATCCACGTAAGTCAGCTGCAGTCGTTATAATAATAGTATTTTGGAAAATTCGCGCATTAGTTTTATTCCTAAGCCAGCTAGCTAAAAATGATACGTATCGCCAATAGTAAAAAGAAAAGAATTGTATATGTGATCGTCTATCGTCAAATATTCGTCATGTTAAAATATGTATGGTTTTCTTGGATCCCAAAAATTATATCAGTTAATTCAAGGAAGAGTTAACATCCAACGCTGCTAGGTTTTCTTTGCCTAATTTATTAATTGCACCAGAATGGAGGCAACTTTTATATAAATGAAATAATAAAATGTGTTTCTTATTTTAAATTTGCTTCGTGAACTACGAATGGATCAAGTTCTTCATCTAGATAAATTGCCCAACGGAAAAACATTTTTCTAGTGAGATAATAAGCACTTGTTAAGTAATGATTTTTTTTTTACTAATTTGTAAAATTATGTGTATTTTTTTTTTATCAACAGGTTAAAGGCTGTATAGTCAAGTAGTATTTAAATGACCTTGTAATCATAAAGGTATGTTTTCCTGTAATTATTCTAGGTTAAATTTATATTTGACATGGAAAAATTTTTTTTTATAAAATGTGTTTACTTATGATATGCAATTATGGGTATAAATTTATATGTTAGATGCGTAAAAGTAGAAAAATTTAGATACTTAATAGGTAAAATATCTAGTTAAAATTATCAGAAGTAATTAAAGAGAAGTGCTATACAGGATATTACTTATTTAAAGTTTGAAACAAATTTATACTATGTTAATTGAGGAACTTATTCCCAATTATTCTTCATTAACGCATTCACTTAATTTAGTTCAAGATACTATACTACCAATTACTTGTTGAATGTTTCTTTGGCAAAGGTGAAAATTATTATGTTTTATTCTGTGTTATCCATTGATTTCAGACGTTGATCTAAGTATACCCCGGAACATAAATTTAGTGTAATTAGTGTATTTGCTTGTCTTGCCCTGATATAGCATTGGTATATGCTTAAGATTTGCATAAGTAATAACTGTAATGTCTTTATTTTGTGGGATGAAAATTGATCTCCCCAAAAGCTTTATTTTCCATGACGGGAATAGATAAATCTAGTATTCGGGTATGTTTATAACCCAAGTGATCGCTCTTCAGAGTTAGGACGATCAGCAATTTATATCGTATTTAGTGTATTTCATTTGTTAAAATCCCAGGAGAGGATTATAATTGGTGTGTGTTCCTATTATGCCCAAGTAAGAGGCAAGGACCCACCAAACTATTTTAATATAGTAGTTAACTCTGCAGACCTTCAGTGTTATTCCATATTCCTCATGAGAAAATAGAGATAATTCCACCATGGAAGGTGTTGATTATTGTGTTTTGTTTAGAAAGTTATGGCAAGATAACGGGTATATTGGAGGTTAATTCCTCACGATCCATTTAGTATAAATAGCATGCTAGTATATATGATCAATGTCTGGATTGTGCGGTGGAATAGTGCTGGTAATCCACACGTAAGTCAATGGAGAGAGTAAGTTTAAAATTGCGTGATTTAGAAATTTTTATTTGCCAATGGAGGGTTCAAATACTAGGTTTAATTCGGGTTAATTATTAAGTAGCACTCACAATATAACTTATACTGAGGAATACAATGTGTATAACAACTTCAGTTGTTATTAAGGTAAATATTAAAATAATAAGTGTAACTTCTGATAAATAACCCATAAACTATAATAAGTTGTCTAAATAAAAACTATCATTTAATTAAAGATATGATAATAAAAATCGTTTGTACGCATTGCCTAGAATCAGATTATTTTTATTTTAAAACAAATAGTTAGTTAATAAAGTTAAGCAGCCGTTCATATAAGATACACTAAACGGATGAGTTAATGTATCGATAATAATATTTATTTTGTTATATTCAATTTGCATAAATGTAAAAAGAAGATGAAGAAGTAGTTCGAATCCAAGTCTAAAAGTATAGACGAATTAATGTTAGTTATATTTTGTTTTATCCATATGGGATCGAATAAATTGTATATGTTTGTTTATTATGTTAATCATAAAGGATAGTTTTGTTAAATTATAATAATAAATCATAATCTTGTTAAAATTTAATAATAAATTATAGTCTTGTTACAAGTTGTCTTGAGTCATTTTTCTTGTGTGCTAAATAAAAGTGTATTTGCATAATACTTGCAATACTTTTCTTGAGTCCAAAATCATTTATGAAATCTCAAATTCAATACACCAGATAGACAATTGTAAGCAGATCAGAATATTTCATTATATTTTAATTTAATAAGAATTATTTATGGAATTGGAAACTTCAGACCAAGACATTTTATTTTATGTGTGTGTAAAATCACTTTATTCCCAAACTAGTAGGTTGTGGTTGCACATTGTTCCATACACATTTAAGTGAAGTGTCTAAGTAATAAATCTTAGTTAAATTATTGTGTTGTCATGGATGATGGAGGGACACAAAAGCACCCTTGTCTTTTCGTCATTCCGACTGAGATTCTGGATAAAATGGCTGTATTATTCAAAATTATGCGTTGTTATTGAATATGGTTATCATCTCGTTAAATATTATAATAGTTGATATGTGGATGAAGGCACCTGGAATTTAAATAAGGTAAATGTTTCCTATAGCTGACCAGAATGTCAGTCATATGCGACAACACAATACTGCCAAGCATTTTATTAAATATAACAGAGAACCCTGAGATTAGTGTCATTATTATAAGTGCTCTTAAATTAAGAATTGATTCATTATGATCAATATTACAAGCGTGGCATGGCTTAAGAGATTGAAACATCTAATGGCATAATAAAAATATTGAGATCATATTGGCAAATTAATGAATGTTTTGTTTTGAGTCAGTAATATTAACAATGACATGAAATCATCATCATCATTGTCGAACATTGCAAGTACTTCCAGCTCAGAGAATATGTTTTGGATAGAGAAAGAATATTAGTTTATTCTAAATTTTAAATTTATTTTATTAATGATAATTTTTTTTTTTATTCTATCTCTGTCTGAACTGCATATCGCTGTAGCTGAATTATTATAACTAACCAAACATCGAGCTATATTAGATAAAAATATAGGGTTTGCTAACCCGTCCTAGACGGAAGCGTCCGAATTCTCTTTCATAGAAGTTTGGGCTTCCGAAGTGATTTCAATATATATATATTGAAATAAGACAATCAAGTTTAATAAATTGGAGATGTGATTTTTGCTCCCATGATTGTTTACACCACACATGATAGGATTAAATCTATCCTGCCATGCTCTTATTTGAGAGCCCCACAGTTTGGTGTGGCATATGTAAATGGGTGATCTATTCTTATAAGGTATATATAACTATGGTCACCCATTTAATCTTTCATGTAGGCATTACACATGATAAGACAAGTCAGTTATTTGATGATTTATCTACATTTTAGGAAGTGGTCCCATGATGATTAATGATTGAGTGGGATAGAATTCATACTTACAGAATTTCCTTTACTTCACCTCTCCTTGATCCTCATTATGCCACAGAGTTCAAACAGGGAGAATGTACATGTACTCTATTTCAAGGGGTGATTATTCCATATCTGATATGTGCATTGGATGTGTATATAGTATGATTAATTGGAAAATGGAAAAATCAAATAACTAATTTCATTTAATATTTAATATTTAAATTAATTTTGAGGATGTTTTCCATTCATGATTGTTGGATAACAACAATAATGTGCTTTGATTAATTTAATAATTGTGTAGCCATGATCATCCTTTGTTTGTCTTTATTAATTATTTATTAACCTATATCTTTGACCCCTATGAAGGATGGTCATTCACCATTCTAATTTAATTATTTCAACATTACATCAAATATAATATAAACCAAAAGAGACCTATATTTTAATAATTAACTCTGCTAACTAAAATTTATAATATCAGTTGCTCATTAATTTCCAATCTATCTATCTTTATTTGACAATTTCTTAAAGGTTGCTCTTATATTCTGAACCCCTCTCCTATTCTGATGTTATGTAAATCTATGATAGGACAGACCAATCATCCAATGGTTTAGTCATTTATTCCAAATAATTAATAATTAAGTTAATTGAACACATATGTAATTCTCAAAGTGTAAGCATTTAATATTGAATAAGAGTAAAGTCTCATCTTTCAAGTCAGTAGATTATCGTACCAATTGGCAAGCAAGTTGGGAGTCTACCACTAAATTTTATTATTAAATGAAAAAAAAAAAATAGAATTGACGGCTTTCTTCCCTCTAGAATAATTGGAGATTTGATGAATTGACTCTCTATTTCAAAATAAAGAAACCAATTTAACAAGCAAAATAAGAATAAAAAAATTGTATAAAAATATAATTTGGGATGTTAATCCAGCATAGTCTAGCCATAGTTAAATGTCTTGTAATCTAGATTGTGACATGTCCAAGTATCTTTGCTCTTAAGAAAGTTTCTTTCCATGAACTGAATGATAGTCCATTGGATAATCTTCAGCCACCATGGGTCTTCATGTTGGTGATTCAGACTTTTATAAACTATCTTTCCTGTGCTGAGATCATTTCTTTGCTTGATTGTAGGGTGTTGTAGATTTTTTACTATTGTGATCATCATGATGTTAATTTGAAATGATAATCATATCTGAAACTCTTGGTTGTATGAACAGCTCGATCCCCATTATGTTTTATCACTTCTTAGCCACACATGATTTTTTTATTTTCTAGCTTATAACGTGGATTAAAAATATAAGCTTTATAGAATTAAGTCTGGATCTTTTAATCAACTACCTCAAATTGTAATCATAGTGGTTTATGAACTTCAATATTAAGGATAGTTAATTTAAGAAATAAATTGATTTTAAGAATTTATCAAGTATCTTGATGATGTAATATATTTGCCTTCCTTTTTTAAAAAAAAAAAAAACTAAAGTGTTCTATCTTGTCTTATGTTTTTATTTTTAGATTGTGAGTTTCAAGTTTGTGCTTTGCTTTCATTCTAATGTCACTTTGATATTTTAATAATTTTATGCGGGATTAATAATAATGCTAACAAAAATTTAACATTAATGATTTCTTTCTTTTGTTTTTAAAGAATTTTACTCGCTTGCTTTAAGGGTTTGGTATACATGTAAATCAGTATTGTCAATAATATAATTTTAACTAACAATTTTATACAAACATATGAACATATAATCAATAATATGCTTTTGATTGTGTTGGTAAATTCAGTCTTTATGATGGATACATGAGTGGTGGTTTGTGTGTGGTTGGTTTAATGTATCCTCACTATGTATATATGAAAGTTAATGGAATTTAAATTTGATTTACAATTGCCAATAGATTGAGATTGATCATCATCTGTCCCAATATATATTGTAAATATCGATAAGTCTATCTATATTTTAAAAATTATCATTTGTTATAAAAAAAAATCTCTTTGAGTTGATGTTTATATATGAAGTATTATTATTGTTTATGGTTATTAGGTATAGTTATTGTTTGAAGTTATTATTTTATTTATATGTTGATGGTACATCGTTATGAATATTTAATTATTATAAATAAATAAAGACATATAAATTGTTGATTATATAAAAAAAATTATTTTATTTGCAGTGATTATTAAAAAAATGCAATATTATTATTTATGTATATATATATTTTTAAAGCTGTCAAATAAATTTTCAATTTAATATTTTTTTATATATATGCTTGATATTTTTTTTTTTAATGTTAATTGTTTAAAAGAAAACATATGTAACAATGGTTTTCAAAACAGCATTTGCTGGCACGTGGAGAACAACAACAGCAACAAAAAAGAAGCCATTATTATTATTAGGATAGTGATTAAACAAACAAAAGGATAAAAATTTGTTGTACTTTGTTTCTTTGAAATTGCCATTCTTAAGAATAGTGGAATAAGATAAATTTCTGTAATCAATACATAAACATGACTGGCTAATATATATATATATTGCAGCCAAGGGGCTGTGCCATTTTCTTTCATTTATTCCAAAGCAGTTTAAAAAGAAAAACTAAGGAAATTTCAACACATAAATTTCAACGCGTCTGAAGCCGAAATTTGACATAGCTATCTGGAATCTATAATGGTCAATCTAATAATAATCTGGAGGTAACTAGAATTAATATATTGGATTCAACATTTCAATTTATTTATTTATTTTTCAAGGAAAGAAATTTTAGAAGGATAAAAATATACATACATCCAAGAATTGACAATTTTCTCTAACGTGATAGTTTCTTCACTTTAACTAGAATGCATTCTAATATTAAACGAATAAAGGAATAAAACAATGGAATAAGTTGACTTTTGAAAGAAAAATAAACAAATAAATATATTTTTGAGGTAGTAAATAATTTTATTAATATAAATGATATATAAATATATTTTTGAGACCGATATTTTTTTTTTTCACTTTTATTTTTCATTATAAAAATAAAACGTTTTTATAAATATCATTCTATTCAATTCAAGCATTTTGTTTTCTAAAAAAAAACAAACGTTTAACAGGTGTCAAAATTAACACTTAAGTAATTTAAAATTTTAAAGTATGGCTTATAAGTTTGGGTTGCATATGGGTTGCTATATGTATATTTTAATAAGTAAAATATTATATACGCAAATTTTATTATAAAATTTTTTTTCTTTATTATTTATTTATCTATTTTCATTTTTTTTAAACTTCATATAATAATTCTTATGCAGACCTAAACAATAATTTATATATTTGCTGGATATAATATACTTTTATTTTTATTTATTTTTAATTTTGAATATTTAAAAATATAAATATGGATTTGTGTTTATAATAATGCATACTTGTTAAGCACAAATATGTCTTTATCTATTTAATATATATACTTATTGCAAGTATATATGTATATATTTTTTTGTATTTGGGTTTGTATTTAAAACATTGATACTACCTAAAATTAAACCATAATATAAAAATAAAGGATGTACTATTTGTTTTATAAGTAATGCCTTTGTAATTTATTTGAAAGAGTATTAATATTTTATTCTTATTTTTCTTTTAGTGCCAAAGTCATTATGAAATTAATTGAATTCACAATTTAATAGAGGATAACTACGTATTTCACTTATTATTTAGTCTTTAAGTTACTTACACATATTATTATTCATTGATATGTCTAAATATACATAAATTTACTTATTAGATGTGTATATTGGATTTAATAGAATTCCCTTTGTTTCTGATATTTATATTTGATTAGTTAGTCATATCAACCTTGAAAATAAATTATAATGATAGATCTCATTGCTCTGTATGATTTTAGATTCATTTCACGTATAGCTAGTTGGAAGGGCATATAAACAATTTATTTAAATATAACTGGGATAATTTTATCTTTCTTCATTTAAATTATACAATTTATTATATTAGGCTTTCTCAACAATTGGATTCATTTAGATTACATATATTCCATTACATTTATCATCCAATGTTTGAAGCATTATTTTCTTCTCATATATTGACGTTCCATTACATTTGTGGTATAATATGTTTATATGATATATTGTCCATTACATTTGGCACCACAAACTGTAGGTCCCAGTTAGAAGATGATTGGTATAATGGAGTAAAAGTACGTTCCATTACATTTGGACGCCACAACGTGGTCAGCATAATATGTTTGTTCAATTGTCCATTACATTTGGCACCTCAAAGTTAGGGGCTTGGTTAACTAATGATTATTGTTGCAAAAGTTCATATGTTTATTTTCATTTGAGATCATATATAGAGATACATATGGTCCATTACATTTGGCACCAACGTTTGGAGCCTTCTTTCTTTAATTTAAATGGAATGCAGCAAGTACATTCCATTACAATATATATAAAATAAAGAGCATGCTAATAGCTCTAAACAGGCTTATATTATTATTATTATTATTATTATCATCATCATCATCATCATCATAAATGCTATAAGAGAATGCAGTCCCCATTTCCAGTTTGGTTTTGAACTATGACTTTTGTCAGTGAGAAGTTAGGACATCAGATTTAAAATACCAATTCAAGCCCAGCATTTATCTAATACTTAACTATTAAGTAAAAGATTTGAAATGTTCAGACATCTATATGTCATCAAATCCAGCTCTCCAACTGAAATAACAATATGGGACTTAACTAAATTCAGATACACCATATATTAAGAGCCTTAGCAATCTAACATAGCCCATATAGCTATTTCAGTTCAAGATCTAGATTTGTAGACATATAGATGTCTGAAAATTCCAGATCTTCTACTTAATTGTTAAGTGTTAGATAAATGCTGGGCTTGAATTGGTATTTTGAATCTGATGTCCTAGCTGAGAGCTATAGCTTGAAACCAATCTGAGGATGAAGACAATTCTAGATAAAAGATTTTGAATGTGTTCTCTTGTGGCAATTTTTATAAAAAAATAATAATAAAATAAATTTGCCTAGAGCTATTAGCATGCTCTTTTTTTTTTTTTTTTTACATATTTTTAAATATTAGCTACATAAATCATGTGATGTATGACTTATTTTTTTTAATATTACAATTAAACTGTTGAGACTTTGGCTATATTAGATTGCTAAGGCTATTACTACATGGTGTATGCAAATTTTGTTCAGGCCTATATGACTATTTCAGTTGGAGAGTTGGATTTGAAGACATATAGATGTTTGAAAATTTTAGATCTTCTACTTAATTGTTAAGTATTAGATAAATGCTGGGTTTTAGTTGGTATTTTGAATCTAATGTCCTAGCTTCTTACTGACAAGAGCCATAGTTCAAAACTTGTCTGGGAAAGATGACATTCTTAAATAAAGATTTCGAATGCATTTTCTTGGGAATTTATCATAAAAATAAATAAATAGAAAAGCTTGTTTATTAGCATGTTCTTTATTTTACATATTTGTAAATACAAGCTATATAAGTCATGAGCCATAGTTCAAAAGTGGTCTGAGGATGGGGACAATCCTAGATAAAGATTTTGAAGGTGTTCTCTTGTGAGATTTATCATAAAAAATAGTACTAATAAAATAAGCTTGATTAATTAGCACACGCTTTATTTTACATATTTGTAAATACAAGCTATATAAGTCATGTGATATATGATTTGATTATATTAATATGTTGTAAGAGATGACTTACAACCAACCATCACACCTATACCAGTTTTTTCACAATGTTTGAATTCAGGCCAAGTGGTAGGCAAATAATTTATCCTACATACCTGCTTATACACATGAAGTATAAACATACATATAAACTAATATTTTTATTTATTTTGAAAAATTAGTTCTTATTTTTTTATATACACCTTGAAAGCAGACAGATTCATTACATACAGATGAAACATATATATATATACATAAATAAACTAATATGTTTGATTATTTGTAGAAATTAATTTTTTCTTTTATTCACTTAATATCATTAACAACAAAAAATAATTGATTGACTGATAAGACAGACATAATCAAAAGTCAAAATATATGAGGTCAAAATAGTTGCTAGATGATCGAGTTTGGAATAATGAAGACTAAATAAAATAATAATAATAACAATAATAATAATAATAATAATAATAACAACAACAACAACAACAACAACAACAACAACAATAATAATAATAATAATAATAATAATAATAATAATAATAATAATAATAATAATAATAATAATAATAATAATAATAATAATAATAATAATAATAATAATAATAATAATAATAATAATAATAATAATAATAATAATAATAATAATAATAATAATAATAATAATAATAATAATAATAATTTGTCTTTTTTGATTAGTTTGTAACAGTAGGTTTTAGCTAGCATGAGAAAACAATCTGGCATTTGTTTTTTCACTTGCTGGCTAACAACAAAACCATCAGCACGTAAAGTTAAGTCTTTTATTATTTTTTTTAAAAAAGAAAAAAAAAACCTATTCAGCATTTAAAAACAGTAAGGATATGAAATTTAAATCTTAATGTCTATATTTTAAAGTTAATATAAAATATTTATAATTTGGATAGAAGGAAACTGGAAATTTAATCTTAACTATTAAAGTGACAAACTGGAATATATATTAGCAGGAATGAACTAATGATTTAATTTATTCTGCAAGTTTGAATTCGTTATGGAAATAAGAAAAAAGAAACTGGAAAATATTAGAAATTGATTGTTTCTTTAAGCTATTTTCTTATATACATTGAAGCCACAATATAAATAATAATTTATAGTAATCATTACATTGTGTTTGGGGTAAAGGCAATACTGTGGGCATTCTAAAACTATCTTTGATGTCACATGATCACTATCTCATACTAGCACTAGTCTGGGGATGTTGGATGAGTAGGCACTAGATAGGGATTTTATGCACAAGCCTTCTGGCATCCTTTGATTGCTCTTGTTAGCACAAGATGGCACTACTATATGGAGAGTGTTGTTTTGTTTTGAATTGTTTAATATCTTTGATGTCATTATAAAATTATCCATCAAAATGTCTATTTTACAAAACTCTGGTGAACATCAATCTTCATGCTATTCGTTCAGAAGAAATAATTGGTATATGTTTGTTTTTAACCAAGTAGCATGAAATATATAAATATCAACAGAGTTGGTGAACAAGAACGTTATGCACGGAGATTAATATTTAAGTTTATAAATTCTTAACTGTGGACAAAATGCTTGCATATTTCTCAGGACATATATATATATTTTCTTTTTTGATTCACGCGAATTTTTATTTTTTTTATTTGAAATGTTCATGTGTTATGATTTTTTTTATTGGTGTATTCAAGTTTCATTTTCAAATTTGATCATCTGCATTTTAAAAGTGGGAGCAGTGAATTGATATGTATTGATATGTTGATATATAAAGAGAAAAAGGATCATAATCAATAAATATGTATAATTATTAATAAAAATAAATTTACAGATCCCTCTGAAAATTCAACACTGATCCATCAAGGCCACCTCAAGTAAGGTTTTTATATAATTAACATTAAGTGCAAACTCTGGGACAAACAAAACTATATTATTTACTAATAAGTTTTTACTAATAATTACTTATAATTGTTTATTTCTGAGTGCACAATTAATCCACTTGAATATGTTCTTTTTCTTATCTTTCATTAATTTTTACTATGACTTACATACACATATAGATGGTAGTGTGACTATATATATATTTAAAAAAAAAATAGTTATAAATATATTTACCCCCAACCTATAAACATCATTCTAGTAATTATATTAATGGGGTAGATTAAAAATTACTGAATTCTCATTTTGCTTTTCCTTTTTGTTTTATATATATATTTAGTGAATTATTTAATATCATTTTGTATATACTGTACTTTGAATTATTTTGTTTCTTTAATGTAAATAAAGATTGATTGAGGATAGACTTCTATCATAAATCTGAATCAAAGAAATTTATTGTGTTAAGCCATCCAATGATAAAAGACCATTCTTGTTAACTGAATATTTATTTATTTTTTGTTTGTAAATATTTATTATATGTTATAAATTATTAGTAAACATATTGAGTTATTTAAACCAATCTGATCTCTGTTTGATCATCACCACCGTCATTATGCATTTATACCATTAAAAGTTTCATCATCACTATCATTATGAATTTATACTATTAAAGGTTTGATGATGATCATCATCATCATCATTATGTATTGCTCTCCTAAATGATTGATCATCATCAATATTTTTTATATCTATGCTTATACATAGGTATATTTGGTCAATAATTAAATAAGTCCATCCCTGAAGAAATCTGACTGCAAGAACTTCCTGAGTTTGAATTCTGTGGTTAATGGGGCCCAAAAAGAGAGATGTAATGAATATGAACTAATCTAAATTACATTGAAATGATGTAAGTAAATTATAAGTTAGCATACTAAAAGTAGATGTTATTTGGAACTAGGCATTTCATTGTGACATCTTTAGCATTCTATTCGAGGCCTAGGTCTGACAGTAGTGAGATGTGCTTCCTTTGTTATATGCCATTTCTGATTCGGTAATATCTGGTGCATCCAAATGGGACATCGAATCATGGATTTAGGATATGACTTGTTGTAGGTTGTTTGACATTTGCATTCAAATCATCCAACTACTTAGTCTTATTCACGTCATCTTATGGTATACCCTGTGGTTCCATTATAATATATATATATATAAAGGCCTTATGATGCAAAAATAATGCATTTTAATCACATCCGATTATATGAATTCATATATTTGGTCTAGGACTAAAATAGTACTTTGAAATTGGTCGTCTGTAAACAACCTAGCTAACTATTTAATTTTGTTTGGTAAATGGATATCTACATAGACAATAAAATAATAATGGAAGAAAATGTCTGGCAATTAGGAAGTCTAATAAATAATGCATTAACTTTCAACCTCTATCTATGAGGGGATGTTAGAGATCCTGTAGTTGGATTCTTTTACCAAATATATATATGCTTATATACTATATTAATTTTTTTTTTCTGCTTCATCTATCTGCATTAGGGGCAACAATCCACTCTATTTATTCTATTCAAGAACATTCATCACAAGCTTGAATAATGAATGGATACTAAATGACAGTATCTTCCAAATCCTAGATTAGTTTCTTAAAGGAGAACATTGATTTGCAATCACACTCTGAACTAGTAATTTTTATTTTTTATATTATTATGTTAATAACTGAAAAAGATTTTTACATACTAAGGTTTTAAATCTAAGTCATATTATTTAGTAAACATTACCATTTATTAATTATTTAAACTTATAGATTTTCTACTTAAAAGTAATATATAGGCAATAATCATACGATGTTTTCTTGGTGTATTAAAAGATGTTACTATATTTCATTTTTATAATAACATTACTTAATATATATATATATTATCACATGACAGTAAACATAGCCTTGTAATTCTGAATCATCTTTCAAAATAAATTAGTTTTTATTTATTCATTTAGAAATGTTTATATCCATCTTTATAAATTAGTAGAACATTCTCCGCTTGGATTATTCTTTTAGTAATTGAGGTCAATTGGAAATAATTTTAAAAATTCAAATAACATTTCCAATTTAACATGTATACTTTTTAATTTATTAAATCTTTTATATATTTTTTATAATAATTCTCGAGTAAAAATAATTTGACGCCTCAGTGATTATTATAGATTTTACTCTAGAGAAAATTTTATTAAGTTTAGAACAATTAATTAGTAATAAAAAAGATAAATAAAAATTTACTACCATTTTAATAAATCTATTTATTCGTGTTTCAAATATTGCAGTCCATTTAAGAGTCCAAAATTTATTTCATAATCATTAAAGGCACAAATATATTTAATTGATACTTCCTACAATTAAATTATTACTCTCAGATGACTAACCATCTCTCTGGAAGAATATTTTATTCTTTGTAAATTACTACTATTGATGCTAAATTAAAATTTTAATTAGCACTTACTTTAACTAGCATTACATTTCGTTTTAAGTCAAACCTAATATAACTTAGTTTGTGCAAATTATTTTAATAGCTCCTGGGGTTGAAATAAAACTTGGGAGTACCATGGCCAATCATATCTATAAAATATCATTCTCTCAGATGAAATTACAGCTATTAATCATTATGCTTAAATAATCATCATTAAGTACTATTTTTATTATAATCTGTGTGTTTGCTTTATATTTATAATACAAACTCAAAATCATTATCAAACAAATTAAAATTATTAAAACTTGATTATCTAAAGGTAACCCAAGCAAGTCCACCTCATTTATATCGTAATAAACAACACTGCTATTACAAACACATCATTGTAATCTGTTTTGTGGCATTTTCTTCCATAACGTAAGCTTGTGGTTAAACACCTGTAGAGGTCCCTACTATCGCATTTTACACGCATATTCTCAAGGTTATAGCTTCAGTAAATATTACTTATGTAATCAATGTGCGTTTAATAAATTTATAATTACAACTTTAATATTATCATATGTTAATTATGTGATCAGGTTAACATCTGTTAAACAATACCATTATGCAATGGTAACTAAATTCTAATCATATTGCTAACTTCCAATTCTAAATCAGAATGAATTTTTATTTATTGTAAATAATATTTTAATAATTGATTAATAATAGAGATTTATAAATTAAATTTTAATATCTCTATATTACTGTAAATGTATCAAAACTCATCTCAGTTAACCATATTACAAGCTAAATTGACTGAACTAATTAAAAGTGGCCTACTGACTTCAGGCTAATAAAAAATTATTTTAAGAGAAATCCTTTTGGATTATTTTACTAACATTTTGAAAAATTTAATTGAGATATCCTTTCAGTCCTTCACATTAATTCTGGGTCTTATCCGAATATTATTTTTTTTGAAGAGTTTCTTGACATTTTTATAATCACTTTATTTAGAAGTTGTCTGATAATTAATTATATTTATCATGAAAGGTTGGTACTACACATTTTAGAATACTTCACTTCAAATAAACTTATATAATTTGCAGTCTTAACCTATGACTATTAAATCATTATCATATTCTAAAGTCCTTTTATGGGATGGTAAACAATTTATTATTGTATATATGTTATTGCAATTAGTTATATGGAGAATTTTGTAAACAGAATTGCATATACTTTTCTAATTAATTTTCTAAGATAAAAGTAATCAATAGGTTTTGTATCAATAGGGGAATGACAACTACCTCAGTAAAGATTAAAATTGCATCATATATTTTTGTTTAATTAATGCACTAATACTCTTATAATTATTATAGATTAATCTATAATCTTTATCCACCAGATTAAAATAGTGAGATATTCATTTACTGGCCAATAAAAAAATAAATAAATTGGATGATACAGACTAGCTAGGAAAAAAATTAGATATATCCAAAAAATAAAATAAAAACAAGTTTCATCCAAATTTGAATTCCATATGGTAGATAAATGCATAACCCATTAATGTCACTTGAGTTATCAATGGATGCTAGATGATGATGTTATATCCAGAATGCTCAGATTAATTCTGATATTGCATGAAGCTACTGGCTTAATTTTTTATTATGCCAATGTGCTTAATAATCATGAATATATTCATGGTTCATTTTTATAACATATTTTATCTTTATCAATGATTGTAAATAGATTATATATTGATTTATTTATACATTTATATATTTTTTATGGTTTCAATTTAAAATTGTACTTCTCTTTGTTATAATTATTTATTTTGTTATAAGTACAATCTATTTTTAAACAAAAAGACACAAAAATATTTGATATTTTTTAGAAATTATTATAAAGTATTTAACCATGTTTATACAATCTCTATTTCTAAATATTCCCAGTTCAAGTTGCATAACTATATAATAATGTAATGATTGTTTATCTCAGACCATCAAAAGAGTTCACATGTGACAATAGTAGAATACATTCATTTATAACATTAGCTGTGAATAATACTAAGCAATACCCAAACAAAAATATCTCCTGTTGCCTTATAGTAAAAAAATATTAAATATTTCTGGTTTAAATAGTCTTTTCTGTCTTTCTCCTATTTTTTTTTTTCATTTACTTTTTTTATCTTTCACATTAATGTCTTCTGTTACTTACAATTGTATAAAAATCATTTATCATGAATTTACTGGTATATCATTGGTTATATTTCTATATTAAAAATCAAAATTTTTTACAAGTGCAGTATTTAGATTATAATTATACAGAAGGTAATTATTCCTCCTCACTAGCACAAAATAAATTATAATATTTCAGAAGTGCTAATAAGATTATTAAAAAAAGAAATGAATTTAAAATGAATGATTTATTTATTCATGCTCTCACTTATGGACACTTAATATTGGTTTATATAAGTGCATTTGAGTTTGAAAATAAGATGGTTGTTCTTCTTTTCTCAAAGTCTCTATCTTGTGGTTGAGGTGAGAGACAGTTTTAACATCACTGTTTGATGGCATTAGTGAGGAGGGACGATGCCCTTCTATATTAATAGTAATTATGAGATTGTGTATTTATGCAACCAGATTTCCATTCTATGATTACTCAAGCAGAAATTCTGATTCAAATTTGTTTTTTTTTTTTTTTTTTGCTGTTTGTATTATTTATATATTTTATTTATATGGCATCAAAATACTTATTTATGAAAAGCTGTGTATGGTACTGAGCAAATCCACTTTCAAAATGATATTTTCAAGTAAATGGCATAGTGATTATAGGTATGTGACCTTTTCCTGACTACTGTGTAAAAATACATCATATATAATCATGCTTTTTTATGGTCAGTGTATCAACTTTATATGATTTTCCTTTCCAGCTAAAAATAGATAGACTCCAGCTTACCACTAAATATTGAATCATTAGACAATTTGATTGTAGTTCTAAGTGTCCAAAAAACTCATGAGATTGTTTGAAAACTTTTTAAATACTTGAAAAAAGCAACTAAGTTTGGATTTGAACTTCAAGTTATGAAAATAGTAATCTAACACATACATTTTTTTATTGCTCAAAATTGTGCATTTTCTCAATATATTTTTAAAATAATAATTGTAAAAGCTTCAAACAGATCTGATAGTAGATTTAGGAGTTTAAAAAGTTTATATAAGTATGATAGTACTTTTACTATTTATTGATTTGTTGATTTTTTATATCTTTTTAATCAACTTTTTTGTTCATTAGAATAATAATTCAATTTCCCAAGATAATAGAACATTTATGCTATAGAAGCAACTGGATATACATATTCCTTTAGTGAATTAATAATACCACTTAGAAATTATACCATCTGCATTATTACTGTTTTAGATCAATATTTAAAAAGTATTATCAATATCATATTTTTGACAAACAAAGCACAGGTCATTATTAGCTATACCGTTTAAAATTAAAATCTGAAAAATGTTGCATTTTTTAAAAATGAAGGTAATCTCAAATATTCATAATTTTTAATGATTTGTATTAACTCAATTTTGTTCTCATTAAGTTTTTGTTGATTATATAAGTAGCCAGTCATTATTTTCTTAATGACTGTATCTAGTTTAGTGAGTGAATTCAAATTTGAGGATGGTGACAACAATTCTAAGTAGACCCTAGCTAATTTGCACCAGTGAGTCATTTTTATTAGTGTGGTTAGAAACAATTGATACCTTGATTTATGATTAAAATACTAGTAAACTCATGAGTAATTGTTATGTTGTTAGTTTCTATTATGGTTGAAGGAGCCCCAACCACTAGTTCACAACTAATATATATATTAATGACTTCAAAATGACATGATGTGATCAGTTATTTTAACATGTCATAATAATATATATATATATATTTTAAAATTATGTTAATGTGTTTGAAAATAATTAAAAAAACACAAAAATCAATTTATAACAAATATTTAATGCATATGAAGATATATTATTATTCACAAAGTAATAAACTTGAATGCACATATAATAATAATAATAATAATAATAATAATAATAATAATAATAATAATAATAATAATAATAATAATAATAATAATAATAATAATAATAATAGCAGCAGCAGCAACAACAACAACAACAAAAAGAAGAAGAAGAAGAAGAAAAAGAAGAGTTCATGGAATTGTGGTGTCAGCTAGCATATTGATTAATGTATTGATGTTGATCGAGTCAAAAGCCGCTTCTATATCAAGTTGAACTGCAATTGGTCCATACTTCTTTCTGTCCCAAACTGAGTTTATAACTGTTTTAAATATCATTGCAGCCTGTGCAGTTGATGATTGCTTCTTTGCAAACTGGCTGTGTAAAATTAGTGATAGAATATGTGGCTCTAGGTTGTCTTTGAGTACTTTTTCAATTATTTTGATCATAAGTGGCCCCATTGAGATTGGTCATAGGTTGAATAATGTTGATATGTGGACTTTTTTCTTGTTGAAGGGGACTATTGCTATTGGATATAAACCTTGGATATCATGCAACTTCTGTGATAGATGATTTGCAAAGGTACATGCTTATAAACCTACTACTTAGCGGAGAAATACATATCACACTCAATGGCAAAAATTCTCTGTCATTCATTCCCACACAATCCATATGCCAAGGTTCACCACTCAGCTCACAGTTATTTACTTTTACATCAACCCACTCATACTTAAAATTCAGCAGAGTATCAAAGGCATCCAGATACCAGGCACATCACAACATATAGCCTTCACTGCATATAGGGATGACATCACAGTCTTCCTACCATCAAGAAAATAGATACCAATACTACAGAAAATACTGCAAGACTTTCAAGCAACACACCATCTAAAATTTAATCAAAACAAGACTGCTGCTTGATCTCTATACACCAGTAAGCCATGCATGCAAATTTTCCAAGGCAAACCATCTCCTTTTGTTGGCTTTCCTTTCTACATGGGAACAAATACAATGAGGCAAAAAATCTGGAACAAGTTAAAAGATGAAGCAGAACAGATCACTGCCTCACTATCAAAAGCATACCTCTCAATATATGCTAAAGTGCAATTGTTCAATTAGCTGGTGATCACCAAAATTATCTATTTTTCTCCCCATAATTCTCAAAAGCTTTTACATCAAAAATCTCTTCATATTGCAATAAACTTCTATGGAATAGAAAGACAGTGTCAATATCTGCAAAACACCTTAATTGACTAGCAATACACAATGGTTTGGGGCTACATAACATAGATATTTTTCGAATACAAAAAACCACAAACCTTATAATAGCCACTCTCAGACATTTCCCAGAACTCCAGTATCTAATACAAATAATACCTACAGACAAACCTCTATCTTCACATTGCTATCTATCACTAGTTATAAATCTGTTAAGAATCACATATACTCAAATATCACTGCAAACAACAACAAAATATTCATATTGGCAGATATATGCAATGGTATAACCAGGATATACATCACATATTTCAACACAGATGCTCAGAATAAACAATCGACAGCTGCTTAAAAAATTTAAAAAATGGTCTTTGGAGCCCAAATTCTTTGATTTCCTTCTGAAACTAAATCTATATGCTTTGCCAACATCATATTTTTTAAGATACAGATGATTATATAAAAAAAGAGGCCCCTTCCGCACACTATGCCACCAAGCAGAAGAAACTCAACAACATCTGTTTTACAACTGCCCAGCATTAAACAATATTCGACATGAAATAACAAATATATACAGAAGACCAAACATCTCTCTGCAAGATATTATCAGTGCATTCTGCAGAACATGCACCCCAACAATCTGACCAGCAACCTTCGTACTTTATGCATTTTGGTGCATGCGATGCACATTCGCTTTTGGAAATAATACAAAGCGGCATCCATCAACTTTTCATAACAAGTTAGCACAATTAAAAAACAGAGATAATAAAATAGCACACCCAGACATTTTCATGGCTACTTGGTCACTTGTAAAACAAAGGTCAAATCTCTAATAGTTCTGCCTTTCCTCAATAATAGACTTAAAAAGAGACCAAGACACAATATATACAATCGGAAATATCAATGTAAATGCATGTAAATGAAAATTATTAATGTAACCTGTTTTCTAGATTGAATAAAGTTCCCCTTTTTGAAACATAATAATAATAATAATAATTATATTAATAATAATAATAATAATAATAAAATAATAAAAATAATAATAAAAAATTGAACTGACAATAATAGGATTAAACATGCATCTTGCTACAATTAAGCGGCATTGTAATAATATGTAACTAAAAGGATTAATAAAGTTTATTATTGTTGAAACTTAATAATAATAATAATAATAATGAGAATAATAATAATAGTAGTAGTAGTAGTAGCAGCAGCAGCAGTAGCAGTAGTTATTACTACTACTACTACTACTACTACTACTACTACTACTACTACTAATAATAATAATAATAATAATAATAATAATAATAATAACAATAATGAGGATGATGATAATATTTTACAAATCAGACAATAGAGTTACTTTAATAAATATGAAATAATAGCTTTTTTTTACATTTCCAATTTGTAAGTTAAATGAAAAATGGTTCATGTTTATCCAAGCACACTGTTGCAATGATAGATAAATCAAATATTGACATTCAAAAGAAGTGAAACATTACATTAATAGTGATCTTTATAAAGTACTACCAAATCAACTTACAGTTTCAAATAACAATAAAGATATGGATTTTAGTAATTTTAATATGCATGTAAATAAACTATAACTTTTAAAAATATAGTGCTTAGAATGTGATCTTATTCATGAAACAATTAAGTTAGGATATGTCTGGCATAATAATAATTCACAAGTCAGACTCTATAATCATTTTAATAAATGTATAAATAATGTCCTCTTTCTCATATCAATGATAAAAATGAATAACTTTTTTACTTAATTGATAAATTAGCATTGATGTAAAAAAGAGATTTTGGTTACAAGTTTATTAGAATAATTCTATATCTGTTTTGTGAATTATTATTATGGTACTCATGTTCTGTCTTAGTTGCTCTATGATTAAGATTATATTTTTAGTTCTATATTTTTAATAACTGTAGTTTAATGAGATACTTATTAAAATTATTACAATATATGTATTAGCATGAGAAAAGCATCTTGAATAAAGAAGAATAAAGAAACATTCTCTACTCTTCCTTTATTTAAAGCAGGGGTGTCCAACTTCTGATGTCTTTGAGCTATATTGGAAGAAGAATAGTTGTCTTGAGCCACACATTGAATATACAAACACTACTGAAAACCGATAAGCAAAAAAAAAAAAGTCGATTCATAATTTTCAAGGGATCCATCACCATAGACAAGCAAAAAAAAGTCCATGTAATAATCTTTCAGAGATTTTTTAAAAGTCATTGAGCATGTCTCAAAGTTATGATTACTAATATAATGTACATATTACATTAAGCATGTGTAAGATACAACCGAGGTATTGAAGTATCTTTAATAATCAAATAAGAATGCTTATGTGACTTCAGAATAACATATTGATAATCACTGCCTTGGCAGGCCACTCTGAGCATGTGTAACAACTGATATTGTTAATTCTGTCTCTACTTGGAAGATAACACAGTGGAAGCCACATACTGCCATAAAATTGAATCTATGCATGTATATAAATAGAAAATGCATACATATATAATCAGAAAAAAATCTCATAATGTTTTAAGTAAGTTTATGGTTTTGTATTGGGTCACACTCATAGCCATCCAGAGCTGAATGTGACTTATGGGTCACATTTTGTATTCCCTTAAATTAAAGTACCAATTCTTGAGGAGTTTTTAATCAAACAATTTTCTGTAAATAAGCAATAATCAGATTAAAACAATTTTAAAAATCAATAAAAAGAGTATTATTAAATGGGAAATATATTAATAAAATAGTGATAAACATAGTAATAAATATAAAGAATCAAAATAACATAAATATTAATTTAGTAAACAATTGTTAATAATCACTACTAGTAAATTCAGTTAAGAAGTTAATGCATTCATTTAAATTATTATTTTTATCTTGCAATAATTTTAAAATTAAATATTTTTTACTTCAATATATGCTATTGATCAAAACACACTTTTTATAAAAAATTGTTCATCAACTAAGCCAGAATAAGTATTAAAAAAAATGTTAAATAACACTGCATTCAAACTTCACTCTTACCTAAGAAACCTTATATTCAAATATTTTATACTATTGATTTTTTTCATTCACCTCAATTTTATGTTAATTTCTCTCACGCAAAATAAAGTTTTGTAATAATTATTATAATGGACGGAATGATTACCACTAGTCCCAAATGTTCCTAGCACCAGATATAATGGACAGAACTCTACATCAACAATCATAAGCTAACCAAGCCCAACCATGGTGTGCCAGATGTAACGGATGGTCAACTAACTTGCAGACTGTAATACTATGCAGATGTAGCAATCTGGTGTGGTATAATTTAATATGCTCTAATTTATTAGCCTCTAATGACACAATATGCAGAGACCTACCAGGCTTAGAAGGGGAAAAGTTGCATCTAACTATGGTCAGACTTTGGGTCTTTTGATAAAATGCTAATGAGAACTGATGAAATGCCTAACAAATGATTGCATACACTTTAATGGACTGACTATATCCTTATTTAATAATATTAAATGCAATTTAGGTTAGTTCATCCACTTTCCCCCTTTTTAATTCCATTATGCCCTAATATTCAAGCCCAGAGTGAATATTGCTTTTGACTCCTTTAACAGGTATGAACAGATACACACAGCAACTCTTGCACCTATATATAGGTTACAACTAGCATTTATTATATTTGATCACATTAAAGTATTTATATGACAAGAAAAATAGATGTGTGTGCATGCATAATTGTTTATAGACTGTGGAATGTCAGGACAACTCAATAAACCAGAGACTGAAATAATACAAACTCTTAAACCTTTATTAACAATAATAAATATCATAAAGTATAACAACAATAATAATGATAAAAATAAAAAAATAATAATAATAATATGTACATGTGTCACATGTGAACCTCTATCATTTTACTAATTAATGATCCAATCCTTATACCCCATGGTAGAAATCCATCTATGTCACTCATTCTTTACAAACCATAATTATATAGAAAAATAAACATTAGTGATTTAAGATAATTGAGATGCTGGCTAGCTAAATTATATATTTACAGATGTTAACAATCTATTTAACAAATTCCCCCAATTTGTATATATGATAGAGATAGAAATTAATACTAGTTGATTAGTCAAACATACAACAAAATAAAACATATAATATGTATTCTGTATAAATGTTGCAATTTAATCTATGAAAATAAATGTAAAGAATCTTACCTTACTATTTATTTGGATAACCTGATGTGAAGCAGGTGGGTTAACTTAAATTTTATTTACAATGAAAATATAAAAATATCAAAGTGAATAATCCCCCCTTTTTTCTTTGCTAATTCTAAAAAAAAAATGAGGCTTCAGCATCAGAGTATGAAAATACAACAGATAACAAGAATTAAAAAAAAATAAAACAAAAATTTACAATATTGATTCTTTTATTAAGAAAATAGTAATTGGAACAATGTTCATAAAAGTCATCCTAATGGAAGTAGTAGTTGATAGTCAGGCATGTTGTTCTTCAAAAGCAGTTTCACTTAGTAAATCATTTTCCTTAGCAAAGATAGATAAGTACAATGATGCCTCCTGTAGTTGTGTTTAATGGAAAACACCTTGATCCTTATTTTATTCACCATTAAGTATTCCAATGCTTGTTTACTTTGGACTGCAGGCATCTTCTTGTGTGTTTACAATAAAGTAAAAAAATAAATAAATAAATAGAGGTTTAATGCAGCTGTAGGAAATAACATGATGCACAATAGCATGTTTTGCTTTAGCCCATATTCATATTAAAGTACAATTCAATAATTATTTTTAATTATAAACTTATATTGGATAATATAGAAGCACATTATGTATATATATATATTAAGAAAATTATTTCAATTTTCTTTCTTTTCCAATTTTCAGCAGATTAATTTTCGTTATTCTTTTTGAAAAAATTTAAAATAGTAAAAAATTACTCCAACAACTTTTAAAACATGCTTTAATTATTTCAAAATTTATCAATTATTCTTACTTCTTATTTCACCTTCTTTCTTCTGAATTTGGTAAACTTTTAGTTACAGCAGTTGACTTTTAAAAATGTTTATGATTTAAATAAAAGAAAAAGCAAAACTCCATTTTAGCATTCTAAATTTTCATTTAAACTACTGTCTATTGTTATAGCTACTATATCTTTTGACAAGAAGGATTTGTAAAAAGTGTCTATTTTTATATAAAATGCTGAGAATCTCCTGAAATGCTGATATTTTTAATTGCCTATTGTTTAAATATATTTAGATTTTTTTAAATGCCTATTGTTTAAATACATTTCATTTATTACAGATAAAAAAAATAAAATAATAAAATCAGTTTTATTTTCACACATGACCACCTAACTTAACCTCAGGCTAACCCTAAATCATTTGATTATAAATTAATATTCAATTTTAAATTAAAAAAAATATATTACAGTTTCTTTAATCCAATAGTATATATATATACAATATTACTTTCTAAAATATTGATCGTATTAAATTTATTATAAAGCAATAAATAATATTTGTCTAAATCGCATGTTGTTAATAAACTGGTAATAAATGAAAGTTTGCTAATCTTTCACATGCAAAAACAGTTATTTCAAAGACAACCAATCAGATTTTTTTTAAACAGCTGTTTCTTAAGAACGATCAGGCATAGACATACGACAGAGATTTTGACAAGAAAAGGTTGATAACCTTTTCTAAACTTAACTTTTATATATATAAGCCAGTCTTAAGCATCTTGGCCTGAAAGCTTGAATATATAAACATATACATATATGTAATAATAACAAGCAAATAATCTTTCCATTATTAATATAAATTCCAAATGGATTGGGTTCAATAAATAGGCTTGATCTTTTTAGGAATATGTGCATTGTAAGCTACCACTTACATTATTAAGAAGCAATTTTAATTAAAATATTGACTGATAATAATAACATTATACATCTGTCATCAAAACTTTCTTACATGTCATCTCTGGTACATGTATGTATTCACCATAGCTATTTTAACACATCTAATTTTTGAAAGCACATTACATACCCTTTTCTAAATTTAAATATACTAAATGGTAAAATTAATATTTCATTTCATCAACATAGTAATCCATTTACAATATAAATCAACAAGTGCTTTAATAAGCAGTGAGGGATTCCCCCCTCTTTATTATTGTTGAAATACTAGATAAAAATATTCAAAATCAAGAAGGTTAAATGAAAACAATTATATATTTTAAAAATATAACAATAAAGATAACAGAAATTTATAGTTCCCAATTAACATTTTATTATTTAAATGTATACACAATGGTCCTCATGGTATAGTTGATAACACACCCTTGGTTTATGCCTGAATAAATCTTGAAAAATATTTCCAATTAAAAAAGAGCTTTCAGATAGCCAATCCATAATCAAGTTAACAACTTGGCTATCCAATTACTGATTCAGTAAATAAAATGTTTTTATTATTAACTAGAAGATAAAACAATGAAAGAAAATTCCAAAAGCTGTTAGCAATCAGCATTTGACTAGCTTAGTTAGAAATATATATTTTCTCTCTTTCTTTTCTTCTATCTACCTACCTATTTACCTGCCTGCCTATCTACCTACCTACCCACCTACCTACCAATATACCTACTTATCTACCAACCTACCTATCTACCCACCAACCTACACATCCAACCACCTACCTACCTATCAGCCTACCTACTTACCTACCTATCTATGTACCCACACACCCATCCATCCACCTACCTACCCACTACATACCCACCTACCTACCTACCAACTTATCTACCTATCCCCTACCTACCTACATACTTCCTATTTACATATCTACCCCTACCTACATACCTCCCCACTTATCTACCCTCTATCTACCTACCTACCTACCTACCCCCTATTTACATATCTACCCCTACCTCCCTCCCTCCCTACTTACTTACCCCTATCTACCTACTTACCCCTATCTACCTACCTACCTAAGTTCCTATCCACCTACCTATCTACCTGCCTACCAACCTATCTACCTACCTACCTACCCTCCCTATCTACCTATTTACCCCTACCTATCTACCTACATACCTATCCACCTACCTACCTACCTACCTACCTACCTACCCCTTACCTACCTACCTACCTATCTACCTATCTATAACTACCAACCTACATATTTATCTACCTACCTACCTCCCTACATCTCTCCCTCCTTACCTCCCTATTCTCTAACTACCCACCTACCTATCTACCTCTTACCTACCTACCTACCTATCCCCTACCTAACTATCTACCTATCTATATACCTACCTACCTCTCTCCCTCCTTACCCACCTACCTATCCTCTACCTACCCACCTACCTATCTACCCCTTACCTACATATTGACCTAACTACCTACCCACCCCCTACCTAACTACCTACCTATCTATCTTCCTACTGACCTATTGACTGACCTACCTACCCATCCACACACCTACCTACTTACTTACCAACATATCTACCTATCTACCCATCTATCTATCTATGTATTTCATTTGCAACATATATGTATAAATATGATACAGAGTCCAGTCTTACATGTAAATTAAAACCAAAACATTAAATTATTAAAATAGTTAAAAATCAACTTCGATATTTTGGTATAGAAACAGATTTCATCAGAAGTTCTTCAAGCGATTTTGTTGTTAGTATTTTAATAGCACTTCTGAATGTTCCAAGTTTTAGATTTCTTTAAATAAACCATTAAAAAAATGTATTTCCTAAAATTAATTTATTTAATAATGTATTAAACTACTCTCTATGCTGTTTAATAATGATAATTTGATCAATTTAGTTGATCTGAAGGGTTCCATGTGATGAATATTCATTTAATGAGTTTGACTTGCTTTTTTATAGTAAGATAAACTAAACAAAAATATCAGTATTTAAATAATAGCACACTGCCGGTCAAAAATCAAACCAATGGTTCCGCACCCCACCCCCCCAAGGAAAAAGCAGTACTCATCATGCTTTTGATAAGAATTTGAGTATTTTATCAACTGTTTTTATCCTCTAGTCAATAATAATTGATTCGCATTTACTAATAAATATTAGATGGCTATCTAGATTGGTTATGGAGCAACTAACAGTAAATTTACAAAATCCTAAGCCTATAGAAAGTTTTTTAAAAATTTACTTGGTGAATATTCAATCCAAATATAGTCTGTTTTTAAAGTCTTTCTAACAACAAGAATTCAGCCTACATTATTTAGTTTTAATTATGTGTATATAGACATTTTACATATTTTTAAAAATAACTAGTTTTCTTATAATTACTAAAGGTTAGGAAATGGGTCATTATCATCATCATCAATCATTATCAATCCACTACAGGATGAAAGTCTTTCCAAGTTCAATCCATCTTCTCTGATGTTTAGCTTCTCTTCTCCACATCACCACTGCACACTTTCTTATTTCATCCATCGATCTCATATATGGTCTCTTTCTGGGTCTTTTAAAATCTCTTGGAATCCAGTTTAAGATTTCAATTATCATTTATTATTATCTCTTCTAACAATATGTACAGCCCAACTCCACTTCAGTCTTTTTTTCTTATTGCAGATATAAATTTCATACCAATACCAAAATGTTGTTTTACACTCTTGAGACTTTATTCTCTTCTACAGATTTCCTTGCTAGTTCACAGTTATACCTACTTATATCATTTGCATCTCTTTTCTACACCATTTTACAAAATTTCAAGATATTCAATCCTTTTTAACGCATCATTTTTGTATATCTTCATATTCCTTCTTTTCTTCATAAATTCTCTAGTCTCAGTAGAAATTTTCTTGGTCAATTGCTGCTTTTTTCTACCAGCTATCTTTATTGCAGTTTTTAAAAGTGTATCAGTTATTTTTGTATTAATTTCATTCAAATCTGAATCATATTAAAAATCTGTTTGTAAGTTCTAATTTAAATTCATTAGAATGTTTTTGAAGATTAGGAATATCAACTGTAAATATTGTTTTTCTTAATAATTTTTGTCTCTCTAGTTTTGCATTACATGTATCTTATATCTTACTAATCGATGATCACTTCCTGTGTTAAATTTATTAAGAACATTACAATCTTGATATTTTCTGTTAGCAAAAATATAATCTAATTCTGCTGAACCTACATTTGGATGCTTTCATGTCCATTTGCTTTTAACATTTTTCTCAAAAAAAGAAAAAGAAAAAAAGAAAATTCATAATATAAAGTTGTTTTTTTTCTGCAAACTCACAAGTCCATGTCTTCTCTCATTTCTATTACCATTACCAAAATTACTGACAGCATTCCAATTCTAGCATTAAAGTCCTCCATAACAATTTTAAAATGTTGTTTACTCTGATCAAAAGCCTTTTGTAAATACATATAAAAATCTTCTACTAATTCATCACTATGAGAACTTGTTATCTGCATTTGGTATTGCTATTAAGTTGTATAACTAATCTTGCCACTTTGTCCGATATGCCATCAATCTCCACAAGGTTGTTTTTCCACTTTTTATTTATGATGAATTTTACTCCACTTGCATTTCCAATATTTGTGACTTTATAATAGAGTACATGTCCACTTATTAAATCAATTGACTCCTCATCTTTTCTTTTAACATCACATGTCCCATTTAATATAAGACAGTTCTTCCAATTCTTGCAATCTTCTTTCAAAAGTGATCTGCAGTTGTAAGTACCTAAATAAAAAGTCATCATCAATTGGCAGCCTGGGTCACAATCAGAGGATTCTTAGCACCATCTGCCTTTGGCCACCAACCTCTTCCTTGGTTGGTGACTTTATGGCCTCCTGGGAATAAGACCCATTGATTTATTTTTGTCTGTCATAATTGTATATATCTATTGGAAAAATATCGTTTACAAGAGGTACCAATAAACTCACCATGCTATCATTTACAAAGGTAAAAAGCCAATAAACTCACCTTGCTGACTAATTGTGTTGGTGAGCAGTCCATCCATGTTTGTATACTATAATAAATAATCACATAGTAATAACAGCTGCAATGACAAGAACGTATGGAGTGGACATTAGGAATTTGCCCTGCTTTGTTCCTTTAAGGCCTCTGAGAGGAATTAAATGGTTTCCTTTCAGTTAATAGCAAAATCCTTTCCAGCAGCCAGAAAACGGGTATTCTAACATAAAGCTTAATTCAATAGCTTTATTACTATGGAGTTGATAAAAAGTTAGTCTTGCAATCGCCAGAACTGTACTATATCCGTAGATCATAAGCTACAGAATCGGACAATCTATCATCACATTAAGCCATGCAGAATACTCTAATATTTAAATTCTTTATAAAGTAAACAATAAAGGGTTGCACAATTTATTGGTAAATTATATTAATTTTACTATAAAGACAGTATATATACAACAAACATTCTTAGGATTAAGCCAAAAAGTTTAAATACATTTATTTATACGTTTATATTCGTGCACATATTTGCACATATATACATTATATAATAAACTAAATAACCGTAAATGAAATTTAAAAATCACAACCTCATAGCAAAATATTTATTTATTCCTAATTTATTATTTGCTTACATGTGAGTCATATTTTTGAAAACAATGTTTATATCATTTGATTATTATTAACAGAATACTTACAATGATTATAAGCGAGAATATAAAATGTTTTTTAGCAGAGTTTATAAGTACTTTTATTCTTGTGGTGAGTAAAATGTTTATTACACTGTGATTGTATATAGCTTAAAATAACATTTATCTTTATTCCATTCAAATATTTATTTATCTTTATATTTTTATGACCTGAATGATATCGTTTCTCTTTTAATGAATCCTGAATATGATAATTTGTAATAGTTACTATTAAGGATTAATTAGTAAATTTATGTATTTAAGTAAAGATACACAAAATCGCAAAATTGGAAAGGCTACATACTAACCTGATTTATATTAAAAAATAAATAAATAATCGAAAGTCTTTATTATTACGAAATTATCAGAATAGGATTTATTTTTATTTATATGTAAAGGCAATGCAAATAATGGTGTGTGTCAATTATGGGACAAATCCTCAGAAGATGCATATAGACATCAGACCTCTGAAGATATAAGTTCTTGTCTTGGTGGATCTAAATTTTAAACCATCCCTTGTGATTAATAAATTGTTTAATTGCTTGGTTAGATTGCTATTTTCTAATAGATTTTTTGGGTCATAATTTTTTTTTTCAATATATACTTAATAATTATATATAAAGAATAAAGATAATTAGTCTTTAAATAGCCCATTGCAGAATAAAGTTTTCTATTATAGCCCCCCAAAGAAAAAGGTGAAACTGAAAATTATTTTCTCATTAGGCTGAGTCAACTAACTTCCAAGTGTTAAAGATTGATTTAAGTAGGCAACCAAATAGTGATAATGACTGATCATCATTAGTAATAGTTTTCCATTTTTGTCATCCTCTAAACATAATTTATTTTAACATAAAATTTTAAAGCAGCATTATATATTTAATAAACTTCAAACCACTAAAATTCAAAATAACTAAACACCTATTTACTGGTCAATATGATGCAGTAATGGAATTGATTATAATCCAGCTATTGAAAGAATATCATAAGCTTTCTTAAAATTTTCTAAAATTCCTAAATTTCATTCAGCTCAGATGAGCTTGATAAGTAGATCTGTCAAGCATTACACTACTATGTATATATTGAAATAGTATATTTCTTTAGAATATATTTCATTGCTATATAAATTAAATGAAAGTATAGAAAGGAATTTTATTAATTTAAAAGTATGACACCATTAATATTTTAAAAAAAATGAGTTGTTATTATTATTATTTTAAAAATATTATATATTCTTTTATAAATAAAAATTGATTTTATTAAAGGATAATATAAAAAGAAATTCAGGTGTTTAATTTAAAAATATTAATTTTAAAGAATTGACAATTAGTTTTAAGTAATCTTAAAATTGACTGTAGATTTATTTACAGTTCTATTGACAAGTAGCCAAGAATAATTTCTTATCAATAACACTGTTTTGATTGCATAAATAAAATTGTCTACTGTTGAATTTAAAAAGGAAAACATTGGATTTTAAACTCTCAAAATGAATGTGTAAATAAGCAGATTTTATACCAAAACTCAAATGGATAATCTACTTCATATTTTCATATATTATAAATAGGATTGTTTTATAATCATCAATTGCTAAAAAATCATGATTTTTTTCTATATCTTTAAGCCTATCTTTTATATTTCAAATGAAGTATCATAATGAAGAAATCATCTGCTATATTTATAAATTTGTGGAGAGACATTTAAGTTTATTTACTGGTAAATGAATTAATGTGCAGTTTATAAGTTCTCTATTAAATATTTAATTTAATTTATAATAAATCGTTTTTTTATATAAATAATTTTATGCTGATACTAATTATTTATAAATTGTCAATTCTTAAATATTGGATCAATCACTATATACATAATCATCAAAGCTATATGCAAATAATATTTTCAAAATGTTTTAAATATAATGTTAAAAAATAACACAGTTATAATAAATGATAGTTTATTTTATTTTATAGATATCACATTTCAATGTAAATTATGAAATATATAATTTGTTATTTAATGATATTTATAAATTAAAGTAATAATTGTTTCAATGGTAATCAATATTTATTTTATATATATGGGATTTGACTGATACTGTATGTATTGGTAACTGAGATATTATTGATATGATTAGCTGGGTATTATTAGTTAGTTCCAGTTATAAATTCCCATGGCTTCATTTTATAATAATTTTGTTTTTATATTGAATACTTTCTTAAACATGGCTGATGTTTATATCTTTATAAATAATATGGCAATAATAAAGAATTAATATTAAAATATACTATATATGAAGTTTTTAGAACAGTTGTTATTTCTATGCCATTAACTAGAATATTGTAGTAGAGAGTTAAACATATATATATAAGAATTTCATCCGTTGCTTAATTTTATAGCCCTCAGTGTATAGGTTACCATGAAATTAAGTATTGAGATAAGGATAGCTTGGTTTGTTTTGGCAATGTCTCAGATTGTTGATCATACATGTGTTTGTTGATTTTGATGTACTAATTTAAATATTGGTAACTATTACAATGACATTATTGTTATTTTATATTTAAAATAAATTATTATCTTTAATAATAAAATTTTCTTTTATTACTGACTATTACTTTGAATTATAAAATATAAAATATTAATATGCCAAATTAATACATGTCAAAATGTAACTCATGCTGGAAAAACTTGTCATTTATTTTAAGATTTATTATTAGTTGGAATAGTTTCATTTTGTAAATCATAATTTCCCAATATTTGTTTGTAAATGCGACTTTACTAATAAATCTAACTTCTTCATTTGGTATTTTCTTATTTATAAATATTAAATTACAATTGATTATTGGGAAAGAAGTCGACTTATTATCTAGTGGTACTTTCATATTATAACAGCAAAAATCTTGGGGTGAACATGGGGTGATGGAAAATCATCATTATCATCCCAAGTCAATGACTAATCAACTTAAAAAAAACAAATAATATAAAGAGCATGAAAGATTAGCAAAAACACTATAAATTCATCAGAATTACACAAAGGTAATAATCATTTATCAGCATGAATGATCAATAAAAATAAATCAACAGTCAATCTTGGGAGTGGATTTGAAATAGGTCTGCTATAGATTAGACTAATTATTTAGCCATTGCCAAACTTAGGGCAGAATATAACACAATATTTTGGACACACATACTTAAAAGTGCTAATCTATCAGAATATATAACAATAAAAACAATAATGCTGGGATACTAAAACATGCTGATCATCATCTATGGCCTGGCCATTTAGCACCACTACTGGCCAACTATAAACTTAATTTCTACTTATTACTAAAATAAAATTTAATGTAGTTCATGGACTTTAAAAGAATATCCCTTTGTGTCAATCCAGGATCATCTGGATGTCCAAAAACACTACAAAAACCTTTTTATATAACAGACCATTAAGCATGAATCCAGTTCAGTGAACAAAAGCTCTACAACTATTACTGTAAGCAAGAGATATAAACATAACAAATAATGTTTCAAAGTTAATCTGAAGTGCAAAACATATCACTTTTACAAATTTTATTAACTAAAAAAAAAATGTATAGGCTCACTTTCCATTTTGAGCAGTTTTATGCATACAACATTACATTTTTAGTATTTTATCAACTGGTCCCAACTTTAGCATTCTATCAAATTCATCTCTAAACCATTATCAAATCTAACTTTTTATTTTTATATTTCCTTTACATAATTTGTTCCCAGCATATATGAGTAGCTTTCCATTTTTATTCTGTATAGCATGTGCTTTTAATACCCTCATTTTATTTTAAATAATTGTTTAATATTCTATATGTGAAGTCTTTTCTATGTAAGTTTTTTTTTTATATTTTTTAATTTTTCCTCTATCAGTTTTCTGTCTCTGTTGCAAGCCAGTTCATTCTTAAAAAAAATTATACATGTTCAAATCATAATCTTTTTTTTCCCTGCTCTCATCAGTGTCTTTCCTTTAATCATTAGCAACATTTGAAATATGTTTTTATGGCATCACCTTTCTAAATATATTTTATTTGCCCTTATAATAATATTTTTTATATTCTGCAAATGTTGTTCAGAAGCATCAGCTTCCAGATCTCATTCTTTTGCAAATCTTTCAATTTACCATTTTCATTGGTTTTATTTTCCATACCAACTTCCTTTCTATCTTGTCAATTGACATTTTAATTAGAATTTCATTAAAATTATATTATGGTCATATCTGCACTGGAATTAGAAAAAGATATATTTACTTTAACGATCGGGGAAGGAGACTTACGTAAACTGCACTACGGGGCGCCATCTAGGCATTTGAACCTAGAAAAATTTATAAAGTAGGCAGATACGTAAGTCAAAAAAAAAAAAAAAAAATTTTTTTTTTTTTTTAAATTTTGCATCCGGTCGTTAGCCCATGTCACTAGCTCAGGGAGTAGCAGAGATTTTAAAACATTTATAAGTTTCAATAGACTTCTATTCTCAAAGTATATATTAAATATTTAGAACAATAAAACAAAAGAAGCCACTGCCAGTAATTAACACACAAATAGATTTTTATTAACGCACATTTAAAATTGAAGATTAAATTTATTTTTAGATTTTAACATTAATATTTTTTTTTTTTAAAAATTTAAATTACTATTTTCAATAGATCGCACAGATTTGCTTTAAAATGTTGGGTATAGATCGCTTACATAGATTTCATGGTCAAAAACATTTCAAATAAACATAAATGATCAAAATACAAAATTATTGATGCCGACAATCGCAGAGGGAAACTTATAAGTAACCCAATAGTATTCAACCGTAAGATACTTGCGTTGTCACCAATAACTTAAAAGACATCCGAATAAATACATTTCGATACTCACCGTAAGGTATCATTATTTATCGAATGTCTATATATTTTGATCAAATATGAAAACCAAAATATAATTAACCGCAAACGAATCCATGCAAGCGTCTATAAACAACTTTAAATTTAATACATTTTTAGTTAAAATATAATACACACATCAAAAAAGAACTGGAAATGATTGCTTAAACATTTACATAAAAAATATCAATAATTGAATTTGCATTCTTTAAGTCAGATAAGAGTTCTTATTTTCAGTTATTAATTACTTGCAATTTTAGGAAAGTTATTAGATAGATACAATAGTTCATACTTTACGGATTTAATAGATTGAGAAGTCCATCTTCGTGATCACTTTAGTAGATTTTGTCCTTCTTTGAAATGAAACTGTGACTCCATGCATTTGGTCAGAACTGTCATCCAGAGGCTTCACTGTTGTCGGAAAATTAAATTTATTGCAGCTTCCACATCGGAAATCTGCAATATAGCTAGTTAGATCTTTCATAGTCAGCTCTCAGATAACAATTATATAATAATTTGGCTTTTATATTTTTATTGTCTCTTTCTTGATCTTGAGATCAAGAAAGTCACTAATCCATTCGTGTTCAGTTTGGTCGTGCTGTTATTTTCGTGTTTGGATTGGCATTTAATTCCTTTGTTTCTCTATTCCATTTAATTTTTTCACATGTCTCAGAGGTTTGCTTTTGAACAATCATTTTTAATAAGACAATCATTTCCATTTTCTAAGACTATGAAACAACATTTTTCTATTTTTTTCAAAAATACTTTCAATTTTTTTTTTTAAAAGTTGCACCGCATATTAACAACTTTTTTTAGTTTTTAAGTTTTTTTTTCTTTTATAAACAAATTTTATTTACGCTTTTTATTTTCATTTTAAAATAATGTAACGGCATATATTCCGTTACATTACATATTGCCTACAACTTTGTTCTATTAATGCTAGTTTTCATCTCCGAGACTAATATATGTACATATTCTTCTGTTAGGGACATTCTTTCAGATGTTAATAAAAATATATTTTTTAGATGGCAAAAACTACAAGTTTTTGATCTGTCATTTGCATTGCACAATTCACATTCACACAAAATATTCCCATCCTCTTCCACAGTTGCATTAACATTCACAATAGGTTCACATATCTTCTTTAACATCTGCAATTCACACAACTATATACGCATGTAAATCTGAATTAAAAACAATATTAGTCAAATTTTCACTACTCTAGCTGTCATAATTTTGGAGACTTCAATATATAAGATTCAGCCTTAACAGTCAGATTAATATTTATACCACATCTTCCTTTCTATCTACACTCTAAGAGTGATCCATAAATTATTCATCATGTTAGAAATCCCTCTATACTCCATCTCATCTTATTCAAACAAAGAATAATAATTCTACATTTCCTCTTAATATTTTTTGCATTTTTAATTTACCTCACTAATTAGCCTTGCATTTTTTCTATCAGGTTTAATATCTATATTATTCAAAATCCTACAATACAAATCTTCTATAATTTATCTAATATTCATCATGTCAGAAATCCCTCTATACTCCATCTCATCTTATTCAAACAAAGAATAATAATTCTACATTTCCTCTTAATATTTTTTGCATTTTTAATTTACCTCACTAATTAACCTTGCATTTTTTCTACCAGGTTTAATATCTATATTATTCAAAATCCTACAATACAAATCTTCTATAATTTATCTAAATTAATCTCTCTATGGCTTCATTAAGTTGAAGAAAAATAATGTGCTACTTTTCTTTGCATCTTTTCTTGCCAAGCACAAAGCCTGTATATTGAAAGTACTATAATTGCCAGTCTTTTGCCACTCATTTAAATTAACCTCTTCAAAGCTTCATTATTTATAGAAAAAAATAATGTTATAATTTACCATTGTTTTCTACCTTGCAATATTAATCTAATGAGCCTAAAGATGTCAAGGTTGCCACTGGTTTCCAAGGTTGCCACCACAGTTTATTTACTCTTATGATAATCTCTAAGATACTGGATTATTGCTTACTTTCTCAGTGCAATTTTATTAAAATTTGATGCATAAATTGGATGCCACAGACTAATCCACCATACTTTAGTAAAATTAGAGCTGCTTGATTATTTTGTAGATAAGCAGCTATTCTAAAAATCCTTCCTCTACATGCTACATGAAACTCATCCAGTGGCATTAATTCTGCATTAAATATAAAACAAAACAAAATAATTTACGCAGGGAATGAATAACCACAAACTTGATCCTGTGCATAGCTCTTTTGAAAGGTTTTATTTTGGAGATTAATAATATATTCTAAAAGCATAATTGCTTTTATATCAAAACATTGAAGGTATTGGATTTACTGGGAAGTCTAAATTTGGCATTTTCTGAGATTGGGATTAATAGGATGTATTAAAAACGGCTAATGATATTAATAATTTGCTTTGTGCAATGATACTTGTGTTCATTTTATCACTTCTTATATAGAATAAAAAAATTTAAGAAAAGAAAGTTATTATTTCTTATTTGATAATATTATTGAATCAATACTTGTTAAAAACCCTTTTTTCCTTGGAAACTTTAATATGAATATGAATATAAATTGTAAACAGGGTTCAAAATCATTAAAAGTAATGATTTTGAGAATTCAATTGGTCTATATAAGCTTCATATGGATTACCTATCATTTTGTTTTTTTTTTAAAAAATTTCTATAAAAAATTATATTATAGTTAAGAATCAAAATGTATTAAAAAGTTACTATTTTAAGATCACTTACAAATGAAGATGGCTGTCATAATATAAACTGAGCATTGATTGTATATATGTGTGGAGATGATAATCTGGATCAACTGACGAGTGCTGGTTTAGCACGAAATACAAATATTGGTGATTATTTATCTTTTTGGCATGTATGTGATCAAGTGTCTCAGCAGTATGAGATAGCGTGGATGGTTGGGTCGTGTGAAAGTCTGAGTACAAACCCCCTATATATTACATATTGGAGTGCAGGTATGAAAAAGCCTGTACTATAGAAAAAAATTATATATTAAAATAATTATATTAAAAAATAGATTCTATTCCCAATATATTGATAGATTTTTTTTACTCATTCTTTAGTACTAAGCAATTGCTGCTTATATCAACAACAGTTAAAATTTTGAAATTAATTAAAGAAATGATTTTGAATAGAATTATTTAGAAAAATAACAACAGAAGAAAATATGCCTATACAATTGGAAATATTTTTAATTAAGAAGGGTGTGTGTCTATTAGTGCTTGCTTTGGAATCTGAGACTTAAAACAAAACAATGTAAAGATTTCAAATTAAACAATTTTAAATATGAAAAAATGCAAGTTATATTTAGCAAAGAAAATGAGATTCATGAATGAATTAAAAAATATTATTAGAGATTTAGAAGTTGAAATAGGGATAGGCTGGATTTGTTGCTAAAAATAATAATAATAGTTGAGAAACAAAAGTTCTAAATTGGAATCAATTAAAAAGAGAGACGAATGAATAAGATAAGCAAGCATTTTGGAATGAAACAGCTATGGATTGGAATACCAGGATTAAATTCAGTTATTATTAAAAATTCTGCTGCGGCTGATTTTTTTATTATTACATGTAATTGTTAAATTCATTAAACCGAAAATTCAACTTACAAGGCAATATTTATGTAAATGAACACACACATTTACCTGCTTTTGAGACCACTCGTATGGTTATTTCTTATGTAAAGTTCATATTTATAGTCGTAAAACAGGTAAAATAAACTACTTAAAAAGTTTGATTTAAATAAAAACATGTATACCTTTACTGTCAACATAGTTAAGCAAATGCGTTTTAAGCAGGCTTTTTATTTTTTCTTGTTTTTTTTTAAAGTTATCTGTTTGGTATAATATCACGTGTTTTAAATAATTTTATATAATATGATATACAATAATGGTCTTATAACTATTGTAAAAATTATGTGTTTCTTTACAAATCAATCAATATATATTTAGAAAAATATATATGTATTTTTTTTGTGTGCAGGTATTTGCGATTGCTCCGTCAGCACAAATAGTTTTAAGTGATCAAAAAAGTGGTACATTTTTCAGCAGTGCTTGGGGAGGAGGATTGGCTGTGACTTTAGGGATGCATTTTGGAGGTCGAATTTCAGGTAACTTAAAAACAAAACGAAAGAATTAAAAAAAACATTTTCAGTCTTCTATTTTTGAATGTATCTTAATTTAGTTACTGTTATCTCTAAAAAGCCTCATGATGTTGTGATAACATTATCTGTCTATTACATTCATATGATGGTTTCAAATCCAAGCTGAGTAAAACTTATCTTTTTTTTTTTTTCAGATGCCAAACAGATTTAGGATTTTGTTTTTAAATGGTCATCCTGTAATCTGTCCAGTTAACTATTTAACATTGATTAATATTCTAGTTATTGTCATTAAAATCTTTCCTAGCCAGAAATTATTTTTTACTGTTTTTCTATGAGAAGTAAATTCTTTGTTTCACAATGAGAAGTTGTTGAGTAATGATTAACGTATATTAATGTAATATTATTAATATAAACCTTAATGATTCATTTAATAAAGTTAAGAACATATAATAATATTTTCAGAAACACTAGTTTGTCAGTTTTACAAAATTTCAATGCCTTGTATTCACTTTCATATCTCAAAAACAACAGAAAAAAAACTCTTGGCGTTTAAAAATAAGAAAGCATTCTAAAAAATTTAATTCACATAATTATTTTAATTGTTTAATTTGCAATTTCTTACAATATTAGCATTTTGCAAGGATTACTATTATGTTTAGCACCATAAAATTTAATTCAGTTGTAAATATCATAAATGTATAAAAAGTGATAAAATTAAAGGTTTTCTATAGAAAAATTTTTAATTAATGATTGTGATATATATTACAGTGAAAATTTTCATTATGTTAGATATTGGTATAATGCGATATTAACAACAAACTAACACATATATGGATGAATTCGATAATTATATATTACAATAATGAAATTTAACAGCTATAAAACATGCTGTTCTGATTTAACAATATTGGAAAGTAGCTAGATTATTGACAGAATCAACTATCATTGAGATACTTAGTTGGATTATTTAAAATGCAATATCTAAAATTTCTAATAATGAAGAGATTATATTTCTCTAGAAATATCATTGTTACTTAATTCCTAGTCCCCAAACACTAAAGAATTGATTAAAATTAGCTTTATTTTTAACTAAGATAAATGGTAATTAAAATAGTTATCTTTACTTTATCTAACCACACTTTAAAAATTTAAATAAATTACTTTATTTTGGTAATAACTCAGATTTTATGCAGATTCTTACTTTCTTTCAAATGATTAAATACACAATCACATCATTAAAAAATATATGTTATGAATCAGGACATTGAATCCAAGAATAAAGAATATGTCCAATAAAAATAATTATATTAATGATAAGTTTATTAACTATAATAACGTAATTATTTAACATAAAACTCATTTCCAATACAAATGAAATACTCTGAAAAAACTTGAGCTGAATCAAGCCACTATGAAAAGGTATAACCGTATAGATATAATCTCACTTAATAGCAATGATTAACTTTTAGCGAATTCTCACCATAATCATAATGCAAAATTAATTAACTTACTATGCCTAGAGCAGGATCAATATATAGTTTATAAAATATGCAAATTATTGCAGCAAAAAATGTAAATTATAAATGTTGGATATTCCATTGTTTTGACAAAGGGATGCAAGACTTCTTCCTGTTGATTGAATTTGGGTCTCTTGCAATAATCCATGACTCTTTGAACTTTCTCTTATGATCATCCCTCTCTATGCAGATGGTGGTAATGTTAAAAGGGAAAACATATATTCTGTAGCAAGATCATGATCCAGAAAAATTGACTTATGTTGTCAGTCTTGTTTAGCCTTGTTATAAAGATAGGAGTTCTGGTCAGCTCTTGTAGATCTATTAGCTTGAGACTTCCCATAGTATGGTGCTCTACAGGCTTGAGATGGGCATGAAATTTTATAGGCTATTTAAAGAGCATGTTTGAATGGATTTCTGTCTTTAATATCATTCAAAAGATTTTTAAAAGAAAGTGGTGTTCTAAATGTTATTAGAACAATGTTCATTCAAATTTTTTAAAGTTTTGTTGCTATGCTAGGAATATATGGAAAGTTAATTCATGGCTTATGCAGAATATTGTTGCTAGCAGTTTGTTATAGTGCATATACATTTTTTTACTATATTTATTAAAAGTCACATGTTTGCAGCCTATATGTGGAGATCTTTGATGTATTTTTTGATGTTAAGTTTTCTATCAGTTTTATATTTATACAATTTTTTGTTTCGATGCAAAAATATTTTTAGTTCTGCTATTTTATGTTTAAATGGCATGTTATATTTGGGATGGATAGCACCTCTCACTTGGATCAGTTTCACAATCATTTTATAGTTAAGCATTGATTTATTTCTTTGAATTTGTAAATCCAAAAAATTTATGCCTTGATCTTTATCTTCCACTTTCAAAGTCCATTCAAGTGGAGATTCTTTATTAAATTTTAAAAGAATATTAGTGATTTTATTTTTGGCCACCCATATAAATACATCATCGACATATCTAAAGTACATGTCATTTATTGTAGGCTCTAAATATTTCAAAAGAATTGCATTTTAAAATTTAGAAAAACTAAACTGTTGATATTCCCATTGATTGGAAGCCTCTTAGACCAATCCTATATCATCTTATAGTATTTACTCTTAGTGTAGGCTATTATATTTATTTCAATTCACTTTAATACCTTGAGGAGTTATTTTACTGCAAGATTTCTTGAATGCATGCGCTAAAAATGTCCATAGGCATCAAACCATACAGTTCTTTTATATTCAAAGATGTGATAGGGTGGTGTTTGTTTATTTTTATATTTTTAATTTTTTCAACACATTCATAGGAAGATTTTCTTGATTTGAAAATAAATGCATAAATTACAAACTTAAAATTCATAAAGGTTACTTCATATAATATTCAAACATGTAAAAATAAATCTGTTTCAGCTATTTTGTGCAAATTTTGCAATAAGGCTTATTCATACATAGAATATTTTGCAATTTATCCTTTGTCAGCAATACCCCCATGGTTATTTGCTAACATTGAACTTCATAAAAAATACTTTTCATTAAGACTAATGTTAGATGCTATGGGAACATATTATTTTAAAGCTACAAAATTAATTGCTGACTGGTTAATCAATGACTTGGAATTTGGCTCTTATTCAATCAAATCTTCTTATGAGTATGTTGAAAGAATTAAGGATATAAAAATAAATAAACATCATTTTTGGATATAAAAGAACTGTATGGTTTGGTGCTTAGAGACATTTCTACTGCATGCATTCAAAAAATCTTGCAGCAAAATAACTATATCAGCATAAGACAGATTTCATCTTTGAGGTATTAAAGTGGATTTCCAAGAATATAATAGCTTGAACTAAGGATAAATACTATAAGATGACATGGGGTTGGCCCAAGGGGTATCCAATCAATGGAATTATTAGCAGTTTAATTTTACTTAAATTTGAAAACACAATTCTTCAAAAATATTTAGAGCCTACAATAAACAATATGTATTTCAGAGATATAGATGATATATTTATATGTGTAACCAAAGATAAAATTACTAATATTATTTCAGAATTTAATAAAGAATCTTCACTTGAATGAACCTAGGAAGTGGAAGATAAAGATCAAGACATAAAATTTTTGAACTTACTAATTCAAAGAAATAAATTGATGCCTGACTATAAAATGATCACAAAACTGATCCAAGTGAGAGCTGATGCTAACTAACATGCCATTTGGATTAAAAGGAATTTTCCATCAAAACAAAAAATTGTGTAAATATGAAGCTGATAGAAAACTTAACATCGAAGAATATATAAAAGATCTCACAGATATAGGCTATAAATATGCATGTAACTTCAATAAATATAGTAAATTTTTTTATATAAACTGTAAAAAAACTTCTAACAATGACATTCCATATAAGCTATGGATTAGCTTTCTGTATATTTCTAGAATAGCAGCAAAACCTCAAAAAATTTGCTTGGACACTGTTCAAATAGTGTTTAGAATACCATCCTCTTTTAACAATCTTATGAACAATACTAAAGATAGAATTCCATTTGAACACACTTCTCAAATAGTCTATAAAATTTCATAACCATCTTTATCTTGTAAGCAGCATACTATGAGGAGTCTCAAGCTAATAGATCTACGAGAGTCACATAGCACTCCTATCTTTATAAAAAAACTAAACAAGATTGGCATCATAAGTCAATTTTTTTGGACCACAAGCTTGTTGTAGGATACATATTTCCTGTTTCTATCATTAAGACCATCTACATAGAGAGGGAGGATCAGAAAAGAAAGTTTAAGGAGGCATGGGTATTGCAAGAGGCCCAAATTCAATCAACAGAAAGGAGTCTTGCATCCTTTTGTCAAAAAATGGAACATCTGACACTTATAATTTACAATTCTTGCTACAATAATTTGCATATTTTATGAATTATATATTCATCCTGCTCCTGGTGCAGTTAGTTAATTAATGTTGCACTATAATTCTGTGAGATTTTTCTGAAAGTTAAGTCAGAGCTATTAAGTGAGAATATATCTATACAGTTATATCTTTTCATAGTGGTTTGACTTAGCTCAAGTTTTTTCAAAATATAACAATAATAAAATCAAATAAAAAAATTAAAAAAATGCAAATGCAAAATTACATCACAATTCAATATATATGAATACACACAAAATAATTCTTAACTAGCATAATTTAGTATACAAAACAAATAATTATCTCCCAAAGATATACACAACATGCAAACACATTATTTAAAAAAAACAAACATATAACATATTCAGCAGATTTTGAGAACATCTTGATTTCAAGAACAAAAATTGAACTTCTTCACTTGCCAAAAAATTATATAAACAATATTATTAAACAAATATCAATTACACATATTTATAATAGTCCTTAAAATAGTGATATTTCTTACAAGTATAACTTTTAATATTTTATGCATTTGGAATCTCCAGCTAATTTTTTATTAAAGATAAAAATGTTTTCACAAACTATTCCTTCAGTGCTAGTTTTTCCTTCATTTAATAATCCAAGCCAGATTTGCAATATTATACCTAGTTTAGTAGCTTTCACATCTCATTATCGCTTACAGCTTAATGCATCTATTATTATGCAATAACTGACACTATATATACTAGGGCTTTTCTTTTTCAGCTATTTGGCTTCTCTTTCCATTAGAAACAGAATTTGAAAGACTTCTGTTAGCAACACATCTTTATGTTGATTTTCTTAATGAATACAGTATTCATTATATCTGTTGGAAACAATAACTTTGACTTGGGATCTCAAGAACTTTAATGCTAACTAGTTAAATTGTCACAGATAATTTGCTTTACTCCTATTCTTTTATTTTAATCAATACCATAATAAACTAACATCTTTTTGATAACAAAAAAAAAAAAAACTTGTTTATAAAAATATATAGTTTACAAAATTTAACTAAATGTAGTTTAGCTAATATTATAAAATTATTAATATAGGTAATTCAAAAGTTCACTTGCTACTGTATTAGACAATTATCAAAATAAACATTTTACTTTATAAAATTTATTCACAAAGGAAATTTAACTACTAAAAAATATAGTTTTTAAGAATATATTGGTACCATATTTTTTATATTTTATTTGTAATTAAATAATAAATAACAATAATAAAAAATAATAAATTCTTTCCAATACATCTTATAAACTCTTACAATTTTCACTTCATAAAAGTAATTATTTATTTTTATCTTTAACAAAGTATGTTTGAACTACTTCATCTATACTTCTGCAATGAGGTAATCGACAAAATAGATTTTAACTTTTTTGATAATATGATATATATATTTCTACAAAATACTTGTGTGTATATATATTCTATTATATCTCCAAACTTTTGTTAATTTTCAATTACTAATAACAAATCTTGTGGTTAATCACTCCCCTTCATTCTATAATAATTAATTTTTTTAGTTTATAAATTTTATTTTTATCTCCTCAATTTATGTATCAAATTCATTACTAAAATTTATTACGATACCTTATGTATTACAGTAGTCTTTAAACCTACTATTATGTACAAAGCTTCTATGTCATTTTAAACTCTTTCCTATGTGATTTAACATTTTTAAATCTCTATGCATTTTTTCGCTATTACCTCTGTCTAAGATAGTTAATATTTTATTAATTATTAATTCACAGTTTCTGCTTTATTATATATATATATAGGGGTTGGCAACCTTTTAGTGATGTCATGCTGAACCTATGGTATAATGTCATTACATGTGCCAAATTGATTCTACCAATCTTATTATATATAGTATCAAAATTGGTCTGATTATAATGGGCTTCAATATTATATATTATATATTTTTGAAGCCCATTATAATCAGATCTTATATTAGAGGTCATTCAATATTTTAAAATACTTAGGATCATATATGAAAAGTATGTTTTGTTAAATTGTATTGCATTCCAAAGACACAACTAAAATTTCCTTTGGCATGGAAAAAAATCATTCCATTAATCTTTAAATAAATGTGTATTGTGTACAGTAATTCAAAATAGGCAGAACCCATTTACCTTTCAATGTTTTAATAAAAAAAATCTGATTAATGATCTCTAATAAAATAAAACATGTATTTTTCTAGCATTCATCAAAAATGTTTTTAAAAAACTCGTTAGTGGCCTAGCGATTAGCATAGCTGTTTTCCAAGCAGCTGCCCGGGTTCGCTTCCCGGTCAATGCATATTGACATATGAAAAAAAACAAACAAACAAACAAAAAAAAAAAACAACAACAACTCATTTTTGTGATATAAAAAAATCAATTTGAAATTGGAAGATGTTTATATATTCTTATTTTCTTTAAAACTGCGGAGATTTGGAATTTTTCTCTATGAGAAATTTGTTTTAATTACGCAATAGACATTTGCAAGAAAAAAACAATGATTTTTTTAACAAGTCTCAAGAAACCCGACTATCACTAACTATAAACTTTTTTTTTCCAAGTAAATGTGCCAAAACTTAAAATATATTATTACATAATTATTAATAGTTTTTCAAATGAATTGATATAATATTTTGTCTGAATATAAATTTATGGCGCCAATCGTGCATTATAATCAAAAAAAATTTTTTTTATTATTTTAATTCACAGTACCATTGATAATCTTCTGCATCCCAACCGTGGCTTACATGCCGTAGACTGCATACCCAAATATATATATATTATAACGTTGGGGGGGGGGGTAACTGGAATAACATTATTAACATTATTTTGTTTGAAAAATATTATTTATATTATCTCACTATCATACGACAACTATTATTATTATTATTATTCATCATTTATCTTTTCTTAAAATTATTTAAATTTTCTTATTTCTTTAAGACGTTATTTTATATTCATCTTTTCTTTTTTTTATATATATCAAATATAACTGTATAATCATTTATAAAATTATGACAGCTTAGACCTGGTGATCATAGTATATTCAAGCAGAGGGGTTAGAATATTATTGATAGATTGGTTATCAATCTTACCTATGGTCAGATTGAGATTGCATAAATGCACAATCCCGATCATTTTTTCTGATCATAGCACCCCTCCATAACTGCTGGGATTATGCTAATCATCCAAAGGCAATTGATTTTTTTCAAGAATCAATCTCAGGCACCATCCAACTATATAAACTTTATATAACTGGGATGTCTGGACTAAAGGCATAGCAAATCTAACTCCAACACTCCAAAGAGGGGGGGTGAGAGGACCTAGGGCCCAGTGCATTAATAAAGAGTGCATATCAACAATTATCTAATCATGGTGATGCAGATAGAGGAAAGAGAACAGACCAAGTAATATTTAGCAAACACTTTTTATTCCAACACACACACTCCAATAGGTTAATGATTCAATTACACAAATATTTTAAATAGTAAAATAGATATACAATAATTATTAAACAAATTAAATATAACTTAAAAAGAATTAATTCATCGCATATTTCCCTTATAATTCTTACATTTGTAATATTAACAGGCGTTTCTCATAACAGTTCATTTGCTCTTAAATAATATTTAGACATTTATCAACAATGTTAGAATATTTTATATTTACCTAGGTTTTTAACTTAAAGATGATGTCATCTATTTTGACAATTTGAATAGACCTCCTTCCACAGTTCATGATCTTTTAAGTTCCAGATGCTTGACTTTCCTTGTATCTGGCCATTCAGTCATCAGTGATGGTTTCTTTTCCTTCTTCAACACTTTTGAATGACAATAGGAGAGAATATGCAGCAGAGTCTTATGTTACAGACAAGGCATTAATAGGAGAGACTAATGATTCTGGAAACTGAGGAATAAAACACAGGTGGGCATTTCTGTAATTTTTTTAACAATACATGTTGCTTTGCTGACTTTTAACTTCAATACAAAATTTGAACTCAACTGATCTTCAAAATTTAAAAAAAAAACTCTTCTTTTTTTTTCCAACTATCAACTCTCCATTTTTATACCTTCCTCTACTATTATTTACTTTAATCAATTTTTGTTTTTAGTTTTTAATTAAATGATTAATCTGATTCTTGTTTTAGATTAATCCACTATCTTATTGGCTAGGAATTTTCCCAAATTCAATTGCATTCTTGCTGATGAGATAGTTTACAACAATTATTTTTTGTTAATTAATTTATTGTCTATTTTTATTTTGTATTATATTTTTATTTTGATCTACATTATATTTTGACATTGTACCATTTATTCTTTCTTACAGATAAAAAAAGAGAGAGAGAGAGAGAAAGCAGGTTCCGAATCTTAACTTACATATATATATATGAGAGTGTTATAATATATATTGCAACAGGAACTAGGTTTGAACCCTGTTACAAGTTTAAGGGATTCTTTAGCCACATATAGGCAGATGTAGTAGTCAAACATATATATATATTTGATTAAGTCAAAATGACTGAATAAAGTATCTAAAACTGGCTTAAAGGGGAGGTTTCGTGCTTATTTGTTATGGAGTATGGGTATATATATATTGTGAGAGTACCATATGAGCCTCACCTAAAACAATTTGTGTTTCTTTGTGAATTTCACTGTGCTTATATCGAATCAACAGATATAAATAACATACACCTATCTTAAACTTTTCATATATCAGCTATATACATAAACTAGTTAGTATTAAAAGAATAATTCTAAAAATGAATAATTCTAATTTGTTTATACACACACATAAATAAATGTTTCCAACTAATACTATTAGTTTTTATTAACTAAAACTTGACATTTGACAAAGCCTTAAGTCAACATTGCATTTTTATCAGTTGAAACAAAGGAAATAAACATTTGGAGTTCATTACAAATTGTATATTTTAAACAATAGAGAGTGTGAGCATGATTATGTGATATGCTTGCAGAAATTAATCCAGTATAAAAACGAACTAATATTGTTATATAATAATCTTCTATTTAGTTATCAAGGCAATAACTACATCTGTAAATTTAAATGTGTTGGAATTTAGAACACATTTAAAAAAAAAGAAGATTCACTATTTTAATTACTTTCTTCAAGTAATTAATTTACTTACTTTTAATTGTATAAAGAACTAAAAAATAATCTATTAAATTGACAAGGTTATAAGAGAAATCAACGTCTTCGAAATGAGTTTTCAAAATATATGTTTAAGAAGACAAAAATTTACAAAGATGTTCTCTGGCTAGACAATTTATGCCAAGGATTTCTGCTGATGTTTTAAACCTGAACATGTAAATTTATCCCTACTTAATGCCTAAAATATAATCATCGTAATTCCCATTTAAAAAGCTGCCTTAATAATGGACTGTTTTAATGAAGAAGATGTTAAATATTTTACTACGCAAATATTTAAAAGAATGAATATTTGGATTATCTCTTTGAAGGATGATCAAGGAACTTTACCTTTAAACATTCATCATCATTTTATTTCGTCTAAGGAGGAATATGAAACCATTATTCTTTCGCATCTTGGAATACTTCGTTGTGCACATTAATAACTCTTAAACTTTATTTTCTTTGTGGATAATTATATTTACGTGGAGAAATTATTTCATATATTAAATTGATTTTAACAGAATAAGTGGAGAAGGCATATTTATAATTTATAATAATTCCCATTTTTATTATCCCACAAATCACTCGTTCGAGGGCGATTCTAATCTCCTTTAATATATATAATAATCACATAGTTTAAAATCTACATTTTATTGATTTTAACCTAATATAAGAGTATGTGTGAGATCAATGATTTAAATGTGTCCCCAAATGCATGATTGTGTAAATAAACCTATGCTTTCTTTTCGAACCCACAAGCATTCATTTTCCTATGTTAAATACTGTGTTCTACTTTAATTACAAAGTTCATCATTGACGTCAAGAATGTGCGGACCCTTTTAAATGAATTTCTGGGAATTTGATTGGGCATTTCTCTTAATCCAAGTAAAACCCATTTAGTATGTTTTATGTACATTAGTTTAGTATTGCTGGTAAATGAATTGGTTGTTGAGACTGCTTAGTTTTGCTTTTCCAAAGATTTTTACACGGCCAAGTCCATTCTCTTTGCTTTCTTTTCGCTTCCTGTGGTTTCCAGGCAGAGTGTGTCCACAAATGTCACACCTGGGAATTAAATGCAGTCATCACCCAGTCGCTAAGTTTCGGCTGTTCATGACAACACTTTCCTACGGGTTAGCGGCGATCTGCCCTCCGTAGTCATTCCAAATATTTCACTATTGTTTTATTTATATATTTATTTTTACAAAGCATCCGTGACTTAAATGTATCACACCCTCCAACTTTAATAAATTCATTATTAGCAATACTGACCTCCCATCTGCTTTGATTATTATTATCAAATAGATGCCTTGATCACATCCCCACTTTATTGCTTAGTAAGCTTTTGTCCGTGCCATTCTCAAAATCAATAAACATTATATAACCCGTAATATCAAATATTTTATTAAACTGTTATAATTACTCAAAGCACCTCGCACATGTTCCTATCTCTTTATGCACATTATCGTAATGCTATTAGCCCGAGGGATAAAATATATAATTTTGCTTCAAAACCTTTTTGTCATGTAAATGAAATGTAATGCCAACAATTATTTAATATGCACCCCTGACTTATATAAGCAGACAGTGGCGTTATATATATATGTCTATATAAATAAATTTTAAAATCATTTAAAACTAATTTTGATTTTATATTATTGATTCCTATCACTGTCTCGGTCTATATATCTATTTTGTTCATTTCTTTTGTACATCCATAGATGTTAATTAGCCACCCAAGCTTATCTTAGTATAGAGTCTTTTTGTTTCTCCCTGACCACCAGGCACTGGTAAAGGGTTATACTAGTAGTAGCATCAGATGCATTATCACATAGGTGGCACTGTGAAATTTGGACTTTAGATTCGAACTTAGTATATCTAGAAGGCAACCCCTCCTAAAATGTTCAGTTTCGTGTTTGGGGTTTGAATTCTGCAATGTGTTGGCGAGATAGACGATTCTGACTGTTACACATGGTGCCCAAACAGGGAGCCTCGATTATTTAAACACCCACATCCCTGTAGCTTAATTTTAGCATTTTGTTTCATATTTAATCACTCAAATCCTTTACATTTTGATATATGTAATATTTTTCAAACTCTATATTATCTATATGTTTATTTGCATATATATTTCATATACAGTATTTGTTTGACTCTGGCATTCAATTACGTATACTATAATCTGAACCTGTCCAAACTTGCTATAGTGCGATATGAGCCATCTGTATTTATCTTTATTTATTGTTTCACCTAAGTCACACTATGTATGCATAGCATAAATTACGGAAATATTGTCCCAAGTGAATATTGTGACAATCTATGTATATTTCAAATCTTGTATTTTACTCTCAAAATAAAGTTTTATCGGCTCAATGCGCAAGATAGAATAATAATAATTTTGTACGGTAATGACCTAGATATAATAGGCTATTGTATGGAATTCAGAAACGTAAAAATAAAAAAAATTTTGTAATCAATAAAAATGCGAATGTTTTAATGAGTGCCTGTAGTTAAATGGAATAGTTATTAAAATTAATTTTGGGAAGCTAACAGTCTATGGATATTTTTAACTGGTGACATGGCGCCCAAGGATAATTTCATTAAACGGAGTTACTTCTAAAATAAATTTTGTCACCAGGCTCAATTCTTTTGTATGTAATTTGTTTTTTTCAATGTGTATAAATTTTTCTTAGACCAAATAATGAGACGTGAATCAGATCAATAATTATAATGTAAATAAATAGATATGTATGCTAATCTTAAATAAGGGGGAACGAAATAATTATATCCGGATCTAGCGAATGTTTATATTTATAAATAAAGTTGCTTGAGTGTAAAAATATATTTTAGCAAAACAATTTGATAAGTAGCATTTAAGAAATTTTCTATATATACGGGCAGCAAAATATATGTATGTTAGCAGCAGAATTTAAACATGAAATTTTAGCAGTAGTAAAAGGGCAGTAGTTGGGGTTTTAGTGATAAATGTAAAAGCAGCAATTAGGCCAACAGAACCGAGAAGGAGATAGCCGATTAGCCATTAATAAAATTGTAATCAAACGTAATAATTGCAGAGTTAAACAAGGAAAATATAATAATAGTATTTTTTAACTGTATTAGTTTTAGTAAGTTCAACCGTAAAACAGCTTAAAATTTTTCTTTATCAGTGCTATACATTGTGTTTTAAAAGTACACCAATTTGTCAAAAAAAATATTTAATATATTAAATAGTTAGCAATAAAATAAAAGAAAAAGTCATCATCATCATTGATCATGGTAATCGTCCAAAGCCATAGAAAATATGGATGATAATGAGATCCATTTCTGGACTATTATAGAGTTGTTTAAGCAAGGTGAAAAAAGAGTGAAAAGATGGGAAGAAGAAAGCCAAAGGAGAGGTGAGGAACTTAGAGTGCTGTAGAGACTCCTCCCTGGATGGCAAGATATGACAGAGGAACTCCTGAACCAGAAAGAAGAGACCAGTGATTCAATAAATTATGATATAGGCCAGAGTACCAACACTAGCATCCTTGAAATTGACAAATGCTGCATAAAGAACAATCAAGAGGTCATTGAACCAAGGAAAGATAAAACAGACCTGAACTTGGTAGGTTCATTGACAGACGAATCCCTGAACAAGAAATTAGAGTCCAATGATTCGGCAAATGAAAAAAATGATCTACCAGACATAGGACCTCAAACCCAGCTAACCAAGCTTGTCAACGTTAAAATATTCCATGAAGTAAAAAAATGTCCCAAACTTCATTTGGAAAGAATATTTCCAGCAAATGATGTCCGGGACACAGGACATCAAACCCAGCTAACCAAACTTCTTCACATAAAATTTTTTCACGAAGTAAAACAATGTCCCCAACTGTATTTAGACAGGATATTTCCAGCCAAAAATGTATGAGACCTATGGCCTCAAACCTAGCTAACCAAGCTTATCACCAATACCAAGGTACTTAGAGACAACAAGGAAAATATCCCACTTGATATAGCAAGAATATATCAACCGGATGAAGTAAAGGAAATAGTGAAAACAATGATGGCACTGGATTTCAGCCCATGGGCCAAGGAGCCACCCAATAAGGCAAATAATTGTGACAGCCTAAAGCTACAGTTATTAACAACCACTCTGGATTTCAGTCCCTGGGCTAAAGAACCACCAGACAAGGTAAAGAGGCCTGATAATCCGAGACTGCAGTCATCAAATTATAAAAGCAATTATTACCCACCAGACCCAGGATTATGGTAGTTTTTGTTTATTAAAAAAAAAAAGGAATGGACACGTCACAGGATAAATAAGAAAGGAGATCGGATAAACCAATGTTAAACTTTTAAAATGTTGAATAAAAATTGTGGAAAGGAAAGATAATAGAAAATGTTCACTAGATGGTAGATTATTAATATGATCCGGATATATAATTCAGTTTCATTTCTTCATTATATTTATATACTGTACGTTATATGGGTTAACTTGTAAATTTTTTTTTATGCAGGTTTCATAGGTGGACACCTGTTGTAAGATCTTTTTTTTTACAATTTTTTTTTTGTTCCATCACTAAGGGAATGTGAAACAGTAAATTCTGCATTGCAGATCTTCGTTTCATCTTTTCTCGCCTATTTCCTACCATCATACCTTAGTTTGAACCCCAATCTATCATAGTGTGTCTGCAATACACTTATATACTGAAAATCCCACCTAATTTTAAACCACGAGTACAATGCTCGTATTATGTATAAGTATAATTCATGCCCAAATAAATAAAATATTATAGATTATGTATATGTTCACATAGTTTAGATTTATTTAAAAAGTAGGTTATATAAGTTGTAATTGCACACACACTATGATATGCATTTTAAAACTCATATCAAAATTATGAATTGTTAATTAAAGTTATTTTGTTTGGATCTATTTACAAAAATGTATTACAGTCGTAATATATTTTTAATTTAAAATAAAGTTCATATTCATTTAGTAGATAGATTCAAATATTGCAATTGAAAAAGTAAAATCATTTTCTTTAATTTAATAAAAGTCATTCCAAATATTTCTGTTAAAATAAATGAGGGACAATAGTTTAATTATTTAATTATTATCTAAGAAAACAGCAGATGTCCACTTAAGGCTTTTTTTAATTAGTAAAAGTAATTTTTAATTAAATCTAGTTTGTAATTCGAATGTTGACAAGGAAATTAACAATAGAAATTAATTAAAATTTTGTTAAATTCCTTTAGACATTTGGATAGATTTAATTACAGCTGATAAGTCCGATATATTTTTGTAACACTCCAGGGCCATTCTATTGTTTCAATTCCACTATAAAAAGGAAGGTTTTCTTTTGTGCATTATTCTAGTCATTTGCTGATGAAATGTTTCTACCTGAAATTATTCTAGTTATTTTCTAATGAAATGTTTCGGGTCATTTTGCTGATAAAAGATTTCCAACCAAAATTATTCTGGTCATTTTGCTGATGAAATGTTCTAGTAAAATATTCTTCAAAATATATTGTCCTGAGATTTTTAGCTACGTGCCTGTGAACTTATATTTGAAGCTGAGTTTTCGTCTCCAAATTAATTTACCATGTTTACCACACAAATTTCTAACCTTGACATGTGGGAGTAGAGCCAGCATTGAGGCTATTTCGCTTAGGAATGGATGGCTACTGCTCTAGACCATCGAAAGCTATCATGTAAGGAACTCCGGAACTGCTGCTGCTGCCAAAAATATGAACATTCCAGATTTTGCTGCTTAATTATAAAACCTGCTGAACATCAATCTACCTGCAAATGCTTCTCCAGAGGTTACCTCAAGAGCTCTTGTGATTCCTAACTAACATTCTATAGCTATTTTAAATTGTTTTCTTTTATTTCACATAACTTTATTATGTACTTCTTTAAAGTGTTCAAATATAATCAACAATTTTGCTCTAACCTTGGGTTAATATTTTCTATTTATAAAGATTTTTTAAATTTTATTATGATAATGTGTCAGAATGTTCTTTGACTGAGTGAATTATTCCTTTTGTTGAAAGTAAGATGCCGCTATCAAGGCATATTTTAAATTTATAATAATTCCCATTTTTATTATCTCACAAATCACTTGTTCGAGGGCGATTCTAATCTCCTTTAATATATATAATAATCGCATAGTTTAAAATCTACATTTTATTGATTTTAACCTAATATGAGAGTATGTGTGAGGTCAATGATTTAAATGTGTCCCCAAATGCATGATTGCATAAATAAACCTATGTTTTCTTTTCAAACCCACAAGCATGCATTTTCCTATGTTAAATACTGCATTCTACTTTAATTACAAAGTTCATCATTGACGTCGAGAATGTGCAGACCCTTTTAAATAAATTTCTGGGAATTTGATTGGGCATTTCTCTTAATCCAAGTAAAACCCATTTAGTATATTTTATGTACATTAGTTTAGTATTGCTGGTAAATGAATTGGTTGAGACCACTTTGTTTTGCTTTTCCAAGGATTTTTACATGGCCAAGTCCATTCTCTTTGCTTTCTTTTCACTTCCTGTGGTTTCCAGGCAGAGTGTGTCCACAAATGTCACACCTGGGAATTAAACACAGTCGTCACCCAGTCGCTAAGTTTCAGCTGTTCATGACAACACTTTCCTACGGGTTAGCGGTGATCTGCCCTCTGTAGTCATTCCAAATATTTCACTATTGTTTTATTTATATATTTATTTTTACAAAGCATCCATGACTTAAACGTGTCATACCCTCCAACTTTAATAAATTCATTATTAGCAATACTGACCTCCCATCTGCTTTAATTATTATTATCAAATAGATGCCTTGATCACATCCCCACTTTATTGCTTAGTAAGCTTTTGTCCATGCCATTCTCAAAACCAATAAACATTATATAACCCGTAGTATCAAATATTTTATTAAACTGTTATAATTACTCAAAGCACCTCGCACATGTTCCTATCTCTTTATGCACATTATCGTAATGCTATTAGCCCGAGGGATAGAATATATAATTTTGCTTCAAAACCTTTTTGTCATGTAAATGGAATGTAATGCCAACAATTATTTAATATGCATCCCTGTCTCATATAAGCAGACAGTGGCGTTATATATATATGTCTATATAAATAAATTTTGAAATCATTTAAAACTAATTTGGATTTTATATTATTGATTCCTATCACTGTCTCAGTTTATATCTCTATTTTATTCATTTCTTTTGTACATCCATGGACATTAATTAGCCACCCAAGCTTATCTTAGTATAGAGTCTTTTTGTTTCTCCCTGACCACCAGGCACTGGTAAAGGGTTATAATAGTAGTAGCATCAGATGCGTTATCACATAGGTGACGCTGTGAAATTTGGACTTTAGATTCAAACTTAGTATATCTAGAAGGCAACCCCTCCTAGAATGTTCAGTTTTGTGTTTGGGGTTTGAATTATGCAGTGTATTGGCGAGATAGACAATTCTGACTGTTACAATTCTTTGGCAAAGTTGCAGAAGAAAAAGGCAAGGCAAGCCCATTTAAGAAGATATTATTTTTTTTTGAATAAGTAGAATTTTTTTGGGGTTTTAGGAGTGAGCCATTTAAATACTAAAATGGTATTTAAAGGCTTTCGAAGGGGGGTATTATAACAGGGCTGAGTTCAAACCCTGTTCTAAGTCAGAGGTAATACTACCAAGCATACGTATCTAATTAAATCAAGTGAAATATTAAGTAAATTGTTATTTTTCTTTTTCACTGTGATCTTGTATGTTTAAGTAAGTAAATAAAAAAAACAGATTGAAATATAAGAGGGATTATATGGTTTGTGCTCTGATATTTATTTATACACTTGTTTATATTGCTGCATGAGTGAGTAAATGTAATAATTTCGTAAAAAGGAATAAAAGTTATTTTAATTTAAAAAAAAAAAATATTCCAAGATGGTCGACCAAAAGAAGAATGTTACAAATTTATAAAAAAATAAATTAATTGCAAAGAAAGGACCCGAAAAGTTGCAGATCACTATCTTGAAACAAAGACATTTTAATTAATAAAATAAAATGTTAAAAATAAGAGACAATGAACGGTCGAGTGTAGATCGCAAGGTAAATTGGAAATTCCTAAGCTTAGATAAGAGAAACAAAGAAAAGAAAGTTATTGAAAAGATTTTCATTTCGCAAACCACGTGGTTTAATGAAAGAAGAAAGAAAAATGGTATAATTAATTAGAGTCGAGAAAGCTGAACTTAGTGGAGTTCTAGAGATGTGACTGCCACGAGTAGGATCGTAGGAAGTAGTAAAAAGAAAAAAGTTTAAAATTGAAAAATCATGAACAGGCTGGGGTAGAAGAACAGAACGGGCCAGGCTATGCTGTCCATCCTGCGGAGATACTACTGTCACTGTCAATGTAGGAGCGAAGCCCTTCCTGAAGCTACAAAAAGAACACCATTCACCGGATGCCATTAATTGTCTTATGGAATCTTATCAAAGAAAGAAATCCTTTAATCATAGAGCAGCACAAAGCCAGTGGAAAATTGCTAATAATATACACCCAGGTGAGATAAACGAGATAAACCAAACACTTTCGTAAGTGAATAACTATTTTGAATGAAAGCACATCCTATTAAATAATGTGTAAAAGGGTTAAAGTAAATGAAGAAAATGTTGAAATAATACCCTGTATAAATATACGCTGTGAGAGTACCATATGAGCCTCACCTAAAACAATTTGTGTTTCTTTGTGAATTTAACTGTGCCTATATCAAATCAACAGATATAAATAACTTATACCTATCTTAAGCTTTTCATGTATCAGCTATATACATAAACTAGTTAGTATTAAAAGAATAATTCTAAAAATGAATAATTCTAATTTGTTTATACACACACATAAATAAATTTTTCTAACTAATAGCATTTTTTTATTAACCAAAACTTGACATTTGACAAAGCCTTAAGTCAACATTGCATTTTTATCAGTTGAAACAAAGGAAAAAAACATTTGGGGTTCATTACAAATTGTATATTTTAAACAATAAAGCAGGAGCATGATTATGTGATATCCTTGCTGAAATTAATCTAGTATAAAAAGGAACTAATATTGTTATAACAATAATCTTCTATTTAGTTATCAAGGCAAGAACTACGTCTGTAAATTTAAATGTGTTCGAATTTAGAACACATTTAAAAAAAAAAAGAAGATTCAATATTTTAAAACCTGCCTTTTTAATATTATAAAGAACTATAAAAAAATAATCATTGAAATTAACAACGTTATAAAAGTTATCAACGTCTTCGAAATGAGTTTACAAAATATATATTTAAGAAGACAAAAATTTATAAAGATGTTCTTTGGCTAGACAATTTATGCCAAGGATTTCTGCTGATGTTTTAAACCTGAACATGTAAATTTATTCCTACTTAATCAATGCCTAAAGTATAATCATGGTAATTCTCATTTAAAAAGCTGCCTTAATAATGGAGTATTATATTGAAGAAGATGTTAAATATTTTACTACGCAAATATTTAAAAGAATGAATATCTGGATTGCCTCTTCGAAGAATGATCAATGAACTTTACCTTTAAACATTCACCGCCATTTTATTTCGTCTAAGGAGGGATATAAAATCCGTTATTGTTTCTCATCTTGGATTACTTCATTGTGTATTTTAATAACCCTTCAACTTTATTTCCTTTGTGGATAATTATATTTACTTAGAAAAATTACTTCGTATATTAAAGTAGAGAACTGATAAGACGAACATTTTATTTTTTTTCTTTATTTAATAAAATGTAAATGTTGATATTTTGATATATACTCTGATGAAAATGACGGCTGACAAAGGTAAAAGTTTTTAAATTATTAAATTTGGAAGTAAGTTTTATGATATTCCAAATTGAATCTTACCTGACAATTAACATAATTTCTTTTTAAACATACATAACTAATATCAGGATACATTCTATTATTAATCTAGTATGAATGGATGTTATTGTATATAGACATACAACACACACTGAATCATTTTAATGACACAATAGGTAGATTTATAATGTATCATGTGTATTATTTATTATAGGCATGATTTTAAATTATATATATATATATGTAAATGATTACATTATTTTTTTTTTTGAATATTAAATAATTTATTTAGTGTGTATATATAAGCACAGATTATAATTCTAAATTTTAATATTTTTATGTGATAATATTTTTGTTTTTATTACTGATTAAAATGTGTTAAACTTGATTTCAAAATTAAACAGGTCTCGTTTGTTTATTTTATTTAGTCGTTTTATAAGACCAATAATTATAAATATACATACTCACGCATATATATATTGAATCAACTTAGTAATTTAAAATTTATAAGAAAGTTATATATAGCTTATACTAAATTTATCATTACTATGGGATATTTGTGGAAATGCCTGAATCGAGTCGATTGCAAATTTCTACTCTGAGCTCGAATTCCGAGAGTAATGAGGTTATTAATAGGGGAGTGGATTGGATTATATTTTAAATCGCATCATCCATAGCATTCTATAAGAAGACTCAAAGTCCGACTATAGTTAGATGTGACTTCCTCGAGTCCTGAAAAGGATCGTCCCATTATACATGGTGCTCATACTTAAGGCATGAAACAGTAGTTTTCCATTAGTTAAATCCATAGTTTAAAAAAATAATAATTATATGAGTATGTAAAGTAGGAAAAATAGAATTGCATGTAAGGGCATAAGCACAGCATGAAATCTCATGGCATATATTAAATTATTACTTTGAAAGGAAAGTAACTTATATTTATATATATAACAGTAGAAATTTTTTGTTAATGATAACTAGAAGTGGGAAAAAGCTAATAATAATGGAAGTAAAAAGTTTCAAAGAATCTTTAAGTAATAAAGATAGTGAAATAGAAATTACTTCAATTAGTGATGAACAAGGGTCTTTACAAGTCCTACTGTCTGAGAGGTCTGTAGAAGAAGTTGAACATCCTTCACACATTCCCTTGGCAGATCAAATATTACCCCAAACACAAAAGGTAACTGAAGCTATAATAGTGCAACCACAAGGAAGTGATAATTATATGGCTCAATAGGTCCGAATGATGATGGAAATGAAAACTGATATAAATAATATAAAAGCTGATATGAATAATATGGCAACCAAAGCTGATATAAATAATATAAAAGCTGATATAAATAATATAAAAGCGGATATGAATAATATGAATGCTGATATAAATAAAATGAATGCTGATATGAAGGGAGAAATGGCTAGAATGAATGATAATATGGTAACCAAAGCTGATATGGATAATATGGAAGGGAAATTAAGAGGAGACATAATTTCTATAAAAGAAAAATTAAAAAAAGATGATGAGATGATTATCCACCACTCAAGTGAACCTCAACAAGCCATTATCTTACAAAAGAATATGCCTGTTTTTATTTTTGAAACTAATAATGGCACTAAACATTCTTTTATTGCTAAAACTTCACTTGCCCATGAATTTTCTATTGGTTTGACTCTTCAAGCTTCCAAAAATAAGATAGAAAACCATTCTATCAATCTTAATTTGGGAAAACATGTCAGAGTGACACTGATTTATATTTATTAAACTTGTCCATGAATAATGTGGAAGTAGAAAGATTATGTAACCAAGAGATGCAAATAAATGTAAGCATCACATGATCACATTTTCTATACTAGCACATTAATTGTTGATAAACAGAGCAAAACTCTCCATACAGTATTGCCACCTGTGCTAAACAGAGTAATCAATGGATGCCAGAAGGCTTGTGCATAAAATCCCTATCTAATGCCTACTCATCCAATATCCCCAGACTAGTTTCTGGCTTGTGGCCATCGTCAGTGAGGAGCTTTGGATCTGAGAGCACTGCATCTAGATCTTAGGATCTAATGCAACCCTCTAGCAACCACCTTTTATCTCTACTTAACTACAAAACTATGAGAATGAAATTGAAAACATAAAAAATATTTTCAATCTAAGCTCAATAGCTTACATAGTCATATGGGTCTGAACTCAGTTCAGCACCCATACCTTTTGGTGTCTTTGGCTCTTTTACAACCATAGCCACCAGTATCCTATTAGGCAGGATTGGTGTTAAACCATTAAGCATCACATGATCACATTTTCTATACTAGCACATTAATTGTTGATAAACAGAGCAAAACTCTCCATACAGTATTGCCACCTGTGCTAAACAGAGTAATCAATGGATGCCAGAAGGCTTGTGCATAAAATCCCTATCTAATGCCTACTCATCCAATATCCCCAGACTAGTTTAAAGAGCCAAAGACACCAAAAGGTATGGGTGCTGAACTGAGTTCAGACCCATATGACTATGTAAGCTATTGAGCTTAGATTGAAAATATTTTTTATGTTTTCAATTTCATTCTCATAGTTTTGTAGTTAAGTAGAGATAAAAGGTGGTTGCTAGAGGGTTGCATTAGATCCTAAGATCTAGATGCAGTGCTCTCAGATCCAAAGCTCCTCACTGACGATGGCCACAAGCCAGAAACTAGTCTGGGGATATTGGATGAGTAGGCATTAGATAGGGATTTTATGCACAAGCCTTCTGGCATCCATTGATTACTCTGTTTAGCACAGGTGGCAATACTGTATGGAGAGTTTTGCTCTGTTTAAATGTAAGCATCTTATGGTCAGAACATAAAGTTTGTTCTGAATATAAAGTTCATGAATATAGTAGTAGAATTCAAAGAGAATTACTATGTGTTCAAAAACTTACTGCAGAAGAAGATTGTCATAATAGGCAATCAAAATTTAAACATAAAAATTGTAATCATGATAATTACATCCAGAGAAAGCTTTTAGCTATTAAAAAGATAGTTAGTGAAGAAAACTGTCTCTTTATGAAAGATGATTGCATTAAAGCAAGAAAAATTCATAGATTTGATCATCTTAAAAATACATCATGGGACATAATATGTTTCCATAATCAAAAGGATGTCAAATCATAGAGAATTATCAAGTGATGTTGGGAATGGCCACATTAGACAGTAATAGCAAAAAAAGTTCACATTACCATAAGTTATGCAATACGTACAAAGGTCCATTTACATTTATTAGGCAAATGAATACTAATGTCTAAAAAAAAAAAGTAGCATGTAATATGGGACAGACTTCGAAAGTTGCAGACGTGAAATGTGAAATGTTTTTTGTGCAAATGGATGAACCCTAATATGATTTTCCATAAAGAGAAAATTAAATTAATGTATATATGTATATAAATAAGTGAAGTAGATATTAATGAAAAAAAATCTATCAAGTTAACCAAAGTATAAAAAAAAATACTTACAGGTTTATTAGAGTACAAGTTATGGTTAAAATGCAAGTCCATTATTATATATTTTGATATGGATATATATTGTAATAACAATCAGCATTAAGCCAATGTACATGTGCTTTGTATATATATATATATAAATATATATATATATATATATAAATATATTTCAGCATATATATATATATATATATATATATATATATATGCTGAAATAGATGCAGAAGAAGATAGAGTAAAAGCGTATGAACAACTTGTAAAAAAGGCCAATCAAAGAAATAAAAATGTGAAGACAACTTCACACAAATTCAAAATTGGGGATCAAGTTTTTATTAAAACACCTCATATTAGTATACCCCAACAGAGCAGATACCAAAAGATTTATCATCGGTATGAGGGATCTTATACTATCATAAAGCAAACAGGTCCCAATGCATTCTGGATAAATATATGAAGGGAGACATTAAAAGCACTTACAATGCTAGAGCTTTAAAACCCTATTTTGGTCAAACAAATTAATAATGTTTGCCACATTCTACTTATGTACAAAATAAAATATAGAACAAAAAGATCATTTAAAATAGATAAGGGGAGAAAAAAGTTTTCATTTAAACATATATAGGTATATATATATGTATAAGGATGTATATAAGTCAAAAGAGACATTAATTTTCTTTGATGAGAGTATGTTAAGCAATTAAAATTAATTCTTAGGATACCTGAAAACTAAAATTGTTTTAAGAGTTAATCCCTGCTGAATGATGGATGTTCTTATGTTTTGGATAGTTCTCAAAAAGTCCATAAGTCTTAAAGAAAAGCAGGATGGAGAATACCAAACAAATATATGTGTCTTCTATAAAAGAGGCACATGACAGTAAATCCATCAAAAGAAAATCAATAAAAAGAGGAAGAAAAAGAAGAACCCTATATATATGAACCTCCTTGTCCTTCTGGTTAAACTGAATGATGTTTAGTATAGAGAAAAAAAGGGTTAGAAAATAAAATAAATAATAAGGGTTGATAAAAGCAAGAAAGAAAAACAAGCTCTACAACTTTATATTTAATGCATACATTGACACACATTAAGTGTCCAAATTTTAATGGTAAATATAAAATTTGAACTTTTTAAGGAGGGGGTAATGTGAGAGTACCATATGAGCCTCACCTAAAACAATTTGTGTTTCTTTGTGAATTTAACTGTGCCTATATCGAATTAACAGATATAAATAACTTACACCTATCTTAAGCTTTTCATGTATCAGCTATATACATAAACTAGTTAGTATTAAAAGAATAATTCTAAAAATGAATAATTCTAATTTGTTTATACACACACATAAATAAATGTTTCCAACTAATAGTATTTTTTTATTAACCAAAACTTGACATTTGACAAAGCCTTAAGTCAACATTGCATTTTTATCAGTTGAAACAAAGGAAATAAACGTTTGGGGTTCATTACAAATTGTATATTTTAAACAATAGAGAGCATGAGCATGATTATGTGATATGCTTGCAGAAATTAATCCAGTATAAAAACGAACTAATATTGTTATAACAATAATCTTCTATTTAGTTATCAAGGCAAGAACTACGCCTGTAAATTTAAATGTGTTCGAATTTAGAACACATTTAAGAAATAAAAAGAAGATTCAATATTTTAAAATGTGCTTCAAGTAATTAATTTACTGCCTTTTTAATATTATAAATAACTATAAAAAAATAATCATTGAAATTAACAAGGTTATAAAAGTTATCAACGTCTTCGAAATGAGTTTACAAAATATATATTTAAGAAGACAAAAATTTATAAAGATGTTCTTTGGCTAGGAAATTTATGCCAAGGATTTCTGCTGATGTTTTAAACCTGAACATGTAAATTTATTCCTACTTAATCAATGCCTAAAATATAATCATGGTAATTCTCATTTAAAAAGCTGCCTTAATAATGGAGTATTATATTGAAGAAGATGTTAAATATTTTACTACACAAATATTTAAAAGAATGAATATCTGGATTGCCTCTTCGAAGGATGATCAATGAACTTTATATTTCAACATTCATCATCATTTTATTTCGTCTAAGGAGGGATATAAAACCGTTATTCTTTCTTGTCTTGGATTACTTCATTGTGTATTTTAATAACCCTTCAACTTTATTTCCTTTGTGGATAATTATATTTACTTAGAAAAATTACTTCGTATATTAAAGTAGAGAACTGATAAGATGAACATTTTATTTTTTTTTATTTAGTTAATAAAATGTAGATGTTGATATTTTGATATATACTCTGATGAAAATGATGGCTGACAAAGGTAAAAGTTTTTAAATTATTTCAATTTGGAAGTAAGTTTTATGATATTCCAAATTGAATCTTACCTGACAATTAACATAATTTCTTTTTAAACATACATAACTAATATCAGGATACATTCTATTATTAATCTAGTGTGAATGGATGTTATCGTATATAGACATACAACACACACTGAATCATTTTAATGACACAATAAGTAGATTTGTAATGTATGGTAGTATTATTTATTGTACAAATGATTTTAAATTATATATATGTAAATAATTACATTATGTTTTTTTCTGAATGTTAAATAGTTTATTATTGATATATATATAAGCACAGATTATAATTCTAAATTTTAATATTTTTAATTATTTACGTGATAATATTTTTGTTTCTATTACGGATTAAAATGTGTTAAACTTGATTTTAAAATTAAACAGGTCTCATTTGTTTATTTTATTTAGTCATTTTATAAAACCAATAATTATAAATATACATACTCATGCATATATATATATTGAATCAACTTAGTGATTTAATGTTTATAAAAAAGTTATATATAGCTTATACTAAATTTATCATTACTATGGGATATTGGTGGAAATGCCTGAAGAGAGTCAATTGCGATTTCTCCTCTGAGCTCGAATTCCGAGAATAACGAGGTTATTAATAGAGGAGTGGATTGGATTATATTTTAAATCACATCATCCATGGCATTCTATAAGAAGACTCAAAGTCTGACTATAGATAGATGTGACTTCCTCGAGTCCTGAAAAGGATCATCCCATTATAATATATATTATTATTATTATTATTATTATTATTATTATTATTATTATTATTATTATTATTATTATTATTATTATTATTATTATTATTATTATTATTATTATTATTATTATTATTATTATTATTATTATTATTATTATTATTATTATTATTATTATTATTATTATTATTATTATTATTATTATTATTATTATTATTATTATTATTATTATTATTATTATTATTATTATTATTATTATTATTATTATTATTATTATTATTATTATTATTATTATTATTATTATTATTATTATTATTATTATTATTATTATTATTATTATTATTATTATTATTATTATTATTATTATTATAGAATCAAATATATAAAAAGAATTGTCTGGAAAAACACATAATGTATATATATATATTTTTATTTACTATATGTATAATTTTATTTACAAAAAATAAAATATGTAAATGATAAGAAATAAAACAGATTTTATATACAGAATACTTTATAATATGTATTGTGTAATTTTTTTTTTTTTTTTAAAGTTTCTAATGAAATGTTAATATAAAAGAAAAAAATTGCTAAAAGCTTTTCTTTTGTTAAAAAGAAATACCAAGACAAAAGAAATGGATCTAAAACTGTGGTGTCCTGGTCTAATGAGATGACACAGGATAAGAGTTAAAATATCGAGCATTTTGAGGAGTTGTGGAAGTATTGATTGAGAAATAGGATAGAACTTTCTAAAAAAAGTATCAAAATGGTATATTCCTTCAGACTATCCATTTTACCTGTTCTATTCCTAATACTTGTACTAACTTTAAACCCCATTGAGTGCATGTATATCTATATCTGTATATGTATATCTATGTATCTATATATCTGAATATTTACACCTGTTTAAAGTTATATCCATGAACATCATAAATGTATCAATACACCTATATATATGCGAGTACAAGCTGTAGCATGTAATAGGTTGAATGACACTACAGCATAATTATATTTAAATGTTTAAATCTTTAATTATTATAAATTTAGGCGTATAAGTTTATTTCATTATTTTTCTTAAGGATCGCATATATATGTACAATTTTACCTACGACCAGCATACATATGTGACGGAATGTTTATATAATAAATTGTTAATTTCTAAATTTAAAAATCAATCTTGTTAACCAAAATCATGCCATATGCACCTCTTTTAAAATTGCATGTCAGCTAAAAATAAATTTACAATAACAAATTTTAATGTCCAACTTATTGAAAGAAAACTCAATCAAGCAACACTATTTTCTATTCCAGTAGGAGTCAAATTGGCTAAACTAAGATGAAATTGTATGATTAGAAAATTTAACAATACAAAAACTAAAATTTGTAATTTTAAGTAAAATTTGTAAACAAGCTAATGGATTTTATGCTGCAAACCCAGCTTGTGGGAAAATGTAATATATATAGGTAGGAATTAGTATATAAACCCTATATTCTAGTACTGTAATATATATATATATATATATATATATATATATATATATATATATATATATATATATATATATATATATATAATTCAAGTTGTTGCTGCAAGATTCCATGCAGGTTCGAATCTTATCATGAGCAGCTAGAAAGCCAACTATTTACTGTTTCTTCCATGGAACAACAGTTCCCTTTGGCACCATCCTGCTTGATTCCACAGCATGATCATCATCATCACTGGAATGAAGAATCCAGACTCAGCCTGCTTCCAAGGAAGAACTTCATTATCAAAAACCCATCTCAAGAAGAGTGCCAGTGCCTATTCCCAAATGCTGGATGACTCAGCTATAAAAAGAAAATTGGCAATATTTTTTCACTGCAGAGCTCTATAAATTTATTTAAAATCTATAATATATTTATTAAGCTAGCTATTATGAACGTTCATTTAAACTATAAATTCTTATTAAATTAAACTCTTTTAAAGTAAAGTTTTCAGGTTGTAACCACAAAGTGGCCAGTAATTTAATATAACTTATTCTTTTAGACTGCAATAACTGTAATCAGTTATTATTTAAAATCTCTTATAATCTGAAGCCATGACTATCTATTTGATTATTTTATTTCATTTATTGATTTTATGTGTTATATTATGACAAATGTTTCAAAGCAGTGAGCAATTAATTTAATAACTTTTGAGAGAAACAATTAGAAGCTCTCCAGGGTAATATTATCATTGCTTTTTAGCTGATTAGGAATTGCTGCTCCGAAATCCTATTCTATGAGATAATAACAGATCACTATGTACTTGTTATTATCCATATTTATTCATTTAAATCTGTATAGCATGTTTATTAAAGTTTGACAAATCAGTCTAAATCATGATTATATCTATTAGTTGGATAGTGACCAAGAATGATATTAAAAGTATATTTGTAAATGTTGTATGACCCAAAATATGTGTTCTCCCTAATTTGATTATAAATAATTATATACAGATTTAATATATATAAACTAGATTAATTTAATTAACCCTTTCTTAGAATAAATATTAGATGCTATCTTAAGAACTGTGTTGAGTTAGTTTTAGCAGACTGAAACTATATATATATACTTATGTGCATTGCTTAGTTATTTTAAATATATATTAGTATTATTATTAAGTGGTGTGTCTCTATTAAGCACATAGTGGCAATAATGCCATGCTGCTCCTTTTTAAGATGGGTTACCATATCAGGCTACCCATTCTACATTTTGAATGGCTGCATTTTTAGAAATGGAAAACAAGGATCCAGAAGAATTTTCAAAGCCTATCTGACATCCCAAACTGATATGTTCTTTAATATAGTAGCAAGCCATTTGGCCCAAGGGCACCAAGTACTAGGTACTGAAGCCTATGAGCAATTGCACATTTACATCATGATCTGTAATTTTAATATTTTAGTGCCTTAGTCTCAGATTCCAATCTATAGTAACCAGTTTGTTCCCTCCTTAGTAGTAAACTTCGGCATTAGCCTGATCCTGGGATCTGGTTTTACTTAATGAATCTGTATTTTGAGCATATTTAATTGCTTGTTGGTAATATATTAAAATTGGTAGCTTATTGCTCTCTATCTCCATATCATCCTGATAAATGTTTAACTTACCATTAGCAAACCTAAGGAACAGCTTGGCATATCACACAATATTAGGCAAGAGTCATAAACTGCAGATAAATATATAAATTAAATTGCATAGCAAGATGAGACTGCTGTATTGTTGTCCATTTCATCATTATTGTAATGCCTGTGTGTGTAATCCATTCAACCAATGCTAAATACTTGTTGTTTTATTTTATTTTAATTATTTAATCACCACTTGTTTAATGTTTTTCTCACTATCTACTCCAAATCATCCAAATTCTTCATTAATACATATTATGTATTACTTTAGTTAACTCATAGCATGTTGAGTAGTTCATTTAATCATTATAATTATTAATTTTCACCCGAGTCTCACGTTTCTCACTTTGCTCACCCAGCTCTCTGAAGAAATTGAGGTTGAGTGTAGCCTCATAAATGTCATTCATAGGGTATTAAATCCTGGAGTGTTGGTAAATGAACAGAAGTATGGTCAGATTTTAGGTCTCACCATCTTATCTAGATCAGCTTTGGTGTAATTTGCCTGAACTCTGGATTTTGTTGCATGAATGCACAAATATGACTGTTACAGCATAAATAAAAAAATTAGGAGCTTAGATTTAGTTTTTTATGCTGATATTTTGCTACTGTATATTAATTGATATTGGAGATTATTAATTTATGATTTTGGAAGAAAATATATGTATTTGTCAGCTAATATGAATATGTCAGGGTAAAGTCCTAAACATACTGGACTTTTATCCCACCGCTTCATGAAAAAAAAACAAAAAACTGCTACATGATCATGAAGCCATCCAAAGCTAAAAAGAATTCTCATCAATCCATCTGGGTCTCTGCAATTATCCTAATTTATCATCATGCTATTGGAAATTTTAAAAGGCAAAGACATTCTTTCTGAACAATTTCTGTGGGGCCACAGTGTTTCCTGAGTAAACTTATTTTCTTTATGAATCTGAACAATCTAATTTCCCTAGGGATCCAAAGGTAATATGTATGTTATTCTTAACTTATAATTATGTGCATTCTCAATATTTTATTTATAGACTAATTTTTTTATCAGTTTGGATCCAATTTTTTAAAATACTGACCTGAGACACAATTTTCACAATAACTTCAGTTTTAATTATGTTAGAGCAAAACAATTACATTAATAAAAACTAGAAAAACTAAGGCAAACAAAAAGCTTAAGATAAATAGTGATAATTATGTATAAAATAAGAAAAAAAAAGAAATTTTCACATTTGTAATTTTTTCTCAAAAATAATGATTGGGGATGAGGTTTTGCCATTTAGAGCAATGTATTGACAGTTTTATATTACAAAATTTGACATTTTACTTAGAGTATTTATTAGTATCATGTCAAAAACTGCCCCAGTACATAGTTGGATAACAAACAATTGGACTGTATTTTACCTTTCTCACTGTTTCTATAATTGATTTAAATTGAAACACTACCTGATCAAGTTGATGATACTTTCTTTGCAAATTGTATAATTTTGGTATAATATAGATCTCTACTTTGGCTTTTATTACTGACTTTAATATTTTGATGCCAAGGGGACATAAGTTTGTTAGAATGAAAACCATTTTTTGTTTTTCATAAATGAAATATTTAATAGAATTTTGATATTTTATATATGGAATTGGAAATTTGAACAGTTAGATATGTAGTAAGCTGTGAATTTATTAAAATGTGCATATACAAACTTTGGTACGCCATTCTTTCCATAATGGCATGAATCTGATATTAACTCTATCTTTTGTATAAAATCTTTAGGCGTAAATTGGATTTCTTTTCATTTTGTACATAGATTGAGGGACTGACTTTTTTATTGCCTGATTTTAAAGGGTATGTATATTTGTTCCAGCATGAATTCTCTAGCAATATTATCTGATTGGATTTTAATAGTGCATGGGATTTGAACTAGGGTGAGGGTGGAGGGATGATCCAAAGCCCATCTAATGTAATTTATGGTTATGTGAAGCTTGTTTAAAAATACTTGACTCTATTTTGTTGCTATATATTCTTCAAATTGTTTGAAATTAATTGGTATGTTTTCTTTTATGCCAGCCATAATCTAATTGTGATAGTGTGATTTTTTATACGTATCATTTATGCAAATTAGGAGTTTGGTTGGGAATAGTGTGGTTGTGATGTGACAGTTAATATTGAAGGATAGTAAATTAATATATGCATATTAGGTTTGTATGAGACCACTTGCAAATCTTTAATCTTAAGCAAATAAATATATTTTTAAGAAGAGAAATTCAGATGTGCACAGTGGAAGAAGTATTATTATGGTCTTTCCAATATTAATTGTTGATTTGTCACTGAACTTCAGTTCTAGAGATACTATAACTGCTGAATAATTGGAGAGATGAGAGTTTTTTTATAAATATATTCATCATGTTATCTAATGTTGGTAAGTAAAATAGGAGATCCGTTAGTAATAGGTATCTACCATTACTGAAATATTCAGACTTTTTTTTAAAAAGAAACTTTTCCATTCATCATAGAAAATAAAATAAAAATGGAGCCATTTATTGGTGAAATTTTTATGTGTCATGTTGAAATCTTCTACGAATAATATGGGATGTGGAGTAGCTGCAAATTTGAAGCTCAGAGTTAGAATTAGTCTGTTTATGATAATGGATTAGGTAGAATGTCTACAAGTGTTATGTTTAGTATAATTGCTTTGTAGTAAAAGGAGATAATTAGGACATGTGCATAGCTCAGTTGGTTAGAGGGTTATCTTAAAATTCAATATTCAAAAATATAAGAACCCAGGTTTGATTCCTATGCTAGTACTGCTACTAGTTAGGCCAGCAACACCTGAAGAAAAGAGAATAATAATTCTAGAAACATTGTACATGTGTACATACTAATTTGCATGCTATTACTAACAGATAAATGTATTTGGAAAATTTAAACATTAAATTTTTCTAAAGACATTCAATATTTATATTAGATAATGGAAATAGTCCAATATATAAATAAAATCAATATATAATATTTTAAATTTGTTGAAAGAGCTTTTTTTAGTTAATGATGATATCTGTTTCTGATGATGGTATGATGTTATTGTAAAAGCTGTGAACACCTTGTAATTTAGTTTGGCTGATGAATCAATTTATAATCTGTTGTAAACTTTGGTTTCTAGCATGCTGAGTATACATGGTTGAACAATATTATACTATTTAATAAGAAGTTTGATTTTCTCAGGACAGTTTAACCCATTGGCATTAAATGCACTTATATTAAATTTCATTTCAATTTGTTTTTATTTTATGATTATTGTTGTTGCTGCTGAAATTATTATAGCTTTGCATTCTTTTTTTTTAATAATATATCTATCAACTTGATTCTTTATTATACCAGTAACTACATGTCATATGAATTCAAAATTTCCTTCTATCATTCTCTCTTTATATCTTTTTTTTCTTTTTATTTACTTATTTATTTTCAACATTTATTTCCATTTTTGTAATGTTTTTCTTTTTAGAATGATTTTTTTACTTTACCAATTCTCAGACTCTCCATACTTTTTAATCCCTTTTTTTCTCTTTTTTTTTTGCACAAAGCAAAGATTACTTTGTAATCATACTTATAAATATAATAAACAATGAAGTAATTCATACTTTTATTAGAGATACGGTTTGTAAAACATTAACGCTTTGATACATAGTCAGTTAACAATCTTTCTTATTCATTTTTTCCAAATTTCCTCCAGTCGACTGTAATTATTCATGAGCATAATTCTTCGTGCTTTAAGTAAGCCAATTGTGACCATAATACTGAAGCCTATGACAAATAAATGTGATTCATCCATATAACAACATTTTAGCTATAAAAACAATATACTAAAGTTATATTTAATAATTGCGTCATTGGATTGTAGCTGAACTCTATCTTAATTCAATTTCTTCGAAAGAGGACTTTCTAACTTCTTCATCTTTGTCTCTATTGATTGAAAGTCAATAAAAAGCAGAGTTTCTTCTAAATGAGATAACTCTATCCTGCTCTACCCATAGATCATTTATACAAAACAGTAGTGTTTCATTAATAAGAGAGTACTTTTTAGGCAACACGTCAGCCACGTTACCTCATGTCTCATGCATGCGTTGATTCTATCCTCTGTTTCCCAATTTGATGATGAAGTAAACTGCTTATTATCTCAAATTTGACGCTCAACCAGATTCAACTTTGATGACAACTTTATTGAGTTTCAGCGCAGGTGATTCTTTTTTTTTTTTTTTTACATATCTATAAATACTTTTTTTGTAATCCATTCATTTTTATCTCATACGTTATTATTTTACATTGAATATCACATGATCTCTCAAGCAACAAACTGTTCAATTATTTTACTATATATAATTATTAAAATTACTCTGTATCATTCTTTAAACAACTATTCAATTTTTTATTCAACCCATGCTCAGATTTTTTCTATTTTTTTATTTTAGGAGGACACATGAATCCAGCTGTCACTATAGCATTTGCAACAATAAACCAATTAACATGGAAAAAAGTTCTTTATTACATTGTTGGGCAAATGACAGGAGCATTTTTCGCATCAATAACAGTTTATGGTATTTATTATGGTAAACTTTTATAATTGTTAAAAATGAAATTATAATATTAATTTAGTAATAAACAACACGCATATCAATTGGTTATTTATCAATTTATTTTTTGTATTTATCTAAGAACTATTTATAAATATCTTGATATTTTACTCTTGTCATCTATTTATACATCCATCTATTTATCTATTTATACATTCGTCTATTTGTTAGTCCAATAATATATCTATCTACAATTCATTCATCTATTTTCATTTAACTCCCCATCCATTCAATCAACTAACCAGACAGGAAGATTCTTAATTAGCTAATGAACAATTAGCTACTAATCACCCATCTATTCATTCACTATATATCCATCTTCCCACTATTTATTTATTTATCTACCTCCTTTATACTTACTTTATCTACTTACCTACTCACCCATCTATCTATCTATCTATCTATCTATCTATCTATCTATCTATCTATCTATCTATCTATCTATCTATCTATCTATCTATCTATCTATCTATCTATCTATCTATCTATCTATCTATCCATCCATCCATCCATCCATCCATCCATCCATCCATCCATCCATCCATCCATCCATCCATCCATCCATCCATCCATCTATCTATCTATCTATCTATCTATCTATCTATCTATCTATCTATCTATCTATCTATCTATCTATCTATCTATCTATCTATCTATCTATCTATCTATCTATCTATCTATCTATCTATCTATCTATCTATCTATCTGTCTGTCTACCTATCTGTTTGATTATCTATCTATCTATCTATCTGCCTTTCTTTCTTGTTTCTGAAAATGAGTGGAATTGCATGTTATTTATTATTGTAGCCTCAAAAATTACAATGTATATATTTTTAGATGCATTAAATAATTTTGATGGAGGTGTGCGACAAGTTTTAGGAAAAAAAGCTACTGCCCAAATATGGGCAACTTACCCGTCATCATTTTTGTCCTGGCCAAATGCAATAGCTGATCAGGTAGGAAATAATGTTTAGTAATAATTTGCATAATTTCCAAAATAAATAAATAAAAACAGGAAAAAATTATTTCTATTAGAGAATAGATTTTATAAGGTTGTCAAAAATAAATAAATAAATAAATGGTTATAAGCTATCAAAGAGAATGAGCAAGAATTAAGAATGGGGAAGAGAATATTTAAAAAATCTCTATTTCTTATAACTCTCAAAAACGTCCATCACTGACTGAAATACAAATTGCTTTTTTTACTTAATTCTTTTAATTTATTTAATCTTAGTTATTAATTTTAGTAACTTTAATATAAATTATATAAAAATTTCAATCAGAAGTTTTTAATATCTCCTCATATTATCAGTGTTTTGATAATGTGTCCGGTCTAAAATTTCTTCTTTAAATCAGAAACGTTCTCTTGTATCTACTCTAAGATGTAAATACAGTTTTAATTTTGAAAGTAGATCAGAAACGTAATATGCTTCAGGAGAACTTAAAAATTAATAATTTGAAAAAATATCAAGTATTTTAGTGATAAATGCACAAGTTTGTATACAGATACTACACATATATGAATGGCCTTATGCGGCATTAATAACTATGCCTATGATATGAATTCGAATTCTATTCAAATATATTTGAAAATTTTTTAAGATATTTAAATTTTCATTTAGGTAACCTTCCCAACTATTAGTTATAAATAAGTATCTAGATATTTTTAGCTAGAGAGTAAAACAAAAATGAAAAATTGCTCAAACGTCACCATTCAACAATTGGCAAAGCTAATAACTACTATCTTTTTCTTAACTGATAGAGGTTGCTAAAGAGGCATTTACGAAATAGGCTATTTAAATGATTTTTTTTTGTTTACTTACTTATACACATTTATCCCCCTTAGCAATGGCAATTAGTCCTCCAAAACTCATAATTAAGCAAGAATATCGTACACAGAATATGTATTTGTAATGGGGGTCTATGGGAAAAAAATTGGTCAGTTCCTAAAGCTAAAAAATTACATTAACTTGGGAATAAAATACTTATTAAAAAAATATTTATCAAATGCAGTGTATAAAAATATGTAAAACCAAACCTTTAATGTAATATGCTTGTGTAAACTGTGCTGTATTATGCAGATATTGTACTGAATACACTGTACTGTATATGTATGTATGTATGATAGTATAATAGTGCCCCCCCATTCATGTAAAAAGACTGTTTTCCTTTTTAAATCTTTTTCTAATTCAACATTTGCATTTTAAAATATTGTTTTTCTTTTGATTTGAAACCACTTGGGTGTAAACAACATTTTTAATGAAGTTACAAAATCAATAACTATTTTTACATAATTAACCAGGTGTTCTAAAAATAATATACAGTAATTAAGGAACAAACACACATGCAGTTTAATAATTGTATTTAATGCTTTCTGGAAAGTTTGTGATGATGGTATTTTAGTTGTATTGTATTTATATATTGGACTATTTCATCATCTAATATAAGTGTTGAATGTCTTTAGAAAAATTAAACTTTATTTAAATAATCCAAGTACTGTATATTATATTTAAATAAAGTTTAATTTTTCTAAAGACATTCAACACTTATATGTATATAGTATTAAAGATTCATTAATTATTTATAATTTAAGTTTATACGTTCTATAATCAAAATATTGAATGCAGCATTAACATTGTATTTTATGAACAAAATATTGTATAAGCTATCAATTTCAGCAAAGTCATTACCAGTATATGTATTACAGTAATTTACTTTTGCTTTTGGGTAAAATGACTTTAAAACATCTATTCTCTGACATCATAAGTGATTCAAAATTCAAGATGGCTGCCAAAAATTAAAAAAAAATTTTTTTTTATCCAATTGTTATAGTGAATAATCAATTGTAAATCAAATAGTGGGTACAAATTGATAATTATTGCTATAGCCAAATATCACTAAGTAGCCAATTACTAAGTGAGGTCTAGGTGTATATATAAAATTCATAAAATTAAAAATAAATATAACTCCGCTTTGTATATTCATGAACTGAATACAGGCTATAAAATATTATTTGACAATGCAGAAGTTACCTTTATATAAAAAAAGTGAACTGAAAAGAAGAATAAAAAAAACTTTGATGATAAAATATTTTGAATCTGCTGAGATCATCAATCTCATGAACATATCCTTTGATGTTGAAGGAAGTTGGATTTTGAACTGAATGATGGGAAGGCTATTTTGTTTGGTATATCCAGGTTGGTATATTTAGTTGAATTTCACTTGAAAAAATCTATTGTTAATAGATGAAACTACAAGTTGTAGAAGAATTTTAATAAAGTTTAGTTTTTGGGGCTAGTATTGTAATGTTATATAAATTTTTATTATATATATGTAACAAAATCTAATGATAAATAGAATGTTTAAAGTTAGATTCAATAAATTAAACTTTGAAAATCCTTTTTATAATATTCAAATTTTTTGTTAAGTGCATTTTTTGAGGTTTTCTTACCATAATAATAGAATAATAAATGTTGTGCATGATTATGATGTGAAAGTGCATGCACCAATATATCTTCAAAGTTGAATTCGAAGAGTCCTCTTTAAACTCCCAATTTAGCATTAGATTTATTTTCAGAATCTCCAAGATTTATATATATAATTGAAAATTATATTAACAATCCTCCTTAAATTTAAACATTACTAACAACTAATATAATGGTATTGATCTATTAGCCACTGTACATCACTTGATGGTGCTGTTTTTCTGCCAAAACATATTAATATAATGTTTCCGGGCCTTTTTTTTCAAAATTACCTTATTATTATCATTCTAAATTTGTTTTTATTTCCAAATTTACATTAGTCTTCTAATAATAAATGTTTAAACAAAATTCAAAAACAAAAAAAAAAACATTTCATTAAAAAAGTAATCAGCCCGACTTTGTTTTTTACACTGATCAAAGGTCAAAACCAAACACTTTTCCTTTTATTTCTAAATTTACATTATTCTAAACAAAAATAAAAAAATAAACCCAACAAATTCATTGAAAAAGTAATCAGTTGACCAATTTTGAATTTAATCAGCCAACTTTGTTTTTAAATATGTAATACAAGTGGGACAAAAAAGGATTCTGATTGATTGTGTTTCAAAGAAATGACAACAACAAGCAATGATTACAACAACAACTTTATTTCCAAAAACAACAATTTCTCAATAACACAATTTTCAAGAACACTAAAATTTCTTCTGAAATTACCGAATGTGGGCAGGCATCTTGCCTATTATGGCCATGAACTGTTAATAATCTTTGTGAAGGCATTGCCACATAAATTCAGTGGGCTAGTTGTCCAGGCATTTGCATGATGTATCTCACTGTTTCTTATTCTACAAATTCATTTCAAAACCAACTTGACCTGATTTTTGTAACATTTTTCAACAAAAGTGGGAAAAATTCAACCCAAAAAACTATTTTAATTGATTGCATTACAAATCAATCACAGCAATCATGCATTGATTTCAAAAATAACTTTATTGAAAACTATGAAATTAGTCCAATTCATTTGTGAAAAAAAAAAAAAAACTACAGCTGCTGGAAAAATTTATTTCAAAAAATAATTTCACAGAGAATGGGCCAAACCACACAAAACAAAAAAATAAAATAATGTCCATGCTTTAAAGTAGTTATGTGTTTATGGCTGTCCATCATCTCGGGTAGTACAGCCCTAAAGAGGCCCTCACCTTTGTGAAAGTGTAAGTGGCAAGATTTTTTGGGCCTGTAGAAAGGAAACAGCATCAGCTTCTGTGTTGAGAAAAGCCCACAGTTGGAAATGTTTGCTGTTGCCTTCAGCCATTTTATTCATCTCGTACATGTTACTGCAAAAATGTCAGGTTTTCATGAACATCTCGGATTGTGCTCTGCCTGCCTGCTCCCCAATTGCTGAAAATTATCATTATGTAACACTATGTCAGTTGGAGTGTAAGGCAATGAGTTTGGAAGCAGATTTGAAGAGTTCTGGGAAATTGAAGTCCCGCCACCCTCATATGAAATGGTAGTAAACTGTCATTACTGATCATATGCATAAAGTGTCACCACACAAAGCTGGGTGTACTATTTCTGTCTATATACATAAAGAACAACACCATCAGACAGATCAGAAAAGGCTATTACGATTGTAGTGTTATATTAGCCATAGGTTCAGCCATTGAAATGGCATAATTCTGTGTTTTTGCAGAGAAACAGCATCATCAAGCGATGTACGGTGGCTAATAGACCAGTATCTAACAAACTAATATATTTTTTGATCTTTCTTATTGTATATATTTCAGTTTCAACATAAGTTTATTAATGTGATAGAAGAGATATGAACATCTGTTTATAGTCTAATTATAATACCCAGAATTTTATGTATAATTAGTTTCCTGTAATGTATTCTATTTTTAATGTATGAATATAATAACACATGATCATAATTTTAAATTGTGTTTAAACCCGAACGTGTAATATTAAATTCTTAATGCATAATATAAAGACAATTTATAATTGTATTTCAAACCTTACATAAAATGATAATTATTTTAAATGTTAAATTATATACATAATATTAATAAATGCACTGAAAATAAATATAATATAACATTATCATTACGTGATCTCATATATTTTCAAAAGCAATTACTTTCACTCTACTCTGTACATACTGTAAAGATGAGTAGTCAATTTTTAGCATTATCTAGTGCAAATTTATATTTTAATATATTAGCCACTATCTAAAGTATATAAATAGATTGATATCTCATACAGTATACATAGTTTCAAATATAATCTGTCTTGCGTAAGTATTTAATAGTGACTAATTTAAAAAAAAAATCTACGAGTAAAAACTGCATATGAAACTAGACGTATAAAGTTCTGAATGTTTTTCTGACTTTATGAATAAATATTTAATCTCTAGCTTTCTAATGAAGCTAGACATTTATATTTGGAGACACCAATCTATTTGCTTTGTATTAGGTAATAGTTAACAACACTAGAGTTTAAATTTGTACTAGAATGTGTTAAAATATGCTTCTTATTTATTACATTCATTCTCAATGCATTGATTATTAATAAGTTTGGAATAATAATAAAAAATTGTTTTAATATTTCTTTTTGTCTTTTTCTAACTGATATTTTATCTGTTTCTACAATCCTGTATTCATCAGTCTATCAATCCATTTATTCATCTGTGCTTTCATCTATCTATTCATCCAATCTATATTATTTATATATGTGCATCAACTTATTTAATAGTCTCCATATTGTCTGTTAATCTACTTGTTCACTTATTTGTCTAATATGCATGTCCTTATCAATGTCTTTTTTCTTTTTCTCACTACCTCAAACTTTCCAATATTTATAGTTACAGTCTCCTGATATCATATAAGCTAATTGCATTCATTAAATCTGATTACAACTGCTAAATTTTTTAAGGGATAATTAGAAAATCTACAAATCAATATATCTGCCATAGAATTCATTCAGCCTCACCATCTAAAAGTAATAAGCAATTAAACAGCACAGAACTTTGGAATTCTACTGTTTCATGAATTAAGCTAACAGGATTGCATACTGAATGATATCTTTTGCAACTTGCTTTTCATTTGACCAGAACTATATTCAGTGACTGCAACTTGTGAGTTATATAAATGATGAACATAGTTCTTTTGGCTTTATAACATAGTTTGAATGTTCCTAGAAAACAAATTAACATTAATACTGCAACTTTTGATAGGAACATGCACAATATTACATCGATATATTCTGCTGACACTATACCAGTCGTTTTTGTCTGTTCATATAACAAGATCTAGAATCTAGGCAAAAGTACCTCAAGTCCAATCATGTGTGAGATACACAGATCAGGAACACTCATGAACTCTGCCCTATTTGCCCATTCTACAGATCCAACAACTTATGAGCAACAATCCCGATGACACCTGATCTATTTTTATCTTTCATAGCCAGCATCGCAAAGTGAAAAAAACAAAGAGACTCTATTTAGACATCACTACAGTGAAGCCCTTAGCTTAATAATAATTACGAAGTTCTAGCATATCTAAAGGATCTTGAACTTTCACGTTATTTATATATCAGATTAGCAGGATATCTTCTAGTCATAGTAAGCATAATTAGTTTAATCAAAATAAAATATTTATTAAAATAAAGAAAACAATGATTCTGAAGGTTTAGTTATATATATATATATATATTTAATTTATTAATGCAAACAAAACAAAGCATTAGTAATTTGATTATAATAATTCTCCATTAATTATCATTAGCCTCTTTACATTTTATTTATAACAAGATTTTTCTTTTACAATTTAATAAATCATGTACATATTCATTAGTTTGTTAGTTAAGTTTGGGCTGATTGACGTGCCAATAATTGATTGACTACATTATGGAAATATGATTTGGATCATGCTATAATATAAGCATATTTATGAGTCTTTAATCCACCCCTAGAGAGAAACGTAACACTTGATCGAATTTGCTTAACAAATATTGTTTGGGTTTTATTATAAATTTACAGAATTATTAAACATTAATAAATGGAAGAATTAATCTCAGCTTATGCTGAGGAAGAAACAAGTGTGGGAGAGTTCATTTGGAATATATATAATTGTGTCGCAGAATGGCGCTCATATGAGAAGATTAATTAATTATAAAAAAATCAGTTTAGTAAAATCAAAACATTACAGCTGATGGATATTCATAGTTTTTTTTATATTAGGAATGAGAGATAATAGAGTGGTACATGCATGATACCATATTTATGTGATTCAATCTCGGATCCTAAAAAGTGCTTCATATTATTATTGAAGAATGGTGGTCAATTTCTTTTTGCGTCTTTAGCAGAATCAGTTCACTGAATAAAGAATAGTCTGGTGGGAGTTGCTCTGGGCCAGTTGTCCCAGAGCAACTCCATGCAGAGCTGCTTCATGTGGTGAAGGATCCCAAGGGGTTTCAGAGCCTTTTTCTTGGACTTCGAGATAATGAAACGGGGTTCGACTTTCCGATATGTCCAGTGGAATGAAGCACAATATATATAAGCGAACGAGGAGGCCTGTATGCACACAACGCTTGGAATACATATATAAAACTTTTAATATTAGAATTATTTAATTAATACCTATGTATTTGGAATATCCAATGTAATGGTATGATTAAATTACTAAACAGTAATGGATAACTTAAATCAACTGATAAAAATATTACTCTATCTAGAATCGAGAATCCCTCTCCCTTATTACATTTACTTAGATGTAAACTCTCCACAAATGTTAAAATAACAAGTTAATATTTGATCGTAAGTGCTTTATAATATATATATACTGTTAGGTGGTGGCTATTTAAATTTATTTTATAGAACAGAATATCCGTAGTTATGAAAACAACAAAATATGTTTTTAACTGAGAATTAATGACTCTCCCTACGAAAAGAGTGGGGTTTAAGAGAGAGAGAGTGAACTTGCTTGCAAGTTTAGGAGGTTATTGGTTTATTAGTTTCAAAATACAAAATATAAAATATAGAAATAAAGTTATAATATATTGCTGCCTCACGTAAGTGAAATAATAAGATATTATATAATTGAGACTTTATGACAGGAGAGAATTAATAAAGAGTTTATAGAGAGTTGAGTACATATTAAAAATCAAGTAAGAAAATTACAAATTATTTTATTTGATCTCAAGATCAGCTATGACTACCTTATTTTACATTTTAGAAGTAATTATATGAGACAGTGAGATTAAGGTTTCACTTAAAGAAGATTTTATGGATATTAGGCACTAGCATAAATTTATAACCTTAATCAATCATCAATAGTGAATCTTGGTTAATTGCAGCATCCATCAGAGACTAGATCTAGTTTTTGATTCTTATTTGTCAGGCAGATAGCATTTCCATTAGTTGACTTTAAATACATAATTACAGTTCATGGGTAGATAGGTCCAGAGTGATGATTTTTCAGAAGACTGCATTGGAATGGCCAGGAAAGGTGGATCTTCCATCTACTTGTGGCACATTGATTTGAAATTATGACCAGCATGGATTAGGTTAGCCATTACTCTTTAAAAGTAGCTGTTCTTCTTTCTGTGTTCAAATTTAGACCTATTTATATGATTTGTTAAATTATTATGGAATGCTTTTAGTTATGCTACCTTAGGCAATTTAAATACCATGACCATCTGCAATTTGCAGTTCGAATGCTTGCTTTTGTTTTAGTAAATTAGAAAACAATACAACCCCACTGAACATTCCTCAAAGGATTGTTTTAAAATCTAAACTTAGATTTTAAAACTAACTTAAAATGTACAAATTTTTCACTAATGGGTTTTACATTATATTACTAAAAATTATCATATTTCTAAATTTACTAATGGGTTTTATATTAATTAATTTAAATTGTATTTGAGAATATTTGGCATGATTGCATCAAATTTTCTGATCGTCATTACTGAAAATAAGAAATAATTTTAATAAAATTTTAAATATATGATCTATTATACAATATATTAATATAATTATTATTTTATGTTATCTCCCATTAACTGTTATATGTACATATCCCTTATGCACATATATGACTTTTAAATGGTACAAAATATTTATTTGTTTATTTAAGATATTTAATTTAAGATACTTGTAAATATCTTTGTCATGGGTAATTTTAAAACTAAAGCAAAAAAAATTTGTGTTAGATAAGTATATATACTAGCGTAGGAATGGAGTTTGAATTTGGATTGGTGGTAGGAGATTAGAGTGGGCTGAGAAGCGCAATCCGACTTTCAGATTGACTGCTTCAACATGTTACATAGCTATCATATAGAAGTCTGTAATATTTGCCAATTCTGTCTGCCTTGTATATAGTTTTTATAATAACAAAATTCAATGAAAAGAAATTTAAATCAAAAGTGTGTATCATATTTTTTTTTTTTAAATAAAACATTATAATTCACACAATATCTGTACGACCTAGTTTACATATGTAACAAACAATTTTCCTATAGTTATGATAAAATTTAAGCAGCTTTTCTGATTATAATGAAAAGATATAAAAAAGTGCATGCACACACACAATGCAGTGGCAAATTTTTCTATACAATATATCTAGTGCAAGCTCTATTAATCAATAAATCCTAGAAGATTCCCCCATTATAATCTCTAGCTAGTGCTTTTTCATCCAATATTTCAAAAATAGTTTCTAGATTATATCTTTCATCATTAAGAAGAAATTTTGGATCTGGGAGCAACGCACCTTGATCTTTGGATTTAATGCATTCCTTAGTAAACACTTTTTACTTTTTTGATTAAATATAAGGCTATTAACCCAATCTGAAAACACCAGTAATGTTTTCAATTCAAGCTAGGAGTGTATTAGATTTAAAGATATAGATACTACTTCCAGGTCCAAGTCTCTTTACTAATGAAATTTCATAAGCTAGAAATTAGTCTGGGCATATTGGATGGGATATGGATTATAATGTACAATTTTCTATTATCTGTTGAATACTAGAAGTTTGTCCTAGGAGACACTGTATTAATGACATATGTAAACATAAGAAAAAGTGATAATGTGACAAACATATTGAGAATAGTTTGAGTTGGACAATAAAGTATAAGATTCTGTAACTATTGTTGGTCTTATAATCAACAATGCTGTATTTTTTTAAATTATTATTAGTCTAGAGTTTGTTTTATTTCCAGATATAAAAATTTATTTTCTTGAAATTACGTAATATTTAAAAAAAAAAAATTTTTTTTCTCAAAATCAAACTTTTAAATTATTTCTTTCAGATATTTTCTACAGCTCTGTTAATGAGTGGAGCACTAGCTATTATTGATGAAAATAATTTAAACCCATCTCCAGGCTTGCGTCCATTTTTAATAGGTCTTCTTGTTGTACTTATTGTCTGCAGCTTTTCTTACAATGCGGGAACTGCAATGAATCCTGCCAGAGATTTTTCACCACGTCTTTTTACTTCTATTGCTGGATGGGGTAAAGGAGTTTTTAGGTATACAAACATATGTAAGAATATATGATGTTTAAAGTCATATGATGTTTAAAGTCATTTAATATTATCTTTGTACAAATTTTCCAATTATGTTTTTTTACTCCAAGATCTTTTTAAATAATATTTTACTGCACTTCTTACTATTCAATCTCCTCACTTGTAACACACATTCATTTTTTTTTTTGATTTTATTTGTCTTTTCATTTGTATTACATAAAAGACAGCAAACATTAGATTCCACAATGATTATCAAATTTATTACATTGGTCATAATAAAATTGTGCTTAATTATTCTTATATTGTCTCTATATAAAAATATATGTTCTATTGGTAGCATACTATTTACAAATTATAATATATGTGTATACCATAGAGTAACCAGTGAAAAGGTGATAGTTCTATTATATAATGATGTAGTGTAGCTATCCATAATTAAATATTTTAAGGCACTAACATGCTCTGCATATCATGCTATGTCAGCTCATGATGGAATAACATACCAATGTTAAATTTTGTTTTAAATCAAATAAAATTTCTATTGAAACATTTGTAACAATCATACTGCATATAGCAGTGAAATCATGAGTTGCAAAAATGTTTTCAAGATTTCATAATAATCAGAAAAATATTGAAGTTGATCTATTACTAAATATTCTGTCGCATTTCATGTCATAACTTATGATACAGATATGGTAGTGCTTTAAAATTTTTATGATATATAATTAAACTATGTCACTACATAAGACATGTATTGATTCTGAGATGACACTCAAGGCATCTTAGAGAGAAAACCAATAATTTTTCAATGGAATATGTAATATTTTAGAAGATGTTGAACTCTTAAAGTATTACCTAAATTAAATTTAATTAAGCAACTCACATTGTTATAACCCATCTTATCCAAAGTCTGAGCTATTTTTTAGGTAAGTGACCTATGTTTTGCAGTTGGGAAATAATATTGTGATTTATTTAATTGAATGTAATATAATGCTTAGAGAGTATCATAAACTATTACATAATAATTGATAAGCTTTAATTCTGATATGTTATGCATTTTTCAGTTTTTTGATTTTCCTTTTATGAATAGAATCACATTTTAAAAATTAAAATATTATAAATCATCATATCTATATATTGATCATCATATCTACGTATTGAATAGGGTTGAGGATATTTCTAGAGTCTCTGAAAGTGTTCCCAGCTACTATATAAAATACATATAGTTTGTTAAACATTTGTAAATATCTTTTTTGTATTGATATCACAGATTATTTTTTGTTCACACATTTACTTGGCTTTGATTAATTTATTTTTTAAATTTATACCTAAACGTATGTTTGCATATATTTTTAATATATTGAGCATATATATATATTATAATGGTCTGGTCATTATCACAAGAAAGGGAAGCATATCTAACTATGGTCGAACTTGGGGTCTTTGGGTAGGATACTGGTGATGGCATGATGAAATTCTTAGCTTATGATCACAACTACCTTCAATGGGCCATCTCAATATTTACTCATTAAATCTAGATATAATTTGAACTAGTTTGTCCACATCTCACTCCTCCCTTACTGGCTCCATTATGCCTCAGCATTCAAACTCAGGGAGAATTTGCACTTGGATTTTTTCAGGAATGGGCTTACTCATGTTAACAATTACTATAGCTCTATGTAAGTGAGGATAAATTAAAGCACTCTGAGAATATTTCTAATATTAATATGCACATAAGGAGAGATGTGTAGATATTAATATTTAGCATAAATATTTAGTGGTGTGAATGCATAATGATGGTGACAAGGCAAAGACAAAATTGATTAAAGTAACAACATTTATTAAATAACAAATTTAATTTAACACTATTAACATATATAATTGTATGAGTCAAGGATGGCTTTCTATCACTTAAGAGGTAAATACAATGAATACCCTAATCCCAAATCCCATGATAGAAGTCCATACTGTGGCAATCTTTATTTACAAAGTTTAAAATAATATAAAAAAATTGCGAATCTGACTTACTAGTTAATTTATTTACAGTTGCATCATAAAGTAACATTTGTCCATCACAATGCTTATGATCATCCTTCTTGGAGGAGAGGACCTCCCTATACATATGTATAATTTCTTAATGTTGATAGGAAAGATTATCCATTCTAGAAAGTTAGTCAAATACACAGAAAAACAAATATATAACAAATATTAGTAAAAAATTCAACAAATAACAAAAACTGTTCTGTCACTATAGTATGCTTTTAATGTGGAACATCATCAAAATCTTATTTTATTCCACATTTAGGCTGATGGTGTCAAGCGACTGGAATGGTATGTAGACCTAAATTTTATTTCATACCATAAAATATTTACTCAATCTAATCCCCCCCCCCTTTATGTTTAAAATAAACTCTTTCATTTTCTGAAGAATAAGCTTCCAAATGTGAAAATGAAAAGAAAAATAAATAAAAATAAGATGATAAATAACAAATTAGAAAAAAAACATACAAATCAATTGGACTAATAAAGTAAATTTCTGAGTTTGGCAAGCACTGTCCATTATGTTCACAGTCTCTTACTCCTGGTGATAGATCTTCTTGGATGATGTACTGTTTGTAGATTTAGTTGACAGTCTCATTCCAGCATTGCAGTTCATTAGCACTGACCAGTTGTTTCCTTGGAAAAAAGCACAGATACACTGAAGGTCATTGTTCTTGACCAGTATTTAATAAGATAGGCATTACAAATGTCAATAATACTTCTATAGAAATGAAGAGCTAGGATCTGGCCTTCTATGGCATAGTTACTTTAGCCAGAACACATTGCAATATCTTCATTAGTATATGTAATGTTTTGGGTTGTTTCTTTGCATAGAGAAGTGCCTTAATAAAAAAAGAACTATTGTTGATGATTGCTAGCTGTTGTTTATTTCTTTTCATGCAATGATTTTATTCAAACTTGGAGTTCTTTACAATCAGTTTAAATCACTCAGTTTGCTTTTATAACTTAAGCATAATTACATTTTTATTTATTTTGATGGACATAACAAATTCCTTTTAATCTTGTGTGATTTAAATTCATTCCTAGGATCAAACATATACATCCATCTTGTTTAGTTCTAAAAATATGGCTATTGAGATGTCGTCTTTCTCATGCAATCTGTGCAATTATAAAAATAAAAATGATGTATATGACCTTTGTTTTGTTTTAAGATTGCTATCATTTCCTGAGCTTGTTGTATGTGTTTATTGTTGTTTAATGTACATTCACATAGTATTATTAAAATAATTATTTATTAAAATTATATTTTCATTTTTAAGCCTGGTCACTTAGCAAGATGCTTGACATTATAATCATCATCTCTTATGTTTTATCTTTGTTTATGTCATAATGTCAGTTAGTTAAGGACACTTGTGGTTAGTCATATTATATATATATATGAGTGTATTTATTTTCTTAATGTAGAAATTTAAGACTTTATCTTTTTTTTTTAAAATAATTTGTTTATCATAATGTTTTGCATATTTTGTTTGACAAATGGTAACTGTTATTTGATAATTACTTGATTAGGCTTAGTATGGTGTAGATTAGTGCAGGTGGGTTGTTGATTGTGAATCACCCTTACAACTCCCCTGCCTTACAGGGTTAAAATTTTAATTTATATTAAACATTTGAACACTCATAAGTGTGTTGGTGTGGCTATGATGTAGGCTATTTTTGGATTGGATGAAGGTTGTTACACCTATTTTTTGATTACTTTATTTTTATTACAGTTGATTTGGAGCACTTTAATAATCTCTCTTATGGCTAGGTATATTGTTTGTGGGGTGATCTAGACTTAGAGGCTTTCATGGTTGAGATTTAATCAGTAATGTGTCTCTGTCATAAATGACACATAGGTTTATTTACTAGCCTTCCTGCTCATTTTTGAGTTTTACTAGATTCATGAAGATATATCTAAATATCAGAGCATCCATCTATTGGTATGGATTGACTCCTGTGTCTTAGTTAGTCTCAAGGGTATCCCAGTGGTTGCATTTGAGCATTAACTGGGGAATACTTTAAAGTTAATATCCCTAGTTGTGTATTACTTTTTGCATTGGTAATATGTTGTTTCTATTTTCTTAGATGTGATTTATATTGCCCTTATACTTTGCTTGGTGGTTACTTTTATTCTTTAGTTGTGTGATGAATTTGATAGGATCAACATAGGTTATTACAAGCAACCAAAGTAGGGTTTTAAAATGTAGGCATTATACATATCTTGAATATCTCCTTCCTAGTTTATCCAAAATGCATTGGAATCTTCTTGCTTAATAATAGTATATAATCCTTCATACATATTGTAAAACTTATGATATTTATTTTCCTTTGATCTATTTGGGTGTGGGGTTTTTATCAGAACCTTGTTTCCAACTTTAAATTTATGTGGAGACTTCCTTGTATTTTGGTTCCTATGACTTTCTATTGTGGTGAATCAGTCATAAGCCTTTAATATATTCTTTTCTTCATCTATTTTGGGTTGTGGCCATAGGTTGGTATTTTGCAAATAGCACAGGTGTGGTTTAATTAAAGTGTAGTCAGATGGATATGAATCCAGTTGATTTATTTATGCTCCAATTGCTGTAATTGACCACCCACTTTGTTTGCTTCACTCACAACTTTTGTTTTTTTCTAAGTAGATCCTAAATAAACATGCAAGTTCCCACACAATTCATTTACATGGGTTTGACTGTGAATTCCTAATGGAGATTAGCACATGTTTTATTCGAGATTTTTCCATTTTTTATATTCCTTGGATAGGAAAGGGGAACCATGATGTTAAAATGGTCTTAGACTTTCCTATCATCAGGAATGAGGGTGTCCAATACCTTAATTGAATGTCTAGTATTGGTTTGGGGTATTGGGTAAGCAGCGACATATTTGGCAAAGAGATGGTAGGTGACATATTTTTGTTTGTTAAACGAGGACAATGACTCATAGTCCATTGCTAGGATCTCATTTGGTCTTTCTGGTATGATTGATTTGGTAATTAATTTAGTTCTGGTTTACTGGGGCCCTTAAGATTAGAAGTCTTGGAGTGATCTCACAATGCCCTTGTACATTTTGGCTAGTAAAATCAATTTTTCAGAGAGTTCCATTTTGTGGACACCATAATGCCCATACAGACAATGTAATACTTTATGAGTTGGTGTCAAAAGGATTTAGGTATTACTATTCTCTTCTCATCAGTATCACAGCTAACTTTATATAGTAAGACCTGTTTTTCTAACTTAAAACAAGTAAAATCTCTTGGCACATTCAAAACTTTCCTCTTCTTTTAAAACTTCCGTGATTGGGTTTAAATCTGGATTCCTAAATTAAATCTCAGGTAACTTCTCCAAATCATCCTCTACATTACTATCAGTTATTATATTGACATTTGTGATATAAGCATTATCTACTGATAAGTAGTTCTGTCTGACCTACATGGGTTTCAACTAAGCATGTCAGCCACAACATTCTCAGATCCCTTACAATATTGCACAGAGTAATTCCTGTAACAGAACAATCCATCTGACTAGACAACTGTTGGTAAGATAGCCATGATTCAAAAATTTGAGGCTTTTGTGGTCTGTGATCACTATCAAATTTGATCTGAGTAGCATATGTCAAAACTTTTGGAAGTCCCACACTATTGCTAGTGATTCCTTCTCATAACTGTAATTTATTTCTGGATCCTTCAGGAGCCAACTAATAGAGGAGCCCAGGCTGGCATCCTCCTGAATTTGGGATAACATTATACCCAATCCATAACCACTACTGTCTGTTTGGACAGTGAATGGTTTAATAAAATCAGGAAAGGCTAACATGGTTTGCTCTAAAGAACCCATTTTAATATTTGCAAATGCCTTGTCCTGTTCCTCAGTTCAGTTCTATCACTTATCTTTTCTAATTAGTTTTAACAACAGTTTCATATGGGCTGAGAATATCTGGTAGAAATGATTATAAAAATTGCCTAGGCCTAAAAGTGATGCTTTCTGTTGGTCTAAGAAAGTTTTGAATGGCACTGATCTCTGGATGAGGCTTTATCCCATTGCAACCAATAATATGACCTAGGAACACTACCTGGTTGGAAACTAGTATACTCTTCTTGAAGTTGATTTTGATCCTCTTCTTGTAGCACTCTTCAAAAATATAGCAAGGTCTTGAAGATATTCATCAGTTGTGGCAGGTGCAGTTATTACATCATCCACATATATAGTTGTAATCTATTTAACCTCAGGAGATAGGGTTTTGAACATCTTATCAAACAAGCACCACTGTTGATCAATTCAAAAGGTATCCTATTAAACTGATATGTAAAACCCTCATATCAGAAGACAGTGTATTGGCAATCTTCTGGATGGAGTTCAATCTGCCAATAGCTGGATGTTAGATTGAAAGTGAAAAACACTTTCTTGTGTTCAAATCTCATGAATAATTTATGTAAGGGTGGTAGAATGTTCCTGTCAGGGACAATAATTTTGTTTACTTGTCTAAAATTCAAACAAAATTTCATTGATCCATCTTTCTTCTTCATAGTTACATGTGGGTTACAGTAAGGTGAACAACATTTGGAAATGATCCCTCACTCCAGCATTTTGTTAATCTGATTGGATCTTTCTTCACAATACTTATATGGAATAGGATACAATTTGCATTGAAATGGTTGGTTATGTACTGATTTAATTCTCTGTTGAAATTCTTCTATTACTCCCTGGTATCTTCAAGGAAATCAGGCTAAATTCATTAATAACAGATCATAATTTTAATGTACCTTCACTTCCAAGCAAGTTGAATTCTGCATGTTTGTTATCTATGAGTGCCTCTGGGATACTACATACAGTGCAGTCAATTTTAGGTAGATCATATCTCAGAAGCAATGTCATCTCCAAGACCTCATCATTTATCCTGAAGTCTGCCCCCAAGATGACATCATATATTAGGTCATTCAGTATTAAAAAAACATGATAGAGAAATGTTTGGCCAATTTTCATTTGAACCCAAATTTGTTTTTGAAGCTTCACTTTCTATTGTTGGCCATGGAAACCTGTATCAATTTCCATGGCATGGTCTTGACATTGGGGTTCTTAGTCAGGATTTCATGGTAGAACATATCTGACATCACTGATATCTGGCTATTGTAGTTTAACAAAATCTTAACTAGCAAATCCTTAAATGAAATCTCTATCATGGGGAAACTTTGCAAGGTGAAATTAGGTGCTTTATCTTCCTATGAACTCATTAAATTAGTGATCTCTCAGTTCATGGTTTGGCTTGTATTCTTTGTCAACTTTTTGGCTTCTTGAGGTGAGGAACATGACCTCAAATACAGTTTTAGTTTGGTCTCTGCAGGGCTTTGGGTGTATGGTTGCTGTATCCTGGCATAGATTTTTTCCCCTAGGCTGTTGGGGGAACTTGTTTTTGGTTGGACATGTTCTGTTTTCAGTTTACTGTTTGTCCACATATATGGAGAGATTTGTTGTATAGACTTCCCTTCCAATAATATGAGTCATTATTGTTCTTTTACTATTTATAATGTATGGTGTTAACAGCCACATCTTTACATTTATCTAGTATTCTGTTGGTTACATTGATGCATTTGAATCAATGCTGTTGAGGAACACCACTATTTCTTCAATATTTTTGGCATTTGTGTAGAGAAGAGATTGTTCAATCTGGAGGGGTAGATTTCTTTTGTTTATTCTTATTATATCACTATTGCTCAAGTGGTAAGTTTAAAGTCTTCAACTTAGTAACCTAGTAGTGGAGAAATTTTATCAGAGTTTCCTCTGGAGAGGTAGATTTCTTTTGTTTATTCTTATTATTTCATTTTTGCTCAAGTGGTATATGTTTAAAGTCTTCAACTTAGTAACCTAGTGGTGGAGGAATTTTTTTAGAGTTTGCCCCAGTGTTTATTGCACTTCTTCTAAAACAGTTGGTTTCAGAAATTCTTCACCAGTAATGTCTGTTAATCTTTGAAAGTAAATGGGGTCTAGAATAATGACTCTCATCACATCAGCACATCCCCATGGAGGTGGCTGTAGGTGATAATCACTTTCTCACCCTCAGTTAGATTGTAAATCTCATAAATGATATACTCCTTAGATGTTCTATTGGGCCTCATTGGTGGATCCCTTGGAGAATTTTAGCTTCACAAATTGGTTGATGGTACTTATTTGTGTTATGTGGTTGCACACAGTGGTCATCTTCATGAAGTTTATAGGTAAGATGGATACCTGCAAATCCTGGTCAGGGTGGTATGTACTTGGTATGATTCCTTCGATATTGAAGTCAAAAGGAGATACTTCTATCTCTGGTGGTTCTTGGTGTGGGAGACCAGTTACTTGGTTTTTCATCCTATTAGGGTCTTGGAGGGAAATTTCCAGGCTGGTTATCACTTTATTCCACTTCTCTCTGCCAGTCAGAGCCATTCAATCACCCCCAGGCTGTTGCATCCTAAATGCTGGTGTTCCTCGGCATAGCTGAGATTTGAGAGCTTTGATCCTTTGACTGACTGCTTCACTCAGTTGGATGACTTGGTTGCATTTGACTGACTGCTTCATTCAATTGTCTAACTTGATTGCATGTTTCATTAAAATGTTTGACCAACTTTTCTAGGATTGTCTTGTCTGAGAGGTTTTCTATTTCACTTGCAGCTAGTTCATCTTTCAGATACCTTATATTGTGGCCTATCAACCCTATGGTCTTATTGTGTGCCTCTGTTTTAACATTGTGCCACAAGTGGAGTTGGTCCATTTTTGTTTGTATATTCTTGAATTCTTCCTTTATTCTTCTTAGTACTTCTGTTGGCCTATGTGCACTTCATCCTTGAAGTCTTTGTGACCTCAGGTCCTCTCCAGAACTTAAGGTCTGACTTGAAATATGGCTTCTAAAGTCTTGGAATCTTTGCTGGAATTGTGTGTTCTTTTCTTCCATCAGTTTTCTTATTTCTCATTATTCTTGTTTCAATTCCCCCTTTTCTTTCTGAACATTATTGACACTCAGAGACAGCTGTTCCAAACCAGCAGATAATTTATTTTCAATCCCTATCATTTTGGTTTTTAGATCTTTCAAGCTATCCATTTTTGCATCCATGCTGTTTATATCTTCCTTCAAGTATTCTTTCATAATGTATATCTCTTCATTCAAGTTGTTCATATCTGCTTTCAAGATCAGCACAAACCTTTGGAGTATCAGCTTCATTACTGTCAACTCTCCTGTAACTTGTATTACTTCGACTCTCAGTGCTTGAGTCATTTTATGGGTAGAGGTTTCTTGAATTGGAAAAACTATTTGGCTCACCATCAGTATCTGTGGTGATTAATCAGTTTCTGTTATGACCCCCAAGTAAAAACTCACTATACATATTGCCACACTGCAAGCTATAGTAATCAATGGATGCCAAAAGGTGTGTACATAAAATCTCTATCTAGTGCCTACTACTGCAATACCCCAGACTAGTTTTTGGCTTATGACCTTTGGCAATGAGGAGCCTTGGATCTGAGAGCACTGCACCTAGATCTTAGGATCTAATGTAACCCTCCATCAGCTACCTTTTATTTCCACTTAACTACAAAACTATGAGTCTTAAACTGAAAACACCTTAATATTTTCAATCCAAGCTCATCAGCTTATATAGTCATATAGATCTGAACTCAGTTCAGTATCCATACATTTTGGTGTCTTTGGTTTTTTAATAACCATAGCCACCACTACCCTATTAGGAAAGATTGGTTTTAAGCCAATAAACATCACGAGACCACCAATTCTTATGCTTGCTTATAACTTGTTAAAACAGGCAAAACTCACTATATGTATTACCACACTGTAAGTGGCCTTCATAAGTGAGAAGCCTTGGATCTGAGAGCAGTGTGGTAATACATATAGTGAGTTTTGCCTGTTTAACAACAGTTATAAGCAAGCATAAGAAGAGGTGGTAATATGATGTTTATTGGACCCCCAAGTATTTGGACTAATGTAGACACTTCTCTACTGCTATAAGTAGAGAATTCCACTTCACTACTACTATTACTTATAATTTCTTTTGAAACTTTTTTGTCCATTCTTTTTAGTTTCCTTTTACTCCTCATTATCATCAACTTGTTTTTTATATGTTTACAAAGTTTCTATTTACCTCTAGATATCAAGATATTATTCCATAGGGTTCCTTGCTGCTCCATGCCACTTTATATTTATTTATGATTTTTTTTGTGTGTGTTTTTTATTCCCTACCTTTAAGTTGGTGTTTTACTTGCCTGACATCTATTTTAGACATGATTTATTACTTATTTATTTAGTTATTGGTCCCTGCTTATCATGGTGTTCTATCATTATATGTGCATTCACCACTTTTAATATCATTTTTTATGGTAAGTTCAAGTTCATAAAAATTGTCATGTTTATCCATTCTCATTTCTGTTGAACATATTGGTCCATGGTGTAAGTCCAAGGTAGTTATTAATGTTTAAAGTTTGAAATGAAGGAAAATTTAAAAAAATTATATATAGATTCCAAGTTCTGAAACTAGATATCCCTCGAAACTTTTTGTTTCATGCCCCTAAAGTTAGGATGCCAGATGTAACAGGCCAATCATTATCACAAGAAAGGAGAAGCATGTCTCTCTATGGTCAGACTTGAGATCTTTGGAAAGAATTCTAATGATGGCATGATGAAATGCTTGGCCTATGATCATATCTACTTTCAATGGGGTAGCTCAATGTTTACACAATAAATCTAGATGTAATTTGGGCTAGTTTATCCACATCGATGTAATTTGGGCTAGTTTATCCACATCTCACCCTCCTTTCTGGCTTGGGAGAATTCACACTAGTCTCTCTTCAGGGATGGGATAAATTAAAGCATTTTCTCAGAATATTTATATCAATATGCACATAAGAAGAGATGTGTGGATATTAATGTTTAGCTTATAAATTTAGTGGTATGAATGCATAATGATGGTGACAAGGCAAAGTCCAAATTGATTAAAATAAACTAACAACATTTATTAAATAACAAATCTAATTTAACAATATTAGCATATATAAATGTATGAATCAAGGATGGCTTTCTTACACTTAAGAGCTAAATACAATGAATATCCTAATCCCAAATCCCATGATGGAAATCCATACCATGACAATCTTTATTTACAAAGTTTAAAATAACATAAAGTAACACTTGTCCATTTCATGATGCTTATGATCATCCTTCTTGGAGAAGAGAGACCCCTATGCCTTTGTGTAATTTCTTAATGTTGATAGGAAAGGTCCATCCATTCAAGAAAGTTAGTCAAATACACAGAAAAACAAATATATAACAAATATTAGTAAAGAATTCAACAAAACAAAAACTCTGTTCTGTCACTATAGTATGCTCTTAATGTTGAACATTATCAAAATCTTACCTTATTCCATATTCAGGCTGGTGGTGTCAAGCACTGGAAGGATATGCAGATCTAAATTTTATTCTACCATAAAAGATTTACTCAATCTAATCCCCCCCCCCTCATGCTTAAAATAAACCCTTCCATTTTCTGAAGCATAAGCTTCCTAATATAAAAACAAAAAAAAAGGAAAAGAAAAATACAAATAAGATAAATAACAAATTAGAAAAAATATAAATTTAAGTAAATTCCTGAGTCTGGCAAGCACTGCCCATTATGTTTACAGTCTCTTACTCCTGGTGATAGATTTTCTTGGACAGTGTGCTGTCTATAGGGTTAGTTGGCACATACTCATTCTGGGATTGTAGATCTATTTGTTTCCTTGGAAAAAAGCACACAAGGTCCACTGAAGATCATTGTTTTTAACCAGTATTTAATAAGATAGTCATTCCATATGTTAACAATGCCTCTATTGGCATGAAAAATTGGTATCCAGTCTCCTACAGCAAAGTTCCTTTAGCCAGACCACATTGCAATACCCTCATTAGTATATGTAATTTTTATAGGGTTGTCTCTTTGCATAGGGAAGTGATATAATAATAAAAAAAGAACTATTATTGATGATTGTTAGCTGTTGTGTATTTCTTTTCATTCAAACTTGGGTTCTTTACAGTCAGTTTAAATCATTGTTTGCTTTTATACCTTAGGCATAATTACATTTTAATTTATTTTGGTGGATGAAACATATTCCTTTTAATCTTGTGTGATTAAAATTCGATTCTAGGATCAAACATATATATTTACCTTGTTTAGTTCTATGAATATGACTATTGAGATGTTGCCTGTCTCATGCAATTCTTGCAATTATAAAAATGAAAGTGGTATGTATGACCTTTGTTTTGTTTTAAATGTGGTAGAACCATGTGATAGTTTTCATTCCCTGTTTGCAATATTTGTTTATTGTTACATAATGTACAGCTACATAAAATTATTAAGACAATTATTTATTGGAATTATCTTTTCATTTTCAAGTCTGGTCACTTAGCAACATGCTTGACATTAGATCATCATCTCTTTTAAGAACATTATGTGAGTGTATTTATTTTCTTAATGTAGAAATCTGAATTTTTTTTTAAAAAAAAATTTGCTTATTGTGATATATATATATGTGTGTGTGTATGTGTGTGTTTGACAAAGGGTAACTGTTATTTGATAATTACTTGATTAGGTTTAGTAAAGTGTAGATTAGTGTGGATAGTTGTGGTTGTAAGTCACCCTTATTATAATACATATATTGAATTAAATATTTTTATGGATTGTTATTGTAATAAAGAATAAAAATGAGATTATATCCACTGTCAGATATATATGTAAGTAGAGGGATTTGAACTCAGGATTTTTTGGCCTATTTCACTCCAGCCATGATCACACACATGTGAGAAATATACATGATCCACAATATATGTATTTCATGCAGACTCAGCACTCATCACCTGGGCCAGATCATAATCTTTTATACATATATACAATCAGTGCTCAGTTTATATTAACATGGCAATTCCTCAATCTTTAATGGACCAGCTTCAATTTTTTCAACCTTTCAATTATTCATCCATCCATTGCATTGAGAAAACAATGATGGAATGTTTAAAGCTCTTATTGGATTTAATATTGTAGTCATATCCATGTAGATATTATGTCAATCTAACTTCTCTTATTATCAAACCATTATATAGTCATATATATTAATAGAAGAGTGATGGTCTGAACTTACATTAAGATGTAATCTATTTCCCAAGCAATGCTTTTACTGAATGTTTTATATACATAAGTAGAGAAATTTGAACTCAGGATTTTCAGTCTATTCATCCTTTACTACATCTCAAGAAACTAATACCCATGACCATACACAGATGGAATGGAGGATGAATAGATTGAAAACTTCCAAGTTCAAATCCCTCTACTTATATATATATATATAGTGCCATTAGTAATGTGCATAAAAGAAAATGCTGAACAAAAATCATCATCACATTTTCATAAAAAAGGGAAGCTGTAGGGCATCCAAGTTTAAACCCTACAAGATCCAGTTCTAAAAGCTTAAGACAGAGAGAGAGAGTGGGAAAACAGTTACACATTTAATAGGTAATTTTTAATTTTTTGTTAAAAAAATAAAGTTATAACGCATATGTATAGGCAGTGTGTGTTATAAAAGCTATTTAGTTAGTCACTTTTAAATTACACATATTAACTTTCTTTAAAACTAACCTACACTTGCTAAATTTTAATATCTTATTCTGTTTTTATTTTTGCTTTTCTATAATTGTAATTTAGATTTAAAAGCTAAGGATTTAATTTTAAATATTAGGGTTATAATTACTAAGCTAGCAATTAGATTATTTTAATGTCAGTTTATAAATAATTTGAATGAGTGTGTGTGTACACTGCATACATAAACTACATTTTTATTTATTAAATATTGAAAGAAAAATGAGAAACTCTGTTAAAATCATTTTTTTTATTCAACAGTTTGTACTATAAGGGTTGTTTTTCTGTTAAAACTTAGAGACAATGTGAGAAGTCTAATTTTAAAGATGTCTCATCTTAAGATCAAAAGAAAAAAGCTCAAATTTGAGATGTTACATAGGTGTAAAAAAGGATTAAGACTATTTTTTCCGTCAAGACAAAAGTTTGTCTGGACACCAGGTGTGTGATTTTTTTTAATGTTCCTAAAAAAGATTGCACTCTCCAGCTAAAAGACGAATTGGTCAAAAATAGAACTAAAAATTGGGTATAAAAGTAGTCTGGAAAACCAGTTGTGGTTAGAGAGACTTTTTAAAAATTATTGAAACTAAAGCAGACAAACATTTTTAATTCAGCTAGATAACCTTTTTTTTTTTAAATATCAAGTTTTGAATGTTGAAAATATAAGGATGGCGAGCTAAGAAAAATTAATATATGTCTCATCTGTTGACCAGACCATCCAGCCAGCATATCATATGGGAAAGAAAAGATGTCTTGTCTGAAAAATAATATTCTACACTTTTCAACTGATCGAGAGAAATAAGATGTTTTTAAATAGAAAGAAGAAAACATTCACCTGCATTTGGAGGCGATCAGGAAAAAGAGTAACTTACTGATAAATATTAAATCATCGAGTTCAATTAAATCCAGTAACTGAGTTTAAATCCAAGCAAAATTATAAATGTGAGAAACAACTGCTATACTTCACCCACTAAAAAAATCATGCTTGACAGGAAGAGAAGAAAAGTTAATATAATGATTTCCAAATTGTCCACTAAAGCAAATAACCTCAATAGAATCATCATCATCAAATAATTATACACCTCAAGAAAGAGATTGTTCCAAAGAAAAATGGAAATGGTAGCTGCAAAATATAGACATTGAACAAGATAAATTTGAATTATTGGAAGTCGCTACAAAGAATAGAACTGGTAATATAAGTTTTTCTTTTATATATTTTCTTTATGATATCAGAGACTTAGTAAAATTTTAGCAACAGAGTGGTATATTTTTGTTTAAAGAACTTTTAAAACAACCAAGATCAATTGAAACCCAGAATTTCTTAATAAAGATAAACATAAGCATTAATGATTTCATATGTACTAAAATTATGATTGTCTTTTAACTTAAAGTTATGAAATGTTATTAATATGTAACACATTTTTTTTATTATTATTTTGTTTTAAATAATATTTTTGTTATTATAGGAATAAAACACGCACATACATAATATAATACTTGTTGCATATATGTAATGGTGTGTGAATGTAAAGAAAGAAAAATAGGTGGTATTAGAAATATTAGATTTTGTTTTAAGTTAAAGTATAGCATTTCCGAGGGTAAAAAAAAGGGAGGGGGAGAAAAATAATTTAAAACTTGTTTCTAAAACTTGCTCTTTCCAATTTTATTAACATTTATTTTCGTCATTCTACTTACATGTTAGATTTATAAAGGTATGTGTGCGAAAGAGAAAAGAGAGAGAAAAAAAGAGTGTTTATTTATTTATTTTTTTTTTTGAGACATTTTCTGGTGGAGTGAAAATCATGATCAATGTGACATCCAATTTGAAATACCTTTACGGAAAAGGGGGAAGAATTTAAAATTAATGTTATGATTTTAAAACAGTCGATTATGATCATTGTTGTTATTGTTGATATCAATTTTCATGTAGATATAGAAATTTTATGTATATGTTAGAAATGCAGTAATAAATATTAGTTTATTTTATTAAACGAGGCGTATGTATTTTATTGATAATAGTCTTTATTCGTTGTGATCATTCATCATCAATGGTTGATATTGATTATTTAAGATTTAACTAGATATACTAAAATTAAGCAATAATTATGAATTTCTTTATAACAATTAGGTTTTATGATTAGGCTTAGTCCTAAAGCTGTGGTTGAAACCATTATCGTTATCATTATCATCATCGTCATCATCACGTTTTAATTAATGAGCTGTTTAAATGTTTAAAGGCCATAAATAAATATTGATTTCATAGTATTTAGTGATTTCTTAGTATTATTATAACCACCATCCCATCATCTATTTCATGCAAGGATGAGTGAATTGCCATCCTAAATTAATAATATAATCTGAGCTAGTAGAATGTATAAAATATTGAAACACATTTGCCATGTTAAGATCTAAGAAATGATTTCTGTCTAATGAATTTTATATATTCCACTTTAGTTTAAAGATGTTTTATGTTATCTAGGTGTTTACTTAAATATTAGTGCATACAGTGCTATGGGTCTAAAATCAAAATCATACATTTTGTAAGGGATTCAAACCTGGTACATGTGAAAAAGTTATAAATATAACTTTGTCTAGATCCAGCTAACTTAGTGGTGCCTGGATAGACCATATTCACTTGTTGTTCACTTAGACATGTACTTGAGATCCAACCAAGAAATGAAAGTGGATAAAATCTACTGTCTGTATACCTGAGAAGATATTTTATTGATTTATTAGTGTACTCACCTCACTTGATTTCCATATACCTGAGTTATAGTAGTTTGTTCTTAATAATTTGTTTATAATTATTGATATTGTGATATCTTGAAAAATCTAATTATAGAAGTATGTTTCATTTAATCCAATGACCCGTAATATGATTGATAACTCAGTCTAATCTTTTGTTTAATAGCTTATGCTCAGCAAGAAGTATGTTTCATTTAATCCAATGACCCGTAATATGATTGATAACTCAGTCTAATCTTTTGTTTAATAGCTTATGCTCAGCAAGTTGCATATTACAATTTCTTTCTCTTTGATATAAAATAAAAAGCTACAATTCCTTTTTTTGTTTTTTAAGTTATAATATTTGAATATTTGACATTTTGATATAATTTTAAATTTGGATCTTATTGATCTTTTAATTATGTTACAAATGGATATTGATCAGTTTATTAAAGTTACAATATATATATATGAAAAACAAAAAAACAAGTTAAAAACTTGCTAACGCTTGTATTTATGTCAACAGATGGCGTTCTACCAAAAACATACGCTTGGCAGTGTTTTTGGTAGAATGCCATCTGTTGACATATATATATATGAAACATTCAGTATAAGCAAGTTACATATTATCTTAAATTACATATTGTTGGGGAAATAGATTAAATCTTAGTATAAGTTCAGCACGTCCCTTTCCTATTAATATATTTGCATACATAATGGTCCAATAATATGAGGAGTTAGATTCAAATAATGTCTACATGGATATGACTACAATTTTAAATCCAGTAAGAATTTTTTCAATGAAATGGATGGTTGAACAATTAGAAAAGTGAGAAGACTGAAGCCTGTCCATTGAAATTTGAGGAATTGCTATCTTAACCCTTTAACTGTCCAATTGTTCATTCGCTGCTGGTGGTATCACTCAAAGCTTTTAATTAGCCGATGCACAAAATAATGTATCAATTTTTCAAAAGTTATTGACCGTTTTTTTAAATATATTCACTTTAGTTTCGTTTTTAAAAAGTATATTAGTAATTTCTCACACTATAAAAATAAACGAAAGTTTGTTCAAAAATAAATTTTGATTTTTAATTTTAAAAATATTTGTTACGGTTGACATGAAAAGAAACGGCAATCATAATTTCACGTTATGATTTTTTTTTCCCGACTTTGCAATAAATAAATAATTCTTGCTAAAATCGTAACTATTTTTGTAAAATAATATTTATTTTTGACATATTATATGAAAATAATTTGTATTTTATTTGTATTTCATCAAAAAATATTTTTAAAATGCTCTAAAACATTCGTTTATCATTTTCAAAATAAAACAAAAGCGTTCGTAAATTTTTAATTTTTGGCAGCCATATAAAAATTTTAACAGCCAATAATATTCAAGAAAAGATGATGAGAAGGCGGAGCTTTACCATTTTCTTTTGTTTACAAAATTTCAACAGCCAATAAGATTCAAGAAAAGATGTGAAAAGGCAGTGCTTAGTTTTTGTTTGACATAAATCATCAATTAATTGATTTTTTACTTGTAAAATAATTCAATAGATGGCAGTATATTATAAAACTTTTTGCGTTCTAAAAAATGACGTTACAACCGTAAACGTAGTCCAAAAACTAAGCAATTTACAGCGATGTCAAATTTACTCGATTAAAAACGAATTTACGAATATGTATCAAAAAGTGCCTCGATTAAGAACGAGTCAAACAGTCAAAAGGTTAATATAAATTAAGCATTGATTGTATATATGTGTGGGAGATTATGATTTGGCCCAATTGATGAGTGCTGCTTCTGCATAAAATACATATATTGGGATCATGTATCTTTCTCAAATGTGTGTTGTTAAGTGTATTGATTGCTTGAGTTGGAGAATGAATAGACTAAAAAATCCTGAGATCAAATCCTTCTACTTACTTACATGTATTAAACATTCAATGTAAGCTATTGCCTTATATATATATATATATATATATATATATATATATATATATATATATATATATATATATATTTATAATTGTGGTACTCAATCCATAACATATTATTGGAGAATCAAATATAAAAGTCAGATTACAAAGCAGATTAAAGATAAATCAATTTTTATTTTTATCTCTGACCCATACTCTTATATTGATGGCAGATTTAGAGAAGGATAATTAGATGAGTAAATATCCACTTCATGGAGATGCTTATGCACCCCTATTCGAATTGGTAATATTTTGTGTCCTATATCCATTTAAGGTCATGGAATATGGATAGAAATGGATTTATTTTTGTCTAATTTCTGCTTTGCAAAATTAATCAGCATTCAGAAGTTGATCTCTTTAAAATATTACCTAATATTTAGAGTATTATAAGACAACTTTTTAATGTATAAAATGGAGCTGATGTTATATCTTCAGAGCCTATGGCAAAAAGTTCCCAATTACTGGGCAAAAGTCAAAATGGTAGCCATTTGTTGCATTTGGATGGTGGTTAGTGATTTATTTCTTGATTACATGATTATTAGTGATATGTGTTGAGTACACTGGAACACAGCAATAGAGAAGCTAATAAAAGTAATGATACAATGGTCGAATGCTTTTGAGAATTTATTGTATTCTCATAATCATAGCAAGATCAGAATATGAAAAAATAAAATGAAATGATATATATATATTGTACCGGGTCGAACCGCTGAAACCACTTACTTATGCGTATATATAAGTTTTGGCTGGTTTCAAACTCCTTCATAATACATTTATAATCTTATAAAGGTTACGTGAATGAACCGGCACGTTCGAGCAAAATGGGAGATCTTATTGATAGCTTTAACTATCAACAATGGCCCATCTCGGCTGCTAGATTCAAACCCCTACTATCCAAATACTTTATTTGTTTCAGGGTAAACCCCGGGGTGCCAGCTAGTCTGAAGACTAACGTATTTGGGCAGTAGGCTCATAATCCAGCGCTCAAAACATTCCCTAAAACTAGCTCAGTCTAATTTTAATTCAATAACAAAATTATACAAAATTAGTGATGGAAAGAATTAATAAAAGGTTGGTAAAAAGAATTGACCGACAAATAAAGTTTAAGTTTGAAGACATTATATTTTAATTAACATTAATTAAGTTTAAAGATAATTTATTACCAAACATTAATTGACTAAATTTAAACATCTTTATAAATCTGATTTAACACACGCACATTTTTAAAGTAACATTTCTAAACTAGTTTAAATATTCTTGTAGATTTTAATAGTAGAACACTGGTATTTATCTAATTTAACTAATAACACTGATATAATGATCACACACATATTAACTCATATAGCATTCACAAATATAATAATAAAGCATTAATAGCATTTGAAACTTAAACACACATATCAATAGTTCATTTTATGTATGATAGAGTTCATATAATTTGAATCTTGAATATTTACGAATTACAGTGGTGGCTACTACGTATAAATGATAATAAATAAATGTTTACCTAGGATTTTTGGAATGTGGATATTGCTTGTTGTTGGCTGCTTCTGCTGCTTCTGATGGATTATATCTAACCAGTTAGATTTGGATGTTTCTTGAAGAGATTTTATGCGAATCCATTGGCTTTATTCTTGAAGACAGTTGAACGTTTGACGGAGGATTTCTGAGTTGTTATGCAGACATTATTTCACAGGCAGGTTTTGATGATCTTGTTGGACTAAAAAGGCTGAAGCATGAGCGTATATTTCCAAAAGCTGCTCAACAATGCATTTTTGTTTCTAAATACATAATAGAAATGCACTGTTATCTCAACTGCAACAAGACTGTCACTGCAAACTAGACTGAAAAACTCTCTCAATTAATTGTCCGATAACAAAAAAAAGTCTATTTATACCTGCGATGTGTTGTCCATGTAATATCCTCTGGCAAATATCTGTTGTCGAATTTCACTGGTAATTAATCCTATGACAATGTGTTTTTTGATTGATTGTTTAATTAGTAGTAGCTATTTCAAAACATGTTGTTTTCATATCTTTAATTAGTAGTGCACCGCTGTGTTTTTTTAAATATATTTTTCATTTATTTATAATATTTAATACTGATACATTTATTTTACATTCACACGCACATATATAATTTTATTCTACACATCAAAACTAGTTTTAATATTTTTTTTATTCAATTTGAATGAAAAGAGATTTATATTTTGAAGCTTTTAATTTATAATAATAACACTCTTTAACTTTTATGAACTCTTAGTTTTATCTTTTCTAAACAAAACTCCCCCTCTCCCCTTTTAATCAATTAATTTCTATTTTTTTTTCAAACTCTTTTACGAAAGATTTTTTTTTTAATTTTAATAATTTTTTTAGACAAAATTATTTTATATACATGTGCCAATTTGGCCTTGGCACAATATATATATCAGGCCGATATGGTATTCAAATTTATGCAAATTAGACTGTCCATTTTTTGAGATGGGGAAGCATGATTCTTTTTACATTGGTATTGTTGGCTATATACCAAGCCTCTCTAATTTTATGCTTTGAGTCGATTCTTCCAATGTGTTGTATTACAGTCAAAGTAGACTAAATGGGTGTCCTGTTGCCTTCTGGTGTTCTAGGAAGATAGAACTATATTCAGGCTTGTCAAATGCTTTTTTATATAAATATTAATGTTGCACAAGGTGTGTAGATAGGGATGCTCAAGATTATTCATAATACGTTGATTGACTTCTATTTTGGGGCATTTAATTTTGTACATGGTGCTTGGGAGTTATGTCAGATTTGAGCATATCCTTGGAATTATTGATTAGTCTGTTGGTTGAGGGAGGGGTACAGAAATTAAAGAAAAGTATTGGAGGAAATGTTTTATTAAATGTTTTTGTTAATGCATGGATCAGTTCACTCAACACATATTACAAATCATCAAAGAGAAGTATAAGTACTTATCATTACATGCGGATTAATGATTTAATTAACTATATTTTGTATTTTACTATAATATATGCATTTGAATGTATATTTAATAAATTATGAATACTAATTATGCAATGTATAATTGAAGTCTTTAAGTGGAACAAGACATGTTTCAACTGTCAATTCAAAGCTTATTTATTTATTCAATAAATTGTTAATTAGTATTATTCTTTATTAAAGAAATTAGAAAGAAAAATGCTTGCTACTTAACAATTGTGATATACTCTTTTGTTATATTACAACACTAATCAATAGATGATAAAAAAAGCATAATACTGAAACAATCTATTAAGTCTATCATTACTTTTTTCTGTATATATATTAGTACAGCTAATGAATTTATGTTTTGATTATTTTATCTTAATGATGTAAGATGTTTTACTGTTTGATGGTCAAATGTTATCATTTTGTTGATGTGGTCTGATGCCTAATTATCTCACCTACTTTTAAAAAAAATATCCACACTTATTGTTATAGAATTATCAAAATGTATAGAACATGTTTGAATAAAATAATATCAGCACAATAAAAATGCTAATGGCAAGCACTGACTAATGGAGACATAGATATATTGGAGACACTTTTTGTATAATTAAAAACAATGACATTCAGTGTGTGGAGTTTAAATACTAATTGTATCCTATTGTGATATTTTTATAAAAGAATCAAGATAAATATTATATAATGTCAATAAAACTTTTTCTACACAAAGATATAAGGTTTACACTGTTGCATATTCATGATTAAATATAAGCTGATTTAATGCTGCTAATAATAAGCAGTCCAAATAAATTTGGACAGAGATTGGTGAAGTTTATTTATATTTGCCTTTCCTGTGTATCAGTTTGGTATACACTACTTTCTTGCTTTATGCCTCCATAATGTACCCTTAAAAATTATGAAAAAAATAAATCGTTCTGTTTTTAAAAATAACCATAATAAAATGTTTAAAATTTAAGTTTTGATATGAAATTCATTTAGTTTAGAATTAAACTGATTATTTTATCAGAAGGAACATGATATTATATGTCAAACATGCTCATAGAATTTCTGGCATACACAGTTGGTTGTAATAAGATGCAAATATTTTTTAAAGGGTTAACATATATTCTACTAATATAGATTTGATAAAATGACGTATAAATAATCAAATGGTTAGTCACTTGGATGATCATGGGATTTTCAAGAATCATAAGTGACAAGTTGATTTATGATTTGGGAACCTTAGGCTTGAGTTGATGATTGTTATTAGTAGCAGAAACTCCAGCATTCTTTAATTTTCTAGTATCCATTTTAACTTCTTTTTAAAAGATATATTAATTTTGTACAATGTTCTTATTTCTATATTGGTTAACAAAGAAAAAATATTTACTTAATTTTGATTAAAAAAATAAGGAAGAAATTGTTGTTCAGTAGGTAATATGAAAATTCATATGAAGTTCAAGTATTGAAAGTGATATAAATGAGTTGCGATTCCATGGATATTGAATTGTAGAATTAATCATTGTATGGCACTTTGATATAAGACTTGTTAATTGTTAAACCTCTACAAGTACTGTCTATTCTTGTCAGCATGTAGAAATATGATATTTGGAGTTCTTATCTATACAAAAATTTGTATTGAATATGTTATGCTAAAGAAAGATATAATAATCCTAAAAGACTTATTCACATTGAAATATTCATATGGATTCTTAAAATTCTATTTTTTATTTTTTTTTACGAAGGCATTAATACTGTTAAAATTAAAATGCATTAAATCTCTGATGAACATTTTCAGATGTGAATCTTAGGCACGTGATATTTTACATTATGGCTGCACAATTCATTTAAAATCTTTTTAAGTTTAATCAAGCTCTATGGAAAAATTACATGTCTAATTAAATAACGACAATATGATAATAAAGAATAAAAAAAACAATGCAAGAAGATAACGATTTTTGTAATTAAAATTTTTAATTTTTCTTTAGTTTATTTTTTTAAAAGCAAGTTTACTGGAGATATTTCTCGGTAAATAATCTGTAATGTACAGAATTTTTTACTATAGATTTTCACATGTAATAGTTATTTAAGTCTGACTAGTTATTCTTCACTCATTTGGGAATAATTATTTATACTAGAAGTCATTTAAGTATGTAGATTACTTATATGTAAGTATGCTAATAACATATATCAATATGAAAGTAAATAAAATATCGATATTAACTCTACCAACTGATCAATAATAATAACATTTATAAACAATACGATGACTTGCTTATTTAAATTAAAAAAATATCACAAATGGATAATTTTATCTTCTAATTAGCAGTTTCAAACAATTATTAAATTTACTAAAAAAAATTCAACTATATGCATTAGACCTATCAATTATAACCGCTGAAAGTCCTTCTTGATTGTTCTGCAAATTGATGAACTAATAATCTGAAGTACAAACTTCATTGTTTAATCAAAGAGAAAAAATAATAATCACGACTGTATTGCTTATAGAACATTCAAACTATGGTGTATAAAATCTACACCATAACTTCATGTAATATAGAGTAAAACTGTTAAGTAAGCTATCTGATAATTTCTTTATACCTCACATCAATGAGCAGATAAAAAAATATAACCATTTTAAAATGACCTGAGATACAAATTACAGCCAGTTTTTGTTTCACAATATATTTCCAGATTATTATATACATTGCAACCTTGATTTCTTACAATTAATTAGCAGTCTAATAAATAAATTTGTCTAATATTATTGTTGTTCAGGTAATCTTTTAAGGTATGTATGACTTCATCAGACTCGGTCCAAGAAAAGGCAGAGTCCAGAATTACGTTTTCATGCCGAGGGAGGACTTTTAATCATGTTAAAAATACTTACGTATTTTTTAAAAATTATTTTATTTGCAGATATAGATATATTGCTTTACAATTATTATAAATCAAGTCAAAAACGATTCTCTCTGTTAAATTTTTGTTTATTTTGCTTGAGAATTCGCTAAAAAAGAAATTAAAATATATTTTTTTGGACTATGTATAGATAATTATTTATTTAAGATTATTTCTAATTATAAATAAGACTTTATGCAATTTTATTGAAGGAATATTTGAGAAAACAAAGTAAAATATATATAGAACAAAAAATTATATTTTAGTTCCTTGAATGTTTTATTGTGAATCCATTACTAACAGCATCGTAATTTCTTACTTTTTGTGAATTCTGATTCAATAGATAAAATTGCTAACAAAGAAAATCATTCTTGACTTGTGTTGATTTCACATTAACATAACCAGAACATTGTGAAATATTTAAGCATCCACATTATATATAGCTGAAAAGCTAGTTGGTTTCTATTCTATCGAACGGCTGACAGGATAGAATAGAAAACTACCAAAAAGCTACACCACAATACAACCAATGCTTCTACAATTGTATTACTTTGATGTGGCAGGGCCTTTAAATTATAGAATTTTGGCAAAAAAAGAAAGCATAATTACATTTAGAAAGCAATAACATTTTATTTTTTGATTTTTGCAGAAAATGTAGATCATGCAGATCATGGGGCCTTGATAAATATGGAGCTTAATACAGTTGCACCACTCTTGGGCCACTATGGACTTAATTAATGTTAGGTTCTTGCATAAATGATTGTTTATATTATTTTATTAAATTAAAATAGAATAAATTCACACCTTTAACATCTTCTGTAAGTTTGATTTGCTATTATATTAAAATAAAACAAGTATCGTCAAAAAGTTATTGTATAATAGCTTTTAATGTATTCAGAGAGATTGGACGAGTCCCCTTATTGCTTTCACTTTTTGTCATCTGTGAGAATCTAATAACTCTTAATTCAAAATATCTTTTATATTGTTCTTATAAAAAAATAGATCGCATCAAAGTAATTATTAGGAGCACCAGTCCATTATGAGTTGACAAAAACTTTTGATATTCTTTCCAAATTTAGAGGATTCCTAATCTCACTTATGAAATTGTCAGCAGAACAATCTTCTGGAAGATATTTTTCTATATTTTGTAGACTTACAAAAAATATTGGGCAGTTATACTTCAGTGGTGAAAATTAATATATGATATAGAAATGCAATATGAAGTATTATATCCGCCAGTCTGACTGTGCCAATGTTATATCCACAAGTATGACTGTGCGGTCAGCAAATAACTATGTTCAATTCCCATGATGTTCTTTTGCAATGAATGCTCTGCTGTGAATGCTCTCCAATGAATGGTCTGCAAGGAATGCTCTGAATACACTCTGTATTCTCTGCAATGGATGCTCTCCAATGAATGGTCTGCAACGAATTCTCTGCCATGGATACTCTGCAATGAATGCTCTCTAACGAATGGTTTGCAACAAATGCTCTGCAATGGATGCTCTGCAAATGGATGCTCTCCAATTAATGGTCTGCAATGAATGCTCTCAATATCTCTACTGTGGTCTCCCCATCTCTGTGGTCTCTTTCAGCTACACCTGTGGACTACATTTCCACTGGGCACTGGTCATTAACTGCAAGCACTGACACGAGATATCTCTGCTGTAGTTGTACTCAAATCACTGCCTACTCAAATACTGCATGACTGCTCTCTACTGGAGTTGTCCTCTAATTACTGCCCTGCATAGTTGTTACCCAGCCTTCTTATCACTTTCTGATAACTGCAACAATTAATACACTGTCCAATAAGGTATCATCTCTTATCTAGAAATATTTGCAATCAGCAAATATCTCTTGGAATTGTTGATCACCATTATGTCAATGCCTTAATTAAATTCCGCAGTTATCAGCATGTGATCTAAAAACAACCTCTCGAATACATTCTAGTTTTTCTGGAGGGCACAAACATGTCTGCCATTTTTACAAAATTCTACACCTCCCTCTACTCCAGGAAAATCCTTGTTGCTATTCCTTGGTGTTTTGTTGTTGTTTTTCTATTCCTACTTTCCTGTTATTTCACTCAGAAATGTTCGATTTAACTGCTGCTGAAACTTTTTTGTCAGTTACATTCAATGGTGACTGTGCAAGTGTGGTTGGACTCAGCTTCCAATGTTAATTGTGCAAGTGTTTTATTTCCAAACTTTCACTTCCGTTGTTAATGTTATACTAACTGGGATTTCCATTTTCACCAGGTTTCCCTGTTTATAGCTAAACTTGTTGTTCAAAACTTATTCGCTACTCACAGGTTCCAAATGTGACTGCACCAATGTTATATCCACCTATATGACTGTGCCAATGTTATATCCGCAAGTATGACTGTGCGGTCAGCAAATAACTATGTTCAATTCCCATGATGTTCTCTTGCAATGAATGCTCTGCTGTGGATGCTCTCCAATGAATGGTCTGCAATGAATTCTCTGAATATGCTCTGTATTCTCTGCAATGGATGCTCTCCAATGAATGGTCTGCAACGAATTCTCTCCCACAGATGCTCTGCAACGAATGCTCTCCAACGAATGCTCTGCAAACGGATGCTCGTCGACGAATGGTCTGCAACAAATGCTCTACAACAAATGTTCTCAATATCTCCACTGCAGTCTCCCCATTGCTGTGGGAATTTTCAGCTACACCCATGGACTACATTTCCACTGGGTGCTGGTCATTAACTGCAAGCACTGATGCGAGATATCTCTGCTGTAGTTGTACTCAAATCACTGCCTACTCAAATACTGCATGACTGTTCTCTACTAGAGTTGTCCTCTAATTACTGCCCTGCGTAGTTGTTACCCAGTCTTCTTATTGCTTCCTGATAACTGCAACAATTAATACACCATCCAATAAGGTATTGTCTCTTATCTAGAAATATTTGCAATCAGCAAATATCCCTTGGAATTGTCGATCGCCATTACGTCAATGCCTTAATTAAATTCCGCAGTTATCAGCGCGCAATCTAAAAACAACCTCTCAAATACATTCTAGTTTTTCTGGAGTGCACAAACATGTCTGCTATTTTTACAAAATTCTATATGAAGAAAATTGCAAGTAAGTTTAATGTGCTCATTTTATGCAAATATTAGCTTATGAAGGGCAAAAATATCATCATTACAGTGAAGAATATTCTGGTCTTCTAATGTAACATTTCTTATTATAGAATTTTATAGATTAAAAAAATATCTTTAATTGCCTATGAAATTTATTTCAAAATTGATTCTTAGCTTTAGGATTAGTCATATCTATAAATCTTTACATAATTCATCAATGCAAATCTTTTATGAAAGTGTAAAAAATAAAAAATTTCCAATAGCATTTATAGCATATTTAGCATGCCTACATTAGGCTTGAGGGACTGATATATGCATATATTCTTGATTTAATAACAAAGAACTTATATGTGTTTATTATAAATAGCTTGTCATAAATTTTTCCCATTTTTGAAGTCTTTGTAAAAAATGATAACAAGTCTAATTCAAAACCTATTTGAATCAATACTACTATTAAATTTATTCATAACTTTTCCCCCAACAAACAACTTTTGAATGATTTATAATACTGGGTATTTGCTGCAGTTTACAATTTATGTATTCCCACTATAATAGATACTTCTCTCCTACCTGTCTGAAAAAATCTTAAAAGTGTTCTAATTTTAACCAAGTAAAAACTGTTACTTTAACATCCAAATAAAAACTTCTGTAAGAATATTTACTTGGAAGATGATAGTGTACTTTCCTTGTTGCAAATTTATCCTTTATAAGCTCTGAATGATGTTATGTAATTATGGAGTTTTACAAAATGGATTTATAGAATCAATCATTGTTTCTACATTCTTTAAAAAGATTTGTTATGAATCTCATATTATGTAGATGAATTAATATCAAATATTTATTAATTTTCTATGTTTATGGTAGCGACCTGGCTTTGAGTTGCTACCTAAATATATATATATATATATATATTGATGATTTAAAAAAATTTCAAAATTCATTCAGCCAAGATTCGAATCTCTGATCATGGATATAAATAAAACAATAACAAAAATTATAAATTATCACCATTTGATTCAAGATAGATATTTTCTTTTTTTTGTAGAGCTATGTTGGAGAATTTTTTGCTTTATAGTAGCCTACATAAAGACTTTTTCACAATTTACACAAAGTATCAATTATTATCTTAAATTACATTTAATATTTGCATATCATCAATCTGTAAATATTTATGCATATGTAAGTAATCAATAGATACCAGATAGCAGTAAAAATAAAATCATCAAATTAATTTCTGGATGTTGCAATATGTATACTTCTATATAAAAGTATTTTAGGAGCCAATGCAATTTTCTATCTTTATATTAAATTTAATTAAACATCTCACCTTATATCAATATATAAGAATTATTGAGGTTGACATTTAATTACATTTATGTAGACATTGCTAAAAATGTAATCAATTTTAAAATAATTGCATGTTAATTTATACCTGTTGTTTTTTTCTCAAACTCATGGACTTTATTAGTTGTTCTTGAGATAAAAAAAACGGCCTCAAACATTTTATACAGATTTTAAAAAATATTTGTGTTATGTCTTTATTTCACCAACTATCTATTCTACAAATTAGCAGTATATTATTGAATTTCATCAAAGCATAGGATTTTAAGGATTTTGAAAATAACCCAGCAAAACTATTTCAATTATAGTAGAGTAAGCTTACAAATTTGTACTTCCTCTTGTTCATTGTTATAGTTCCCAGGATCTTTGCTTCCTGAGCTAGTTTAGAAAAATAATGGTTGATATGGATGTGATTTGTTTGGACATTTAGACAACTCTGGATGGTGTAAAGGTATCACCATTAAAGTCCATTCATGTCATTTTGTTTTTATTGGAAATTAAGCTATAGTTAGTCTGCACACTCATTGATGATGGTAGCATATATCAATATCCCAACATTATTTTTATTATGAGTGATAGATTAACACTTAAGTATATGCATTCAAATAATTGTTTGTATGTAATTGTTTAGATTTGACAGTGGCTAGATAATTTAGCTGTTTATAATGTATCATTTTAAAATCCAGTCACAAGTGCAATTGCTGAGCATTCTTAGTGTTATTTGTAGTTTATAATTTATTATTAGTATAACTATGTATGGTTATGTTCATGCTGAAGTTCTCTGTTCCTATATATTTATTCATTTATAGGTGCTCATTTTAAGTTTTATTTACTCATTATATCATATTCATTGGGAATGATTTGCCATCTCCCATGTCATCCTATCATCCACACCATTACTATATATATATATATATATATATATATATAGTATGGTATGGATGATATATATATATATATATATATATATATGCAAATATCAATATTTACAATTGTACATGTATTTTTTTACAGTTTCAACAATTATAATTGGTTTTGGATTCCAGTAGTCTGCCCCATAATTGGGGCTGTGTTAGGAGCACACGTTTATCGCCTTATGATTGGAATTCATTTAAAAAAGGTTCAATCGTTTAAGTTAGAAGAGTCTACAAAAGAGATCAAATTTCAACATGCAACTGTTTCTCATATAAATTTAATTTCAGATCTTGCAGATATGACTGTTTCCATGGTATAGCACAATCTCCAGAATTTTAAGGATTCAATTAAAAGTTTTCAAACCACCATATTATCGTTTCTAATATTTTTATACATGCTTCTATACATTAATATTGTTTTGTTTTTTTGTAAAATAAAAACAAAAGCAACTGTTTTTAAAAAATTATATATATATATTGTGACTAAGTTAGTAGTCTGCATTAAAAAAATTGCTTAGTCATAAGAAATGAGGGAATTATAAAGGACAAAACCTTACTCAAAAGCTTATTTATTAATATACTGTGAGTTATTATTTTGTATATAGTTTAGGATAATATCTAATATATATATATTTATAAAACATGATTAAAAAACAAATAAAAATAATGATAAATCACTATCAGAATGTATGCCATTTAATACATTTTATGCACATATATATGAATGGTTTTATACAATTGGTTTACATATGTATAAGTTAAAATGTAGATGACTTATATATATATATAATGAGAATATATATTATTATAAACAAAAAATAAATAAATGTAAAAGTATTTGTCAAAAAAATTGGTTGTTTTCTCATCCCTGGTGTTCGCCTCGAGATGTCGCTATTTCTAGGTCAATTCCTAGAAATATACCATTTCCCGACTGCTGCCGGTTATGGCTTTTTTCTATGCTAAAAGCAAAGAGAAAGAAATGCCTTTATTGGCTGCCATAGTAGTTGATTTTGTTCATCATTTTCTCATAATAGTATAATATCTATTTTCTCTGTAGTTTCATGTGAGAGTGTGTGTATTTGAAGCAGTCGTATTTTTTAAAATTTGATAAGATGTCTATTTTTTTAATGTGTTGTAACTTACTTTACTGTTGTAAGTTTAGTAATAATGTCCTGAAGATTCCATTATGAATGGGTAACCCTCAAAAATTGCTTTCAAGGGTGTGAAATGGAAAAAATTTCAAGGATCACATGAAAAGTACCGTTTTCGCGAGAATTTGTCCATGACCAGTTACTTTTGCTATATATATACACACAAACAAAAACAGCCCAGTGTCTAATTATTAGTAATTACTTGTCCAAAAAAGAAAATTAGTCAGATATTATTAGTTTTTTTTTTGACATTTATTATTTCAAAATAAGATTAGTTTTTATATGTACACACTAACAAAAACAAACCAGTTCCTGATTAATTACTGTCTTAAAAAAAAAGAAAGAAAGCAAATTCAACGGGGGTTTGATTTTTTCAATGGAGTATTTGAATTATGTTTTTTTTTTATATATATACACAAGATTTACCAAAAAAGAAAAAAAGAAACCCACTTTCTGATTAATTACTGTCAAAAGAAATGCAAATTAGTCAGCTATCATTTTAAAATTTAGTATTTCAATAATGGTACCCTTTTTATATAGATAGACTTAACAAAAACAACTCACTTTCTGATTCATTACTGTCCCCCCAAAAAAGAAAGCAAATTAGTCGGGTATCATTTTTCAATTGAGTCTTTCAATGACGGTCCTTACTAATAGTAGTCGGGTATCAATTCTAAATTGTAGTATATAAATTACGTTACTTTTGATAGATTTAAAAATAAGTATTGCTTTTTTAATAAAATGATTGATTTACTCTTGACCAAAAATACCGTAACTTTTAAAAAAGACACACATAAAGTCGAAAAAAAATTCGAAAAAGCCCCGTAACTTTAAAGACACAAACACAAACTAAAAAACAATCTAAGATTAATAAACATTGACTTATTACATATTGCTTTTGAATCAAATTATTGATTTACTCTTGAACAATTCAAAACAAAGCAAAACTCTCCATACAGTAGTGCCATCTTGTGCCAACAAAAACAATCAATGGATGCCAGAAGGCTTGTGCATAAAATCCCTATCTAGTTTCTACTCATCCAATATCCCCAGACTAGTTTCTGGCTTGTGGCCTTCATCAGTGAGGAGCCTTTGTTTTGAATTGTTTAATAACAGTTATGTGCTAGTATGAGATAGTGATTATGTGATTTATTCTTGCAGAAAAAATACCGTAACTTTAAAAAGACACACATAAAGTCCCAAAAAAAATTAGAAAAAACCCTGTAACTTTAAGACACACACACAAACTCAAAAACAAGATAAGATTAATAAATATTTACAAAAATAAAAAAACTAACATCATATAATAGTATTAGTTAATAGAATATTTTATTACAAATCTAAGAAATCAGATCTTTTTATATCAAATCGATCATTTAAGTCCGGCCCAGAATTGTTATATGTATATGTTTTTGATTAGCATCAATGCCATCCCACGGTGAACACCAGGGATGAGAAAACTGAATAAATTAATATAAGTTATTATTATTTTTAATCTTAAAATTATTAAAAATATTATATAAAGGTCATGTGATGAATTTAAAAAGCACATAATTAAATCTATGAGACTATCGAACATGAATTCAAAAAATATGCATGAGATGCTTAATAATAAAAAGACATTGTAAAAATTGGATTAGCATCTTTCAAACATGAATAAAATTTTATAGATTTTTTTTAAAGTACAGTATAAGAAAATGAACTACTGCAGTAGGAATTATATTTTAAAAATCAGTTTAGTAAACAAGTAAACAAACAAACAATGAAGAAATAAGTTCATTGCCGGTCAATGTTCTTAAAAGACTTCAAGGATTATCCTTTTTGCCAAAAAAAAAACCACCTGACCACAAACATTATCTAGGTCATCATTATTACTAAAGGATTATACCAACAACAGCTCCTACATATAAATGAAAATAAAAACATCCGAAAATATGTAAGTTACAGCATGCTGTTATTAAATTTTACCAATAAAAGTTTTTACTCTATTCTAGCTGAAGTATCAAAACTCTAGATTTATATCATTCTATTTTATCTTATTATTAAAAGTTACAGAACTATTTCAGGAATGACTAGTATATTACATTTAATGAACAAATTAACTTCAAACAATTTATTTTACATCATTTATGGAATGGAAGCATTGCTACACATAACATTACTGTCATTTATTATTATATGTGCTGAATCAACGTTTTGTTAATAATATAGACTGTTTAATTTATTTATAGTATATAAAAAAAGGGAGAAATCTTTTTTTTTTCTTATGATAAAAAAAGGAGTAAGTCATTCCTTAATAAGTAAGTAATAGTATAATAATCTTATATATAATATTTTATACAGTATTATACAATGCATATATGACAGTCGTAGGTTAATATTATACAAGTGAAATAGAGGTACATTTATTTTTAAAAAAATCAGATCATCTGTTTATTAATTTTTTAGCATATAAAAATAATATAGCTTATGCTAGATGTCAAGCTTAAAATAATAGATATGATGAGATTTAGATATCATACTTTGAGAATACACACACACACACATACTCATGCATACATTTTCCACAAAAAATGCACTAATTCAGTACTTAACTTATATTTCCAAAGGCAATACTTATATTCATTTGTTATTTATTTTGCTTGTTTGTAAATAAGCTATATTGTATTTTAAATTTGAAGTCGTATATATATACAATGAAACGAAAAAACATTGAAAAAAAAATGCCTTGACTAGGAGTTTTCAAGTGACGACCAAAAGAAGTAACAAAAAAAAAAAAAAAATCAATTTTAATGTACATTTCATTCATTTTTTTTTGCTGGGTTAAGTGTTCTATTATTTCACCTTATTTTAAGAAGAAAAAAAATCATCTCCCACCTAACCACTCACTGCTCCACCACTCTATATATATATCTGCCCAACTATAGCTTAGCTGAAAATTTTATCTTTTGCATGCTGGAAGAAAAAAATGTTTATTTAAGATTTTATACTAATCTAGTCATTTCACCTTTTGGTTTTTCTTGGTCGCACCCCTACATCTGAAAAGAAAACTCATAGTTTGTTTATTACATGTTTAAACTTTTATAAGCCAAAAAAAATTTTTTTTTTTTTGCTCTCAATAATTTTTTTTTATCTGAGTTTGAACCCCCCACTTCCAACATTTTTGCATTTGACTCACTACTGGTTAGCAAAATTTCTTTTTATAAGGGCACCAGCTAACACAGAGTGATCAATGATTTAGAAATTATTTACATATTTTTCTTATATGTCACAAAAACAAAAAAACAACAACTTTATATATGACTGAAGTATGTACGTGATTATATTGAAGAAAAAAAATACATATGTACTATACTTATGGTTGTAGTACATGCGTTTCAACTTTAACTATGAATCTTACACTTTGAACACATTATTTTAAACATACTAAACATGGAGGAAAAAAAAGCTATATATTCTTACAACTTTTTAAAAAAAGTATATATATAAACCGAATTCAGTACTCAGGGTATGTGGGTGTTTATATCGAAGCCTCACATTGTAGGCATCAAATGCGGAGAAAAAAAATTCCTATGTACCAGTCAAAACATGTTTATCCATCTAACATGAACTGGAACTCACAAAATGTACTTCAAACCCAGTCAAGCCTGAGATTTAGGTCAAGGACCAGCCTGGATTCGAACCCACACTCTAAGCCCCAGATCTAACACCTAATGAATAACATAATAGTGAGGGCACATGAAAATTAATTTTAAATCCGGACGACTAGCAAAGCTGAGCAAAACAATGAGACATCTATTAACTATGACTAAACTAAAATATATATAAGCATGGCTGTAATATGTTGAAGTGGAAAAAAGAAGAATTCGAACTACTCAGACAAGTTGGATAATAAAAATTAGTTTAATATAATGACAAATTATTTACATACATTTATAAATGAAGTACATTAGTATGTGTGTGAATGAGCAAACGGTCTACCAAATGATAGATAATTATATATATATATTGTCATTCATGCTATTATTTCTCATATGCTCTTTATTAGCTAAATAATATATTATAAATAAATACACATCTTTGGTTGGTCCAATATTAAAATACCAATTGATTATTAGAAAGAATTATATAATATTGCTATTAACGTTTTGGATTACGGTTCTGAAACATGGTGACTAACATTATTACTTTGGGGAGCATTCTCAGATTCATTACAGATATAATACAAACTATTTTCACGCCACTGAGGTTGTGAAAATAAATAAAATGCATTTGAAAACATATTTGAAAATGACATTTGATTATATGACAAAATATTTAATGAAACTTCTGTTAATTAGCACTGGTAAGAAGAATGCTTTATTTTCCCAAGGCAATAGATACTCTTAAATACAGAAATAAGTTACGATGGTGGGATTGTATAAGACTGAAATAAATTTAATTGATAAAACTAGAAGCAATTAGCATTTATATACATTTTTAAGCAGAGCACAATTTTAATATTAGTGCATTAAAACTGGGTCATGAAGCAAAAGACATAAATATATGAAGAAGTTTGCGGTGCTGACGTTATAACCAAGAAATAACAGGAAAAGTCATGCTTCTGGATGAAAGATGAAGTGGATGGGCATAGCATGTGCCAGACTTAGGGATCACCACCAGAGGCCTTTTTATATGAAGAAATGGATGGGCATAGCATGTGCCAGACTTAGGGATCACTGCCAGTGTCATTTTTATATGGTGTGAAAAGGAATGTATGGGTTTGAACTTGTTGCAACCCCCAGATTAAGACTAGAAGCACGTAATACATCTATATATGAAGATAGGCTAAATGTCAGCAATGCAGTAATGATACATGTCACTAATGACATTGAATAAATTTTACTGCTTTAAAATAAATGACCCTTGTTTGAAACTATAATTTAGACAAATAATATGCTATGCAATTATAATATATATATATATATATTTACATTTCATTTACTTAAAATATACTTGAAGACTTTATTTAGCAAAAGTAACATTAAGATTTACCCCCTTCCCTTTCTGCTATTTAAAATAAATCAATCCCATCTTCATTGATTTTACAATAAATGAAATATGTAAGTACTTTATTTGATATTTTAAGAGTATGTAAAAATAAGAAGACTGGCAGTTATAAAAAATAACTATTGGGTCGCTCTTTCAGAATTTAAAAAAAACATTTAAAAAGATTTCAAAGCATTAATTAACTTAAGTTTTGGATTCACTCTGGGTAGAAAATCCAGAATTAAACAAATATATTTTTTTATACTAAAACATAAATCAAGTGTTGACTCATGAAAAAACAATTTGGCAAGTGTATTAATTAATAATGCATTGTTCTAAATGGAAGTTAAAAACCTTAATTCATGAAGGTTTACTTAAAAGAAAGAAAAGATTTTGGAAATTTGACTAGTCAGATTGCATTAAGATTGGCATATTAATAACTAAAATAGACATATAAAATCATGTAATAAATAACTGTAAATAAATGACCGCATCAAAATTAAGGAAAGTTAGAGCATATGAGATAGGATTAAATTCATATAAATCATTTAAGAGCAAATTACATTTACATATTTAAAAAAAAAGCAAAGTTAAATAATACATGAGAAATCTTGATAGTAGAATTAGACTAGATTTAGTTTGAGGTGACAGCTTGAAAAGTTACCTTGCAATTTTAAGAATCCACGGCACACGCACGGCAATTGAAATGCAAGTTATTTGGTGACAGCAAGCTTCTATTAGCATTAAAGTTCTTAGGTCAGGCTTTTACTTCACTCTTGGGCAGCAGGATGGTATGGCCATGGAAGATGATGACTCAACAGGGCCTGGTGGATTTACACTACATCATTTTTAGTTTCAAGCGACATGTAATATGTTTACAATCAGTTCTCTCAATAGTAGCTAATCTCATCTGTGTCTCAAAATTCAGTCATTTTATACTTTTTCTTTATCAGTTGTTTTTGAAGATGCAACAGTAAGATAACATCCAAAAATAAATTCAAATCTATTTCCAGATTAGAAATAGATTTGACATGTTTATAACAAAAGTATCTTTAATCTTAATCCCCTTTTAAGTAAAACTTTAATTAAAAATACCTACCCCAGATTAAAACAATAGTTCTTCCAACCCTTTAATTATTTTTAGACAATTACTGTAGCATCTTCCATATTGGATTTTACAAAATATACAGTTTAAAAAAAAAAAAAACCCCAAGCAATTTAAAAAGAAAAAGTTTAAAAAAATGACATATAATAAAATATTTAAAACATCAATCTTTTGTTTAGTAATTTTGCTCCTATATATATATATTGTAGCGGTCAAAATATGTTTATCCATCTAACATGAGCTGGAACTCACAAAATGTACTTCAAACCCAGTCAAGCCCAAGATTTTGGTTAGGGACCAGCCTGGATTCGAACCCACTCTCTAAGCCCCAGATCTAACACCTAATGAATAACATAATAGTGATGGCCCATGAGAATTAATCTTAATCTGGCCAATTAGGAGAGCAGAGAAGACAATGAGACATCAATCGACTATGACTAAATTAACATAAATATCAACTAGGCTGTAAATTTGGAAGTGGAGAAAAAAATGGAATTCAAACTACTCAAATAAGTTAGACAATAGAATATATTTTAATATCCTGACAAATTATTATACATTTATAAATAAATTATAGACATTAGTGTGTGTGTGAATGAGCAAGCGATAGATAATTACATAGTGTCATTCACGCTATTATTTCTCATATGCTCTTTATTAGCTAAATAATATATTACAAATAAACACACATCTTTGGTGGGTCCAATCAGTTATTAGAAAGAAGCTACATAAAATTGCTATTAATGCTTTGATTTACAGTTCTGAAACGTGGCGACTAACATATGATTTAGGGGAGCGTTCTAAAATTCATTATACATATAATATAAATTATTTTCACACCACTGAGGTCGTGAAAATAAACAAAAGACAGTTAAAAGATTATAATTGAAACTATGACAAAATATTTAATGAAAAATTATTTAATAATAATAAGACGAATGCTTTATTTTTCCCAAGGCATATAGATACTCTTAAATATAGATATATACATTACGATAGTGAGACTGTATAAGATTGACATCAACTTAATTAATAAATAGAAGTAGTTGGCATTTATATATATTTTAAGCAAAGCTTAATTTTAATATTAGAGCATTAAAACTGGGTCATGAAGCAAAAGAAATACTAATACAAATAAGTTTGCGGTGCTGACATAATAGCCTAAAATAACTAAGAGAAAAAGGTCATGCTTCTGGATAAAAAATGAAATGGATGGGCATCGTGTGTGCCAAACTTAGGGGACCACCGCCAGTGGCCTTTTTATATGAAGAAATGGATGGGCATAGCGTGTGCCAGACTTATGGGACCCGCCAGTGGCCTTTTATATAAAGAAAGAATATGCATAGCATGTGCCAAACTTGTGGGATCACTGCCAGGCAGAGGCATTTTATAGGAATAAATGTGATTCCAGATAGCTCAACTATCTATGGAATGAGGTACGAAAAGAAATCTATGAGTTCGAACTTGTCGCAACTCCCAGATTAGAAGCACATAATGTATATATATACGAAGATAGGCTAAATGACAGAAACGCAGGACGAATGAATGTCACTAAAAACATTGAATAAATTTTACAGCTTCAAAATAAATGACCCTTGTTTGAATACTATAGTACGCCATGCAATTATAATATATATATATATAGAGAGAGAGAATATTTCATTTAATAAAATATACGTTAAGGTTTGATTTAGTAACAGAAACATTAAGATTCACCCCCATCCCTTTTCTGATATTTAAAATAAAACAATTCCATCTTCATTGATTTTACAATAACTGAAATATTTAAATGCAAGATTTGAAATTTTAAGAGTATGAAAAATGAAGTAAGATTAGCAGTTATATAAAAAACAAATTATAAGTCACTCTTTCAGAATTTAATAAATAATTATAAAATAAATGTTTTAGAGCATTAATTAGCTTGAGTTCTGGATTTTCACTGGGTAGTTAAAAATGATAGAAAAGATTTTTAGAAATTAAGCTCACCTGTTTGTGAGATTGACATAATAATAAGAAGGCAGATATATAAATCAAATAATAAATATATATAAATAAATGACCGCACCAAAATTAAAAAGTTAAGAGCATATGAGATAGGATTAGATATAAAGAAATTATTTGAGAGCAAAATTACATTCACAGATATATATAAAAAAAGGCAAAGTTAAAGAATACATGAGAAGAGATCTTGATAGATTATTTAGACTAAATTGACTATTAGGTGGCGGCTTGGAAATTTACCTTGCAATTTTAAGAATCCATTTTAAAGTATGGCACGTGCACGGCGAATTGAGGATCCAAAATGAATTCTTGGTGACAGCAAACTTTTATTAGCATTCTAAAGTTCTTTTAGATCTCTCTTCATTTCAGGGCAGCAGGATAATACGGTAGCAGCAGAGGCCGCTGAAGAGTGGTGGATTTACTGCTACATCATTTTAAGTTTCAATCAAAATGAAATATGTTTATAATACCTCTCTCTAAAAGTAGCTCATCCCCTGTGATTCAAAATTCAGTCATTTTATACTTTTTCTTTTATCAGTTGTTTTTGAAGATGCAATTGTAAGATAACATCCAAAAATAAATTCAAATCTATTTCCAGATTAGAAATAGATTTGACATGTTTTTTAACAAAAGAAAATCCCTAATCTACTTAATCCCCCCATTTTAAGTAAAACTTTAATTAAAAAAATACCTCCCTTTAATTATTTGTGGACAACCAACAACAGTCACATCTGCCATATTGGATTTTATAAAAAATATATAGCTTAATAGAAAAACAAGCAATTTAAAAAGAAAAAGCTAAAAATGACATATAATAAATATTTACAAACGTCAATATTTTGTTAGTAAGTTTTGCTCCTATGTATATATTTGAGCCGCATCTATAATACTTTAATAAAAAAACTAATAATTAATAAAAAGAATTAATAATAATTTTAAAACATGTTATTGAAACATTAAATTTTATAATTTAGGTGCGCATCTCAAATATATACATGAAATATATATACACGACAAAAGGAGCAGGATGGGAAATAGGGATTTGAACACAGGTTAGTAGGTAGAAACATGAAGCACAATCTTAAGCTAAGATTGACTGCTTCAATATATATATATATTTATTTGAGCCACACCTATGTATTTTAATAAAAAGAATTAATAATCATAAAATTAATAATAATAAAAATGTTAATTTAAAAGTTAATATTTTATAATGTAGGTGCACATCTCAAATGTATACATAAAATATACATACATGACAAAAGGAGCAGGATGGGATATAGGATTTAAACACAGGTTAGTAGATGGAACTATGAACTCAATCTTAAGCTAAGATTGACTGCTTCAATATATATATATATATATATATATATTATAATATTAATAATTTATTGATGCATAATAGATTAATTGCCTCATGTGTACTTGAACCCTGAAAGATTATTGTTGACCATAAACATTTAGCAGAGAGGAGTATTATTATATGTACCAGGCAATAAATTTACCCATGGCGCTCAAATGGATTTTGTGTATTATGTTTTATACTCACTCATATAGTTCAAAGAGCATAACTAAGAAAGAACCAGATTAATGCTTATATAAAGATATAAATTAACTTATAAATTGCAGACACATGCAATACATTTATACTAAGATTATAAGAAAACATAAATTTTGGCTAAATTTGAACTCAGATATCTCTAGTTGAATTAAATGTTGCATGTAATAAAATTATCTTTATACTACAACATTGATGTTTGTGTTCGCTCATAAATGATATATTGGTATTCTTTCACTCTACAAGGCTCTCTCTCTTTTGTGACAAATTCACAATTACAGTTTTACATCCCAATCCAGAGATAATAACAACACATTTTTTTGATATTTACAATTTAGTTGGCTCAATTCATGGAGCTGCCACCACAAGGCCTACTATTTTTAATATTTATAATATATTAAAAAATTATTCTTAATATTTTTTCATATCAATATATGGTTTATTAGTAAAACAGCCTGTTGATGAGTTCTGATCCACTTTTTGGCAGTCTTAGTGTAAATATTGAGGCAATCAATGATATTTCAGTAATTGTAGAAATCTTGTCAGACATCTGGCTGCTAATAGAACTTCTAAGCATATGGAAATACTCTTCATAACTTTGCTCTATTTGTCATAACCATGCACCCTTTGTTTCACTGCTTTTTCTACTAATTATTTATTAACCTTTTAGCTTTTGTTTTTATATTATTGAAATTAAACATATTAAAAAACTTAATTATAAATGAGAATTTGGATTTTAATCATTAACCTCTTTTTTCACCATCTAATTTTAAAATTATTGCTATTATATTCTAATGGTAAACATATTATTTATTTTTAATATAATAAATGAAAATGAAATATTGTAGATTAGTATTAAATAATAACTAATATGTTATTTCAGTAATAAATCATTAGAATAAATAAATGTTTGGAAACAGAAGTTGAATTCCCAAGAGAAAAAAGTAATTTACCTACCAATCATTAAGCTACTAGTATCTCTCAAAATATAATTTTAGAACACAACTAGAAATTTATAACAATAAAAAAAAAGCAGTTATTATGGAATGATACTTCTAAATAAATGACATTTCATACAAATAGCATAAAAAAGCCTTTAATAATCAAACATGTGCCACACGGAAAACTAGAAACCTTATCACACTGTACATAGTTTAATTTGTTATAATAAAAAATAAGATATGAAAGTCGATTTTAAAAAAGATAGTTAATAATAACTATAACTTATTAAAAAAACTAAAACAAAACTAAATCTAGTGTCTGAACTTACCCTGACACCTCTCTGAGGAGTGCCAAAGCACAAAACCATGGTCAGGGGTTTGGGGGAGGGGTTTCCTGACAGAGATATTTTAAGTGCTGGCTCTGGCTAAGCATTTATCATAAAGCTTGTAGAGGAATTGGCAATCCTCATTGTTTATAACTTACAAACTTAAGAGATAGGTTCATGTGATCTATGACTCTTATTTTGACTATTTAAATTGGTCATTATTTTTTATTCACTAGAAGTAAAATTTTAATTTCATAAGCATTATTCACTGCACCTTCTTTGACTTTTCAGATCAACTTTAAATACAAATATTTTTTGTCTGAAGGCAGATTGAATTAAAACAAAATAATTTATCATTGATGGCAATAAGTGAGCACAAGATTTGTCAAAAGTCCATACTAAAAATATGAATTTTGTTTAAATTGAGAGCAAAAAATAACAATAATTAAATGGGGTTGTTAACCAAAAGTTCATAACAAGTTAGAATATTACAAATGATTGAGCTGGAATTGTGATCCATGAATTTTGAGTTTGAAAATCCACCACTCTATTATTTCACTAAAACAGCAGAGTGAAATTGAGAATAAAAAATATCAATATTAAATCATGTTATGTGAGGTTCTTACATAAATTACATAGTATTATTTAAAATATTAAGAAATTAACTGAAAGTTACTGCAGTATATCTCTAGTGATAATCAAATACTTCTATTCTATTGCTGGTTTATTTCTTTATATAATATAAATGTCACAAGTATGCAGATTTTAGATAATTCAGAGCTAAGTGTAGGCAAATGGTAATTAAGTTGGATGACATCCAGAAGATTGTGACATAATTGCTGGGAATTTTGCAAATATTTATTGTTGAAAAATAATTATATTAAAACTATTTTCTAAATTTAGTTTTCTTGTATAATTCCTTTCTTAAAAATAAGTATATATAAAAAATAAAAAATGTCTGTGTTTTATTGTTTGAAAAAATTAAAATTCAATGACAAAAAACAACAGCAGCACAAAAAAACAAAAGAATACATATAAAAAAATGACCTCATAGAGTTGCTCACAAAAAAAAAATCCAAAATAATAAACATTATCAAAGAGAAAATGGAGGCCAAGCAAAAAATAATTCAACAAGTAAATCAAATGTATATATGCCAGAATTTGATTACAGAACAGATATAAACACACAACAAACAATTACCAATAAGACAATCTTTGAAATTATGACAGCACTGGTACCACCAAGCAACCCTAGCACAAAAATGCTACCGACAAATCCAATCCAGCCAGAAAGCAAGAGAAATCTTGGGAGATCTACCAGAAAGAAGCTAGCAAAAAAATCAAAGACAGATGATGACAACCCTAATTCATCAATCATTAGTAATATAAATAAAGATTCAAGTCCAATGGAAATAATCATAAATCTATTGAAAACCATCTAATAATGACAACATCACAAAATGAAGAAGCCCAATACCCACAAATACTCAACACAAAAACTAACCAGAAGAATGATACAAAAGCAAACAAAATCGACCAAAACCAACCAGAAATAAAACAAGTCATTAAAAATATACAATATAAATCTTTAAAGCAACCACAAGAAAAAAAATTACACCAATTCCAACTACACAGTTAATGCAAATTAAAATAGCAGCACTGAATGTCAGAGGCATTAATTCAATAGCAAAAATATATCAGCTTAACAAATGGATTAGCATCATACAACTACAAATACAACAGCTGTTAAAAACAAAAATCTATACAGGATCACAAATTAATCTAACAATATACCTATATGACCAAGTTTTTTCACAAACTCCAGGGATACATGATCATCTTCAGTGGGCACAGGCCTATTCATAGCCTCAAACTGCAGCTTTTCAACCTTCAAAATTATTTACATTGACTCATATTTTCTAATCACCACATTTGCACACAAAATTACCACACTCACCATTAACTACATGCTCTCAGGTCCCAGCATAATTGCACATATAATTCTCACAATAAACTCACAGCTTGCAAACAGCCATGATCCAACAATGTTAATAGGTGATTTCAATTTATGTTATACAAATGGCTACACTAAATAAACCTGTCACTCACAAATGCTCAAGCTTTATTCCTGCAGATTCAATGTCAATCTATAATCAATATCATCCACAATCATTGATATTTGCTATTACCTATCAATGCTTCATCACCTAATCAAGTTCAAATTCAATCCATGCCCCTTTACAGACCATGCTGCCCAAAACATCACAACACATTTCTCAGAGCTTCAAACAACATTCATTCATCTAGAAAAAATAATTAGACTCATATTCTCAATAATTCACTACCAAATAAATAAAATTAATGATAAGCCACAAGACCCAATTCAAAAGTACCAATCATTTATTAACAGACTATTCTTCAACATACTACACATGATATGATACTCACCCCACCCTCCCATTTAATGGCACTAGCAGATAATCACAAGAGAATCAGTATTTTCAGACCAATGCATCACCCAACAAATCATACAAAAACTAACACAATTATATCACAATAAAGGAATATCTTGCCATAAAAAAAATGCCTTAGATAACAACACACATAGACCCCCTGATGTATTCATTGAGCAGTGGGCTCCATCAACCAAAAATGCTCATGCTATTGAGATAAGCAGCCTTGTCTACATGGAACACAACAGGTTGAACCCCTTACCAACATTCCAAGCAAAAGTCCCAAACATATAAACAATATATACCAACCATTGATCAGTTCAGAACATTTGAAACAGATATGCCCTTTAAGACCCAACAATTTACTGAAAAACTTGTAAAAATTTCCAACAGTTGCCATCCTGGAAACAATGGCATACCAGAGTTTGTCTTTTCACATTTGAATCAATTTACCACAGAGTATCTTTAAAACTTTTCTAATTTTCTATCAACAAAAATATGCAATACTAGAGAACTATAACCAATAGAAATAGTGCCATTTAACAAAAAACAGCAGATATATCAAATCTCAGCAACCTAAAATCCCTCTCTATGGGACCATTAGGCATTAAAATATTGGAAAACATAAAGATGAAATAGAAGCATACATATTACCCATGATATGAAACATTTAGTTTGCAAAAAAGGGATCCTCCACCACAAGCTGCACTTGTATTTAAAATGATACAAAGTGCAGTACAAGATAAAAAGTATGCCCCAATTGCAATTCAACTGTATATACAGGCAGCATTTGATTCTGTTGTAATAGATGTCTTAACGAACATGCTTGCTAATATAGCAATCCCTCTCATCCTACTATACATTATCACAAATCTATTGTTCAACCAAGATACACCTCACACTTAGTGGAAGAAACACAACATTATTTTCTCTTACACAGTCAATTTCATAAGGATCCTTATTCAGCTCACTGTGATTTATTCTATATACAAATCCACTCCTAAAACAGACTGAAAATGAGTTGCCAGGAATATTAATACCACAAACATCCCAACAGATTCCATGCATTACATAGATGGATGTCATGACTGTTTTTGACATTGTGGAAAAAATGCCAGTGTTGAAAAGAATACTACAAAATTACATAGCCATAACACACTACAATTCAATCCCCAACAAAACATCAGCATCATTAATCTACACTAATAAACTCTACACACAACTATATCAAGGAAAACTTATCCCATTTCTTGGATTCCCATTTTACATGGGAGCACATGGAATGAGACAAACATTGCAAAATAAGATCTAAAGAAAACAACCAAACATAGCCACATCATTACCAAATGCATACTTGTCTCTATATTTAAAAGTGCACTCATTTAACCTACTCATAACAACAAGAATTACATATTATTCACCTATTGATAAATTTACAAAAAATTTTACAGCTGCCATATCATCTTTCTGTAGCAAACTATTGTGGGGTAGGAAAAATGTAGCCCTTTCAAACAACTAAGTCAACCACACACAAAAAAATAAACCTTCTGGCAAAAATCACTGTGCAATTTCAGTAGCTTCAAAGCTCCCTTGATGTAATCCCTACAGATTCTGTCTATTCCCTGAATATGGATACCTTCTTTCATTAGCACACTTAGCACAGATTAATATCAGAACTACAACATTCACATTTTATAGCAAACACACATACTGGCAGACATAAGAGTTGATCAACCCAGTCATAAACAACTATAACTTTAATTCAACACTGGGAGTAAACAACAAGCATTTCCTTAAAAACTTCAGGAGCCAAAGTTCTTCAATGTCTTGATCAAACTAAGCCTATTTTCATTACCAATATCCTATTTATTACACTATCATCACTTTTATAGGTCAATAGATCCATTCTGCAACTTATGTTATGCTGCTGAAGAAATACAACAACACATATTTTACAAATGTATAGCACTAAATACTATGAGAGACAACATGCTGAATCAATGTAGAACAAAACAAATTATATAGCAGTTAACAGATTTTGCACACAAGCAGACAACTCATACAGCACTCAACACATGCCTGGGCAATGTCTGGCAACATTTTTACAACAAACCACAATAAATAAAGAACAGAAACACAAAAATTGCAGATTGAGATATCTTTGTTGCCACCTGAATCACTATTAAAATTACAAGCTAACTTATAACAACATGCACCTACTAGTTGTTATATAAACACAACCTATACAATCAAAACTGACAATAAACAAGAAACTAAAAAGACAATATGAAATATTGATATTCATAAAGCTGAACCAATGAATAAAACTATTGAACAATGAACAGAATTAATAACAGAATATAAATGAAAGATTGGAGAGACTCTAATCAATAACAAGATCAGGAACTAACAACAGTAAAAATAAACAGTGATAGCAATGACCAGAATATCATAATGTGAAAAACCTTACTATGTACACTCATAGTTTCTAAAATATTGTAATTGGATAAGTTAACAGATGTTGACCCCTAATCAATACTTCCAAAGCCATGTAATTAGCAATGAAAATCTCAAAGTGAAAACAAATATGTAAAAATCATCATGTCACTGTAACCAAGGCATAAGCATGTAAACATCATGTAACCTTTGTTGATAATAAAGTATATTATTGAAACATTGAAAAAAAGACCTATAGCAATTGTTAGAATAAATGATAATATATTAAAAATTTACAAATAAACAAAAATAGATCAACAAAAACGTTTAGTGGCAGTTTTTCAAATGAGTAATATATATATTCGAAAATAAATAGTAAAAAAATGTACCAATGTCTGTTTGAATAAATCAAAATGTATCAGAAAAATAAAAACACTAAAAAAATAAAAAGAATTGATAATGACTGTTCTAATTGCTAAAACGTAAGGAAATTTAAATCATTAGTATGTATAAAAATGTGAGTTGTCAAACATTGTTAGCCGAGAGGTCATCACACCCGCCTTGCAAGCAAGTAGTTGGTTGCAGACGGGTGTGGGTTCGCGATGCTATGACATATGGAAAAAAAAATGTGAGTTAATTTCTGCCTAAAGATAGTCTTAGATGCATAATCAACTACGAACGATAATTAAAACTTGATCACTACCAAAGATAGTTATTTCCACTTCTGCATTACCCTTCTTTTGTACATTTTATTTTAGAACGCTATATTTATAACCACATACTTAATAATTTATGCGGGAAGGAGTCACATTATAAAATAATAAAGCTCTTTTCATCCAGTAATATAAAAAATATTATAATCTGATATTCAGTAAAATAATAAAGAACTTAATTTTTATCCATAAATTGTTGCAGAAAGTTAGAGATGAAATGTTCTCAAAATTTACTTTTCTAAATTTTATTTTATTAAATTAAAGAATAATATGACTAATTGCAATTTATTTCTGGTGACTAACCAATATAATAAGCAATTCATAAGATATTCTAAATTATTTTATATAATTTAAATTTATTAATGTGACTCAGAAAAGAAAATATATTTTTTTAAAAAATCTATATACTGTATATAAAATTTGATACTTAACAGGGCAATAATTCAAATTATTTTTGGAGTTTTTAAAAAAAATAATTAATAATAAATGTATTACACATGTAACTTCGTGCTTATAAGTTTTTAAAATATTGAATTATTTCCATTTGATTATTAGAAGATGAGACCACTGTGAATATACATATATAGCCTATTATGAAAAAGTAGAATATATGATAAATGACTTTGTAATTATGAATGTAATTAATGAGGAATTCAGCTGAATGATCAATTGAAATTAAGGTAAAGAAGTAATTACAAACAAAAAAAAGCCAGAATTTAAAAGAATGAAATTTTTTAAACTGGATTATTATTGCTTAATGTGTTTCAACTATATTCATGTAGAATTAAAGATGTACTTCATTCAAACCCAGTCAAGCCCGAGATTTAGGTCAGGACCAACCTGAATTCGAACCCACTCTCTAAGCCCCAGATCAATTATCTAATGAATAATATATAATGATGGCACATGGGAATTTATTCTAAATCCGGCCCGCTAGCAGAGTGAAGAAGACAATGAGTCTTATTTTAACTAAACTAGAATATGCATATACATGATTGTATTTGTGGAAGTGGAGAAAAATGAATTCGAACTACTCAAACAAATTAGATAATAAAAAAAATATAATTTAATATAGTAAATTAATTATATACATTAATGTGGGCATGAATTTACACCAATGGTTCTCATATACCCTTTTATGAACGAAATATGATATGTACATTAACACCTATCTTTGGTGGGTCCATTAAGATGCCAATCAATTATTAAGAAGATTACATACGATTGCTATTAACGCTTTGGTTTACAGTTCTGAAACACGGTGACTAACATTATTTTGGGGAGTATTCTGAGATTCATTATATATGTAAAAAAAAACTATTCTCACACCATTGCAGTTGTGAAAATAAATAAAATACATTTGAAAACTTATATTTGATTATATAACAAAATATTTAATAAAAACATTTAAAAGACAGAATGCTTGATTTTCCCCAAGGCAGAAAGTTACTCTTAAATACAAAAATAAATTACGATGGTGGGATTGTATAAGACCGGAATAACATTATTAATAAAACTAGTGATACTCGGCATTATATATATATAAGCAGAGCACAATTTTAATATTAGAGCATTAAAACTGGGTCATGAAGTAAAAGAAATAATAATTGGAGAAGTGGTGATACTGACAATGGCAAAGAAATAAAAGGAAAAGGTCACACTTCTGGATAAAAATGAAGTCTAAGACCCCCACAGTAGAGCAGTGCTTAGAAAAAAGTGGATTAGGCATGCTGTGGACATCACCAACAGGCAGAGGCCTTTTATATGAAGAAAGTGGTCCTGGGAAACTCAACTATCCATAGGACAAGACATAAAAAAAAATCTATGGGTTCGATCTTGTCACAACCCCAGATTGGAAGCACATAATATATTTATAAATTCATGAAGAGAAGCCAAATGTCAATAACACAGTACAGATGAATGTCACTAATGACATGAAATACAATTTACTGCTTTAAAATAAATGACCCTTGCTTAAATGCCATAATTTAGACAAATAATATATTATGCCATTATATATATATATATATATATATATATATATATATATATATAATGGCATATATATAGATAGAGAGAGAGAGAGAGAGAGAGAGAGAGAGAGAGAGAGAGAGAGAGAAGATTTAATTTAATAAAATATACATTAAAATTTGACCCCTTCCTTTTTCTGCTATTTAAAATAATTCAATCCTGCCTTCATTGATTTTGATAATAACTAGGATATTTAAACATGTGATATTTTAAGAGTATGAAAAATAAAAGAAACTAGCAGTTGGAAGAAAACAACTAATAGGTCACTCTTTTCAGAATTTAAATAAATAACATTTTAAAATTATTTCAAAGTGTTAATTAGCTTAAGTAATGTAATGGATTTACCCCATGTAGAATTGCTTTATCAGAGTTGGACAAATAACAAAAATGTTGACTCATAAATACAATCTGGCAAGTGTATTAATTAATAATACATCATATTTTAAGGGGATGTTAATAACCTTAATTCATGGAGTTTTAACTAAAAGTGGGAAAGATTTTAAAAAATTCAGCTGACCAGATTGCTTGAGATTGGCATACTAATAATAACAAAACCATACATATAAAATTAAGTAATATATAAATAAATAACCACACCAAAGTTAAAGAAAGCTAGATTAAATGAGAGAGAATTAAATTTTTACATATTATTTAAGCGCAATTTACAGATTAGAAAAAGGTACAGAGTTAAATCATACATTAGAAATTTTGCTAGTTGGGTTCAAGATTAGTCAGGCTAGATTTATTTTCAGGCAGTATGAAAATCATTACCTTGTAAATTTTAAGAGTCATTAAAAAAATCTTTAAGGATCCATGAAATTTCTTAGGTGAATGCAAGCTTCTCAGCATTCCAAAGTTCTCAGGTCCAATTTTTACTTCATTCTATGGGAGCCTGATGGTATGGCAGTGGAAGATGATCCCCCAAGAATTGGAAAGGTGATAGGCTACTACTCAATCATTATTCTTAAATTTCAAACCAGTGTGGGTTATAACAGCACAGTTCTTTCAATAGCTAATCTGTTGGTGATTAAAATTAGCCCATTTTATACTCCTGCTCAGATATTTGAAGAATGCTTTTAATTTATTTCTATCTCAAATCTAATCTTTAATCTAAAATCTTAAGTTTTCTTTGTTCATTGTTTGAAGATGCAATCATTAGATAACTTTCCAAAAATATATTAAAATCTATTTCCAGATTGGAAATAGATTTGACAAAAATGTTTATAACAAAAGTAAAATCTATTAATCCCATTCCCCATTTTATTTTCAGTAAAATCTTAATTAAAAATTCCTCCCCAAGATTAAAACAGTATTATATTTCCACACCTTTAATTATTTTTGGACAATTAATGATTGCATCTTCCATCTTGGATTCTATAAAAATCTACAGTTTAATTGAAAAAAAAAACAATTTAAAAAGAACAAGTTAAAAAAATGACATATAAAGAAATATTTTAAAAATTCAATATTTTGTTAGTATTTTTGCTCCTATAATATATATCTGAGCCACACCTATGTATTTTTAATGTGAAGAAAAGAATTAATAAAAAGAATTAATAATAATAAATATTGAAAAGTTAAACTTTATAAATTTTGGGCACGCATTTCCAATATATACATAAAATATATATAAACAAATAAAGGAGCAGGATGGGCATAGGGTTTGAATACAGGTTAGTTGATGACATCATGAAGCTCAATCAATCTTAAACTAAGATTGATTGCTTCAATATATATATATATTGAAACGATAACTTTCCAAGCTCCTATCGTTTCACCATCAAACCTAATGACACACTCATCTGTGCTAAGTTTGAACCTATTTAAATGTTAATAAATTTAAAATTCGCTCATGTCTGTCTAAACAGTATTATATATTTACATGCGAACCAACACTATAATTAGATAGGATTAGGAAAATTATAGCGTACTAAATTTACTTAATATTTCTAAAAATGTTTGTTATATTATTTAAGTTAAGAGTAAATTATTAATTTTGTTGTTTAAATATTGTAATTTCATATGTGGATATATAATCTGTGCTATATAGAAGAAAGACATGATTTTAAAATATGTAAAAGCCATTATCTAAAAATAATATTAAATGTTTTTAAAAATTGTAAAAAGATTTCTTGTTTTAAATATATTTCAGGGAAAAAGTTTCTCAAAAATATATTTAAAAGCTATATCAAAATATGTTTGTAAATTATTTTAAATAAATATGTAAAAAGGTTTGCATTTTAAAAAAATGTTAAAAGGTTGTTTTTAATGTAAGATAAAAATAAAAGCTGGTCAAGTAATTAAAAAGATTTCTGGTTGTAAACAAGTGTCATTAACGACCACACCTGGAATTGGTAAAAAGTAAAACTAGTTCAAAATTTACTAATTAAAATCTCCTTAGATAAGATTAAGTTATTTTTAAAATCTAAATTGGACATTGTTTGCAATGAAAAATCTTAATTATAATAATAGTTTATGGAATGTTTCTAACATAAGTTATCTAAGATTTTAAAAATCTGGATTATAAATTGAAAATATTTAATTAAATTTTTGCGTTTAGTGAGTCTGAAGGTGATAGATTCTGATAAGGAAAAGCTATAAATACTCTGTATTTTTAACAAGAGAACAGCCCTATTTTTAGAGAGAATTGCAGCCATTCTTCATGATTGTTAATGTTTAATATGTCCGCCTAAAAGCGGACATTTTGTTGCTGTTACTCTGCGGGGAGAATGGGGGTTTCTCTCATCAAAATGCCTGAACCACCATCATGCCAATAGAAGAGACAAGCTTCACAGAATGGGAAAGATGATGCCACTAGCCACCCATTCAAACTCACCAACCTACAGCCAAGAACTTGCAGTCCAGATAAATAATACCGGTACCGTTTTATTTTTCAAACTGCAGAGCTCTGTGTAAATATATCTATATAAGTTAGCTAACTCTCTTTTTAAAATAATTATAAAACTAAATGTAATCAAAACTTAAATCCATTTAATATTTTAAATATGTCAATTGCTATCAAAATTTAATGTTGTTGAAGTTTAAATAATCTGACTATTTTTATATTTTCCATTCATTTAAAAGTAAATTGTGTCTAATTTAAAGTTATATCACTGCGGTTGTGTCTATATTTCTTTGCTTATTTTAAATGCTTATTATATTTTGTATGCCAATATTTCAAAACAGTGGGCACTTAATTTCATATCTTTAAGAAGATATTATTTGAAAATCTTCGCGTAATTTGTTTATAGCATCAACTTTGTGTGCTGTTTCGAAATCCTATTTGTTTATTATTTAAATGATTTAATATGTGAAATGTGGCTCTTTTAATCAACCATTTAAAAACTTAACTTTATAGTTTTATTAAGAATTAAATTTAGCCTTGATCGTATTTATAAGTATATTTGTCATTTAAGTTCTTAAGACCATAGAAATATACTTTCCCTCCTTAAAAGTATTTATTATCGATAAGTAACTTAATAGATCGAGCATGTCAAAGTACAGATGTATTAATATCCCTTTTAGTAGCATAGACATTTATTATCAGGCTACACAAGAGTTGGTCCCAATTTGATAGAGCTAATATGCTATTGTCTCGTATTTCATAGTATGAAATATACTATTCTTTGCTTGGCGGATGTGATATATTATTTTATAAAATTATTCTCATTTTGCTGCTATATGTATGATACGTACATTAAGATGAAGCCACAGTGTTGCCAACACATCTCCTCTTACAGGGTAGAGCAGTAGTGAAGCCTGAGCCAAGGCCAGGTTAGCACATAAGTCCCCCGCCATTCCTGAACACAATTTTCCCTTTTACGCAGCATGACGATCGGTTACAGAGTACTGGTGTTTGTCGCAAGAACCCTGAAGTTATTTCATCCATCCACAGAGTGAATTTTCCTATTATTGTTTACCTGTGCCATAGTGCATTGGTTAAGTCTTATTTCAGCCAACTCTCTTACCTTAACATAACACTTTCAACATTTGGAAATTTTCTCTTGAAAGCCATGTTCGATCGATCGTTACTTGAGCTGGTTTATGTGCTCATTATTAAGTCATATTGTATATTTTAGTAAATGAATTCATGATCAAGGTTCAATATAATTATTTATATAACAGCCACAAATGTAATAGGATTTGGCTTAACTAGATTTATAGACATAACGTAGTGATTAATTATGTATTAATTGTAAAGCAATTCATAAGATTGGCCCATGTTAAACCCATCTATGAAAATTTAATGATTACTTATGTAAAGCTTATTTTGAATTACCCAATGTTTGCATACATTCTACACTGAAATGCTATTGTAAATAAATGAAATATGGATAGAAGAATTGTAAATAAATGTATAATTAGTTTAATGTATTTTGTTCTCTGTCTCGTTATTGATCTAATTCAATCCAATTCTAATTATTATTTATAGTCTACATATGTGAAAACTATGCATTAAGTTAAATTAAATTAGTGATATATTTTAGCCACTTAAGAACCTTTCTTTTAATTATCAGAGTCTTATTGCATCTTCGTGACTTATGTCGGCCATGTGGAAAGAGGAATACTACGTGTAATTTCAAGGTGGTCATTCATAGGGTCTTGAGTCTTGGAATCCTGGCTTATGATTTAAAGTGTGGTCAGACTTGGGATGTCACAATCCTAGTCTGGTCAGCTTCGGTCTCTTTTGCTTGGATTCTGAATTCTGTTACGCGAATGTACAAACTTGACTGTCACAATATATATATATATATTGTAACCTTTCATTCTTTTCACTGAGAAACAAATGATAAACTAACTCCACACTTCTACTATACAGTACAAGAATGATTATTATGAGACTCTCTATCTAATTAAACTGAACACATAGGTTTTAACATTGAGAAACATATAAAACATACTCCACAATGGAATTGCTATTACAGAAATTCTCCAGCTATTATCCTATTATAATCATTAGAAAAATCCCCACAACAAACAATAAATAACATAATTCATTTGAAATAATTATTCAACTATTCTTTTGTAATTTAAGAAACTATAAAAATAATAACATTAAAACATAGGTTAAAGTAATTGACATAATTAATGCTATCCTATGGATATCTCAGGGTTCATGATTATTCCTTTCTAAAATAGAATAACAATTATTGGTAATTAGATAATTGAATAACAATAGGGATTTTGTTGAGATCCAATTATCCAAAGAACAATTACCCAAATCCTCAATATTTACAATTAGGCTCCAGGTATAAGAGTGCCTGGTATTTCAAATCTTACAATTACAAACACAAACTAAACTCTCTATTTGATAACTCATCTAACCTTAATAATAATACATTTGAGATTAATAATAATAATTTATTCACCTATTTTAAATTAAATAATTTATTAAACTTATAAATACTTACTCTCCTACTTATACAAATATTTATCATGAAACAGAATAATCATTTAGTAATAATCAAAAACTTTATAATTTAATTATCACCTAATATTATCTAACTCAATTAAATACACTAATTAGTTAACATTTACCATCTTAATTTTATTTTCCAAAAACAACCATTATAATAGACTATATTAATAACTTGTATTTTGGAATATAATTCATGAACGTATACCATACAATAAATTTTAACTGGATTTTAAAATAGGAATATTACTATTGAAAAGAAAATCAGTTTGTTCTAATGCTCTACACATATGATAACGTTAAATTTCAATTTTCAAATAATTCTTCAAGTGTTTTCATATTTAATAAAATAAAAATCAATGAAATAAGACTTTAATAAAGTTACAATTCCAAATAATAAATAATTAACTTATCAATTTTCAATTCTTTAGTATAATTCTATAAATAAAATAATCAATAAATATATTTTATATAATGACTTTATTTTGATTATGTACTTTAATAATATGACTTTTTTTTTCTTCTCATGTGTCATAGCATCAGCAGGGAAGCGAACCCGCTAACCTGGGACAACAGCTTTTCGCTGATCTCTCGACGACCAATGACTTTGTGATAGAAACGCTTCTAGATAGAAATAAAGGTAGTACTCAAAATTTTAAATTAAAATACTTATTTATTTTAACAATAACAACAATTATAAATATAATATATAACGTAATTAATTCACAAAATTAATACTTAAATAATTACGAATTTACAGAAAAATTCCTTACATTTACAATAAATAAAAGAAATATTATTTTCATTCAGTCATTCAAATGATAAGTTTACTATTACTAACTTGTATGCTTTCATTTATATTATCAATTAATTTTCATCCTGATGGGTAATTTCCTTGCCCTTTTCCACATATTTAAATAATCCATTATAATCCAAATTATTTGAACAAAGTTTTATAATACTTTAATATCATTCACACTTAAAATTTGTATGAAAACATATTAATACAATTTACAAATGAAATTGTGGATGCTATGGTAATCTTAAAGTAATACAAACAATGCATTTAAATAGATAATTGAATCAAGGATTCTTTCTATCAAAATTATCATTCATTTTTATGCACTCAACACTTCTTACAGGCACACTTATATTCTTATTTTGATCTCATTTACCATTTTCAAACAATAAGTTATTCATATTTTGATTGAATTCAAGAATATTTGTTTTGTGCATGGTTTTATTATTTGTGATACCATTCTAATAGAACTTAGAAAGAAAAACTATAAATTAAAAAAAAACAACTGGCCAACCTACAATGCCTATTATACATTTTAATAGCACAAATAAAACTTTACAGATAAGAAACTGATATTAAATTACTGTACTAAAATATAGGAATGGAGGTATCCTCTCTTTATGACATGCTATACTTTGGAAAGTAGTCACTTTACCTTAATGATTCTACCCAATAGATCCTGGGTTATTCATCAAACTCTTATGGAATATAACATTCATGTTTCCTTGGAAAATCCTCTCATCTCCTTATAATAATATGGGTATCATATTGATTAAACCCACTAAAATCTATTATCAGATCTTCAAGATGATATTTTATCCTATTTTGGAATTTTAACTTATCCTTTTCACACTATATATCTTCAGCATTTATGACTATTAACTTCCTCTTTTCTAACAGTATAATTTTATCTTCCCATCATGTATTTATTGATAAACATTATAGATCATGTTACAAAACAAATAACTCTATTATGACAAACGTCAATATTTTTCCATTTCAAAGATCGAGATCATAAATCACTTTCCACTTTAAAATTTATTCAATTTCATATTCTTATGTATCACATTATACTCTTTGGTATATTTATTTCAATAGAATCCCATTTCTTGTTCATCATCCTCATTTAAAACAATCATTAAATGCACCTTATAATGAATTAATGAATTCATTTAAGAGTTTTACCACAGTCAGATTTTTAATCTTTATACTTACTAAAAGAATATAAATTTAAATTACCAACTTACCCACGTGAACTTTTATTCTGTTACTCAGGTATACCATATATGATCTATAAAGCATACTCTTCATTCTTTTAAATTAAACATATAATAACATATTAATAAATTATCTTAATCCTAAATATTAATTACATATAAAATGATTTAAATTATTGATCAATTTGTAAAGGAATGTGGTTTGAGGGCTCCAGAATTACATTTCTGACCATGCAAAGCTTTATTTATAGCTGATCAAGACAGTTAACTTCTATTAGCAGACAAGATGATGATAGACTGAAATAACTATCTGTGAGAAGTTTGAATGTCTAGCATTTTAGTACACAAAAAGGAAAAATCAGAGGCCCTAATAAATTGGTCAAAGTTGATGATACCTTTTCAGTAAGTGAAAAAACTAGGTTGGGAAAATACTTCCAAAACAGTGAATATTTGGGGTTTCTGCAAGGAGGCTGATGAGTGTTTCATCATGAGAATTTCCATAGAATGGCACCAATTCTGATAGAAGCTGTCTAAGAAATAGTTGAAAAGGGCTTCACAATTTATTCTAATTGATGGAAGTCATATAAAGTTGCTGAGTTATGAGCTGCTGGATATAAACATTTTTAATAAATCATAGCTACAAACTTTGTAGATCTTCAAACTAGTGACTATGCACAGAACATTGAAAGACTTTGGGGTGTGGACAAATTGTATAATAAAAACTATAGTGAACCAAACAACAGCATCTAGACTCATATTTTGCAGAATTTATGTGTAGAAACTGCAGAAAGAAGATAACACTTTCATGTGTATTTTGCAGAACATAAGAATCTTCAGACTACCACAGTGATGCTAAGAAATAATATTTTTTAAGTGGACACAATTGTGCAGTTATATATATACTTCAGGTGCAATATGAAAATTATAATTGCAGTTTGTAATGTTATAATTGACTATTTACTAGACTTCATTCAGAACAGGTTATATTTACCTGTTTAAGGAGGTTTATTTAAACTTCTTTGTATCAATAATTTCAGTCTCTGTGGTCAATTTGGAATTTTTAATGTCTATATAAATATATGGGACCATGAATAAAGATCAGATTTCACCTTTATTGTTAAAAAGAGGTTGCCTTGACAACAGTTTGAAATTGTTGATTGTTATCTATATTAGGATTGAATAAGTGTTGACTGTTTTCTAACTGGTTTTGTATATGTATTATGTATATTATTTTTTTGTTTGGTTACCAGTTGTAATGAATATATATTGTTAAAAGTTTGTTTGTTGGAATATTATTTCGAGCAAAAAATGCAAATACATATTTGTTTTATTTCCACTAAAAAAATTTATAGATCACAGTTTTGCAACAAATAAACTTAGAAATGGTCATTTTTCTGAATTAATTAATTAAGTTTGTCAGAAACTTCTGTATAGATGTTATTTTAAGAGATCTCAATATTAGAAAACTATTGTCAAACTAATAATTATGTAACATCTCAGTATCAGATTAATACATAAGTACCCCAATGGATGGTGTAATGCTAAAATTGATATAAAGTTTAAAGAAATTGTCCAACATTTTGGTGATGTTGAAAAAAAAAAGACATTTTTTATAATGAAGCAAAAAAAAAGTAATTGTATCTGAATTTACTTTTGCTGCATCATTAATCATTAAATTTAATGTGTGTGCAAATGAAATGTAAGCAGCCTGAGGATTTTAAATTAATAGTAAATTTTGTAGCTCATTTTTCTTTCTCTTCATAACTTCTGCATTATCATATCCTTGAGCTCACATATTCTCAATGAAAATACTCCATTTGGCCAGTAGTGCAGTTATTATTTCATATAAACCATAACCTATAGAATCATCAACATTTACAAAGCCTAAATTTTTTAAATTGATTTCAACAATTTCATTAGTACAGAAAACAAAGTCTATTATAATGATCATTTGTTCTGTTTTACAAGTATCTGGTGTGCAGTCCAAACTTATTGAATAATATTTGGATTCTTGAATTGATAATAATATTTTATGACTTATTGTATTATCCCAAATTTCTAATATTTCACTTTGAGTATCCTCACTTAAATAGAGTAGACTGGTGTTTATTCTAATGAATTATTCAATGTGATTTTCCATAACAAGATCAAATTTAGAAAACAATTCCACATTTTAAACAATTCTTATTATTTTTGTTATGTAACATCTAATAATCCCTGAAACACTAACTTTGGGGCATCTAAGAATTTTATCATTTTTATTAACCTTGTTAAAACATTTACTCCATGTTTTTTTTCCATATCATACATAAATTGCTCCTGACAGTCAATAGTACTTTTGCTTTTAATTTTTTATTTAATTCTTTCCGTATAAATTTTTTTTGACATGATTTGCTCTTGTTTCATATCTATGTAAAGTTTTTAATAATTTTCCCCAATCTTTGCAATCTTTGACAAAAGTGCTAGATTCAGTAGATGTGAGAAGTTTATAACAAAAGTAAAAACAGAATTTAAAGATTCAGAATATAATAATCATGTTCTTAAAATGATCTCTCCATTTTCCTATTGTAGGGAATATCATTAAATTTATGTCCATTGATATCTCTAGGATATTGTATATTTTTCTTTTGAATAGGTCCCATTTCAGTTAAAGCTACTTGTATTTTTTAATTTAAGTTTCAGCCATTTCCCTATATTGTCTAAAATTTTTAAAAACTTCGAACTTGTCTCTACTATCTCATAGTTATGTATTTAAATTGTTTCTCATCAAACAGTTCCAAGTAAAGTTGTACAGTTATTACAATGAACAGAGTAACATTAAACAATAGAACTGTGTAAATTAAATGTGAGCATTCATATCCCTTTTTTACTAATTTTATTTTCTTTGGATTTGGACCACTGCATCATTGCATAATTTTGTGGATCAATTAAGAATTTTAGCTAAATACCAAATCCCACTACAGTAAAAATCGAATAAAAGCTCACTAATAAAACATGTAAACAATATATATATATATTGGTATTAAAATGATAATATTAGTATTAAAAAGAAAAAAAAAAGACAATATCAGTGTTAAAAAATGATTTCATCAGATTCAACCTCAAATCTTAATTTAAACTTTTAATAATCTTCACTAACCCTATGACCATACAAGTACATAACAGAAAAATCTACAAAATATAACTGATAAACTAAATTGTATTTACTATGCATAATTATTATAAACTAATGTTTTAAATAAGTTTATTTTAAAATAAATTATTAATAGTGATGTGCCATTTTTTATATAAATTAGAATGTTTAAATAGAGATAATTCAGAAATCTAAATATTTACATATAAATTTTGTTAATTATCACAGCAAAAAAACAAAAACACCAAGTCTGTTTGATTTAGCACAATGGTAGGCAATATAATATTTAATATATTTGAACAATTGTCTGAAGTCTGAATAAAAAAGTAATTCATTTATAATTAAGTAAAAAATATTTGCAATCCAAACATATTTCTAACAATGGAGTCTAAACATTTTTATTTACAAATAAATTTTATTACTTATCATGGTGAAATGTCACCCATTTGTTTGATGAAGCTCAAGGATAAAGTATATAATATTTAATATATTTTGAACAATTTATGTAAAAATGTAATTCTCTTATATTTAAATAAAAAATATTAACAATCAGAACTTGTTTTAAACAAAATGATTCATAAATCTAAAAATTTAGAAATAAGAAAGTATTATTAACGCTGGAGTGATTCATAAATCTAAACATTTTCATTTACATATAAATTTTATTAATTATTGCAGTAATTTGGCATCCCAATTGATGAAAAACCTTTGTGCCATGCACACCTACACATGGTAGTTCTGCAGACACCTACAAATGTGCAACCCTAATTTTTAAATGGGGGAAAAAAGTTTTAAAGAGTTTCAGTGAAAACAGTTATATATATATACAATAATTGTCATATGTTAAAAAATGTATTAAGAAGCTAATTTGTCCCCATAAAAATGGTACCCACCAGCAATGCAGACTTTGAAGGCCTTCTTTTTCCAACCCTGATGAGAGGGTGAGTCTTATTTTGAAAAATAATATATAATCAAAAAATTATTATTATTACAGTACTACATTGTCGTTGTTTTTAAAAAAGTAATGTGGAAAAAAATTCTTTTCAATAACAAAATATATTTTTAACTAGTTTATTTTAATCAATTATTAATTTTGAAATTGATAATAATTAGCCTCAAGTTCAAATTTTTTATCTCAACTAATTTATTCCACTATTCATTAATAAAAAAAACAACCTATCACTCAATTTATTTAAATTGAAACTGTAAAACAGAATTTTATAAATATCGATTTTAAATGTTCTTGATTCAACTGAAGTATTATTAATCATTCATTTTAGGCAGTTCATTGAAATGTTTTTGACCAGTTCGTATTTCGCAGTACTGATAATTAACATTAAGACAGAAAACAAATAACTGACGTAAAGAATTCGCTAATATATATATCGTCTTCAATATATATATCAGAGAAACAATAAAACATGTATATAGCTAGTTTTACAGGTTTCTTTTCTTTTTTTTAAATATTTGTCAAGAACGATGAAGGAGAGGAAAACAATATTATTTTTGTCTTGCGTTGTTAGCCGAGAGGTATCGCAGTCGCCATGCAAGCAAGTAGTTGGTTGCAGACGGTTGTGGGTTCGCGTCCCGGCCGATGCTATGACATATGAAAAGAACAATATTATTTTTGTAAATATTGGAGAAATACTAAATTAAAACGAAAGCAAGTGGATGGAATAATAGTTTTGTGAGAAGAAATAAATAAAAAAAAGTGCATGCATTTGCTTATAAAATATCCTGTCTTCAAAATTCCTCTATAATGAGACATGGAATCTCTTTCAAATACCAAAAATCACCTAAGACATAAACAATCACACACAAAATTTGATACTAGCATTTCCATTAGAGATTCTCCAGGGGATTAAACTTTAGATCCATCACAGATTCTCAATTAGGATGTTAGAACTTCTTATCAAGAAAGACAATGTATTCACATATTCTTAAATAATCAATTATTTTTCATTAATAAAGTTATTTTTGAAACTAAAATATTATTACAATTTGTGACTACGATTTGCATATATAGAAAAAAGACAAAAATAAAATAAAATTTGTTTTTGTAAATAATTACTTATTTAAAATATATTTAACTTACTCGAACCTATTTAATTTTTTTATACAGTGACTGTCAATATTTAACTGATCTTAAATAATCAATGAGTATTCTTTTGTTTATAATTAAAAAAACTTAAGGCTGAAGTTAAATGTTTACAAGAGAGATTAAAATGAATGCTGGATTAAAACTGCTAAAAAAGAAGATACCGTCATTTGCTTAGTGTAATCACTTTAATTCTTTTGAATACATTAAAAAAATCATATAGTCCTGAAAAATGTCATAATCCCATTAAATCAATATTTTAAATAAATAGAGGGACTATTTTAATCACTTTTTGAACGATATATTTACCATTCTATACATTTACATTTATAGTTTAATAAATTTAATACAGTTTTTGTAAAGCAAAAAAAGTGAAGAAGTTTATAAATATGGTGATGATATGTTAAGCTTAAAACTGGAATTTTAAAAGAATATATGAACAGTTAGTTGATGACGATGATGATGATGATGATAATAATAATAAAATAATAATAAACTGCAATAATGTATCATAAATTATCATTCTTATCAATTATAGTTTTAAAAATATTTTGAACAATTTTAATAAATAGATTCTGACTTTACAGAATCAAAGACCAGCTATAAACATAGTTTTTGTTGCCAGCCAAACACACACACACACACACAAAGATTTGTAAAGATGTAATATATATATATATATATAGTAACAGTATAATATGGGAACAATGGGAAGAAAACTGTTATGTACCCAAATTGAAGTACCAATCTATTCCAGAATAAAAATTGAATAAGATATGAGAGAAACTCTTCGGTATGCCCTACAAATTGAGGCATCTAAATTATATTGATATAAAATTCTCAAGAGATAGAGACTCTTCAAAACCAAACTAAACATACAAAATTTATAATGGTTAAAAAAAATATTGAAGCAAAAAAAAAAGCAAAGACTTTATATGTTCTGGCTTCAAATCTCTAATTTATACCAATACAATCAATAATAAAATTAAAAAAAAAATGCTGGCTCTTGCTAGTGTCCTATAAATTATAAAGTAGGAATTTAAATTACTATTAATTAAATACTATAGGCATATAATGAATACAGATACCAGCTAAATTGGTAGTGCTCTTTAATAAATTGATAATAGAGTAAATGAATGAACATTTAACAGGCTTTTATAAATAAGATAATCTTAAATGCATGTTGGTATAATATTCAAAATCTATTATTAACTTTGTGTTGGTATTTATTTTTAAATAACCTTTAATCTGCTGTGTATTGAATTATTTTATATTTAAAAGTGTGAAAAATATTAAGCTCAATGGCTAATAGAAACATTACAAACTTTATTAATAGCTCTGACATCAACAATCATTCTTGAAAATATTAGATTAACTTGCAGTATAGTGATAATATTTATATTACTCAATAGTTAGATCTTGTACATCCATGTTTATTTTTAAAATATAAATTATGATTGTTATACTTTAAGATTACTAATATATTCAAAACTCAAAATTCAAAGTTAATGGATGATAATGATAATTTATTAACAAACAGACAATAAATAAAATTGTAAATATATTGAAACAGATGCTTTGCTATATTTCAAGTACACGTATAGATAAATAGGTGGATTCAGCTAAAATTTTACTCATAAATTAATTTGAAAAGTTTTGTTAATTTAATTTTGTAGTAAAAGTGAACTTTGTAAATATTATCTTTTATAAAATTAATTTAATGTTGTACAACAATGCTTAATTAAAGAAAAAAATTAATCTGTTGTGATAACAAAATCTAAAAGTTAAGCATTGTTCAAGTAAGACATGTATTTGAATTAATCTAGCGTGGAATGCAAAATTGGATTAATTAAAAAACCTGGCTTATTTTTGAAATATGTATAAGAATGTCTTAATTAAAAATGTATCTTATTTTTTAAGATGGTAATCTAAAAAATTCTAGAAAATTTGTGCAGGAGAATAATCAAACACAAATCTTATAAAAGCTCCTCAAAATTTATTGTGTCATTAGATTCTATTCTATGCTCTTTTTCATGCACTGATTCATTTAATTCTTTCAGACTCTACTAGTCAGAATGACATTTAAGATGCTGGGACTTTTCATTCTGCTAGTCAAACTGCACCCATTGCTAACTAATTCATCAAAATTATTAATACATCACAAACAGTTTATGATAAGCAGCTTGCAGTTATAAAATAAACTTTCAAAGTATTCCTATTGGTATTCTTGCATGTCTAGGTGCTTTAACAAGATGAACTCTGTGCTCTATGCCTAACTCCATCTGTTAGCATATAAACTCATAGAAAGCTGACCTCCAGAAATGCCAACCTACATAAAAATCATTCTCAATTAAAATGGACAAGAAGAGATATTCCTACAATGAATTTTCAGAAAGAAAAAATGACACACTGATGGACTTTAATGGTAATATAAACTTTTTCTATCTTAAATAAGCCAGGTGTGGTTAAAATTGTTTTCATTACATAAATGTGCATTTTAAACAGTAATCTTAGATTTAAATGTATTATTATTTTTCTTTATTTTATGCACATACTATTTTATAATGTTAATGTCATTTATGAATATTTTACTATTTTTTATTAGAGTTTGGATTAAATTAGAATTTATTATGTTTTAAAAAATAATTAGTGAAGAAATTCTTTTCTTTTTGTTGAGAATTTTAACATTAATGAAGTCTTAATTTTGAATGAGTTGGTTATTATTATAAAGTTATTTGATCATCTCCCTTCTCCTCATTGAATATTTAAAATCTAAATATTTTTCTTTTGTAAAGAAAATTAAGTCTGAAGTTTAAAAATAGACAGTAAAACTTTCTAAATAAGATTTGTAATGATATTTAAAATTAACTTTTTTTTAGATAGTGTATTCAATTTATTATATATATATATATATATATATATATATATATATATATATATATATATATATATATATATATGGAATATAGCTTTAAATTTGTTAAGATATTTTCACACTTATGTATAACATGCTATTATATAGAAGTATTGAACTACTTGTGTGTCTGAACATAAAATAAATCCATATGAAGACCATTTTTATTTTCTAGGACTTTTCTTTTACTTCATCAGTGCTAAATATGTCTCTACCATTGAAAGTAAATATCATCTTTAAAGCACTAATTTAAAATTAATACATGCATGTATATTCACACATATATGCATGAAGATGTAATTTATCATTTACTTATTAATGTTATTTTAATTCTTAAAAAATATGTCTTTTAAATTTAAATAGCTCTATGGTAAGATTTTAATTTTATCAGAAACTTTTAAAATAAAATACTGAGCTTTATCACATATTATTTTATTTCAAAAGATAAAAAGAAAATGAATTGTGAGCTTACTTTTAAAAGATAAAATAAAATAAGTCATAAATTGTTATTTTGTCTATTGGTATACTTTATAACTTAAGATCAGACACAATATGATAAAATTATATATTATTTGATAAATTTAATAATCAACAATAATAAAATCAATTGATCTTTAAAGTTTATATATATATATTTTAATATTCCAGGACTGACCAAGATGGTATGATATGTATATTACTTTTGCAATTTGTTCAAGGCATTTGTTTCAGGAATGTCTGAAAAGTTTGTCTCAGTGTTTGAAATTATCTGATTTTCTACTAAATTTTATTCTTATTTTATAGCTTTTACATGATGCAATGAGAGAAAGCAGTTATCACAGATTGTGAAAATTTTGAGGTACTTGAAATGAGTAGTGATGTTAAACAGGATTCTATGATAACCCCAAGTCCATTTTTAACTTTTATGACACTAATCTTTGGAATAATTTTTAGACAGGTTTATAAATTAGACAGATTGTAAGATGTGATATGTTGGACAATTTCCATCATTTATGAGTGAATGTTGAATGTATAGAAAATTTTTTGAACTTTATTAAAACTTTCCAAATTCAAACAACTTGTTAGTAATAATACAAGTTGTTTGTATTTGGAAAGTTTAAATAAAAATTAAAATTTTTTCTATACTTTCAACATTCACTCATAAATGATGGAAATTGTCCAACATATCACATCTTATAATATACCATCATTACAATCTTTAGACAGATTGTAGTTATTCATTTGAATATGTAGCAAAATAAAAAAAATCTTTTGACTTTTAAATTTTTTTTTGTTTAATTTGCCAAATCAAATGATCTACTGAAAAGTTTTTAATATTTAAATATAACCTACTTTGGTTTAATAATTAATGTTTAAAAAACTCAAGTACTTTAAAGGAGGAAAAATCTTCAGCAACTTTTAATTTGAATGACTGACTATCAATCAGTTTGAGATTAGAATCAATTTAAGTATGTAAAAATTTTTTTTTAGATAAAGTTAAATGAAGAAGTGTAGCAGAAATTCCAATAAGTTTCTACAGCATTTAATATATTAAAAGTATAGGGTATTTATCATAGTAATCTAACTTTTATTTAAATTATGTATTGGATTATTATTTTGCATGAGTTATTACATAAAAATGACACATGGTTCCACTATATATATATATATTACAAATACTATTTTTGAATGCAGATTTAGAATTTAAACATTTTACTTAATTGAAAGTATACTATATTAAAACAAAAATTATATACTATATTAAAACAATAAAAATAATTATTTTGAAACTGTTTTTTTTTTTTGTAAATTTAACCAATTACTTATTAAATTCTATTATGAAACAGTGAGTTTATTATTTTATTAATATGTATATACCATGCTTAATATTATATATAAATGTCTGAGCGACGTCAACAATTGTCTTCTTACTATGATGGTAAGTATCAAAATGACATAACGTGAAGTCATCGTAAAAATGATATAATTTATTTTTAAATGTAGTATGCAGAATTTATTAGTGGCCACCAAAGTTCGAACAATCTGCAAGTATATCACAAACTGAAAACAAGTTAATAATTTCTGCATTAGATTGCACTTTTCTGATTCACAAAATATAATATTTAATCAATAGATAAAAATATATAACTTTAAATATATGCATTAATCACTAAAATTAAATTTATCATTTGAATGAGGGATAAACAAAAACAAAAATAAATAAATTTATTTTTCCCTAAATAGAATTGTCTATAGAAATAAAAGCGAATTGGATACGGTTGAAAACAAAATTTATGTACTGACATTTAAAGTAGATACGTGAAAAACGGACTCTCCCGTTAAACTATTAATATATTCACATCACGAAAAGACATTCACATTAAATTTTTTAAATAGATAATATTATCTTAACTAGCAGAATAGTAATTAGATAAAAATATTCGTAAATTAAATTATACAATTTACATCTAACCTATCCTAAAACTAATTTATGATTCTTTAATGATTCAATAAATTACATAAATAAATCACTGACCAAAAGAAAAGATAAAATTTGGTTTGTTCCATATTTTGAAAGCGAGTATATTCTGGCTATTATTTCCCAATATGTATATAGTACGTATGTATATACTCATTTAATTTAATTAAACATTGATTTAAAGAATGTAATATATAATTATGCAATCTTATATAATTATGCACTTACTTAAATTGTCAGTTTTATTAAAAATATGCTTTTTATATATAAAAAAGTTATAGAACTATGTAATAATAATACGTGCCAGTAACTATGAAGTAGTATGGGTCATCTAAAGGTATTTGTTAGAATTAATCTCAAATTTTTCTTTTTTAAAAAGAGTTTTATTATGAGTAAATCTTGAATAGTTTTTTTTTTTTCATGTGTCAAAGCATCAGCCGGGATGCGAACCCACAAATCCGGGATAACTGCTTGTAAGGCAGCTGTGCTGACCACTCGGCCACCAACGCTTGACTCTTAAAAAGCCTTAGTATTTTTTTTTTAGGTAGTGAATTTATAACCAAATTAGCTATCATCCAGTGATGATAAGTCATTCAACAAGTACCAAATAGAGGGAGAAAGATCTCGTATTAATCGGGGGGTGGGGGTGGTGGTGTCAATTGATTTTCGGTTTTAATTTGATACTTTCATTTGTAATGGGAAGAAGGGTCATATTCATTGTTATGTATGGGTGTGTGCTCTAAAAAAAAATACAAAATATATATCGAGATAAAAACTTTAAAAAATAAAATAGAAACTAGTTAGACAGATTCTGTTAATAAAAAATAATTAATTATAAACTGTTGTGAAAATAATAAAAATAAATAAATAAATATTTAAAAGCAAGATAATTTAATTAGAGAACTTTGAAATTGGTGAAATTGGATTACACTAAAGAAAAGAAAAACAAAATAGGAATTTTATTCATCAGATATTAGCATATGTTTATGTATAAACACAAAAATTGCAATCTTGCTGTAGAAGGGCAAATGACATGAAAGAAAACACTATTTGTTACAAAAGTTCAAAAGATAAACAATATTCCACTTGGATTTTATTTTTAGGAAATAAATTTATATCTGAAATGATATATTTCAAAAAATACCAAAGTAGGTGGATATAGATCAGGTTGCCATGAACTATATTATTATTTTGTGATTTTAAGAATGAGTTGTAATACTTTTAAGTATATTTATTATTCTCTGTAATGTGTGTGTATATATATATGAATTCTAATATTCTCACTGATAAATGAATTCATAGTATTATTTCCGGAAGTTTCCGTGTAATAAAGACATTTCAGTACAATAACAAGTACTTTCCTTAGATCATATTTTTTTTCACTACACACATTTTTATCATTTGAGAAAGAAGCTCTGAAGAAAGTATTTGTTATTGTACTAAAATATCTTTTTGCTACAGGAAACTCTCAGAAATAATACTATGAATATATATATATGTGTGCTAATAATATTAACTAAATATTGTTACTCTCAAAAAAAGTAATACTGCTTTGTTTAATTACACTGTTAAGAGAAATAATGTTATTGTATATCTAATTTGCAAGGCTTAATGCAACTGGACAAGTTAGTATAAAACAATTGCCATTGATAATGAAGTTATGCTATTCTAAAATAAATTAGGCAATCCAAGAAGCTGCCTCTAATTAGTAATGGTGATTTATACAAACTTATAATATCTAATTTGACATTTGTGATTTAAGTAACAGAATCTCTATGCATTACATATTGAGAAATACTTTCTTATAAATAAAATAAAAATATTAGACAATGTCACTATTATGTTTTTGGGAAAAAATTATTAAAATAATTAGTGAAAGAATAGTCATATGATCAAATTTTTGAAAAGTTAACAAATTGGTTTAATACTTAGCCCTCAATGCACATTGTTCCGCTGAAATTTAGAAATTGATCATGAGTCACAGACAAAAAAATAAAAAAACTATGATGTAGCTCTTTGTGAATTGGTAAAGAATTGTATGGATGACTTATTTCTTGAAAAGAAAAGACATTTTTAGAGAAATTTTCAAGAGAGATGACCAGTGACAACTTAAGACAATAATCATTAACCAACATGCATCTATAATATAAAAAGATGATGGAATAGGAGTTGCTTATAAGTTGATTATTGGAAAGGCTATGGAATTCTCCAAAATTAAAATAAGCAATAGCAGTCACATTAAGAGTTTAAAATCAAGAAATATAGGAAGAAAAAATATTTAGAACAAAAACCAGCAGTGACATAAATATATACTAATTCTATGATGAGTTGATCCCTAGGATATATAGAAGGAGGACTGAACACTGAAAAATCTCTAATACTACTGAACACACAAAATCTAAATAGAAAACAATAACAGAAAACTAAACAAGACTATATTTAAGGTGAGCATTAAGAACATCAGAAATATAATCCTAAAGCAGAATAAAAATACATGTTAGAAAAACTGATCATACTATGCTACAAACACACTTGTGCAGTAGCCAAATTCCCAGTGCTATGAAAGTTGGCAGCAGATTGAGAATCATCATCATCATTAACCATTATCAATCCTCTGCAGGATGAAGGTCTCTCCAAGTTCAATCCATCTTTTCTGATCTTTAGCTTCTCTTCTCCACCTCACCCCTACACACTTTCTGATTTCATCCATCCATCCCACATGTGGTCTCTTTCTGGGTCTTTTACAATCTCTTGGAATCCAGTTTAAGATTTTAATTGTCCATCTATTATCATCTCTTCTAGCAATATGTCCAGCCCAACTCCACTTCAGTCTTTCAAATTTTTTCAATGAGGTCAATAACACCAGTTTGTTCTCTTACCCATATATTGCATTTTCAATCTCTTCTTGTTACTCCCAACATGCATCTCTCCGTACTTCTTTGAGTGGTCTGAAGTCTGGCATATTTTCTTTTAGAATCAAGTTATTTCTAGAAAAAACACTCCAACCAAGTTTAATTGTATGATTAATTCCATCCATTATGTGACCAAGATATTTGTAACTGTTAACTTCTTCTAACTCATTATAATCAATTGTTATTTTCATATTTTAAGAAAATCCATTAAACATTACTTTATTTTTTTTAACACTTATCTTTAGTCCTACTTTCATCTGATAATTCCTACAAATTTCCTGCAGCTCTAAAGCATTATTTGCAAAAAAAAAAACACAAAAAACTACATCATCTGCAAAATTTAAATGACTTAAATAATTTCCATTTACTTTCACTCCTTTAGCTTCCCATTTTAGTCCACAAAATACTTTTTGCAGCACTGCTGTAAAATGTTTTGGAGATATGGAGTCACCCTGTCTTATACCCTTTTCAAATTTGACTTCCCCAGTATCATTATGTAATCTAATTGTTGCTGTTGCATTTTTATAAATGTTCTTTAAAATGTCAATATCTTGAATCTATATCTTGACAATCCAATGCTTTAATCACTGAATAAATGTTTATAGAATCAAATGCCTTTTCATAATCTACAAATCCAAAGGATAATGGAAACTCATATTCATTTGTCCTTTCTATAACTTCTCTCAATACCTGGATATGATCTACTGTATTAAACCACTTTTAAATCCAGCTTATTCTCTTGGGTGATGGAAATCCAATACTCTCTGTAGATGAGTTGTAATTATCTTGGCAAAAATTTTGTATAAAACTGATAAAAAGCTGATAGGTCTGTAATTTCTAATATTTTCTTTATAACCTTTTTTAAATATTAATATTAATACTACATTATTCCAATAAACTGGTACATCTTTATCATTTAGACATATGGTAGATAACTTTGCTAAAAAAAATTCTATTTCTTTACCTGCTTCTTTTAATATGTCAATTATAATTCCATCATTACCTGGAGCCTTTCCTTTCTTCAAACATTTAATTGCATGTCTCACTTCTTCATTTAAAATTCTGGGCAATTCAGAAGATGTAATAGATATAGGAGGTACCTTCTTTATTACTATATAATTCTTTATAAAAGTCTTCTACCCATTTCATGATGTCATCTCTCTTTTTAGTAGTAATTCCATCTTTTTTTCCTATTGCAGATATAAATTTTCTACCAATATCAAAATGTTGTTTTACACTCTTGAGAATTTTATTCTCTTCTATAGCTTTTCTTGCTAATTCACAGTTATACTTTCTTATATCATTTTTCAACTCTTTTACACACCATTTTACAAAATTCGAGATATTCAATCCTTTTTAATGCATCATTTTTGTATATCTTCATATTTCTTTTTTTTTCTTCATAAATTCTCTAGTCTCAGTAGAAATTTTATTGGCCAATTGCTTATTTTTTCTACCAACTATCTTTGTTGCAGTTTTTAAAAGTGTATCAATTATTTTCATATTCATTTCATTCAAATCTGAATCATGTTCAAAATCTACTAATATTTGAAACCGATTTGTAAGTTCTAATTTAAATTCATCAGAATGTTTCTGAAGATTAAGAATGTCAATGGTAAATATTGTTTTCTTAATAATTTTTGTTTCTCTAGTTTTGCATCTTACATCTTACTAATCGATGATCACTTCCTGTGTTAAATTTATTAAAAACATTACAATCTTGAAATATGTATTTTCTGTTAGTCAAAATATAATCCTATTCTGTTATACCTTCCTTTGGATGCTTCCATGTCCATTTCCTTTTAACATTTTTCTCAAAAAAAAAAAAGAATTCATAATATAAAGTTTTTTTTTCCTGCAAACTCCACAAGTCTATGTTTTCTCTCATTTCTATTACCATAACCAAAATTTCCTAGAGAACATTCAACTTTCATTTGTTTATCAATTCTAGCATTAAAGTCTCCCATAACATTTTAAAATGTTATGGGAGATTGAGAATATCATTGATATGCATATGATACTGGATGGATTCCAACATAAAATTCCTGAAATAAAATAGGCTGTATTAAAAGATTTGGAGATTATCTGAAATCTAATCAAATTTAAAGAATAGGGGATATTTTCATTAGGTTAGATAATTCAAAACCTAAATTCTACTCCATTAATTGGTTAGGAGTGATTTGGTTCATGAAAAATCAAAATCACTTAAAAAAAATTTAATGAAAAAAAAAAGCAAAATAAATTTCTCAGACTATTTAATGGAGAGTAAGAAGAAATCAAAAATGTCTAATGCTTGATTTAGTTACAGATTTGGGAGTAGAATTCTGTGAACAGTTAAAGTCTCATTCACACAAAGAAAAAAAGTTAAAAAGGCAATTAATAAATTAGTGAATAAGAATACATTATAGTATTTAGAAAAATCAAATTGGACCATGGTCAAATCTGTTTATATGGTGATTGCCATATAATGTCAAATAATGCACTAAAATTATATTCTATGTTCTTAATGCCAAAGAGTTACATCTTCACATAAATCTTCACATTTTGCATAACTTTATCTATGTATTGCATTTTATCAGATAATATTAGTTGAAATCAAAAGGATATTGTTACATACCACCAACTGAGGCTCTAAAATTCGGGTGTCTTTCATTTAAGTGAATTAAAAAGATCTTACACTATATTGATGATGTCTTACTAATGGCAAACACAGAAAACAAAACTGCTCGAGATACTATGAGAAGGCAGTGTGTGAAGAATTAGAAAATTTTGGAGACAAAATAAATACTTCAAAATAATGTATTTGACATATTAGTAAACTAAAAATTTATGATGTACAATATCTAATATTCTTGCCTGAATAAGATAAAAGCATTAATGGATGCCCCAAGGCTAAGAAATATAAAAGAATAACAATCTTTTCTAAGCCTTATGAATCATAATTTTTTAAAGGGTAAAGCTCAAATTATCCAATTCTTGTATAATCTTGGTATATTTTAAAGCTTAAAGTTCACATAATTCAATTCTTATATAATCTACTAAGGAAAATCACCACTGACACTAGAGAAAATGTATGAATAAAGGTAATTTCAAGATGTCTGTTAAATGTACTAATAATGTATTTGATACTAAAATATATTTAATAAATATAATCTTTTTTAGCATTAATTAAGTTGTTAATACATTATGAAAGTTACTTGAAATTACTTTAACTACTGAAACAACTAAGTGTGAAGTGAGAATAACCATCTGCCATTTTATTCACGTAGATGAAATATCTATTGTTTATATATGTCATACTTTATATGCTTAACATTAAATATACGATTGGTATATCTTTATGACAAAATATGTAAAAAAGATCAAAGCCATGCAGATGCACTGTTCTATATTCCTGATAGATCCAAATATATATAAATTGGATAGAGTTATTCTAAATTTGAAGTACTATAATCTAAAATATTAAACAATAATGCAGTATCTGATTGGACTTTGGAGGATAAGAGTTAGTAGATTTTAATAGCATGAAAAAGTGTTGACTGAATAAATGACTTAACATCTTTTAGCAATTTTCAGTCTACAAAATTTATATTTTAATGGAGAATCATATATTTTGTCTAGAAAGAAATGAGTTTTAAAATTATTGAACAAAAGATAATCAGAAGTAGTTAAGCCCAAGGCAAAGTTGCTGACAATAATGTCTTGCAGATGACCAGAAATGTCAATCTGCTGCAAGACTAATGTAAAAAAAGAGTCATGACCAAAAACACAAAAGGCATGATAACAAATTCATACAAACATGCGGATCTGCTTAATGGATTCTCAGTTTTAATGGTCATAAATGCATATTCACATTGGGTAGATTATCAGATGGTTAAAAATACCTAGCTCTGAACAAATGATTTTTACATTATTGAAAAAATTTGCTTATCATGAACTCCTAAAACCAATATTTTATGATGATAGATGATTCATTTTTTAATTATTTACATTTAAAGAATTTAATAAAAAATGGAAGATAAAGTTCATATGCATGCCTTCATAAAACTAGAATCCAATGGATTGATGAAAAAGATGACCTGACATTTTACCCAATAATTATATAAATTTAGAAAGTACTAAAATATGTAGATGATGATATTCACAATACTTCTGCATCAACTGTCAAGATTGATTAACCATTATAATATTAGTCCAGAAGTTAATGATTATATAATTTTTATTATATTTAGTGGTGATGAAGTTAAAAGATTATCAGAAGATATGTTAAAATTTGCCATGGAAGAAAAGATAAAAAATAATCTAAATATAATGATGAAAGCAAAGAGACTATAGTCCATGAGATGAAGTGAATAATTAATGTGGAAGTGGAAAATGGTGGCTTGGATAAAGATAATTATTTTGTTTTATAATTCAGTTCAATAGTTTAAAACAATTTCATTTATTGTTATTCTAATCATTCTTGACTGACTTCTTTCCATTAATATTATAGAAGATGATAAAAACTTTATACAAAGTGAAGAATAAGATTGTTTTCAGGTTAATCTCAAGTTTTTATTTATCCTAATTTCTCTTTTTTTATGTGCAGTAAAGGTGTGATATATGCTGTATCAATATATATTATTTCAATTATATACTATCAAAAAATGTGTATAAAAATATAAATAAACAAAAAGTAAAAACATTAAAATTCATATATTTAATAAATTTTATGATGCAGTAGCAGTTATTTTTTCATCTCAGAGCTCTAAATGTTTTTTGACTTGCATTTAAAGCATATACAATTTATTTGTCATTTTATTATCCTACCCAATTTAATGTATACAAGTCTAAGTGTAAAAGTAAAAGTTTTATCATTTAATAATGGAAGAAAAAAGAATTGTAAATTGCTCTTATATTGCATTGAAAAGCTTAAAGAATTTAAATGAAAATATGAACTGGGTAATGTAAAGTAGGAGTGATTGCATAGATTCTGAAGTCAATACAGACTTAAAAACATTAAACCAGCAAGAAAGGCCATAGACTGCTTATAACAAGACTGCTATTTTTTTACATGAAAAAAAAAATACTGAAAAAAAAAAAGATATCCAGAGAGTATTTAATTATGATGAAAGTCTGACATTTTACTGTTCATTTTATTAAAACAAAGTACAGAATACAAAATTTTTATTATTTTTGTTTCTTGAATGATTGAAAATAACACAAAGAAAATATATACACAAATGTACTCTCACAGTTTATTATTAAGGTCTATATTATTATATCTTTTAATTTTGTTTGTACTATAATCTTAATTTATATATGTCTCATATACACTTAGAAAAGCAGCTACTTTATATTAAGAGAATGTTGAAAAATATTATATGCAGTTCAATAAAAATACATATTCTGTTGTAATCAAAGCTTATTAAAATGTAATATATGATGTATTTGAGGGGGTTTGCAACAAATATAATGAAGATTATGGTTCCAATCTATAATCCTTTTTAAAAGAACATTGGGTATCATTTCCAGAATGGAAGAAGATTATTGAAGGAGTCAGGCTCTATGACTTTTATTAGTACAGACAATTCAAATATATAAATCCATTTTTTATCAGAAATCAAAAAGCAACTATTTTAAAGAGAAAACAATTCCCTTTTTTTTATTTATATGCAGCTTCATCTCTGAACTTTAATGTTTTGCTGTTTGGAATACATTGTATCATTATTAAATGTAAAATTGCTTCTAAATATTAAGCTTAAAGCTCTGAGTGAGTTTTGCATTATTTCATGACTACCAATATAATAATGCCTGTGTATTAACATTATTTTTATTGAGTATTTTATAATGTTGCATTTTTTAATATTCAATTTCATGTTATCAGCTTGACTCTAATAGTAAAATATATTGATGTAATCTTAAAAACATTAATATTTCACCTGTATTCAATTTAAAAAACAACAACACCTGAATTACACAAAATATTTATCATGGAATGAATGATAGGATAACAGAAAGTATTGAACTTGGTCATATTAATAGGTAATGACAGGTGATTCTATATAATTGTATAAAACATAATTGGTTTTCTTAGACAAAAACCAGATTTATCTAGATTCTTTTTATATAAAAGGGATAATTCCATTTACCATAATCATAAAAGTTATTAAGTGTGTTGAGATTACTAATCTGCTTTAATAACAAAAATTATGTAATCAAGTTTAATGAATACTGGAATGGTCAGATATATATAATCAATAAAATTAACAGTAAAAACCAAACAATGATCAGTAACTTGCATGTTTGTGTGTAACATTGATATAAACATAACCACAAACAATACAAAGTTGAACCTCATTATTTATGCCTCAGGACAACTTTCATGTGGCTACCACATCTGATACTAGCATATATGCTCATTTTCTTACATCCTATTTAGGTAAGGGAGATACAAAAGACCATTAAGACTGTATAAAACTAATTGTAATAAACAAGACATAAATGTGAGAGGTAAAGCATACATAAATAAATTTATTAGTGACAATAACAAAAAAAATTGAATCAAAAAAAATTTAAATGATTAGATTTACAGATTATATTGAGTTTGTTGCCAAAAAGAAATTAATTAGTGAATAAAGTTAATTATCGATAACTACATCAAATGGAGGGATTATAGGTTGTATATCGTAATAGTCTCCAGGGTGGACATTCTACAATGGCTTAACTTCTTAATTAATAAATAATCAAGTAAGGCTAAAATAGGAGTATTTATTTAACTCTATTAAATCACAATCATTATTAGATGATCACAATAGATTTAGAATTATGATTGGCTGCATTCTTGGAAAGATCAAGCTTTAAAATACATAAAAGAAAACACTGAATGCAATACAACATGATCAAAAACAGAAGTATATCTGATGATGAAATATCTTTGTGCCTTGCACAACCTGCACACGGTGACCCGGTATATACAAAATGATTACACATCTTTTAATTAATGAGATAAGATTTCTGTAACAAATATAAATGTACCTATGCTCTATAATTAATATGCCTTTATACATTTTATTAAAACAAAATGCCGAGAAATTTTAATTAGCTGGATTTTTTAAATTAATTGTTTATCAGAATTTTCTAGAATCTTAACTAACTCTTTCTACACAGATACATGTGCCTTTAATAAATTTTATACAATAAAATTGAATTCTTATTAGCCTTTAATAAATTAAAAAGAAATAAATTAAAATTTCCCTATAATAAGGTTTAAAAAGATTTAAATATAAATTGGCATGAAGCATATATATAGCTTCAATACCTTTGTCAGATCAAAGTACACTATATCCAATTGTTTTTTTCAATAAACATATTAATAGCATCAAACATATGAACTAATTTGTTTAAAATAATCTTCCAAGAAAAACCCATATAGAGTAATGAACTTTGTTTGGAAATATATAATTCTAATAAATTGATTTTTTTTTTACAAATTCTTGATGGGATTGATAATAAAAAAATAGATCTATTACTAAGTATTTCTGATTTTCTTTTCCAATTTGTATACAAAAATACTTTAGCAAATTTCTCATAACTAAGAGAAGTTGTAGTTTTAAATATCAAATAAAAATGTACAGCAGAACTGGAGCCAAACTTTTAGTGCATATTTTATAAATGAAAATAGGTATATTATCATAAGCAACACTTGTTTTTTTACATTTTACCCTATTTTTGTGGAATAAACTTTATCTAGAATAAATTTTAATACATTTACTAATTCATTAATATGAAAATTTCAGTAACTAGATATTTCAACTTGATTCTGCTACTTGGCTATCACTGAATTCATTAATATAATGTAAAATCATTTGAAAATTATATTTGAGATAGAAAAATCTTGTTTATTTGTTCTATAGCTATGTTTAATTTTAATCTGTAGCAGGAATTTTTTTCTTTGTATTTAAATTTGAAACTAATGTTATCAGTATAGTGGTCTGAGTTGAGTAATACATAAAATCACTTAAAGATAACATTCTTTAAAAGAAAACTATGTGAATTGTTTTTGGATCAATTAACCACCAAGACAAAAGTTGGGGGAAATGATTTGAAGGGGGTAACCAAATTGACTATGTAATGGGGGTGCTATATATACTGTTCACCAGGTGCAGGACAAGAGTGGTAGTTATATTAAGAGTTTTTGCAGTCATATTTTTCCAAGTTCTCTCAGATTCTTTTTCCCAGAGAGACTTCCAGAGATATAACCAGAGAGATTCTCAATGCAATCTAAGCTTTTTAGGAAATATTGAATAATCATTGCAAGCCAACTAGCCTTATATTTTAATCACTGCAAACATTTCACGACTCCAAATTAATGCAGAAGTGACTTACACAGAATACCATTGCTATGGAGTACTGACCTAATAATCAAATGGTGATAGCTGCAGTCAGTACAGAGGAGAGTGAAGTTGCTAAAATCTTGCAGTGGTAAAGAACTCCTATCATTTCCAGTTATATGCTGCACTTGCCTCATATCTAGGCCACAATTTAGAAGACATGAACTGTTAAGAAATATCATAGAGCCGAGTCTCTACTTAATTCATTTCTAATAAAATAAATAGTGTTCGTCTGATTGCCATAGCATTAACAAACTCAAGATCAAGACTATTTCTATATCAACCAGCAAGATGATTATGGGGTAGAAGCCCACTTCTGTGCACCCATCCAGCTTTGTCCAAGCCATTAAAATGTAGCCACCCAGGTCCAGCAGATATCAATGATGAAGATCACCAAACCAATAAAGTGAAAGAAAGAAGTCCTTGCCACCCTAGTGAACAGATGTGTATAGCATGTTCAGAGACTCCAAGTCCGGATGAAATCTCAAGACACCGGAAAGTAAAATTTGTTTTAATCTCTTAATATTATTTTCGTAAATATTACTTTTATGTTTATATTATGTAGTGTTAATATGTTTAAAATCTAATTATGCCAAAGATCTCAGTACTATGTTAAATCATTTATCCGCTACATGCAGGATTCTTTAAGTTAGTCATTTTTCCACATTTAGTTTGAAATGCATGATTTTAAAATGCTATTAATCTGTGGAATGAATGCAGAAATTAGCATGCATGTATAACTGAATATTTAATGATCTCATATTACTTTTTATATTGCCTAATATATACATGTGGGTATAGAAATCAGACCACTTCATCCAAACATTTTATGGTTTAAGGGAAATGAATTAAATAGTATAGTATCTTATTTTCTTTTATTTGTGCAATTGGTGGTAGGATATTGGGGTTTAAGAAATGTTAATTGAGGTTTGGAATAAATATTTTCTAACTTATTTTATTGTGAGTGTTATATTTATTTTCTTTCATTTCCAAAAATATAATAAAGTAAATATATTTCCTAGAGTGGCTTTAAAATTTTTGTTTATATAATCTGAGATAAGAGGGCTGAGCATAGCATAATGGGATGCGACTTTATCGGTCCTTAGAAAGTTAGTATATGTTATGTTTTTCCAGTTGGGAATTTTCTCGTCTGGGAGTGACGCTAAAGACGTGAATTATTCACGGTCATTCAAAAGTATACAGCGTTTAACCTTTTGATATCCATTGGCAAGATAATGAAATAATCAACCATAGTTCAATATATTGCTTGATTTACAATGTATTAATATAAATTAAATTATAAAATGCATATTTCTATTAAAATTATTATTGAGATCTCATCCTGAGGTGGGTACAGTCACTTCATGCTTGATATGTATGACAAAAGTTAGATTGGGTTTGAGGTGTGCCGGTACAGTATATATATATATATATATGTCAGCTATAAAAGATTTTTAAATGTAGCATCTGAAGATAATTTTAATTCTAATACTGAAAGATAATATTTGACAGTTGATAAATATAGTAAGTTATTTCTTCATCACTTTTTCTTTTTGTGGAGTAAAGAAACCTTTGTTTTGGAGATTGTTTTCCTCTTTATATATTGTAATACTATGAAAGTAGGGGTAAAAATGGGAAGATGGGTTAACACTATCATTTCATTTCCAATAAAATGGTTATAGTGAATAAGAGCAGAGAGACAATCAATGCTGGAACAAAATAATTAGTTGTTAACAACTATAAGTTATATTACCAGAATTAAAAAAAATCAGCAGTCATTCTTTGACTGGATTTAAAGAGATTTAATAGTCAATGCCAAACTTAGGGCATGATATACAACAATCATATACATACACACAATTAAGTGCTAAATTGTCTGTCACAATAAAAAGAATGCTGTGATATTAATACATGCTGATCATTATCAATGTTCTTGCTTTGTGATACCATAAGTATTACAAGTCCACTATAAATTAATTTCTAATCTGCAAAGAATAAAATTACAGTAAATGGATTTTAAAGAAGATCTTGATTTTTGACCATCCAAAAAAACATATCGATGTCCAACACACAAACACATACTCTTTCATCTACATAAAGATTAACCATTATTGCTCTAGGGCTATCTCAGGATAAAAAGGCTCTAATAATTGTAATAGTAAATAAGAAAAAATATAAATGCACATACTTAAGCTACCTTAATTGAAATAGTTTTATTGGGATAAGCTATACATCTTTTAAGATACCATGCTATAATGCAATCAAGTCAGAGAACAAATAGCTGGAAAAATAAAGATATTAACAGTACTAATTTTTTAAACAATTATTTAATAAAATTCACTATCAAATAATTAAAGAAAATTGAAAAAAGATATGATAATATGATAATACCAAGTCTAACACATTTTATCAAAAAAAATATAATTTCATATGACAAAAATCAATTGATTCTTACTAATTAAATTAACTAAATTTTACTTTAAATATAATTATTTCCCTTTTCAATGATTAAAATTGAAAAACAACATTTCATAGAAAAAGATAAAAAAATTAAGAATAGATATAACTCTTCCCTGTTTCTTAGGAAAATGGAAAGGTTCCATATTTTTTTTTATTCTTTTGGAGAGAAAATATAATAATAAAAAATGTGTCAACAACAAAAAAAATTATTAATTACTACTTATATAAAAAATTATTATATTAAAATTATTTTAAATGTATATTTATAAATTAAAGTGTGTAAATGCAGATGTGCTCAACAATTATACTTAATGTTACCATGATTTTATTTTTTTAGCTTTTCTTTTATACTTATAACTTTCAGTTACTTTTATAGTAGTTTTTTTCTTGTAATTTTAAATGTTTGCATTAAAATTAGAATAATTTCCAAGGTGTTTTATCACAAGTTGAATTTATCCATGATTTTTGTTGTGGTTTCAAGTTTTCAGTTGATACTTATAGTATTAATTTCCAAATTAACACAAATTTCCAGGGTAGATAGACACATTTAAATTTATCAATTTTCCAGTATAATAATTTGCACCAGGATAATTTAGACTGAGACAGGTATGTGGTTAAATGGGCCACATGATTTGTTGAAGATTTCTCAGGGACATTCTTCTTCTTCTACATCTTAATTTTTAATGAACAGGCTACATAGTTTAGTTTATTGATGTTTAGTTTCTAGCTAAAGCTTAGCAATTATTTTTTTCAAACCTATTTTTAAGAAACATTTTAAAATTAATAGTGAGGTAAGTCTTATGTCAAACTAACAATTTAACTACCCCCTATTATCTTCACAGATGGGCTTCTAAAGCTTTTTTCTCTCAAAGGCTGAATTAAGAATGACTTGCTGACCAGACTAGATATTATAGGCTAATGGTTTAACCTGCCCCTATCTTATTTTTTGGAACAATTTTGTGTCCACCTAATCATATACTATCTCAGACATGACAGCATTAAACCATGACTACTTGAGTCTATTTTTACAAAAAAGTTATATGGTTATTTCCCAACTTTTTTTCTTTTAATTGAAAAAAAACCTTAAATATAATTATTGAAATTCCTCTGTAGTTATTTTTTTCTTAACTACCAGTACAATCCTTTAATTATGCTCTTATTTGAACATTACTTTGTTTTTAGAGTTATAAAGAGAAATAAAAACAATTTTAATTAATTGAAATTAATATTTTTTTATATTAAAAATTCTAAAGTCCTATGTTTTTTCTTTTAAAAACTGATAACTCAGCCTTAAAATTTTACTTATTTCTCTCTCTTATTCCTTTTTTAAAATAAATAAATAAATTACTGAAGAGAGAGAATAAAAATATATTTATTTTAATATTATTATTTTTGTATACCTTTTGTCTATCTTTTACAACTATCCTTAACAAATCGTAAATATTCACATTCTTATTTTAAAAATATTTGGAATTTTCATATTACTATTTAAGAAATATAAAATCTTTAAATAAGTTAATACTAATTATTATTACAAAAACATGAAAAAAATAAATCTTATCATTTTCCCCATTCTTAATTTATTAATTTTAATAAGCTTGTAATATCTTTTATGGCCAGAGTTGGCCTCTGTCTACTATATATATATATATATATATATATATATATATATATATATATATATATATATATATATATATATATATATATATATATATATAGAGAGAGAGAGAGAGAGAGAGAGAGAGAGAGAGAAGATATAAAAATAATGGATTCATAGACAGATAGATATTATAAATAAAGAGATAGAGAGAGAGAGAGAGAGAGAAAGAGAGAGAAAGGAAGAAGATATTGAGAAAAAAGAATCTGGATGGAAGAGAAAAAAAATTATGGTCTTTTGAAAAAGAAAACTTTTTACATTAATGCCTTGTAAAAATAGCTTCATCAATCTATCCAAAAAAATCTGCAACAATTATAAATTATATAATATGTGTTACATAATAAATCATAAACTTAAAAATATGTATCTTTATATTCAGTTATTGTTTAAAAATATTGCAAAAAAGGCATGTACTTGCTTTAACATTACTTTCAATTTTTGACAATTGTCTTGAAACTTTTTATAGACAGTTTAACAAAAACAGGGATCAAGATATGATATAGTTTGATGATAGAATTTTTAGTTTGAATCTATTAAAACTGAAAGCAAGAGCTTCAATTTTGCTGATAACTTTGCTACTTTTATTAATCCAAAAGAGATTTACAGGATGTACTTAATGGTTTAAATACATCAGCCAGTAGTGGAAGAGAAATTCTCAGCAATGTTTAGCTGGGATGGCAATCAACTTGAGAAAGTAAATTAATTTAAATATTTTGATAGTTTTATAAGTAGAAAGCAGACTTGGATGTTAAGATGCAATACAGACTCCAATGGGTTGCTGTTACTTTTAACAAATTAAAAAATAGAGTATTTCATCACAAGAAAATAACAACTGCAGCTAAGTTAGCTGTATATAGAACTGTTATTTTACCAAATAAATTGTATGGCAATGAGACTTCACAATGTAAAAATAAAGTCATTAGAAAGATTTTATTTAAGAAAGTTCTGCAAAATTTTAAAAATACAATGCTAAGATCAATCAATATATTTTGCAAGTTGCTAATGTGATACTATACAGTTCACTATTATAAAATTACATTACTATTGGATTAGTTATTTAAAATGAATGAACTATGTAAGACTTTCTAAAATAGTGTTTCATAATGTATTTGAACATGGTTTTCATGGAAGAAGTAGATCCTATATACCTTACATGGATTATCTCAAAAGTATTCTGAAGAATGTTGCTTACTTCCATGGGGAAGATATGGAATAGAATAGAAATCATTGAAGAACTACAATTAATTGTGGTATTGAAGTATTCCAGATGGGAAAATTTTCTGCTGAAGAAATTTGAAAACAACATAGCAAAATATCAAATAAGCAGAAAAATGAACTAGCATATTCTATATGTGGATATATTTGGAGCTTTTTATCAATTTTTTGGAATTGGAATGACTACACTCATTTATGAATAGCTGCTGTGCTGTATGCCATAAAGTTATAAGATATTTTATTGACTATATGCATTTGTGAGAGCATTGTAAAACAAAACAAATAACTCTACATATAGATATATGTTTTTGAAAATATGATTTATTGTATAAAAAACATTAATTGTTGTGTTATACGAATTAACATTATTATGATTAGATAGATTGAAGTGACAAGAATATTCAAAATATTTATTATACAACAAAATTGATTTTAGCAAGTGCAACTCATGTTTTTAGGTAAAAAATACTTTATTTATTAAACCATAATTAAAATAGAAGTGAATATTTTAAATAAAATTTAGCTTACGTTTATGAATGAAGACATACATATTCATACATATTTACTAAAGATTTTACGTTTTATTTATAATTAAATAATACTACAGCATCAATAAATATCTTTATCTATATATATCTTCAAAACCAGTTACTAATTATTGATATTGCGAATGACTTTCACGCATCATATTTTTAAAAGCTAATGTGTTAATTAGTTAGAATGTAAATTATATAATATTTATTTAAATGCAATATTTAATTACATAACATATTATATAATAAATATATATTATATGTCTTATATAATTCTAATTGAATAATATTTTATCGAATTTTACCTTAGATATCTTATATCCATTAACTTGTGCTTGACGATTTTTAGCTTTATTATTATTTTATATGTGATGCATATTTGAGAATTTTAATATTCCAATAACAAAGGATGAATTATTAAAATAATAATGGTTACCATCATTAGTTTAATAGATCCATTTGTTACACAAGTCATAAGAATATATCAGTTAGTGTTTTTTTTTTAATTTCTAAAATGTTTCACACAATTTTACAACCCAAAAATATTAAGTTTTTTTTAATTTTTACTTTTTATAATTTTGAATTTAAAATTTGAAAACTTTTGATTATTTCTTTTTATTTTATAAAGCTATTACGCATTTAAAAAGCGATTAAATGTACATATAAAATATAGAATAATAAATCGCCATTTGAGAATACTGTATTTCATTCTCCAAGAGCAGCATTAAAATTTTAATATTTTTTACCATCTTAATATGTACTTTAAATCGTTTATTAAGTTAATGATGTAATTCTAAATATTGAGATGCTAGAATAAAAGAAATAGTAGTTAAGAACTAATGATAGTCACTTGTTATTAATAGTTTATTGCTTAGTAGTCCTAATATACCTTTGAATAAAGAACTTCACATGCACATATATCTGTTAAGTTTATGACTTTTTTGACAACACCTAGCTGAAAATACCTGGTATATAAAAGTGTAATGGATTGTTTTAAAAGAAAACAATTAAATAAAGCTTAATTATATCCTTGCTTATGGTTGTAAAAGCTGGTCATATAAAATAACACAGCTATAAATAGTTAAAAATATATTAATAATTCGAGTATGATATTTTAAAACTAATAAATTAAATAAATGCTATATGTAGTGTTATAATTATATTTAATAGTCAAAATTAATAGAGTATATTTTGAGATAAACTTTATGATGGTGAGAATTATATTTAGTTCTACATATTTAAAATTATTTTTCAAAATTTTTATAAAATATATCAGTTTTGGTAATTTTGACCGAGACGTAAATTAAAAAATCATCTGATAAAGTTAGTAATCATGTGACTGTATATTATATACCTTCACACACACGCTTGTTAGAACATAATAATAAAGTTTGTGAATTATAAAACTAAATGTAATTGCTATCTATCGTTAAAGTAAAAGTTGAAATATTAAATGTTATTTTAATAATTGTTTTAAAGTTTAAATGATTTTGATAAAATTATAATTGAGTCAAAAATACTATTTTAAATAATATTTTAAATCATTACGTCATAAATTCTTTATTTTAAAAAAAAGTCTAGTCTGTTATAAAACTAAAAAAGTGTAAATTTGTTCGCGCTAAAAAGTAATTAACCAATCAATGGAGGTATTTTAGCAGACGAAATATAAGAATTAGATGGAGCGAGAGAAAGTAATGTGTAAGTAAAGGAAGGAGTAACATATTTTTTAGCTGTATAAGATCATAAGCTAGAAAAGTGTTATAATTTTTAAAAATTTTGTATTATTTTAAAAGTTTTGTTTTAACATATAATATTTTGAACTGCCTTTAAATGGAGGGCTAATTTAAAAGATTTCTTACCAGGATATTTTATTCAAGTTTAGCCAAAACCTTGCAGTAAAAATGGAAATACTACAGAAAACAGTATATAGAAGTTATGATAAAGGAAAAATATTTGTAAAGTGCCTTGATACAGCTTTGTTTATGCTCAACCAGAAACTTATAATTGTAACTCAGAGGAATATAATTTGGACGTTATACGGAAAACTTAAAAGAGAAGTTACTTGCCGTCAGAAAAATTTATGACGCACAAATTTATAAGGCTACTCTGAAGTTTTTTTTCTTTATTCTTCTCTATGGAAAAATTAAGATGCGTATATCATAAAGAAAAAAAATGTTTATAAAGTTATAACGGAGAAAGAATGTTTGTCTTTTTAAAGGAAACATTATAAAGTATATAGTACCAGAATTTTAAAAGAAGGAAAAAAGTTACAGAATAATAATATGAAAGAGCTATTGTGTTTTATGAAAAAGGAACCGAAAAACTTTCTCTAAGAAGAATTAAAAATATTATAAAGTGTTCATTAGAGAAATGCTTAATAAAGATAAAGATTTGGAGAATATAAATCTAATTTACTTGAATCCATGGAAACAGAAGAGTTTTATTGAATATTTAAATCAAAGTACTGAGAAGATGCATCGTAAAAGTCGCGTGGGAGAAAATATTAGCAAGAAATATTAGAAGAGAATATTTAGAAGTTTTCTTTACGGGATTAATGAATATCATAATTAATAATTGTATTAAATATTATAAAAACCAAGGATTATCATTCAGGAATATTTATTGAACAAAGTAATATTTGTTTTGCCTTAAAATTGAACAAGCAGGGAGAAGAACATTAAGTGACTGAAGAAGAAATAATAAACATTTTTTTTTTTAGCTTTAGTATGAACGGTTTTCAAGGAAATTTGATGAAGAAGTACAGTAAATATAGTTTGGAATATTTTTTACTAATTTATTTTAAAATATAAAATGTTATGTGAGATTAGGGAAAACATAAAACATAAATTTAGCAATATTAAAATTTAAATATAATAGCTTGATAAAATTATAGAAATAGTGTTTAAAATAAAGTGTATGGATGTGAATCTTATATCTACAAGGATCAAATGGATGGTGAAGCCTACGGAATGCGATCGAGGAGATAAAGGTCGTTTTGGCAATTTTAATAGTTATTTATAATGCATAATGTATTTTTTTTAGATCATCTATTGACCTAAGAATGAAGTGTGAAAGTTTAAATTATATGTACACATTTTATACAACATTTTTAACATATTATGAGATAGGAGTAATTCGGATTATGCATACGACAATTTTTTAAAGTATATTAATCATATAATTTAACATAACAATTGTGTGATTCTTTTGAACTTTCATGTGATAAAGTATTCAGATATTTAAATAGTTTGTATATGATTAAATATATGGAGGAAAGTAGTAAAAAGATGTCTTATAGAACAGTGGAATAGTTTTAAAATAAATGAATTTTATTATTGTTAGTAATGCAGATATGTATTTGTCGATGTATAGTATAGAAAAAATCTTGAGAAATAAGATCGGATAGTGACTTGGAAGTACTAGTGGAGAGGAAACCAAGATGATGTTTTTTTTTTAAGAAATAGGAAAAATAAAGGATTTGGATCATATTTAGTTTTGTGTGATTTCAGTATAGTTAACTAGGCCCTATAACTGAACACATATAGTTTGGACAGTGTTTTTGCATATCTTTAAACTTTTGATGTTAGAATAAAGCGGAAGAAATAGCTTTAGCATCGTTCCTATGATAGAGGTTTGTAGACAGGTAAAGGTCACTCCTCTATAGTGTCTTTTAATTCACTGTGCCATGATTGTCAAGATATATGACGAGTAATATTCTAGTTGTATTTTGATCCTATGCATCTATCTTCGCTATCCTTATTTCATGAATCTGCATCGGTCAGAAAGATATTTTCAAAGAAATAATGAATAAAATAGAACTGAAGATATGTTATCGTTTATGTAAGAATAGTTTATTTGCTGGAATGTATAGAATTGTGTAACTTTAAAATTGAAAGTCCAAAATATCATAAAGAGAGAAAGAATCATATAATACATTGTAAAATTAATTCAGAAATGAATATAAGATTTTGAAAAGAAATCTAAACCAAGTATTTTAAAAGTGATAATAAAATTTGAATGAATTTTTTTTAATAATATTTAGAAAATAAGTATTGCATATTTATTAAGAAAATAGTTCAATAATGTATAATAAACATATACTTGTGCATGGTATATTAATAGTTGTAATTATATCATCCGAAGTAAGGCTTGAATGAGAATATTAGGATTAATAAACATCGGATAATGAACAATAAAAACCTAATACTGAATGTAGAACAATGTTTTGACTTTGTAAGATTCCATACAACCAATATAAAACTAAAATTTGTTATTTTGTAGAATTTTACTACGAATGTAAATTTTGTAAAAAATATAATTTTAATAATATTAGGGATGCAAAGTGTTAGTGATAATCATATAAGAAATGCATTTTGTAATAAGCTAACCATAATAATAAATCAAGTAATAATACTGTATTTTCTTAAGTGTTAAAAAATAAGATTTAACTAGGAAAAGTAAATAATATTTTGATTTCATTTTATAAACTAATAAACTAAGTTGAGATATGAGAGTAAGGGATATCCAATGTATAGAGTGTAAAAATATTGTTAATTTATTTATGTTGTTAATAAACTTTGTTTTAAATTTGTTTTAAAGTTTTGTGTCCGAGTTGTTATTTCTCCACATGGATGCATGAAATCACGATACATTTATAATTGAAACAGACATATAAATTTTGCACAAAAGGTAAACATAAAAGTGTTATAAGAATTTTGAGAATTTATTGGTATGTTAAAATTAAAAGATCATAATTTTATATTATTTATTGGTCATAAGTCGGTTGCCACAAGATTACATTAAATTATATGCTAAAGTTGCCACACGTATTCTGTTGTCAGATTATTAAAATACTACCACGTACGTATTTATTTATTTCATTTAGGAAGAAATAAGATTATATTATATTATTATTGTTATTATTATTTTTATTATTATTAGTTGCTGTGTAGTAGATTATGACATAAAATTCCCTTTTCATATTTTACTACCGTAATTTTAAATTAGTTAGAATACAATTTATGAACCTGAGATTTTATTTTATTTTACTTCATTTTATTTAATTGAGCTAGATTCTTGTTATAAAGGAGATTAAGATATGATTATTATTTTAATCGTAGTGAATAGAGCTCAGAAAGTCGTAAGAATACTATGAGTTAGTTATTTGGTATAGTAAAAAGGGGGATAGTGTTTTTATGCCATTGAGGTAGTATCGTGTGGATAATGGCTCAATGTAGTCTATCTCGTTCCCTGTATTGTCATTCCATGTCTCATAAAAATAGTAAATATTTGTTTAATTCATTTTAAAATTGAACCGTATTTGTATTTTAAAATTAGAGCTAGTAATCATTTTAATTAATGCTGAATATTTCATTTATTTATTTGTTAACTGAGCTAGAACCCGTAATATTCGTAATAAACAGTATATTTTGGGGTGAGAATGCACGGGGGGGGGGGAGGTTAGAATATATATATATATGAAACATTCAGAAAGTCAATGAGATTTTAAAAATTCAAGAAATACAGTAGACATGGTTTTTGTTACTGGGCAAATGGAAGAAAAGGGTCAATAACAAGGAATGATTTATATATTGTTTTTATTGTTTTGTTTAAGGCATTTGATTCAATTAACATGACAGTCATATGGCAATGTTTAAAATTAATTGACTTTTACATGATAAAATGTGAGGAAATATTATTACTGCTGACAAATCTGGGGCATTTAAAATGAAAACTAGTGTGATTTGTTCCAACATTGATTGCAATTTTTAGGACAATTTCTAATATTTTCTTTATCACTTTTACTGCATTCTTCCAATCATCTGGTACATCTTTATCATTTAGACATTTCATATATAACTTTGTCAGCAGTTTTTATATATTTTTACTTTCTTTTTTTATGTTATTGATTATAATTCTATCATTACCCAGAACATTTTCTTTCATAGATTAAATTGCATGTCTCATTTTTTCATTTTAAATGCTAGGCAGTTCAAAAGGTGTAGTATTAATAAGAAATGTTTACTTGTTCTTTATTGCTATATAGAAATATTCTACTCACTTCATGATGTCATCTCACTTTTTGGTAATGGTTTCATCTTTTTTTCTTTTAATGGAAATAATTTTCCCTTCAATACCAAGTTGTTTTTTATACTTTTGTGATTTTTATTATTTGCTATAACTTTCCTTGCTAATTTACAATTATATATTTTAATATTGTTATTGACTCTGTTTCTACTACTTTTCAAAGCGCTAATATTCAATTCTTTTTTATGAATCATTTTTATATACTTTCATATTCCTTTTCTTCATGTACTTTCTTGTATTAATAGAACATTTACTAGTAAATTACTGTTTTTTAATACCATATTTTTATTGCACTTCTTAGAATTGTATCAGTTATTTTCCTACTGATTTCATTTAAATCTGAAACATCTTAAAAATCTATCTAAATTTTAAAACAATTTGCAAGTTCTAATTTAAATTCATTAAACTGTTTCAGAACGTTAGGAATGTCAATTATGAATACTGTTTTTCATAATAATTTTTGTCTTTCTAGTTTTATAATAACATGTATCTTAATCTCATTAATCAATGATCATTTCTTTTGTTGAATCTATTAAGAACATTACAATATTGAAATACATAGTTTGTTAGACAAATATAATCCAGTTCTGTTGTACTTTTATTTAGCAACTTTCATGTCCATTTTCATTTAACATTTTTTTCAAAGAAATAATTCATTATATACAGTTTTTTTCTGCAAACTCACAAGCCTATATCTTCTCTCATTTCTATTAACAACCAAATTTATCCATAGCACCTTGATTGTTTATCAATTCTAGCGTATATCTTGACAATTTTAAAGTGTTGTTTGATCTACAGGCTTTGAAAACTTTTTATGACTTCAGTTTATTTACAATAAAGCAAATCCCTGTTTTAATGGTTTTTTTTTTTTTTAATTCTTATTCAATATACAGTATTTACTTGCCTTCTCTCTCTCTTAAATCCATTTTTTTTTATTCTATAAAAATCGAATTATTACTAATTCATTCGTATTAAATTAATAATTCTAAAAATTTTAAATCGAGAATATTTGAATTATTTAATAATTCCAAAGGATTATCACACCTTTTAAATTTAAATAACTATTTTTTAAAAAAAAAATAGAAATGCCTTTCCTATATTTTTAATTGTTCTTTTTCCTTTTTTTAAAAAAAAATCTGTCAATAAAAATAAAAACAAATTGTTACATAAATATTTAAAAGTACCTATTTATCTTCTGTCTATCCTTTAAAATAAAAGAACAATCCGTTATATAAATATCTAAAAGTCTCGGTCTATTTTTCTTCCATCCCTTCCTATCTACTTGCCACCAGCTCGACTCTCAATCCTCCTCTCATTTATTTATCTGAATATCTACTTATCTTAACTATATCTTGAAGTTTTTATACCTTTTTTGTAAATATTTTGAATTTGTTTTGTATGGTTTTTTTTCTTTTATATATATATATTATTACATTGCTATGTTAAATGATTAATGTAATAGAGTGAAATGCTTATCTTTTTAAAAAGGCTTGAATAATCAGGAAAAATATTTGCTTTAGTTTATCCTCTTTATAGTCCCCGAGTCTTGACAATTTCTGTTCCACTTTTTACTATAAGGCGGGGCACAAAGGCGCTTCACTACTGGTGTGCCATGACACCAGGATAATTAATAAAATTTATATGTAAATAAAATTGTTTACATTTTTGAATCATTATGCATTCTGAGTGTAAACATTTTTTATTTAAATATAAGAGGAATACTTTTCTAGGCATGAGATCAAAATATATTACATATATATTCACCATTACACTTAACCGAACATACTGATGCTATTGGGTCATGATAATTAATAAAACTTATATGTAAATGTTTAGATTTCTGAATCATTTTATTCCTAGAAACATATTGTGATTGTAAATACTTATTATTTAAATATAAGAGTAATATTTTTTTTTTACTTATACTTATTGTGACAATTGTTCTAGTCTCGAAATATATTTCAAATATACTCTACCATTGCACAAAACTGAACAAGCCAATGTCCTTTCATCACTAAAAAAATTAATAAAATTTATATGTAAATAAAAATGTTTAGATTTCCCTGTCACTATTATTTAAATATCCTAATTTATACAAAAGTAACACATTATTATTGATAATTCATTTAAAAGTAGTACCTCATAATTACAGTAATTCTGTATATGATGATATTATTTGTAATGTTTTACAAGTTCTAAATGTATTGTTCACTGGGGAGTACTAATAGTCTGCTCCTGAAATGTAAGGTCTGGGGCCCCGATGCTGTGTTGTGCTAACATTTCTTTAATAGTGTTATCTTTCTTTTGTTATTATTATCCTGTATTATCTTTTTACATGTTTTACTAAATAGCTTTTACTTTACCTTTTTTTAAAATGCAGTATTAGCTTTTTACTTGTTTTCTAGCTAAAAACTCATAATTAGTCCATAATCCACCCTATGATGCAAGTCTAAGCAAAACAAAATAAAATACAAGAGGTTTTAATGGCTGCTAAAAATTTATTGACTAAGCAATCTAAGTATTAAAATTTAAAATTCTTCCCTTAAATAAATCCAGGCAAAACCTTTAATTGTCAAACTATATAATAAAGTATCCATACAATATGAACTAATTATTAATAAGGTTTTAAAAAAATTAAATACTGTAAAAAGTAATGTATTTTATTATTGAACAAAAACAAGAGAGGCTATTTTTGTTAAAAAAATAATGTAAACAAGTTTTTTATGAGAGGTTGGATTTTTATAACATATATTTTTATCAAGTTGTTGCTAATGAAATTAGTTGAAAGCAATTTTTCAAAAAGATATTGCCCCCATTTTATTAACACAGCATTATTGTAACATCTATACATCTTACCTTGTAATCGAACTATTGAGAAAACACCTATAAAATTATTATCTAGTATATATAGTAATTTAAAATTCTTGATCTATACTAGTGGAAAAATCCTATTGTTTGATTTTTTTTCTCCTTATTATGATTTATCATTAAATAAAAGAAACTGCAAGGTTTGGTAAAATGGTTTCTAAAAATTTATCAAATAAACAAGGTAAGTGCAAAAATTTCTTCACTTAAGTAAATGTAAGGTAAATCCTTAAAATCCCTAAATATCTGACTATATCGCATGATTAAGTTTTTAAACTGAAATAAAAGTGTACAGAAAATTATTTTATTACTATGATTCTGAATGACACAAAGTAAAAACAAGATGATTAAAGTCAATCTAGTTAAAATTGATTGCTATTTATCACTTTGCGACCACCAGATAAAAAGTAAAAATGTAAATAATTATAATTTTTTAATATTGTATTGTGTCTTTGTTTAAACAAAATAATGTAGATTCATTATTTTAATTAACTAATTTTATTTCATAAGGAGGAGGTCTTTTTTACATGATAAAAACATTTATATATATAAAGTATAGGGGATTTGAACTCAGATTTTCAACCACCTTTCAACTATCCACACTATCTCATACAACTGATATACATGACCACACACATGTAGAAAAGATAAATAATCACCAACATATGTATTTTCGTGCTAAACCAGCACTTGAAAATCTGAGTTCAAATTCCTATACTTACAATTAAGCTCCAAGTTTGTGAAGAGTGCCTGGTTTTCAAATTTTTACACATCAAGCTTGTATTCTGCTTATCCTTCTTCTATGTATTTAAATGGATAAGGTCCTATACATGAGGGGTCAGAATGACTTGAGGTCAACATGGCATGGCAATAATATTGGCATCAGCATGGGATTTGGGTTTTCATCATCAGATTTTCAATGATATGGATGGCTGAAAAGTTGGAGGTTGGAGTGGATTGAAACCTGTCCATTAAAGTATGAAGATTTGCTATCTTAATATAAACTGAGCACTGAATATATATATATGTGTGGGAGATGATATTCTGGACCAACTGATGAGTGCTGATTTAGCACAAAATATGTATATTGCTGATTATTTTTTTTTTTAATGTGGGAGATGATATTCTGGACCAACTGATAAGCGCTGGTTGAAGAGTGCTGGAAAATCTGAGTTCAAATCCCCTATACTTATAATTAAGCTCCAGGTTTGTGAAGAGTGACTGGTTTTCAATTATTTATATATAAAAAATAAATAATTTTACTTGCAAATATAGACATATTAAAATTGCACAAATTAGTACTTCTAATATTATATAAATAACTGCTTATTTATTATAAATATGATTTTGTGCAATTTTATTGACTCAGTATTTGAGAAAACAAAATAGAATACATATATTTCATTTTCGTTTATTGCAAATCCATTAATAATATCATCCTAATTTTATTATTATTTTTTGGGTATTCTGATTAAATACATAAAAATGCTAACAAAAAGTTGACTTCACATTAAAATGAACAGAACATTCCAAAACATTCAGGTAAACAATGTAACTGATACATCTGCATTACTGCATATTAGTACATCTACAATTGTATTACGTTGTATATGATATTCATTGTAGGTCTTACAAATTAAATAGGCAAAAAAAAAAAAAAGAAAATGTAATTTCATTTAGCATGTGAATATTTTAATTTTTGAAAAAGACATAAACCAAACAGATCCAGGACTTTGATAAATCTGAGTCATGTACCATCATAATGCACTCAGGCCAGCTCTGTTTATGAGACTAGAGCTGCTGAAATTTGTCTTGCACAAAGATATCTCACATATACATGGTGGGCCTGGTAGTAAACAATTCAGTCTATTTAGGATTTTTTTAAAAATTTATTGTTCTATTTATCAGATCATTCTAATAATTATTTTTTGGCATACCAAATGCATTCTTCTGTATATGACCACCCTCATTTCAGAACGCAAACGTTGATGTGATTATTAAGGATTTTCAAAACAATTCCAAAGACATTTGTAGCTTTCTTCTTTCAGTCCAAATACTTTTTAATAAATTTCATTATAATAGAAGGGTATCTCAATATTTCTATATTATAATATAAAAAGTAAAAATTAAAAATAATTATTTGTTAATTACTGTTTTCCTTATTGGAGTACAACCTCAAAAGAGGTTTTGATTATATTACAAATGTGTGTGTGTGCATATATACCCACACATAACATCCTCCACATGTAAAATAAAATTGTGCACAAACTATATGCACACCAGTTTATATATCAATTATAACAGAATGTATATCTGTTGTCGACTACCAATAAATATTATTGGACTTGGTATAGGGAAGGACACTAAAATCAAAACTTGACTGTTTCCAGACAGCTGAATTTTTATTACTGAAAAATCTTAATTGCATTTTCAGCTGAAGAAATAATAAAAGATATGGAAATTATGCAATGCAATTATTAAGTGCTATAGTATTTTTGAAAAACGATTTAAAACTACAGTCAATAATAAAAGATTTTGACAGATTTAATTTTATTAAAATAATAATTCATGGAATGGACATTTTTAGATATGGCAATATTAACAATCCTTGTGATCAACAGCATTGTCTGAACTGTATGATGAAAAAATGAATAAGATTTCTTGTTCTTTTAGCAATTGATCCACTAACAAATCTAAAAATTTAAACAGAAGGGATTTATACCCTAAGCACATGCACTGTAATGTTGTTATAATAGCTCAACAATGTCTTGTTGAGCACTGTTGATACTCTCAAATCAAAGCACAAGATAGAGAATTTTGGAAAGATAGGAATGGTCATCTTATCTTTTGTATCTAAATTTAATTATATATGCCAATCTTCAATAATCAACAAGACATCATTGAGCTGTTATAACAAATTTTCAGTGCATGTTCTTAGAGTGTAAATCCCTTCTGTTTAAATTACATATGATTTCCATGCTAGTAAATAAAATAAAATATAAATCTAAAAACTGAAAATGAAACAAATCATAACCAATTATGTAAGTAGAAATTTGGGGATAATGAACATTTAATTTTTTTGATCTAAGCATTATTATACTCCTCATTGTGCCAACTAATTATATATATCAATCTGTTATATATTGATTAATTTTTTTTATATGAATATTTTATTGTTAACTATTTTATAAAAATATAATATATTTTATTAATTTTAACAATCCTTTAAAAAAAATAATATTTATTAAGCTCTCAAAATATATAATATTTCTGAAATAATAATCTTCATAGTAGCATATTATAAAAATCCTCTACGAGTCAGATGTTTTATAGTCATTTAATAAACTTTAAGAAATAATGTCTTTTTATATTAATTTATTAATCAGATGAAAAATAAATCCACTTCTCTCTATTCCCTAAGATTTCATATGGGTGCCAGACTAATCACTGATATTTTATAAAGGTGAAACATTACATTAGTGATTATAAGCAAATTCTTGATTTTACTAGTTTACAGTTTCAGAATACATATAAATTCTATTAATTTTAACAACCCTATAAACAAACAACTAAGTTGATTAGATCTGGGCTTTGTTAAGATAATGGTTAGTGCAACATTTGATTATTAGGAAATATCAATGATATATGTATTTATTTTCATCCAGTCAGCATGATGTTATATATATTATAATTATAATAAAAATAATAAATTTAATAGTAACAAACTATTATAAATAATCCTTAAATCTGCAGAAGTATTTCAGTTAATTTCTTAAACCTGCCTCAACTGCCATTAAATTAAAAAAAAACAAAAAAACAAAGCAGAAGCAAACATCATCAATTCAAATCCCATGAATCTCGTATTTTGATGTTAGCAGCTTGTCTATTTATTAAATGCATTTTAATTCTATTTATAAAAATTGCCTCCTTAATTTTTCTTTTATTATGGTTTCTCTCTTCATGAAGAATTTTCACATTTTCAAAATCAAATTTAAACTTATATTTACATGTTTTTTCATGATCAAAGAAAACTGAAGGAGACTTTAAATCACCATTATTTTTACTTTTTACACGCTTATATAACAATTCATGCTACCTCAATCTCTTCTCAATACTGCACCTAGATTCACCTATATATGATAGCATACAATCACAAAAAATTTGATATATGACATTACTTTTCTGCTTGACAGGTTTGACATCCTTAGAATTATTGACTAATTTATTAATACTGTTTGGAATGTAGAATAAAACATTAAACACATTCTTATATATATCCTAAAAAATTTCACTTGTGGATTTGAAATAAATGGAATAGATATCCATTGTTTACTATTAATCTTCATTTCATTTAAACCATTATAAATTTTTTAAAATTGACATAAAGTATTGCTTATTTGTTCCATTTTATAACCAACATCAAGCAGTTCCTTGGCAAATATCTCAATATTTTTCACTTTATCACTTTGGTAACGACATAATTTTTCATTTCGAAACAAAAAAGATATAAAACTTGCCATCCTTCGCAGAGTGAAACATTACATTAGCAGTGATCTCAGAAAAACCTGTCTAACTTGCTTAAAGTTCCATATCACAATGAATATATAAATTCAACTAATGTTAACAAAACTGAGGATATTATTTGAAAGTTCATTAAAATTACTCTAGTAAGTCTGACTTCTAAAGGATTCTTATAGTTTGTATTTGTAAAGATTATTTCTTCAAAAATATTTCAAAGGAAAATATTTAATTCATTCTTTTATTACAGAATTATTAAAATTAATAAAATTTATATTTGCATTGTGATTTGAACCTAAAAGTTAATTAGATTGAGACTTTACTAAAATCACCTTTAATCACCTCTATAATATATTAATGATTAGTCTGGCATCTATGTAAAAAATTGGGTACCAAATAAAAGAGGTTCATTTTTTATCTAGTTAATAGATTCATAATACAAAAGTTTTATTTTACAAGTTTATTAAAAGGACTCAAGAAAGTCTAAATTGCAATTCTTATGTGTATTCCAGAAATGTTATTAAATATTATATACAACATATGTACAATAATAATTGTTTTTAATAAATGATCGTTTATATGAAATATAGTTCTACCATAGTAGTTGTTTTTTTGGTTATTATAAGAGCATCATTGAGCACACTTGCACGAAAGCTTCAGATGTTTGGCGATATTATTATCTGTTAGACATTATATCTATTTAATATTTAACTATGTGTTATTTATATTGTTTTAATGTTACATGTTATATGTAAATATTCATGTGAATATAAATGCTTAATCTTTCTTTTTTTATTGATTGTAAGCAATTTATATCGTATTGTGTTATACGCAGATCTAACATTAATAGATAAATCTATGCAAAACTGCATGACTAATTTAAATGATCTGCTCCCCATTATCATTACCATTCTTTTTATTTGCTAAAATTATACACGTAAAAAGATAAACGTAATTTAATTCACCCACTGCAGGAAAAAGGATAGCATTCCAAAAAAAAAAAAAAAAAAACAGTGTGAAGAAAAAACCATTACTCACTAGTTTCTGATTATTATTAGTAGTGGCTTTTTACTTTTATCTAAAAATATCTAGCTAAAACATTTCTGAATCAATTTCATATTGTTAATAGGTTTATCTATAAAAAAAAAAAAAAAGAGAGAGAGAGAGAAAACCTATATAGAACCTAAAAACAATTTCAAGCTTTATCCATTTTCGATCCAGTTTTGGTACAGGTACATTATCAGTAAGCTACAAGGCTCTTGCACATTCATATTTGATGCATTCCTAGTAATAAAAGTTCAATATATATATATTAATTCTCCGAGTCTGAGATACGAGAAGTTAAATAATAGTTTAATTTATTTTTGCATACTTACACCCAGAGCTAGATTAAAATATAAAAATGGCAAATAATGTTAGAATACTATTAATGATAAAAGATTATTATTTAGTTATTCAATCTGCCCTTGGATAGAGAACTTAACATTTAACCATATATTGGATATTTTAAAAATTGTCAGGAAAATGTTTAAATTATTTTAAAAGCCACAAACACACACACACACACAAATTGATAATCTCTCATTGATTGTTTGTGTAGAAAATATAGTCCTGAGGATTATTTTTCATACTAATAATCAATATATAGTTTTATATTTAAATAGTCAAGCAATAAATATTATTTATATATTTCCCCCTCTAGTATTAGAAGGATTAGAAAAACAGTTGGCAAGTTGCTGAATAGTAACTAACATCTATACGTTTCTCTTTCAAATTTTTATTAATTCTAAATTTCAGAAAGTATTTTTTTAATTATAGTAGAAAGTGTGCCCCCCCCCATTATTATTAAATGTTAATGCAAAAATTCAGCTTATAACGGTAATCTTTATTTTTTAAAATGCCAAAGTAGATTTTTAATTCAGATAGATGATCTTATGCTGGTAAATTAAAATCCAGCTACATTTTTTTAAAATAAAAAAATCCACATTTCATAACAGATATAAATCCTTCTGCAGCAGATGTCAAGGAGATGTGAAGTGATTAATTTAAACATCTTTAAATCTTTGTTTACACCAGTCATAACAAAGATGTTTGTATTAGCCCATTTACATTTTCCAAAAGAAGGTCATGGTTCTTAAGCATTCTTTAATTGCACGACCTTCTAATGCAATACATGTTTAAATAGCTTCTAACAATCTTTTTTTTATATATAGTTTTGAAATAATAGTGATAACAATTCACAATAAGTTTGTAATTATAGTATCTTTATATAGTTTACATTAATTACTAAACCAACCATTTTCTAAATCATTTAATAAAAATTCTTTTTTTAAATATAGCCCAATAATTTTACTGATAATTCCAGGGAATTTGGTTAATTTGAATTTAATTTTTTTTCTTTATTTCTGTAAAAATGCATTGAAACAGGCAAAACTTTCCATATAGTAGTGCCACTCAGTTCCAGCCAGAATAATCAATGGATGCCAGAAGGTTTGTGCATAACATTCTCATCTAGTGACTACTCATCCAATATCCCCAGATTAGTTTCTTGCTTGTGGCCTTCGTCAGTGAGGAGCCTTGGATCCGAAAGCACTGCTCCTCACTAATGAAGGCTACAAGCCAGAAACTAGTCTGGGGATATTGGATGAATAGATACTAGATGAGGATTTTATGCACAAGCATTCTGGCATGCATTGATTACTCTGGCTGGCACTGAGTGGCACTACTATATGGAGAGTTTTGCTATTTTAATAACAGTTATGTGCAATCATAAGAAATGGTGATCATGTGATGTTTAGTGGTTTAAAAATGCATTGCAAAATTTACAGCAATGATGACTGAGGTGAACTTAAGAACTAAAAGTTCTTAGATCAATTCCCAATCATATTGTAGTCTGTCAATCTAATGAACTTGATCTTTATGCATTTGTTTTAAACATCATTCACCATACAATTACTTTTAATAAATAATTCTTTATATATTTCTCTTAACTGAATTACGTATTTAAATAAAGAACGCATAAAAATAAAAAAACATAGGCATTCTTCTATTTGTTTATTATAATTATTAATAATAATAATTGAATGATTTATTATTCGGAGTTTAACAATAAGTTTTAACAGGACAGTAATCCAAGGATCATTTGTTTGTGTACTGCTGACTATCAATTGATTCTTTTCCTAGCTATACTTTTGTTGGATATTTTCTTTTTTTAATCATTTATTTTGTTAATAAATATTGTTAATAGCTTTTGTGATGATAACACCAATGACAAAAGGTATAACAGTAAAATAAAAATTAAATTTCTATCAAATAAACATATATATTTTTAAGAAAACATGATCAACCTCATTCTTTTATTTTAAACGTATGTATAAGGGGCATGCTGATTGCTTGTATGATGCATTCATTTTTAAACAGCTAGGCTTTGTCAGTTAGACCATGCTTTACATAGCTTTTTAGATTCGTAAATAAATTTGTACAGCAACAAACACACACACACACACACACTGATTTATTGTAACGTAAATATACATGGCTTTGTGAAATAATGTTAGAACATTAATTTATTATATCTATGACAGAGATTAATATCTGGAACAGAAAAGATAGATTTTTATTATTATTATGGAATTTTAGTTAATTAATTAACCAAACTGAATAGTAGTCGGTCAATGGATATCTTGCCATTTTTAATTATAGGTTAAAATAAGAATTTAAAAAACTCTCTTAAAACCCTCATTAAACGGAAATTTGGGACTTCATAGTTTTCTCAAGATTTTGGATATGCTGTAAGTCTCTCTCTCTATATATATATATTGAGCTGATATTTTAAGTCAGCTCATATATATATAAGCTCACATATTTATAATTTCGTCATAGATATTTTCCGAAGTTAAATAGTTTGTAAAATAAAAATTAACAAATGATTTTAATTTAATGGGAAGGGTAAAATCTTAAACTTTTATTTTTGCTATAAATTTGAGCAATTTTTTTAAAAAAAGAAAAAAGATAAAATATAATTTATTGTCAAAAATGTTAAAAGTGTTTAATTAAAAGGGAGAAAACTCGAGAGATAAAAGGGTGGGGGAAAGAAAACAAAATTAGATTGTTGGTAGTAATTAGACTCTATTGTTGAAACTTTCACAAACTAAAAATATTTGGTTAATAATTGCTATTACGCTAATTAAAAAGAAAAAAAAAGATAAGAGAAAGAGAGATAAAATCGCTTTTAGAGTAAGTCAGTTGACTTGAGAGACCAGCAAGGACAATAAAGAAAAAAAAAAGAGAGAAGCTGTGCTCCGAATCAGAAATTATTATAGAAACTTATTTTGCGGACTCTTTTCAAATGCATAGCAGCTAAAGTTATCAAAGCCTTCCCCTTTGGGGAATTGGCCGCCACTCCATCAGAATGAAGCTACCGAAAGAGTCAAGGAATGGAAAGAAATGTATATAGCTAGCCGGACAACCAAAGGAACATCCATGGACACACCAGAATTCTCATATACAAGGACAAAGGCACGACAAATGGAATGTGAATCTATGAAAGTCAGGCCACTTCGCTCTGATCGATCAGGGTAATTATAAACTTTTCAATTAATGGGAACTTTAGTTAAAGCGTAATAGAACTTTATTTTTGATTTATTTTTCGTTTATTATATTTGTTACAAATGTTTCAACAATAGAGGTGGGGAAATAAATTTATTTAATATTGTAAACTATTTATGTTAATTCTCGTTAAATATTTTTATGAAATATTGGTATGACTGTATGTTAAATTATTTAATATCTGTTCGATCTAGAGGGTAACAACAGGGTGGGGGTATAAAAGTGCGCTGTCAAGCAACAGAGAACCTTAGGGCGTTACTTGCTTGTTAGCAGAAAATAAGGGAAGTGTTGAAAGTATAAGAAAACGAAAGACACTTATACATTCATTTTAAGTTTTTGCAAGTTATTTATTTACCAAATAAAGTGGAGTTTAAAAATAAACTTCAGGAAAGATTATATACTATAAGTCGCCTTTGTATACACGCCTGCTAGAATCCGCAGTGTTAGTGTTGGCGTGAGTAAATCCATGGTAGATATTTGGGAAGAATACTTAGAAAGTTAAAAGTTTGAAAATCAGAAATTGTAAGTCAGGTCTCTCTGGATCGGGCAGAAATATAATGTTATTAATAATAATAATAATAAAGGAAAGTTTTTTTTGTATCCAACATATATTTGAATTCTTTAATTATTTATAATAATTAGTTAGTATCCTTAAGTGAAAACCCCTGTCAGATTATAAACAAAATTTGTAATCGGTGAATCGCCGTTCGAAAATAAATAAGACCAGGTTTACGTAAAGCTTCGTGGCCAGGTTCCAAGAGAGAAATCCTTGGTGGCGCCCTCGGCGGCGATTCTAATAATTAAGATTCAGTTGTTAGGGGAAGGAAAAGAATTGTAGTGTCACAATATATATATATGTTTATGTGAGAGCATGTATTGGAAACGAAAAATAACTATATGATAACAGTTAAATAATATATTAATCAAGTTTGTGATTAAAACAAGCTTTAATATAACAAATAGGAGTTAACAATATATCAAAACACTGAAAAACGTGTGCATTGTCGCTACTTTGTAGCATATGTATCAGAGAGAAAAAAATAGTTTTTCTTGTCGTTTTTCAGTAATTGTTTGAGAATAAAATTAAAATAATTATGTAACGCTAAAATAATTAAATCATATTAAGAATATCATTTTTATTAAAATCAAAAGAAAAAAAAAGAGAGGAACTGTTATGCTCCTACTTTGTGTAATAATTTTTGGATGTCACAAATGTGAAGTGCGCCTTTGTAACCGCCTTTTTAATCAGAATAAAATTTACTAAGATTGAATATAAATTGAAATTGTTTATAAATTAAAACTGTGAATGAAAGTCACAAAATATTGGGAAATATTATAAATTTAAGGTACAGTCAATTAAAAACAATGTCAATATATGTTTATCAGTAATTAATTTCGAAAAAAAAAGCACTTAAAGCAATCAAGGAATGGATTAAAATTAGATAACAATATACATATATTCATTTATCCACAGTCATTTTCCCAGTTCACACTTTCAGCTGTATATATTTCAGTATATTAAAGCAGCAGATCAGTAAGCTGTAGATAAGATTCAAGAAAAAATAAAGAATAATGAAAAAAATTACTTTTAAAAATATCACCATTATTATTAATAATATTAATAACAATAAAACTCTTTTTTTTTCTTTTAAAAATATGGTTCCATAAATGATCTTTTATATATAAAATCCAATAAAAATATTCTCATTTTTTTCTTTTTAAAAACTTTATTTATTTACATGTATTCATATCAAAAATGCATTACTTTCATCTTTCTTATATTTAGACTACTTTTCTGTAGTGTGGGTAATTGTTTAAGTGGGTTATTAGCATCATTATATATAAATCATTTTGAACAAATATATTTTTATAAAACAAAATACAAACCTATATTCTATGTAAGATATGTTGATGACTAGTTTTTGGTTTTTAATAGTAATAATAGGAAATCCAAATTTTTTAAAAATATATTAATTCAATAGAAGAAAAGATTCAATTTATAATGGAAAAAAAAAAATTCAATAAATTACATGGATATTAAAATTAAAAAGATAATAAAGAATTACAGAGTAAATATTAAGACAAGTATATATAGAAAGAGTACATTTCATGGATTATTAAGTAATTGGATATAGAATATGTTAGTAAATATTTTTAATAATAATTAGAGCAATTAATTTATGTACAGAGAAAATATTATTTAAAGAAGAAATGGATAATATAAATAAAAAATGATTATCCAATAAAAATTATTAATAAATTATATAGTAAAAGAAATATTGCAAAAATAAGAAATTTGGATAAAAAGATATATATAAAATAATATATAGTAGTTGCAATTTATCAAAAAGTAATTTCTTTAGTATAAAAAAGATAATGAAAGATATTAACAAAAAATATAAAAAGGAAAGTAATTTAATTTTTAAACCAGTGTACAAAAAGAAATTTAAACTAAGTAATTTGATAAATAAAACAAAAAATAAAAATGTTGGAAATATGAATGGAATTTATATAATTGAATGTTATATTGTAAGAAAGATAACAAGAATGTGTCATAAATTATATATTGGTATAACAAAAAATAAATTAAAAACAAGATTGAAACAGCATTTAAATGATAGGAATTCAAATATTTATATACATAGTAAGAATTTTAAATATAAAAATTTTAATATAAAAATGTTAGAAAAGATTAAATTATATAGAGAAAGTATGTTAAAGAAAAGTTTATACATTACCAAAAAAACTGATTTTAAATAGTATATAAGAGACTGTTAGTATTGCTGGGTTTTAAAAATCTTATTATAAGATGTAACAAAAAATTAGTATTATAAAGAATATAGGGAAGTAAGTAAATGTAATTTATATAATAATAAAAAAATATATGTAAATGATAAAGAAATATTATATTATGATTAAAAATATGGTACTTTGGTATTAGAGCTACAATGTAGCATAGGGGAGATATGAAGCATTTTCACACCCAGAATATATGTGTAATGTCATGACAATCAAACTGAAAGAAAATAATCCCTGCAATCATCACAAAATGTGTTTTTCTTATCAACTTGATCTTTTTATTTTTGCAATACTTTGATATTTTTAGTTATTGTCTAGATTTCTTTCTGACAATAGCTTTTTGCATTGTGATTTTCATTGCATATTAAAGAATTCATATCATTAAAAATGAATATTTGGAAATTACCAACTACAGAAATAGATGTACTGCTCTACTTCCATATTGAGAGACTGTGGAGTTCTACTAAATGGCAAACAAGCATCAATGAGGGACAGCAAGATAGCATCTGTACTCCTATCTAGCAGAATTCATGTGAAGAAGAATACACACACATGAGGATATCCTTATAGCAATACTTAATGACATAAAAGAAATGTTTCCACCAAGATAAATAAAAATGTAATAAAAGTTTAATAATATATATATATTTTTTTGAGTTTTGGTTTAATTTCTATATAAAAAAATGACATTTATTACCAGTAATATGATGTGGCACATTTTCAGAGGGATAATTTTTACTGTACATCTCCATTTTTTATGGTTATATTATATGTAAAAAATATAGTTTAAATGTGTAAATTTCTGTTATATATTGCATGGTAAGTATCATAGAAATATAGTTAATGTATTTTTATACAAATTACTTAAAAATCAAAATCATTTACTGTTTGTTTGGTACATATTTGAAGTAGCAATTTTTTTGATTATTAAATCACATTTTATTTTTATTTCTAATGGCATTCTTAAAAGTTGTTAGTGTTGGAAGTCGCAATACTCGCATTTCTTTTTTCTTTCTTAAAAGTCATACATATTTCAAAGTTATACATATTTGAATAAATTTGTTATTGAAAATGATATATTTATTATGTTTTACTATTTTTTTACATTTAGTTATTTTTAGACCTGCAGCATAGAGCATGTATTAGATCTACTTTGCCTGTTCACATTCATATCAATCTCCTATTAACGTTGTACATCTTACCAAAATACCATGGGCAAGATCCATGTACATATTTTTTTTTCTTGTTAAAAAACATGTACAAAATGTGTGTACACTTTATTTTGGTCAGATCACAAGATTACAAAGTTATCAGTGGATTGATATGAATGTGAACAGGCACAGTAGTTCTAATACATGCTCCATGTCACAGCTCTAATACAAATGTACTATATATATATATATATATATATATATATATATATATATATATATATATATATATATATATATATATATATAATGTAGACACATAATGACTACACAAAAAATAGTCAAAACATAAGAAAGATGAAAATAATGTATTTTTAAAGGATATATATGGAATCAAATGCATAAATAAAGTTTTTAAAAAAGGAGGACAATATTTTTATTGGATCAGTAAAACTTATATGAACCTTTTAATAATCAGAAGAATAATGACATTTTTTAAAGAAGAAAATGGATGGAATAAAATGAATATAAAAAGAAAGAAAAAAAAATTTAAGAACAAAAAAATTAAAAAAAAAAAAAGGACTTTTTGTTGCTATATTGAAGATCTTTGATAATGACTACAGAAAAGTAGTTAAAATGTAGGAAAGATGAAAATAATGTATTGTTGAAGAATGTATATGAATTCAAGTTTTTAAAAAGAAAGGAGGACAATATTTTTATTGAATTTTATATATAAAAGAATAATTCAACTACATATACAAGCTGAAGCTAACTGATAGGATAACTAATTACTAAAGCAGATAGGATTATAAATATTATTATAACTATCAAGAAATCAGATAAATATATTAATATTATCAGCTAGTACACTCATTAGGATTACTACCTTTTTTCAAGCCATGCAAGCCTGTAAGAAGAATATCTTACCAAACCATCTAATACCTAAGAAAGAAAATATCACTGTTTAGTAAATCATGACTTTTGGGAAATAATTACATTTTAAATCACAAATTTGGAAAATACCATCTGTTGACAGAAATATAAAATATTATGAAAATCAAGATACCTAATAATAAATTCTAAATAATTTAGCAACAAATAAAAATATTATTGGATGAAACAACAGTTTTGAAAGAATATAATGATCCATTTGACAGCTTTGATAAAATTCTACAAGTACATTATAAGTATTAATTGTACATGAGAATTTAAGTTTTATACAATTTAAACATGTATTGAATGGAATGAGTGCTTCTGTAAAAAAATTCACTAAAACTTTCAAAAGCTTTAATTAAAATTCAATTTAAAAAATTCACTTTCAATTTTTTTTACCAACAGTTGAATTATTTTTATATACAGAAAGAATGAACTTGATTAACACATTCCCGTAGATTATAAAAAGTTCAAACAATGCTAAGATCTAATTTACAGTTAAAACTTTTAAGAATGTTAAAAGGATATGAATGATAAAAATATATTGATATTATATTCTCTGATTTACAGATAAGAGTTTCAGATTTTTCTATATATATATTAGGCGCTTTTATGTAAAAATTGTTGTAGCAAGTGAAATAAAATCATTATATAAAAAAAGAAGTTTACTTCCATTTCTAAAAAAATCATGCTTTGTCACTGATATATATATATTAAATTTTTTTAATTAGTCTGTGAATAATTTGATTTTGAATTTATTTATTTTTTTGATAATATTTATAATAAATTATTTTGTTTTAAAATCTAATATTTATTATTTTCTTAAATTTTGCTGTAAAATACATACTGATTTAATAGTAATAATAGTAATTGAATGGCTTTATTGTTTAGGAGTTTATAAAAAGTTTGATTGCTGGAAGAGATAAAACTGGATGCATTCCAAGGAGCCCAAGCTTGAAAGTTTATCACTTGCCACTGCACAAAACCATGCATAGATTGAATTATATTAGCATAATGGCATCCATGCAAGCATAGCATTGCCTAATAAATTATTTTTACAAAATTATAAGTCAAAACTATAAAGTTCTTTTGTTTAAAAACTTTTATTAAAACATGCAAAAACTCACTATACATATTGCCACACAGCAAGCTAGAGTAATCAATGGATGCCAGAAGGTTTGTTTATAAAATCCCCATCTAGTGCATACTCATCCAATATTTCCAGACTAGTTTCTGGATTGTGGCCTTCATCAGTGAGGAGCCTTGGATCTGAGAGCCCTACACCTAGATCTTAGGATCTAATGACACCTTCCAGCAGCCATATTTTATCTCTACTTAACTACAAAACTATGAGTCTTAAATTGAAAACATCTTAATATTTTCAATTTAAGCCCATCAGCTTATATAGTCATATAGGTCTAAACTCAGTTCAGTACCCTTACATTTTGGTGTTTTTGGTTCTTTAATAACCATAACTACCAATATCCTATTAGGCAGGATTGGTGATCATGTGATGTTTATTGGTCTAAAAACTTTTCTAAATATTTTTGAAATTATGCAATGTATTTTGTCTTTGCTTATGTAATTCAATAATCTTGCCTATATTTACTTTATTTTTTACCCTACTGATCTGCCAAAGTTATCTGTGGTAAGCTTTAATTATTTTTTATATTTCTATTATTTATTTATGAATTCTATTTGTCTTATCAGCTGATTGTTAGCTATTTTGAAGGCTACTGACAAACAACATAAGTGATAGATAATAAAATGACCTTTACATATATAGATTAATTATGATAACAAGTAAATAATGCATGGTTCATTTTTTTCTTACTGTCTTTAGCCACTTAAGTTAGGGTAAGGGCTAATCTTCATGAGACAACTGTAACAATGAGATTGTATGATATTGCAATCAAGTTTCCATTCTTTCACTATATATACAACAATTTTGACTCCAATTCTATTTTACATTTTTTTTAGCTCAAGCTCCTTGAGAATTAAAAAAGCAAGGATGGGATAGTTTAATAAAACAGCAGACTTTAATTGTAATCTTTGCTTGAGGCAGGCAGTATAATCATTAATAAGTTGGATTGAAACTGGATTTGAGATGGAAATTTAACTTGGCAAAGTTTATATGTTTAGGCAGACATATTTAGGAATTCTCTTGCCTATCATTGAAGTAGAATGCACATAGAAAATATGATGTATAAACAGGCTGTCTCATAGAGTCTGTTTAAGATGTCATGACTGGTAAAATATTCCTTAAAATGATAGAAATAATAATATTATCAATAGATAAAACAGAAGGCAATAATAGAATGATAATATTAAAGATAATATTACAATTTTTTTTCTAAATATAGGTACATGGAATGTGTAAACTTAACTTAATGCAAAATCTTTACAACTTGAATGGAGTTCAACAACTGGTGATTAGGAGCTGTAAATATTAAGATCAGTATACTTACTTCTAATGAAACTTGTCTTTAATAGAAAAGATAGATGGCTACTAGTTGTTTTTGGAAGAACAGATCTACCAGTAAAAGGAGAATGCACAATGTTAGATTTGTTGTGAAGTTAATTTAGTATCTTTTTGGAATTCCTCAATGTTCAATAGTAGATTAATATCTGTGTTCACTTTTTAGTGCATATATACTGAAACAGTAAGGTCTGCTTTGAAGATCTTCATTTCACCTTTTCTCACCTATTTACTACCCTCATACCTTAGTTTGAACCCCAATCTATCGTAGTGTGTCTGCAATACGCTTATATACCAAAAATCCCGCCTAATTTTAAACCACGAGTACAATGCTCATATTATATATAAGTATAATTCATGCCCAAATAAATAAAATATTATAGATTATGTATATGTTCACATTATTTAGATTTATTTAAAAGTAGGTTATATAGGTCATAATTGCGCACACACTATGATATGCATTTTAAAACATATCAAAATTATAAATTGTTAATTAAAGTTATTTTGTTTGGATCTATTTACAAAAATGTATTACAGTAGTAATATATATTTTTGATTTAAAATAAAATTCATATTCATTTAGTAAATAGATTCAAATATTGCAATTTAAAAGTAAAATAATTTATTAAAAGTCATTCCAAATATTTCTGTTAAAATAAATGAGGGACAATAGTTTAATTAGTTAATGTTATATAAGCTTATCTAAAAACAGCAGATGTCCACTTAAGGTTTTCTTTAATTAGTAAAAGTAAATTTTAATTAAATCTAGTTTGTAATTTGAATGTCAACAAGGAAATTAACAATAGAATTAATTAAAATTTTGTTAAATTCCTTTAGACATTCGGATAGATTTAATTACAGCTGATAAGTCCGATATATTTTTGTAATGCTCCAGGGCCATTCTATTGTTTCAATTCCACTATAAAAAGGAAGGTTTTCTTTTGTGCATTATTCTAGTCATTTGCTGATGAAATGTTTCTACCTGAAATTATTCTAGTTATTTTCTAATGAAATGTTTCGGGTCATTTTGCTGATAAAAGATTTCCAACCAAAATTATTCTGGTCATTTTGCTGATGAAATGTTCTAGTAAAATATTCTTCAAAATATATTGTCCTGAGATTTTTAGCTACATGCCTGTGAACTTATATTTGAAGCTGAGTTTTCATCTCCAAATTAATTTACCATGTTTACCACACTAATTGCTAACCTTGACATGTGGGAGTAGAGCCAGCATTGAGGCTATTTCCCTTAGGAATGGATGGCTACTGCTCTAGACCATCGAAAGCTATCACGTAAGGAACTCCGGAACTGCTGCTGCTGCCAAAAATATGAACATTCCAGATTTTGCTGCTGAATTATAAAACCTGCTGAACATCAATCTACCTGCAAATGCTTCTCCAGAGGTTACCTCAAGAGCTCTTGTGATTCCTAACTAACATTCTATAGTTATTTTAAATTGTTTTCTTTTATTTCACATAACTTTATTATGTACTTCTTTAATGTGTTTAAATATAATCAACAGTTTTGCTCTCTATCCTTGGGTTAATATTTTCTATTTATTAAGCTTTCTTTTATTTTATTATGATAATGTATCAGAATCATCTTTGACCGAGTGAATTATTCCTTTTGTTGAAAGTAAGACGCCGCTAATTATTAAGGCATATTTTAATTTATAATAATTCCCATTTTTATTATCATGCAAATCACTCGTTTGAGGGTGATTCTAATCTTCTTTAATATATATAATGATCAAATAGTTTAAAATCTACATTTATTGATTTTAACCTAATATGAGAGTATGTGCGAGGTCAATGATTAAATGTGTCCCCAAATGCATGATTGTGTAAATAAACCTATGCTTACTTTTCAAACCTGCAAGCATGCATTTTTCTATTTTAAATACAGTGTACTACTTTAATTACAAAGTTCATCATTGACGTCGAGAATGTGCGGACCCTTTTAAATGAATTTCTGGGAATTTGATTGGGCATTTCTCTTAATCCAAATAAAACCCATTTAGTATATTTTTATATACATTAGTCTAGTATTGCTGGTAAATGAATTGGTTGTTGAGACCGCTTTGTTTTGCTTTTCTTCAAGGATTTTACACGGCCAAGTCCGTTCTCTCTTCGCTTCCTGCAGTTCCCCGGCAGAGTGTGTACACAAATAACACACCTGGGAATTAAATGCAGTAGTCACCCAGTCACTAAGTTTTGGCTGTTCATGACAACACTTTCCTACAGGTTAGTGGCGAGATGCCCTCCGTAGTCATTCCAAATATTCAATATTGTTTTATTTATATATTTATTTTTACAAAGCATCCGTGACTTAAATGTGTCACACCCTCCAACTTTAATAAATTCATTATTAGCAATACTGACCTCCCATCTGCTTTAATTATTATTATTAAATAAATGCCTTGATCACATCCCCACTTTATTGCTTAGTAAGCTTTTGTCCGTGCCATTCTTGAAATCAATAAACATTATATAACCCGTAATATAAAATATTTTATTAAACTGTTATAATTACTAAAAGCATCTCACACATGTTCCCATTTCTTTAAGCACATTATCGTAATGCTATTAGCCTGAGGGATAGAATATATAATTTTGTTTAAAACCCTTTTGTCATTTATGGAATGTAATGCCAACAATTATTTAATAAGCATCCCTGTCTCATATAAGCAGACAGTGGCATTATATATATATATATAAATAAATTTTTGAAATCATTTAAAACTAATTTTGATTCTATTTTATTGATTCCTATCACTGTCTCGCACTATATATCTATTTTATACATTTCTTTTATACATCCATGGATGTTAATTAGCAACCCAAACTTATCTTAGTATAGAGTCTTTTGTTTCTCCCTGACCACCAGGCACCGGTAAAAGGTTATACTAGTAGTAGCATCAAATGCGTTATCACATAGGTGGCGCTGTGAAATTTGAACTTTAGATTCGAACTTAGTATATCTAGAAGGCAACCCCTCCTAGAATGTTCAGTTTCATGTTTGGGGTTTGAATTCTGCAGTGTTTTAGCGAGATAGACGATTCTGACTGTTATAATACCAACATTACATTCAGAGAATTTACAAAAGAAAGTTTTTGTTTCTTGATGTACAGTAACATTATTATAGTAATCCCATTAAAATACAGAAACTTTAGCAACATATTGTTGCAAGTAGAAGATTTTGGACAAAATTTGTTGGAAATAATGATACTGATGCTCTGCTTTTATTGAAGTTTTGCATAAGAGATGGAATAATTATTGTATACATTTTAATGAGGCTGAAAAATTACTATAAAGGAACATGGATGAATTGACATTTAAACAATAATATTTAATCAATTATTTTATAATTAAAAATTACAATACAAAAAAAGATTTATATTGCATGAGCATTTACTAATGTAGATTATTATATGGATCATAGATTAGTACTTCTAATATTAACATATTTGTATTAAAATAAGCCTGATTTATGCATATGCATAAAATTGATATTCATTCTTTAGATATATCTATTACTCATGCTAAATTAAAACAGTTATTAAACACTATGAATTTTTAGATTATCATGTTACTAAAGCATAGACATCTCTTAAGAGAGATGTTATGGATACAAGTAATTTTATTTTTGAATGTATTAAAAATAATAAGAATGCATGTTTTTTTAATCAGTGACTTGATTAAAATGAAACAAGCAGCATTTTATGTTTGGTAGAATAATAAATTACTTGGGGAAATTTATAATAAATAAAGAAATGTAAAGGCAGAAGTTCAGAAAGTGACAAGAAGGCTTATAAAGGATTGGTGGATCAAATTGCAAAGGAGATGCAGACATTTGATGATGTGGTCATTTTGATCATTTTATATCTTTTTTAATGCCTGGAAGCAACATATAAAACTGAAAAACAGAATCACAATTCTATTAAATCCAGAAATGGTACTCTTATATAATGATTTTAATATTTTGAACAGAAGGAAGAAGTATTTTGTCTATTTTTTGAATAGTCACACAAGACTTGAAATGACATTTAATGATACATCCATTTTATCTGCTCATTTAGTTTAGTGAAGTCAAAATGAGAAGGGTTGAATTTTTAAAAATAAAAAATAAAATCTAGATTTGTAATAATTATCATGAAATATCATTATTATTAACTACAACAAAAGTACTTTCAAATAATAAGTCTATTGAATAGATTGCTTCCAACCATAGGTAAATAGTTAACAAAAACTCACTGGTTTTAAAAAGCAAGAATCACTAACCAAAGTAGATGCAAGAAAAGTATCAAGAACAAACGTGTCATTTATATATTTCTTTTATCAAGGCATTTGACTCAATTAAACAAGTCTATGGCATATTTGGAATTAATTATCCACCAAACTTTATTCATATGGAATAGCTTCTACATGATGGAATGGAAATTTTTTTATTACTATAGGTGGAAAATCTTATGCATTTAAAATAAAAACTTGTGTTATAAAATTATGCATACTTGTTTCAAAAGTGTTTTCAATTTTTATGACTGTCGTCTTTGAGTTATTTATAGGGAGTTTAGATAAAATATAATATAGATTTGATGGTAGAATTTTAATTTAAATAGATCGATTAAAAGCAAAATCAATAACTTTTATCTTTTTGAATTTTAGGTTTACAATATGCTGATGACTATTATTTTTGCCAGTTCAAAAATGATTTACAGATTGCTTAATGTTTTGAATACAGCATATGAAGACTTTGATTTAGTAATTAATATTCAAAAACTCAAATTCTTTATCAGCCAGGGATAAAAAAGGACCTTTAGCAAATTTTAGCTTGGCTGATTATTAATTTGAGAATGCAAACTAATTAAATATCTTAACTTTTAAATAGAAAGATAGACTTGAATATGGAAGTTCTTTTTAAGAAGTTAAAGAATGAGATATTTAAGCATAGTGAAATAGCCACTATGAGTAGGCATTAGATAGGGATTTTATGCACAAGCCTTCCAGCATCCATTGATTACTCTGGTTGGCACAGGGTGGCACTACTGTATGGAGAGTTTTGCCTTGTTTATAAATTAATTGTATATAGAGTTGCTACTTTACTAATTTATTGTAAAGAGACTTGAACATATCAAGATAAGATAAAGAGATCAGAAAACATTTTTAAAGATGATAATAAAATTTTAAAAATATAATTCCAAAAATGCACCAATCAATATGATTTTTAATTTGCTGTATGTGATACTATGGAGTCCATAATTATAGTATTATATTTTTGTTGAATTAGATATCTAATATAAATGAACAATATAAGGTTTTCTAAAAGGTTTTTTATTATAGGGTCAACTTGAGCATAATTTTCACTGAAGAAGAAAGCCCTATTTATGTTATAATGTTAATGTCAAAGATATTCTAAAGAAATACAATATTGATTGTTTTCATTGAGGAAATATGGTGGAAACAGAATATACTGGTGAGATATAATTGCAAAATATTAAATTAACAGAATTATGAACCAGCATGTTCTATATGTAAAGTACTGTATTTATGTAGTCACTTCAAGGTCATCTCTATTTTGTTCTTATTATTTCTTTTTCTTTTTTTTTTTTTTGTGGAGAAAATGATCATACTTGTTTTCCAGAAACTAGTTGCTGCTGTTGATCAATCGAAAAATAATATATATATTGAGTTCTATAATAATCTAAAATAATTCATTTTTTGTGAGACGTAATGAAATGTTCTCCCACCTCCAATTTACTAATGCTTTTAGGTTTCACCTGTTTTTGCCATATAATAGTTTTAAGACACTTTAATGTCATGTAATTATTAATAAATATATTGATTGTTAAATCTATATTTGGATAGATAAAATTAAAAAAACAAGTACATTCTTATATAATAAAAAATTACAGTCAGACTTGATTTTTCATAATACGTTGAACTATTTAAATAGAATAGAAAAACTATATAAATCATTACACGTTAACGAAAATAGCAATATCCTTTTTTTTTTTTTTTTTTCCAATTTTGGGAAAAACAAAACTAAATAAGTTAATATAATTTTTTTTTACATTATTATATTTAAAATTGAAAACAAATATCATTTTCTGCCATTAGTGGTTCACTGCAGAACAAAGATATTTCCAAGTTTAATCCAGTTTCTCCGAATCACTTCAATAAACTTTTTTACCTCATCCATCTATCTCATATCTGATCTCTTAGATTTGTTAGACTCTTGATATCAAGTTCAAGATTATGAACTTATTGTTATCCTGAAACATTTTCTGTTTAGTGTCGAAATACCAAATCAAATTAACAGAATGAATAAAACATATCCGTTAACTCCCCCCCCCCCAACATACGACATATTTTTGTCTAATATCAATATAAATTATGTATTCATGTGTATATATATTAACAGTCCCAAACAAGGTTATCTACATACGACGCGCTTATACACGGCCTATTTTTCATATACACATGTCGCTTAATATACTAATACACTCGCTGCTTACATAGACTGTTTATTAAAATTATGTCAAAGTATAGAAAATAAGTGTGAAATTAATTGAAATTATATACAATATATCTCTTTATTTTTTATTTGTCAAAGTGAGTATCTAACTATCGCTATTATTTATGACAAGGAAACGTCAAATTAATAATAAATGTATTTTCACAGTTTTCTAAACAGAATTCTTTTATAATCTTTTTAAAAATGAATATTAAACAATCAGAAGACAATTTGAAACATGACTTAGCAGCTCAATTTATACTTCGTGGAAATAAATCATTTTCTTTGGTCTCAGATCAAAGCTTAAATCTATTCATTTATAATATATATATATATATCAGTTTTTTTACTTTGTTCTTAACAATTCAGTTATCAGTAAGATATTGTATTATGTCTGAGCTAGATTTTAATATATCATAAACCCCAAAATTAGTCCCTCAAATTATATACAATAAATCCAGTGTCACGAACATGTAATGAGTTATTGAAATTGTAGTCTCATTGCAAGCTTTGAAACTTTATTTGTAGTGACTTTGTTCTAACGCTTACCTATGTGTGTGCGCATTTTTAATTTACATATGATATATTATTTAAAAAATTAATATGAAGCATTCCCAATTTATTAAGATCAAGTGTTTATATACATTAATATTTTGAAAACTTATTACATCAAGCTACAATCAAATTCTGATTTTTTTAAAAAAAGTTAAAATATTTAATTACACTACGTATTTTCTCCTATCTTGCCACCACTGATATTACTGCTATTTTTTGGATCTTAAATCAAATAATAGTTGGATGGCAACAAAAACAGATTTTTTTTAAAAAAAAAAACAACAACTTTAAACAATTTTTTTTTAAAGGTTCTTTCATATTTATGGAAGCAGGGGAATTTTTAAACAGGCTGCCAATGGAAAAAATAAATTGCAGAGTAAAACACTAGTTAGTGCTGCCTCATGAAAAATCTTGACTAATAAGTCTTATTCTGCTAAATCAATCTTTAATATTGCTTTCTTAATGCCAAAGGAATACGATATATAATTAAAAAATAAAAATGTGATTGCACAATTTACACAGTCTTAGTGCCACAATTAAGCAGCGAAAGAGAGAGTTGACTGGTGGCATGCAAATCTCATGATAATATGTCAATTCAAATGGTTAAAAACAGTTGTGATATACTAGCAATACTATTAGCTGATTATAGTTATGCATGAATGATGCTACATAGAACAAAAGGAGGTGTGCAGGGGCAGTCAGCAGTAAAGATATATGGTACTATTGCAGACAAAGTATTTGGTAATGTTATTCCATTTATAATAATAATTATTTGCTAGACATTCATTATAATATTATGCTTACATATAAGAATAATAATTGCTGGAGTATTCATTGTAACTAACAATTAATTTGTTCTTATTAGTAATTCCCACTCACATATTAACAACTAGGCTCACTGGAATACTAACTTGAATATCTCTGCCAAGAACTTTTGGCTAGGTTTATGCATTACTTGCATGGAGTATTACAAACATTATACAATATTAAACCAGTTAGATGTTGGCTAGCCCACAATTATTTGATAAATTGATTAACTTCTGTGATTAAACAAAACAATTTGGTGCAGTTGACAGGATTCGAACCTATCCAGGAAAAAAAACCCTGTAATACTTACTGTCAATGATGGCTGCCATGTTGCAAATGCCAATAAGAGAATTTGATGTCAAGAGCTCTACCAACTGGTCACTATACATTATTATGTAGAGAAATTTTTTCTTGTTAATAAAATTAAGGGAAACAAAATAAAGGTGGTCATATTGTTAGGATTTTCTAGATTGAAAGTGCTGGAGATTGCAAACCGTCTATATGTACCAGCAGAACCTAAGAGTTTTCTATACAGTGACATAGTCAAAAAAATTATCAGCACAATTTTACCCCCTCCCTTCAAAACACATTGTGAGATTGCATTTTAGAAATTATCAGCAAATGAGAACCAAAAGTTTCAAAGACTTCAATACAGCTCTCAGAGAGTTGGCTAAAAATTGTGTCTATGGACAATTTCTAGAAGAAGCCCTGCTCGAACTATTATTATGGGGCATATATGACACTAAATTTCAAGAACATCTACTAGCCAATTCAGAATTAAATTACAAAAACACCATTAAAAGAGGAATTGCACACGAGTTAGTGATGAATCAAGTTAAAGAATATCTTAATACTATGACAATGGCAAATTATTACCATACAATTCAGAAAACTGTTGGACAGGGAAATGAAATGACAAAACAGAAAAGAATAAACAATAATAAAAATAACTGTTACTGCTGTGGCAAACCAGGACATTTCACTCGGAATTGTAGACAAAATTGAGAAAACTGTAAAAATTGCAGATTGAAAGGCCATCTAGTGAGACTCTGTCACAAACCAAAACTAGATTATAAGGACAAAAGACATTCTAATACATGTATTAAAAATCTAAAATGTAGCAAAGCAGAATTTAAACTGCCAACACTCATCGAAGGGAAACACATTAAAATGGAGATTGACAGCAGCTCCGGAGTTACACTAATGACTCTTAGTGATTGGAAGTTGTCACTGCACAAAAAAAAACGATACATGCAAAATGGAAAAAACAAATGTAAGCGTTAAGATGTAAATGGAAATATGGTGGAAATAGTTGGAATAGTAAGAGTACAAGTAAAATTAAATTCAAAAATCAAAAACTACCTTTATATATAGTCTATAAACAAATAAATCCACTAATAGGCTGGAATTGGTTCAGACCATTAGGGATTACCATAAATGTAATAAAAAAAATCATTATTTGAGAATGCAAAATAAATTCCAAAACCTATTTAAACCAAAACTGAGAGAGTTAAAAACAACACAGAGGGAGTTAAAAATAACACTAGTGGAATTAGAACTCAAGGACTACTCAACCTCAGTCATATGTAAAGCACAGAAGGTGCCCTTGGTGCAAAAAAAAAAGTAGAAGAAGCACTAAATGAATTCATGCAAAAGGGAATAATAAGTTCAACACAAGACTCTGAGTGGGCCACACCAATTGTTATAATTAATAAATCAGATGGGAAAATACAAATTTGTGGAGACTATAAAATAACAGTAAATAAAATTTTTTGTAAAAGTGTGTACCCTGTTTCAAATGCATGAGAAATTCTAGATTATTGCAAAAATCATCATATTTCATGAAACTCAATCTCCATGCAGCTTTTCACCAGCTACCACTATGTAAGAAAACTTCAGAAATATTAACAATCACAACTCATTTAGGATTATTCAGATATAACCATCTTCCATTTGGAATCAGCATGGTACCAAACATTTTTTGAGTAAAAATCGACAGGTTACTCAGTGACTAGTGAGGGTAATCCCATATTTTAATGATATCCTGATTACAGCTAACACTGAAGAAACACTCTGAGAGAGAATTACACAAGTGTGCAGTAGGCTTGAGGGTTTTGAAGTGACACTAAATGCTGAGAAATGCATATGGAATACTAAAAAACTTAAGTTTTTGGGACACATCATATCACAAAATTGAAAAGCCCCTGAACCAGTCAAAGAGCAGTAAAGAATGCACCCAAACCAAAAAATTTCAAAACAACTTCAGGCATTTTTGGGACTGATTAATTACTTCAAGCCCTTCCTTAAAGGGAAAGCACCCATGGCTCAATCTCTATATAAACTCTTGAAGAAAAATTGAAACTGGGAATAGTCAACAGACCAAGAGGATGCATTTGTGAAAACAAAATCCCTATTAAATCAGAAAAGTTGCTAATTCACTGTGTCAGTAAATTGGAGATAGTATTAACAATGAATGCATCAGAGTATGAAATTGGAGCAGTGTTGACTCACCCCACATATGAAGGAGAGAGACCAATAGCATACACATTACAAACCTTAACCAACATGGAAAGAAACTATAGTCAACCCAACAAGGAAGTCCTGGCCATAGTTTTTGGAGTAAGGAAATTCATCAATATATATATGGCTGACATTTTACAGTCATAACTGCCCACAAACCACTATTGGGAATATTGACAAAGGTAAAACCAATTCCAGATCATCTCAGCCCATGCATGCTGTGCTGGATAACACTACTATCAGCTTATGACTATGACCTAAATTATAATGGTGGCAGTTTGACACTACATGCAGATGCACTCTCACAGATATCAATTACTTATAAAATGGATTAGCAAAGGTTGGCACAGTAAAAGACCAAAAAACTTGCCACTGGCTTTCTGGAATGCTCATTCAAGCTTATCAGTCTGCAAAGGGTGCATACTAAATGGAGATAGATATAATACCCTCGCATGGCCAAAATCAGAGTCCTAAAAATGCTGCACAATGGACCCCCAGGAGTAGTCTGTACAAAGGCACTTGACAAAAGCTATGTCTAGTGGCCTAAGATAAATGAAGATGTTGAATCCTTTACAAAAATTTGCAAATCATGCCAATCAAATGCTCAATCAACAATAAAGGAATATAACTCATGGCCACCAGCTAAAAATGCATGGGAATGTGTACACATGGACCATGCAGGTTCTTTCATGGGATATACATTCTTAATATTGGTAGATGCATATTCCCACTGGTAAAATAGCAAATTTTAAAAACTCCTGAGACAGAGGAGGTCATTTGTCATCTAAATGAAACATTTGCAACACAATAATACCCAGAAGCTCTCATCACAGATAATGGTTCCAGTTTTATTTCAGGAAAGTTTGATGAATACTTAAAGACCAGAAGCATTAAATACATGTACTCACTACCATATCAGCCCAAGAGTAATGGATTATGAAAATGTAGTAAACACCCTTAATCCTGCACTGAAAAAAGAAAAGTCTATAAAAATGCAAGAAACACTCTACCATATTATTACACCAACAGCAGTGAGTGGAAAGTCTCCAGCTGAACTATTATTGAAACAGAGGTTAAGGACAGAACTGACACTGCTACTACCAACAAATATCTATACACATGCTGAAACAGAACATAAAACATTCATAGTGGGAGAAAAGGTGTGGATCAGATATAGTCTATATAAAACTTGAATAAAGAATAAATTGTTAACTTAACATCCAAATTTATAGCAGCAGTGAGAACAGAGGGTGATGTAGTATACAAGTGACACATCAAACACATATGCCACTGCAGTTCTCCAAGCTGGAAAAACAATAATCCCAGTGGAAGTAGAACTGTTAAACTGACAGTGACAAAAGCAGAACTAGATAAACGCAAAGTGAACAAACAGATACTCAACTGGAACAAGTGGTAGACAATCATACACTACAAAGGAAAAAGTGGCAAACAGAAGTGGCAAACAAGGAGAACAGTAAAGATAGATCACAAAGACTTCAAAGAAAGAAACAGTCACCCAAATTCTTAAAAGATTATGTTTGCTAAATGAGGAAGAAAATTTTGTACGCTATTCTGGACTATATATATACAGAAAAAAAATCATTTCATGGATATTCCTAGTTCTGTGTAGTGGGGGAGAAGTGTGATATACTAGCAATACTATATTGGCTGATTACAGTTATGCATGAATGATACTACATAGAACAAAAGGAAGTGCACAGCGGCAGTCAGCAGTAGAGATGTATGGTACTCTTGTGGACAAAGTATTTGGTAACATTATTCCATTTATAATAATATTTATGTGCTAGAGATTTGTTATAATACTACACATATGTATAAGAATAATAATTGCTGGAATATTCATTGTAACTAACAGTTAATTTGATTCTTATTAGTAATTCCTACTCACATATTAACAACTACGCTCACTGGAATACTAACTTGAAAATTCCTGCCATGAACTATCAGCTAGGCTTATGCATTACTTGCACAGAGTATTTCGAACATTATACAATATTGAGTCAGTTAGACATTGGTTAGCCGAACAATTATTTGATAAATTGATCAACCTCCGCAGTTAAACAAAACAACAGTAAGATAAAAAAAAAAGAGAGAACACAATGAAAAAGAAAATAATGTCTTAATTCAAAGCAAATTGATTATTCACAGTTGCAGATCAATGTTCGTTTTGAAAATATGATTTCAACAACTGACTGTAATAAGATCACATTGACTTTAGTCCATAAGTTAGTAGTATTAATTACTCAAAGAACTATTTAATACTTTCATTTCTTTACAAACTATAGCTATAATGTCAACCATCGCATTGATTATTTTATTAATTTTTTTTTTTTACTTAGTCTTTAGTGGTTTTAGTATTAAGATAATGCTCAAATGATGAATGGAAATGCAAAATGTAATAGCTGTTTTTTCTGCTCTTGTAATAAGTCAACATTTGTTTTGGTATTTGAATCATTTACTTGAATGATGGAGTAGAAAGTTACTCTCACATTGAAATAACATTCAAGCACTAATATAATAGAGCAGAGGATCAGTTATACTTGGGCTCAGTTGATGTGAAAGAGTAATAGAGCTCAATCATTATTCTTTGAGCTCAAATGATGTTCTATCCATAATATAATAAAGTAACAGTATGCCAATTGGCATAACTGAAATATTTAATTTTTTATTTTCAATGAACCAATGACCCAGAAAGAAGTAGTTGCTTGCCATTAAGATAGTCTGAACAAACAAAATATTAACTAGAATTAAAGGTTTTGAATACTAAAATAAAACTATCATTAGTATAAACTTATAAGTTAAATTTTAATTATTATTTTTGTATTAATATAAAAACTGTGATTGGCCATAATCTCAATCCAAAATAAACACATTATCTTTAGAAACATGACTATAAAAATCGATACTTAAAATCATTACATATCTAATAAATGATTTCACTGATGTTAGAAATTTACTTTTCAGATATTCTATTTTTGATTCAAATTTGCTATCTTATCTATAAGAATTCAACATTTACTTACATCTCTACTGCAAACTTCTGTGTCTTTTAGTGCTTACTAATAATAAAATAGTAGCAGGTTTGTGTCGATAAAATTGTATTTGAAGTATACAGTCAATATATTTGTCATATTTTTTATTACAATATTAGCAAAAATAGAGAAATAAAATAGTAACGAAACCTGTTTGCCATTAACATTTATTTATATCTATCAAAACATCTGTATTAATTGATAAATAAAATGTGTGTTAATAGGGAAATGTTATTTACATAAGTAAATATATTTATTTATAAGATACAACAAAGGTTTCAGCCTTTCACATTATTATATAATCTGCTTGTGCTTAATAAATAAATATATTTACATTTGTTTTTATCAATTCATTGGATTTTAAAAAATTACTTTGTAGTAAATCGAAAGATTACACATTGTTTATTTATATATAATATTTAGTGAGTTAATGTGAGAG